>NW_004624734.1:16748006-16881103 GCF_000247695.1 Heterocephalus glaber
AAGTTACTTCTTAGAAGTTGTCAAATTTATTTCAAAACAGATTTTTGTAATATGCTTTCTCTGTCCTTTTAAGTTCTGTAAAATATGTGGTAATGTCTCCTAGATCTTAATTTTGTAGTTTTAAAAATGTAGAACTGATATTGTGTAACAGGAAGAAAAGGTCTAAAAGAGCAGGGGAATTGGGAAGGGTAGGGGAAAGGAAAAAAGGGAAAGGAACAAATATGAAGAGAAGAAAAAAATGGAAACAAGGTCTTTGCAAATAGGGAAGGGTGGAGGGGGTGAAGGGAGGGCAAGGGAAGGGGAAATAAATAAGAACCAAGGGACTCATGTAATGGTACAAGATCCCAATGATGAATGTAACTGTATTGTATACCTAAAATGTACCAATAAAATTTAAAAAAAACAACAACAAGAACTAATCTCTTAATTATCTAATCCCATGATTGTTTTAAAATACAAATGATTTCCTCCATTTAAAAATGAATATACTTAATGGCTATGATTCAGTGTAGCATTCTTTCCTCCTAGGAATCTATTTTTATCTACTTTTCTGGGACGTCCAGTATATTAAAAAATAAATTATGACCAAAAAGCCTTTACCATATTGTCGAAGGTTTAAAATTGTTACAGATTTTAAAAAGAAATGTTTTAAACACACAAATCCTCAGTGATTCACTTGTACTTTTCCCCAGAAAATAACAGGACTTATAAACATGTTATTTTATAACTTATTTCACTAGTTAGAACATTAATGGTATTATGGATCAGTTTCTTATACTGGTTGGAGTTTATTTTCGTACTTTTGAAACAGATGTAATAACATGACTTTATGAAATCAATATATCTAGAACAATGCTAGATGAGAGAAAGATTTCAATAACTTGCTTCTATTATTATTAGCTTTAGAAAAGATGGTTCCATAAATGGACAAGCATATCTTCTTTTAATATATTAGATAATCTCTAATGGATGTATTAGCCTGCTTAGTTTTCCATAGTATAAATACAGATTGAGGTGGCTTCAGTATAGAAATACATTGTCTCACAATTGTGGATGTTGGAAGTCCAAGATTAAAGTGCCAGTGAGGTTGAATCTAGAGAGTGCTTTCTTCCTTGCTTGCTAGCAGCTGCCTCCATGTTGTTTCCTCCCATGGGATTTTCTAGGTGCCTAAGTACTTTTGGTGTCTTTTCCTTTTCTGACAAGGGTGCCAGTCCTACTGGATTTGGGTCCCACCTTTACAGTCTCATTTGATCCTAACAAACTTCTTCAGATTCTATAATTTCTGAATACATTTATCATTTGTGAGCAGAGTTTCAGTATATATCAGGAGAACACAATTCAGTCCACAAAAAGGCAGAAAACCATTTGGAGATGTTCAGAAAATCTAATAGCCCTGGATCAAATTTGATATAGGACCTGGATCAAATTACCTTCCTGCTCAGCCTACTAATTTCCACTTTAAATAAATGACTTCTGATCCTTCTGAGTTTCACACCTTAATATCCCCCTTGGCTTCCAACACTCCCTCACTAGAAATTTCCATGGTGCTTCCTGTGGGTTTTATGGGACTGATTGGAGGAGTACAAGGAGCTTGAGTACAACTTGATAGCAGGAAGTAAAGGACTCAGGAAGTGGAGGAATAGGAACAGGGCACATTTGTCTGGACTAACTGCCTCAAGTATGCCAAGAATGCTGTTGAGAGGACTTTGCCTTGGGTGCCACCATCAGTCCTTCACTTAGGTAAGTGTGAAATTCCTAAGGTCTCAAAAATAACAAGCCTGTAAAACAGACTCTCTCTAGCAACTGCATCTAACTTATGAATATAGTAAGTATGATTTGTGTAATGATGACATTTTATATCAGGACTGAATGCCTCCATCCAGAAAGTGGTAATGACTAATTTCACAATGTGTAGAAGAGCCCATTTGTCAGGGAAAACTGAGCTCCCAAGCTTAGATTCCCATCATTCTTTCTATAACTGTCCAGAGTCTCTGTTTAGTTATGATGCCAATTTGTTATTTTACGTACTATTAACAACTCATCACATAAAATGAACAGTGAGCTAATTTTCTAGAAGTCTGCAAGTAAATACCGAATTATTGTCAACGCCTTAGTGTAACACACTGTAGAAAGCTTCCACTTTGCTTCTCAAGTCTGCCAATTTTTGAAACAATTTCACAAATCCCATGTGTTTGGATAAAAAGTCAAATGGTGCTATCATTGTATGTTTATTTTAAGTGCGATTGTGGTCTGAATAAACTAAGTAATGTATTCACCTTGACAAGATCTTATAGTCACTAGTTCTTCAGGTAAATTAGATAAAATTTTATCTGTGGGAATTCGTGGGTGGCTGCATTTTCATAAACACTGAAACAGTGCTCTATTAAAACAGTAACTTTTGGTCAACATTACACTGGCAAAGTAAATATATTCAAAGCAAAGACAGTAGTTAGTAAGAGGCAAATATTCCTACATAGACATACTATTAATACATATACAGTGTTTGAACATTATTATCAGTTGCTGGCTTTGAATGGTTGTTTTTTATTTTGTTTTTATTAGTACATATTTTCAGTACATAATGATTATATGTATCAAGGGGAGTGTGTATACGTACATAAAACTCAATACTTTTTTCATCCCTTTCCTCACCCAGCCTCCCTGCTCCCCCCAACTCTTGTTCTGAAAGCTCTGTTTCCATTTTTTCTCCAATTCTCTGTTTTTTCAAACTTTTTCCTTTCTTTCCCACACCCTGGATATCTTGGAAGTATGGTATTTATACAGTGGGGTACTACTCTGCCATAAAAAGGATAAGCTTGAGGCATTTGTAGATAAATTAAATAGTTCTTAGAGCCTGGTTCTTCAACCCATGAGCCCTCTGTTCTTTCCTTTTCCAGATCTAACAGATCCATGTAAGTGGCAGACAAGCAGCACTAGAAGGACCATCAGCCATCACATTTCTGGCAGCTGGGTTTCTTGGCTGAGCCCTAGGGAAAGTGAAACTACTTTTGTCTCCCAGCAAAGATGAGTAGGCCATGGGGAGGGATTAAGTGTGGGAAAAGTCAAGCAAATGCTTGTGTGATTCCGGCCATGTGTGGGTTCGTCTCTCATTATGGAGTCTTAGTTACATGTTCTCCTTGGCTCACATTTAAAGACAACAAGCTCAGCAGTAACTGTGAACTTCTGGGGTTGTTGTTGGTAGGTTTTCTGGTCTCCTGGGCCTTTCAACACCTTTACCCCATAATTGGGTCTTTGCTCCAGCCTATACCTTAAAGTTATCTTTTCCAAGAAATCACTCACCTTTCTAGCATTTGGAATCAATCCTGAATGACACAGTAGATGGAAAATGATGACTGTACTTTGCAAGGATCTGAAGACAATATATGGAAAATAATGCCTATACTATACAGTGATCTTAGTAAAGAAAACAGATGGGTAACCAAGCAGGGAGATTGTCTGTCTTTGGCAAGTCATCACCAGTTGGCCCTTGTTAGACAATGACAAAGCTGTCTGGCTCTACCTTTCAGACAGATTTTGGTGACCTGGAGACAGAGCAAACAGGAAGGCCTATTCATATGTAGGCATGCCTGAATCAGCCAGGTCCTATCCCTACACTGGAAAGGCAAATATTCATAATTGTGTCAGGCAAATCCTACCTTTTCTCTTTTGAAATATCATCAATTTGACTTTCTGTAAAAAGCTAAGATTGTCCAGTTGCACACATACAAAATCTTTCTACTTTTTCCCTTACATAATTATTATATGGTTATTCTGTTCATTTATTAAATGACTAAGGATTTTAAAAAGATTTATTAACATTTATGCACATTTTACAGATGAACACATAGAGACGTGGACAGGCTGAATGGCTCTCTCTAAGTCATTCTTTTGTTTATGCTAGAGAAGATAATAAAGACCTATTTTTGCATTTACTATTAAGTTCATGGCTTTTATTTTTTTAATTTCAATTTTATATGATTCATAAAGATTCAACAATGTTGACATCCTGGAATATTCTAGGTATAGTTGATACAGATCCCATACCTTAGATTAACACATGCTGAAAAGAACAGGAAGGAGGAATATAAGCTGAGTAGTTCATTGATGATCTCAATGAACATGGAGCCGATCCTAGGAACCCTGATCCCTAGTTTGCTGTCAAGAAAGACAAGTGTAGGGCATTACTGTCAATTTAAATCACCAGTTTGTCATTCTTTTATTTGCCCAAGAGGTTTCTGATAGACCAAAGTACAATGTACTCAATAACAAGATAAAATCATATAAAAGTTTTAAAAACATTCTACCAAAAATAAACCCACACTGAACATACTCCTCTGTAAGAGTGAGGGGAGAGACAGGTGTCTTTTGAATTCATATAATGTGATTTTTAATCAGAAATACCAGAGAGTTCTTATAAAGTTTTTCATTTGATAATGCTATGTCAAGTCTAGGTTCTTTGAAAACCGTGTTGTAGAGGGGAAATGGTGGAGGAGGTATGGAATTCAAATACTGTTGATGAGGTCAGTTAACCTAGGTTGTGCCTAGGAGAACACTGCATGAAAAGGTAGGCATGTGTTTGTAACTACCCACTATGAAAAAACGAGGTGGAATCCCACTGTCTTCTCTGATGAGGAACACTTTCCAGAAATCTGTTCCCAAGTATTAACTCATGCATATTAACTTTGTTCCATAATCATTTTTATAAAGTGGAAAATAACATGTGACACTGTAGCTAGACCATTTATTTCAAGTCAAGAGAGGTAAATATGTTAAGCACTTGCTATTTTCCAAGCATTGTGCTGAGTGCTTTTCATGTCTAACACTATTAGAACCTAACAGCCTTTGGAGAAAAGACATTTACTCTCTCTTTCCATATGAAGAACCTGTGGCTTAGAGCAGGGGAAAAAAATTGCGCTAACATCTCCAAATTAGTAGAATAGCCAGGCTTTGAGCATGGGCAAGGTATCTTAGTCTTTGTACTCCATTGTTGGTCATATTTATAAACAGTCTCAGCTTAAAACGTTTTATATAACCTGCACATCAACTAGGCTGTTTTTCTGATTATTAGTGTCATGTGTTTTCACAAAGTGTTGCTGGAATTTAAAGACTTGCCGTTTCTTATCCTTGAAAGAAGATGCAACATACAATCTTAATTTGTTCTGCTGATATAATAAAATACCTTAGACAGAGTAATTTAGGAATAGTAGAAATGCATTCCTCACAATTTTGGATGCTGAGAAGTATAAGATCAATAGGCCCTTGAGATTTGGTATCTGGGAATGGCCTCCCCTTGCATAGTGTGTTCTTGCTGTGTCCTCACACAGCGGAGAAAGAAGGGATGAAGGCTGTGTCTTCAAAGGGCAGAAGAGATGGGAGGGCAAGAGGGACAAAAAGCTCCCTCATACCACTTTTTAAGGTACAAATTGACAGGTCCACTCTCATAACTTCATGAATTTTTTTCAATTCATTAAGTTTATTGATACATTTTAGGCATAAAATATGATGACACTCATCATTGGAAATTTGTACCTTTACATGATATATCATTTTTGGGGGGATATATATTGGTTCTTATATTTTCTGCCATTCATTTGCCCTCCCTTCAAATCCCTCCACCCATCCCTATTTACAAAGACTTTGTTTCCCTTTTTTTCTTTATTTCTTACCCTTTTTCTTTATTTCTTTCCCTTCTTTCCCTTCCCCTACCCCTCCCAGTTCCCGTTCCCCTTATCCTTTGGACCTTATCTTCCTATTTCACATTATCTATTATACATTTTGACCCTCATTTACACTTTCAGTTTCTCACACCAGAGAAACGCTTCAGTATTTACACACGTGTGTCCTATTTATTTCACTTAAGAGTATGGCCTCGATTTGCATCCATTTGGGCAAGAACCCTCAAGTTCTCCATCACCCCCATCCCCAGCATTGAAAGAATTCTGCCCCTCAAGATGATGGTGCCTTGGCCTGTAATGGGAGTGGCAGCCTTGATGACCTCAAAGGCCTTCGTGTTCATTCTTCCATTGTCTCGCTGAGTAGTTTCAGCTATGTCAATCTCTCACCGAATGGAGGATTGGCGATACTCAGTATTCCTTTCTGAACATACCCCTTTGTTCTTTACAATCTGCACAAGCTGAAAAATTTCAAATCTTTGAGTTCTGAGTCCCTTTTTAATATGTTTTAACCTTTCTCTCTTCTCACATTTTTACTGTAACTGGTCAAAAGAAGTCATGTAGTTCTTCCAAAAATTTGCATGAAGATTTCTCCAAATACCCTATTTAATCTCTCCTAAATTCCACCTTCCACAGTGCACTAGGACATGGATGTAATTCAGCCAAGTTTTTTTGTCACTTTGTATCAAGGATGATCTTCCCTCAGTTTTTAATATCTTGTTCCTCATTTCCTTCTGGTACCTCATGACAATGGCTTTCACTGTCCACATTTCTACCAGCATTTTGATCAGCACAACTTAACTATCCTTAAAAAGTGAATCTTTTCTCAATAGTTCTCTTCTTCTTAGCCCTCACCAGAATATCCCTTCATGGTCCAGCCTTACCCAGTTACAAAGCTGATATTTTTAGGCATTTTTTTGGTATCAAACCTCAATTCTTGCTAATAGTTTCTATTTTATTATGTTTGTAATAATATAACAAAATACTCTGAGTAATTTATAAATAATAAACATTTAATTCCTCACAGTTTTATAACCTGAGAAGTCCAAGATCAAGATACCAGCATCTGGTGAGGACCTGTTCTTTCCATAAGGGAACTTCACATGCTATGTGTTGTGTTCTTACTTGGCATAGAAGGAAGTGATAAACTGTGTTCTCTCATGGCAGAGGGGCAAAAGGGCAAAAGTGACAAACAGCTCCCTCATACCTTTCTTATAAAGTCATTAAGCCCATGAAGGCAGAGCTTCAAGACTTAATCACCATCTGGAGCCTCCATCACTTCATGTTATCTTAGGAGAGATTAAGTTTAAGTTTCAATGTGAATTGGGGAGATGTTTCCAGTTACTAAGATCAGGAGATTTTCGCTCTTGAAAGGAGATGAAGAATGCCTTGATTGAGGTTTAAATGGAAAATGGGCTGGAAATGGAGGTAGGGTATTGCATGGAACAGCTGGGCTACATTTTGTTTTAGTTTTCTAACGGTCTATTTTCAATATGCCGGCATAAACATATGTACAAATTTAGGCTAAAGGGCAAAGAAATCAATATAAAAACCCAAGTGGTCCTTTTCCTTGGCACCTTGCACATCATCCATGAAATTTTCATATGGCAAACAAAACAAATAGATCATTAGAATTAGATAAATGCAGATTTAAATTCCAGTTTTCCACTTTATAGCTAAGTCTTGGTCTCCTTATATTCAAAACTGTGATAAAAATACCTCCTTCATAGTGTCATTCAGGGAAGTTATATAGGTTTGTAGTTGTCTGGATATTTATTTGTCAATCAGAATACTTGACAAAGAGATGAAACAGTAAATCATAGTTATAGTGATTACAAATGTCTGTAAGTAAAATTGTTATAATGATTGAATAGTTTCATATTATCATCTATTACTAGCTTGATAACTACTCATTTATTGATTAATTCTGTCCTTCTAGTCTCACTTGGTTTCTCTGGCCTTTAATAATCTCGCTATAAGTTTAATGATTTTTCTTTTCTTCATTTTCAGCTAGTATGATTTATTAACAATATTATCATGGTTTGAATTGAAAATATTTTTTTTAAAATCAAAGTGTTCCTAAGGTCACCAAATTCAGGTGTTCCTATATTCCCTAAAATTCTGTCACCCCTTTAGCTGGGAGGGATAGCATACACATATAATTCCAGCACTCTGGGAAGCTAAGGCAGGACAGTCGTTAAGCCCGAGGTAAGCCTGGCCATTTTAGTAATTTAGCAAGACTCTGGATCAGATTTTAATAAATTAAAAATGGCTGGGGATGTAGCTCAGTGTAATGGCCCTGGATTCAGTTGAGTACTGGGTATTCAAAAGCAAAACAAAGCAAAACAAACCAGGTTTTCTTAACTAGTGGGTAAGAGAAAAGTCTCTGATGCTTATATAAGGAGTGGCTTATAGTTCCAGTAAACAAACTCATCTGAGTTTTCTGCTTGCTATAAGTGATTTAGAGGAACACTGGGTAGATAGGCATAGTCTTAAGATGATACACTTATAGAGAAAACACTAGATGAAATCATGGCTAAAGAGAACTGTTGTCTAAAAAACCATGATTATAATTACTTGGATAACTCTCTTCATGGTTCCTGATGGTTCTTATCTCATTAGTTACATGTTAATAATTAGATGTGATACCAAATACATAGCACTTAGGATAGAACTGAGCATATATTAAATGTTACCAACTACTAATGTTGTTTTCTCTGTTACAGAATTAGAAGTATAACTTTGTAAATAGCAATGAGCTACTATGACAAACTGTTTCCTTTCTGCACTGGTTATGAAGCTGTTGTCTCTTTATGATGCAAACGTATATATCCCAAAATATCTTGATCTGTGGTTGTAGGGAAAATGAGCCCTCTCCTTGACTAGCTGTTTTCTTTTAGGCTGTGACAGTAGGGGGTCTTACTGGAAGATTGGAAGTCAGTAGGAGAAAGAGGATAAATGGTCCATGTATTATCCTGATCACACTGGAGGTAGTTCTTTCTACTACATCAAGAGTAGATTCCAAGAGCCACAATGGGTTCCAGCTCAAAGTTTTCCCACATTCTAGAAATGAGCTCTCAGCGCCTCCTCTGATTTTTGAAATCCCGCAAATATAGGTCCCGGCTCCACAAAGTTCCTTCTCTGAATCCGTCTTGCACCAACACCAGCTAAGCAGGACCCTTTCCCTAGAGTTCTGGACCCAAGTCTGAAAGACTCCTCTCTAATCTTTAAATTTCAATAATATCTTCTTCCATGTATTTCCTAGACCCTAACTAAGGGTGACTGTTTTTTTCCTTCAGTTATCACTTAGGTGAATTTACAGCACCCCATCTTTGTCTTTCATTTCTGTGACACCTGGATGATCATGGTTTGTACTGAATTCCTTTGTTAAAATCACTAGTAGAGTTTCTTTCTCCCGAAAAGATCCTGACTAGTAAAGGACCCTGACCCAATGTTCCGCCTGGGCATGATGCTTTGATAGCAAACACTGGACAGGCTAGAAAGAGCTTTCATCAGGTGTAATTCTAAATGGTGATCTATAAGCTACCAAATGTCTGAGTGTTTAAAACTTAGTAATCTAATAACTGTGAATTTGTACATTCTCATTTTAAGACCTATATTATATTCTTAGTATATATCTTATATATAATATGATATATTATATTATGTATATATATTGTAGGTCTTATTTAAGACCTATATTATAATATACTGGATATGTATCTTAAGGTAGTATATTTTGTATCACATACAACCCTGAAATCTATAGGAAAATTTATAAGTTTACAATGCTCAAGAATCTTCCTGCATTGGGCAAAAGTTTATATTCTTTAAGTTTAAACTTCTCAAAAAAATATCCGTGAACACACAGACACACACACACACACACACATTTTGCTTTTCCTGGAAAAGAAGACTCTTAAACTTTCTAACTGCAATTCTGAACATGTAATTTCCTAATGAATATGGGATTTGTTAATGACATGGGGTCCTTTTGTTTGTACATTCATTGGTGCTTATCTTTCTTCCTTAGACCATCACTGTTTTGAACCCTCCTTTCCTCTGTGACACAGGTTCATTTTTAAAACTATATTCCTGTTATAGGTCCTTGTGTTTATACAAATTAAAGACTCGATACTGATATAGTAATTGTAATCAAAGTAATGATGTCAGCATAGCAAGTGAAAAATATTAGTGAGTAGAGAAAAAGGCAAATTTACCTATGTCGAGAATGACTAGTTTTTCCAACAATTCCCTTTCCCTATAATTAAAATAAAACAGTACTATAAGACTATTATATTAATTGCACTAAATATATGCACGCTTTGTATATAAATAATCTACATATATTCAATATGTATGAATGCATATCTATACCCAAAAAGCCTACATAGAATTAGTCAGAATGCCACAAATAAATTTCACACTCTGAGCCAACTGTAAGAAGGAAGTTAGTTCTTCATGTGTTTGGGTTAAAAATAAATTAGGGATAGTATGGCTATTTCCACTTAACTTGATCAGTTTAAGATATAAATCTAATGTGATAAATATTTGAAGAATGTTTAAAACTAAATCTAGTGGAAAATATAAAGATTTATTAAAGGAAATGAAACATATAATAACAATTACTTTGGTTAAAAACATATTTGCACTCAGGTGGAGACAACCAATGTACAATTTTAGTGGAAAATAGAAATTCTTTTCCAATGTAGTATCCCAGTTTTAACATAGAGTCAAACCAAACAAAATTAATCACAACTACTTGGCAGTACATGCAAAACCACATTCTATAATTTCCAAAGATACTCTAAAGGATTGTTATTTCTTGGCTTTTTTCTGATGACCTTCTTGGAAAATTTATGTTTTTTATTTAAATTAATGATAGAACCCCTTACATTATTTACTATACTTATTAGTATACTTAGATGTTTCCTGGCATAAATTAAGGCATTACTGTGGTTCACTCAATTGCAGTATCCTTTTGTATTGATTAGATTTTTGTCATTGAAGTAGCTTGATCTAGTAGAAATGTCAGACCATTTGGATTAAAATACCTGTGAGTCTCATGTTTCTCCCAAATGAAAACGTACAACAGAATTATTGCAGCTCTCAATTGACAAAGTTTTCCAGAATATAACTTTAATGAGAGCAGAGATCATTGCCTTCATTTTATCCCAAAAGCTTAGAACAGTGCCTGGCACATGGTTGATGCTCAATAAATAGTTACGGGATGAAGAACAATAGTTTGAAAACCACATTTAAAATTTTAAACATCTGTGGAAATATTATTTTCCACTAGTATTCTGTGATACCTGCTGTCAGGTGTTATTGTAGCTTGATAGATAATTACTATCTTTTATTATAAAATAAATCCTACCTTGGGGTTTGTGTCCTGGTAAGACATGTGAATGTTGGAATACAAGGAAAGATTTGTTGAGCAATGGAGGCAATGCTTTTCTTAACTCAATCACATTAAGGTACAAAAGGGTAGTGTGTGCATATGGGTGTGTCTATTTGTGTGTATTGTGTGTGTGTGTGTGTGTGTGTGTGTGTGCATCTGTGCCCGTTTGTAAGGCTTAGAACTGCAAGATAAGGCAAATATATAAAAGTTTACTTCACCAAGTCTTAATTCAGCACTTTCCAAGACCACCCATCATTGAAAGTTTAAAATAGAGAGAGGGGAAAAAAGGAAGAGAACAAAACTAAAAAAAAAAAAAAAAAGATTTGTGCATTAGGTAGGACTGCTTTCTATAAATCCTGTGATAATAAAACAAATTACAAGACAAATTCACTTAGTTTTCTGTTTTTATGGCTTTAACTGAGTCTTCCATCTTCTTAAGTTCTGCCACGAAATGCTGTGTATTGTGGGAACACCAAGCCACTCTTGAGTCTATGAATCCTCCTCTGTACATTTTGCAAAAGGCTATATATTTTCTAACTCTGTGAGTGGGAGGTACTTCTTTCTTCATTTGATCTTGCTTTATATAACTCTATCTAGAAGCCCAATATACTACTTTTCATCAAGTAGGCAGGCAGCAATGAACAACACCCACCTCAGAGTCAGAGAGAATCTTCTGAAGACAGGCTTAACCCTTTCCTGTCAGCAAGTCTTATTTGATGAAAGTGAAGCAGGAAGGAGAGAGCTGCAGACATAATATTTGAGTGCTCCCAAGCATATGGGTCTGGGATGTATTCTAACCAAGGACTTTTGTAAACCTACAGGTCATTCTTAGATCCAGACATTCAGGGAGCTGTTTCAAAAGGATTATAAAGATTTTCCTTGCTCTTAAGGAGTTTCCACCTCTCACATTATGACCTGCTTTGCTGTCCCTAAAGAAAAGTGGACATTTAAGCCTACATTTACCTTAAATTCACTACTAAACCACTTTGTCTTCAAGAATGCCCAGCAGCTCCTCAATGAGTTGAATTTTTTTCTGAAACAGTACTGAAGAAATGAGGCAATGAGGCTAAAAAATATATTAAGCCAAGTGTGGTGGAGCACACACATGTAATCCCAGCACCCTGTGAGTTTTAGCGAAGAGGATCACAAATTTAAACCCAGCCTGAGCAATTCAGTCACATAGGGAGATACTAACACACACACACACACACACACACACACACACACACACACTTAAAAAATGGGGCTGGGATTGTAGCTCAGGGTGAAGGCCCTAGGTTTAATCCCGAGTACTGAAAGGAGAAAAGAAAAGATATCAAAGCACTAATTGGTGGTGGAAACTAAAGCAGGACTATAAAACAACTTATGGAAACCTGGTAAGAAGTGTTGTGAATCGCAATGTTATCTCTTAGCTTGATATCCCAAGTGTTAACAAAAGCAGGTCAATTAGTTGATAATGTTCTAGTGTTTCCTTCTTATCCACTCTTACACTCTATAGTTTAATTTCTGAATTTCTGAAGGCATGAGGGATTCAGAGACAAATGGAAATCAAACGTGGGGGCTGTTGTGAAAGCTTGCAAAATATGATACACTAAGAGCTGTGAATAAGAGTAGAGCTTTCTTATTGCAACGTACATCAAGAGTGTTTCCTGCACTGGGGCGATCTGGTGTATTGACAGATACTTTAGATTTATGATCCTAATCTCTATCTATATAACATCAGAATTCAGGGAGCTGCTATTTGGCACTTTCATTACTAACAAGTGCCCCAGTAATAGGTTTCTTGGTATGTGGGAACCACTGCTGTCTATCTATTGTCCTTAAAGTTGTGGTATTAAATAAGAAAATGTCAATTACTTCCTCAACTTCCAGATATCCTACACTGGTCCTTGTGGATGTAGTGGGTACATTTTATCTTTATCCTCTTCCCTTTTTCCCGCTATCTCGCCTTGTTACTTGAATCAGCACTCTCGGTTGGGCAACAAGATCGGGGCCAATGTGGTCAGCTTTTGTATGAAATTTTAGGATGATTACAAATGAGAATGTTTGCTGTCTAGTTGCCTGAAATAGAGAAAGGGGCCTACAAGCTCACTGAGATGTTGTAAGTATTTGATGTAAGTGTTGACGTTGTAAGTGTTTGTTTGACTACAGAGAAGAGAAGCACATCTAAAGTAGCTCAAATCCAGAAATACTCTCTCTCACTTCAAATTATTCTTGCCACTTTCTAGAGCATTCCTGGAAGTTAGTGTTCATTGGGTGTGTTTTCTTGTGGCTGCTTCCATGTCCTGAATTTGTTTACAATGTTTACCTTTCATGTCATTTTAATTTTGAGGAAGACCCAGAAGTTACGCAGTGCCAGGTCTAGTAAATAAGGTGGATGAAAACACACTGTAATAATTTTCTCTGATACAAATTGTGGCCTTTAATGTCTTGAATAGATTCAGAACATGGGAGCAGCCATGATAGAGCAACTAAAGATACTCCCAAAAGAAGGCTTTCAGAAATACTTCAGAAAGTGGCAAAAATAATGGGATAAGTGTATTTGAAGTGAAGTGTATTTGAAGGGTGAGTATTTTGAGGAGGATTAATGGCAATGAGCCTTTTAATGTAAATTTTTAAAACACACACTGTATGCTTTGATCAGCCCTTGTATAATCTTCAGTGTGAGCGTATGTTCAGGTACAATGAAATAGATAGTAAATACATTTTAGGAAGCATAATATAGTCTATGTTGATCACTGATATAATCTGTCAGGAACAAATAAGACAAGAAAGGGGCCTGAGAGACGGGAGATGCAGATGAGAGCAGAGGCTGGTCCTTAAAATCTCTCACTTTTGTCTTTCATTTATGATTTTTGTGCCTCTTAGCACTTGTTTCCTTTTGTTGGATGTCTTTCTCTCACTCCCCGCAACAGCTGTATCCATGTGTTCTATGTTCTCCTCTTGTGTCCACTTGGCCTGATTCCACATCCTCTCAAAACTCAAGTGCCTACTACTAACTACAGTTTAACTATAATGTCTCTTAGTGCAAATCCCTGAGAGGCTGTGAGGACTTCATTTGGACTCTGGACAAAATCTTTCCTAGTGACTTCTGTTCACAGGATGCTGTTTAGCCCATGGACAGTTTTTCCTGGTCACACATTTTTACTTAATCATGTAGATTTATCTCCTGAGCCTTGGAGGAGCTCTGTATAGAGAACTTTACACTGGATACACACCCCACTTTGGTCTGTGTAAAATGTATTGCAGTAAAGTGGACTGAAAATAAATACCAAATTTCTCCTTTCTTGAAGAGATACAATATAATCAGTTGAGAATTGTATATTCTTTTTAGGAGGTTTACAGCGGGAAGAAATAACATTTTGAAATTTTAGAGTATGCTGTTTTCTTGAAATTGCCTCTTCCCTTTAGGATATATTTAGGATATATACATATTTAGGATATATATAGGATATATTTTTTTTTCAACAGAAAAATCTCAGTTTTTGATTTTCAAAATGACTCTTAAAACTTACCTTAGTAGAAATTATTAAAGAAAATTGTTGCTTTTGTTTGAAAGTTAAAAGTTTTGAATATTAAAAACTATCGCTCTATTGCAACAGATTGGAAGTAAACTTTCTGTTTTTCCAGTCACAGAGAAGGCACAAATATATTTGAGTTGGGAGAGATGAAGGGAGTCAGCAAAAGGAATTGCTGATGAGATCATTGTGGAGATATCTGAGAAAGGGCTCTGAGCTCTGCTATATCCTCTACCATGTTACATGTCTGCTTAGGACCAAGAGCCAACTAAACATCTGTGGACCTGTCACTTCCTTTCCTGAATGGAATGAGGGAAGCGAAAACCTGTCCGACTTCCTAGTGAGATGGCAGAAATAGAGTAGAAAGTGTGGCTTGCTCCATCTAGGTAAATTGAACAGTCCTGTTAGGTCTAAAGTTTCCATTCACTACCAAAGGGGCAAACCACAACATCTAGAAGTTTCTTACAGTTTCTGACCAGTTTTAGATATGTGACTGTGACTGAGAAATGGCTAAAGGGGATGAAGCTATTTAACAGTAATGAAGCCAGTGACTCAGAATAGTCACTAAAATGGTAACCAGTGGTACTATAGGAAATTAGATGCCTTGCTGGGACGATAGAATAGGGGCTAAGACTAGAACTCAGGTGCACAGTTCACACCTGAGTAGATGAGGGATTCGAGAGGTTGGACTATGCCAGGGTTGAAACATTGAAACATCCACAGAATTTGGATCAGGCTATGTTTTGAATATGTCCCCAAAAGTTCCTGTATTGGAAATGTAATCCCCAAAGCAATATTGTTGAGAGGTGGGACTTGTAAACTATAAGTAGAATCAATGTATTATTTTCATTATCACGGGGTGTATTTGCTATAAAAGTGGGTTCAGCCCTCTAATACGATTTACTTCCTGAGATTTAGCTCTGTACCCCTCTCTTTTGCCATGGGATATCTCCAACCATGCAGTGATCCAGCAAAAAGGGCCTCCTCAAATGTGGCTCTTTGGTCTTGGAATTCTCAGTCTCCCAGAACATTGAGCCAAGGAAATTCCCATTCATTGTAAATTTATTACAAATTACCCAGTCTCTAGTATTCTGTTATATCACAGCGCAATATAGACTAAGACTAGAGATAACCAAATTTACCAAGAACTGATTTAAGGTTAGGATTTTTGATAACAAAGATGGCAAGGATTCCAGAAAGAAATCAAGTCATAGAAGAATAAATAAAGTTAGATTCTTAGTACACTTGAGCTTATGGCTTGGAAGTTTCATGTCCAACACACAGGTCTAACTTTATACCAGTTTCATTTTCAACTGTGTTTGTTATCATTTGATCAAGCATGATTCATCACATTCTCTGACAAATGGTACATGTTTGATAGTCTTCCACACATGGACCCAAAGTAAGGAAACCCACATTTCTTTTCCACTTGATTATCCTGGAGGCTTATGTTTTCATATAGTAATTCTGATTACTTGTTCCATTATTATAAACAGCTGTTTTAGTATGTTAGCCTGTGAGCCTTCAGAACTGATATCCACATTATCTTTGACTCACATGTAGATAATTTAGTGTGATGTGATTTTCAGCGATTGTTAAAAAACTCTTGCTCTTTCTTCCTTCCATAGTTATCTCTCCACATCCTAATTTTCGTTTTAGTTATCTCTTCACATCCTAATTTTAGTTTTAGTGTGGAAACACCTAGGACACACCTGCCTGGCCAGATTCACAAGCTCGCTTCTTTGTATTCACATTTTGAAGTGCTTCCTGCATGTCAGAACTCTATTCTAACCCTTGAAACATTCTACGCTCTCCCCATACCACTAAACTCAAAAGGCAAGGAAAGAGAATGCCATCATCCTTTCCAGGAATTATTCCGGACAAGACTTTGCATGGCTAGCAGGATAGGAGCAGAATAGAAAACAAATGGATTCCAAATTTCTAAAGCACAGTGTACAAAGCACAGGGAAGCAAAAAAAAAAAAAAAATGTGATCCATCCCCATCTTTTTCCCCTTTTAGTTCTGCCAGATATTTCCTTTGTTCTATTTTCTATCTCACCAAGATTAAAGTGCTGATCTCCCCCTTTTTGAAAATGATGTCACTTTTTTTTTGCCTTGGCAGAGAGCAAGTTCATTATAAATCTGCTGTGTGACTGATGGCTTTGAAGAGATAAGGCACGGGGGAAAACACATTTGGGAAATGTATGAAACTCAAGAGACAGGTTGACAATTAAACTGGCAATAAGAGAGATGAAGAAGGATAAGGGGAAATAGATGCTGGGTGTAAATATCTCTTCCATATTCTCTTTTACAGCCACCTAGAAACTATTTTTATTTTCTGATGGTTTTGTCCCAATGTAATGCCACAGGCTAAAATTCATTTTGTGTGTTTTCTCGCAAGATCTGTGTACTTTCAATGACATGATTTCAGGCTGGTCAACATGGAAGTGTGTGATGTTCAAGGTGGGGAAGACAGTTCCTTTCACTGTTCAAAAAAGGAAAACAGCTTGCTATTGAATCTTATTTACTGTAACTTTTTATTGCTGCAGTATCTTCCAGTTTATATGAGACACAATTCACAGGTAAAGTCAGATTGAAATCATAATACACATTTTAATGTTATTTAAAAGTATTAGTGACAGATGCAGGTCTTAGGAATTTAAAGATTTTTTATCTGCCAAGCTCGATCATAGATCATAAGAGAGTCCATGGACATAAACAGTTACATGGGGCAATTTATTGATGTACGTGACGTGACATCTAGTAATTCAGCACAAACACACACACACACACACACACACACACACACACACATGCAAGCACACAAGCCCCTAAAGCTGACAGCACCTAATTAAAATAACACTATGATGTTTATATCTCTAATTTGATTTCAGCCTTAAATATATCCGTATCTTGTCTATGGACAGATATTCCTGCAGAAAGATTCTTGAAGAGAACCATCCGGATTAGGGATGGGGTAGGGGAGTGCAGGGAAGTGAGCAGTGGTTAATGAGATAGAGAACAAATCAGTGAGGCAAATGATTACCAGGTCCCAGAGTCTGCCATGAGAACACAATTCATTCTTTCTGTTCTGTGGTTCTCCCGTTCCCTCCCACCATCACCACTCAGCTCCAAGCTTTTCTTTTATGTAGTCACAGAAATATTTGTGGTTGCGCTGTGCATGTCTGGAGAGCAAGGTGTACCAGAAGTGCTTTCCCTCCCCACCCTCCATGTTTGCAAACTATTCCACGGAAATTCTAACACATACTTCAATGTGATACCTTAGCTTCTCAATGGTCTTGAAAATGCCCTTCTAAGTTACTTACACTGTGTTGTTTTTCTTCCGTGCACCCTTTCTCCATGTTGCCTGCTGAAGACAATCCAAGCTACTTGGGGCTCCACCTGTGGTTCTTGCCAGTCTCTCCACTCTTGCCTCTTGCCAAACATCTCTATGACACATAGACTTGAATTCTAATTATCTTTCACATTTCTTGTTTGTTTTATTTCTCTTCTTGTGCTCTTTCCTCTGACTGACATGCCCTTTCAGCTCTTCTACAGCTAACAAATGTCCCCATTTTTCTCCAGTTGTAGAAGATACGACCTCCTCAGTGTAGTCTTTCATTTACTCATGAAGAATTGATCACACTTTTCTTCTCACTACACCTTTCCTACTACTTATACTTTCCCTTAGTATGTTTATTGAAGTTTTAGACATTAGTGTGTCAACATCCAAAGGTTGGGTACACTCAGCAACTATCAGCATGCCTCCTCTCAAGCCAGTGCTCATGCTGTGAATGTGTGGTGTGTCCTGTTTCCATGCTTCATTACATCATGAGACTTTCATGAGTGGCTGTTAGAAAGTTTGGACGACAGAAATATGTATGAAGACTTTATCCCTGCTAAGAATAGGAAAGCATTTGCTACCAGCACAATATTGACTGGATTTGGACACGTCACATGTACTTTATCAAAACTCTCTGGATTCCTTAATTTCCCACTTGTCTCAGATATGTACATCTCTGATTTAATTGATTTAAGAAAAACTAGTTAGTCAAGTACTTCTTCCATTTCATTTTCTGACCAAAAAAAATCCACTTCAAGCTTCTTTCATTTTAAGCAGGTATTATGGGTAGATAAACAATCTCTGAAGATATTTGAGGAAATCTGCTACTTTAGTTTGGGTTCAAGGAGGAGTGAAGTAGACCCAGAGATGAGGATTCTACTGCAAATTGTAGTCCTCAGAAGAAGAAGAGGCAAGAGAAGGTCAGATAAAGTCAAGGAAATGTGTGTTGCAGAGCAAGTTTTCCATGAGAGAATGCAATTTAGTCGGGGCAGATTACCCAGGACAGTGCACTGTGGATGCCCTGAGTCACCCTACCCTAGGACTGAAGCAGCTGGAGAACTTTATGCCCATTGCCACCCAGTCATGGTAATGGTGCCCTGGTGGAGGGCGGTGCCTCAGTTTTCTTTTTCCAGTGCATCTAAAGGCTCAGTAAGAATTTATGAGCAGAGAAGGCCCCAGGGTAAAGAGACCCAGACACTGCGGGTATCGACATGACAAAGCCCTCACAGCTGCGGCTCTTCTGTTGATGATATTTCATTTAGTCAGATGTGGCTTGAGTCTCTTATATACCAGTTTCTCCTGTGATAATGGTGAGATCCCCTCAGTGGAGAAGACAGGCCACACATTCCAACAGGGCTTCCAACAGCAATGAAAGCAATGCTGTGTTAATCACCTCTTTTGGCAATTCCTGGACAAAGCTAGAGAGCTAATGTCAAGCCCATAGTCAAATCTATAGAAAGCTTCTCCTTGATCATAGCCAATACTCAACAAGCCAAAGCAGCATCCAGACAAACTCATAAAAATTCATCAATTCTCTTATTGCAGTCTTGTGTTTGATGATGAATGCATAACAGGTACTTAATATATATTTGTGGAATGGATAATTATGATTACTTTTATTACTATGATTATATCCCTTCTGTGGAATCATACAAAGCAATGTTTATTCCAGGGAGCATGACCTCCCGCCCCTCAGGCCAAGTTGGTATTGCTTCATCTGAATCTTCTTGCACACTTGCTGGGAAATAAGTATCTTGGACAATGCATGAGAGTGTTAAGGAAATTATAGGAGCATGATAAGAAATACACTGGAACAGGCTGCTTACACTTCTGTTATGCTGAGATTAAATTCCCTGGCCAAACTCTTTTCTAAAGCTGTTTTATATGACAAAATGCAGTCAGTCTGGAGATGGTTTTGAAGACCACTATGAATGTCATAGAGCAAACAATACAATGAATTAGCCAAGAAATCCTGGGAAAATAAGCACGGACAGAGTGCTCTTGGCTCATCAGTACAAGTGGAAAATCCCCTATGAATTTGCTGATATTATGAGTAAACTTAAATCTAGCCTCTAATAGCTAAAATTGATGTTAGTTTCTTACTATCATTGGTAAATACACGATTTCAGTTTCTCCTGGTCCTGTTTCATTCATTCTCCTGTTCCTGGTCTCATTCCTATTCATATTATTGTATATGCATCTTCATTAGTAATATCAGATCATTTTTGTTTTGGAAGAAAGTAATAGTTAATTGATCTAAGAGCTTATTAGTACAAACATGAATTCAAAGATGTTCATAAAAGCAAGGCTTGTCTTTGATGATCTTTATTTTCTTCTGTTATAAAGATGAACTCACAAGCCATGAATTCAAAGAAGTAGGTGGCACATTTTATTGTTTTTTTAAGCACACTGTTCATTTTTAAAACATAAAATATGAACAATGCTATAGTTCTAGAGTAGATTTCCACATTCTGTCCTTTTATAGGTGTGTTATTATATTGTAACTTCATCATCCGACGGGATTTTATTGTTTTTGTATTTTGGTTTGTTACAAAATGGAAGACCACTCCATTTTTAGTGTATGTGTTCCTGTGTGTGCTCTTCCTCCCTCCCTTCTCCCCTCCCTTCTTTCTTTCCATCCCCCTCCTCCCTTTATTCCTTCCTTTTCTTGTTTTTGGAGGTACTAACACTTCTCTATTGCCCTCACCCACGAAAAGCCAGAAATGTGTGATACAATCATGTTTACAGCAGGACAAATAAATTTCAAAAGAGAGTGTGTGTACATATAGCTGTTGGATCCCTAACTGCTACTGGCAGAGACACAAGAGGGACAATTTGAATGTAGATACTTGTGTTCAATTCTCAGCCAAGTCTTTGACAAAAAAGACTGAACCTTTTCACCAAAACATGCACACAGGTTTGGTAATACTATGTAACAAGCTTGGATTAGAAAACAAATTTATAGCCCTCTCCTGGAATAGCTGCTTGACAAATCCAGCTTTCTGATTAGGAATAGTGACTGAATTGAAAAGAGAAATCCTTCCATTGTCTACATTGTATACCAGTGACCAAGATATCAAATGAAATCTTCAAAAGAAATTTTGAATTCTTTACTGATTCAGTTCTTTGCATAAGTTGACAGAGTGGAGCGTTTAGATTTTTAAGCATTGGTTTAAGATGTTTCATATGTAAAATTGTGTATCTTAGAGAGTGTGTTGTTTTTTTCTATTCATATTTCTTCAATTTGTCACATATGAAAAACTTTAATATTTCAGTGACAATCTTATTTATCATCAAAGGCAGCTTTTGTGAGAAAAGCAACACTTTTATAAGGCAAACCCAATTTGTTTGTGTATAAAATATAATGTGAAAATTAATATTGTGCTGTGTTTGCTATACTGTTTAAATACTGGGATCTTATTTTGGCTAACTACACATCTTAACTTATGTCATAATCAAGCATTTAGTGGAGACATATTCTTGCTTTACACTTTCTGTTAAAGTAGAAGGGTAAGTTTTCTTGGCTGTGTTCCAACTTATGCACTAAAACTACATTTCCTATAAAAAATCCTCCACTTATAAGCTTTCACTTTATTGTGTGTAAAGTTCATAATTTCTCTAAGGGTAATTGCAGGTCAAACTGATAATAGTTTTGCAATGAACTATAAGATTCTTTGAAATGAAAATGACCTTTAGATATTATATATATTGAGGATTTCAAATCAAGACCCATGGACATACTGTTCTGAATCCTCTTTCTACTTGGAACCCAAGTTTGTACATTTATAAGTGATTGGGAAAGAAATATGTTTTATAATGCATAAAAATTGTATGAAATTCAATTTTCAGTATCTATAAATAATGTTTTATTGGAACACAGTTTAGGTGATTCATTTACATATTATGACTTTGTGTACAACACAAAAAAAATTGAGTAGTTATGATAGAGACGATCTGGCCACTCAAACATTAAACATTAACTATCTACCCTTCATAAAAAGTTTGCACTCTCTCTCATGTATCTCTCTCTATCTACATAGACATATGTCTATGATCTACTCATCTCTATATGTATATATGATTTATCTGCATCTATTTCTACGTACACATAAGATAGACTTTTAACTTTTAAAAATGCAACTACTATTTATCAAGTGTGTTTGGACATATTTATACTAGTACGGAGAAGAAAATTTGTAGTAACCAATATTCTTGTCTTAATTTACTTTTCATATGAAAGTGACACACAAATTAACAGAAGAGTCCATGTCATTGTCATATGACATATTGCTAGCTCAACTTCAGTTAGGTAGATCTACTGCCTCTAGACAATGAGATGGTAACACCATTAGGCAAATCCTGAAGTTTAAATAAACACCTTTTCAGCATGTTATTTTTCCAGCTACTAGGTTTCTGGCTCACACAGTCTCACAAAAAGCTTTAAATTTACTACACTTTTAAAAGGATACAATTTGTGCAGTAGGTAACTGTCATATTCTATTTAGACATCGGTGAAATATATTCACAAAGCAAATCCATTATTTTTCTCTTTTTCCCAGAGATAGAAAAATCATCCCATGCCACATAAACCTTCAGATTTTATTTTCTATTTTTATAACTAAAAAATGTGAATCTGAGAGGTGACTTGGGTGGTAGTTGTGGCTTAAAATGTCTTTTCTCTAATATTATTCCCTTAATTTGTATGCCAGAACAGCAAATATTTATTTGTGGAAGACTATTATTGTTTGTTATATGGCTATAATCACTTTTCTGAAGTAGAAAAACTAAACTGTGTGTCAGAAGTATGTGTGTAAGTGGATGCACGTGTGTATAGTTATGTACAAAGTAAAAACACAGTATTTTATTTACAAATGGATTGGCCCAATATTAAAATGTGAATGAACAAAAATTAGTTGCTAGATTTTCTAAATTACTATTATTAAAATCCTGCCCAAATTAATACTTTTTGTAAATAAATATTTTCCAATGACAATAAATGTAGTATCACTTAGAGTTTTAAAATAATTGTCTTCCTAGGTAATTCAGGCTGTTATTAGAATTACCTGGTCAGTGTGGAACTGTAACCATTGTGAGATGATTGTGAAAACACTGGTGTTACAGAGTTTGAAAGGTAAGCGCATGACAAAGTTGTTTTCTAAAATAATATCTTTTTCTTATTCAGTGATCACCTTCTAGGTAGGCTTAAATGATAACGATAGCAAGGACTCCATAAAATCATTATTTTTTTTCTGTGTGCTATTAATGATGTGTTTTCCATGTTGTGTAAATTGAAGACAAGGATCTACACTTTAGCTCTGACAGCTAAGTGTCATTCTTTAGGAATGCTGGGAGGAGACAGGACAGGAACCAGGGTGATTTACATCCCTGAACAGTGCCTGATTTTAGGAAAACACAGCCAAAGAAAGCAAAGGCGAGGAGTGTCTGTGGGCAGAGCTGCGATCAGATACTGCGGTTTCCTTTCCATCCTGGCTGGTCCTGTGGGAGGACCATGAACTAGGTATTTCCTCACTCTTCCGTCTCTCTCCACTGCAGACCCAGTAGAACATTATCATTTGAATACAGCAAAACTGTCCAAAATCTGCCACTTCCTCCCCGGGGAGGACTCTGTACAAAATGAGGCCTGCTGGCTGCCTTTTATGATCAGGTGTTTTAGTCACTATCCTGTCACTGGAACAAAACATTTGACCACCACTACCTGGAGGAGAGGTTTATTTTGTCTCGTGGTTTTAGTGCACGGTTGTCTGGTTCCGAGGCAGAAACAGCATGGCAGAGGGGCACGAGGGAGAGAAACAGGCTCAAGCCATGGCGGCCAGGAAGCAGAAAGAAAAGGGAGGCTCCAGGGAAGGCAATGTAGGTCAGCTCCCCGAGGCAGCTGCCTTCTCAGATCACACCCATGGTTCTTGAAGGGCACATTTGGCCATGAACTCCTCGGTGGATTTATCCATTGGGAAGCACCCTGCGATCCAATCACTATCCACACATGTGAGAATTAGGGGGCATATTTTAGATCTAAATCATAAGTAGGCTAGTGACAGAATTTTAATGTCATCGAAGATGATACTTTCTGGTAGAGGAAGCAATACACTGTTACACTGTTCTTAAACTAAAAGCAAATTTTGCTGTTTTCCTTACAATAGAATTAATCCTTCTAAAAAGTAACATAAATTATATCTATGTTTTAAGTCCCAAAGCATCAGAATGACCTGCTTTATTTCCATATAAACATCAGCCCCATTCTAGTTCAAAGTGCTTTAGAAATAAAAAGCAGTTTTTGATATCTACTTATATTTATATGGAAAAGTCTTTAGGTTGGTTAAGGCTAAAAGCACCACATATTTCTAAGATGAATTAGTTTCATTTTTATTTTTATTACTGTATTGCCAGCTTCTCTTCCAAATTACATTTTTAATAAATTTGATCTATAGTCATTTTGAAGGGTGAAAGCCCATAAACACATCTTTCGGCTTTAATTGCCTTTATAAAGCACTTACTCAAAAGGGCAGTTTTTCATCCCAAATTGTACTACCCGTTTTTATAAGTGAATCTACCAGCCTCTCAGGATTAACTGAAACTCACTGCTAAAAATGAATCTGAAACTGTAGGGTATTAATATATTCACATCTGAATTTGTATTGAAAAAGGGGGAAATCATTACCTTTTCGAGGAGATCCTATGACAATCACAGGTAATGTTGATATTCTGATATTTTCACCATAACATTTTATGTTTGATTCTGTAAGTTGCATTCCTATGGTCAGGTCCCTGCTCTCTGTTCCCTCCGGGGAGTTAAAGAATCATATGTTTTGTCACAGAACAGCAGGCTTGAGCAAGTTTTCCACTGGGCACCAAGCCACATATGTCATTCTGTTCTCTGTGTGTACACACATTCCCACCTGGGTGACCTCATCCAGTCATGAACGTGCATTCCACAGATGCACCCACACCCTGTCCTCTGCATCTCGGCTCTGATCTCTCCCTGAGTTCAGACAGAGCCTGCTGCCTTTTTCCTTTGCGTGTCTACCTGGTGCCTGAAACTCAGCATGTCCAAAGCAAAATTCTGAGTTTGCCTGCAACCTTTCTTCTCTATTTCAGTCTATAGCTCCAACATTTAACACATGGGTCTATAGTAAAACCATGTAGGAATCTATAACTCCTCTTTAACTCCCACATTCCTCATCTAATCTATTACCAACTCGGATGGTTTCTATCTTCATAGTACAAACATGTATACACAGACTCTGGCTGTGTCTCAACATCTACCCTGTTAACACCCAAACTAAGCCACATCTCCCTGGAACTGTAAATACACTACTGACGGATTTCCTGTCTCCAAATCCCAGCTAGAATGATGCTGTAAAATTTAAATCAGACAGCTCCTCACCCTTCCTCAAAATTCACAAACAGGGAACATCACACTCAGAACTCACCATGTGCTAAAATGTCATACGTGAGGGAATCCCTGCCTGTTTCTCTATGCTCATCACATTGTACATCCTGCGTATTCACGGTGCTTTAGGTACACTTCCCTTCACGACTTCTGGGGATAAGCCATGCCTATTCCTGCTGTGGGTTCTTTGACTCTCTCTGGGATGTTCTTCCCAGACCTTTACGTAGTTCACTCGCTTGCTTCACCTATGTTTTAGAGAGAAGATATCAATTCTTCCAAAAGCCTTTTCCTGTTTAACCTAGTGCCTTTTAATCCATTTTGTTGCTTTCTAATTATACCCTTCTTACATTTTTTTCTACATAACTCTTATCAGTTTCTCACCTTATATTGCATTTATTTATTTATTTATTTATTTATTTATTTATTTATTTATGTGGTACCTGGGATCGAACTTGGGACCAAACTCAGGACCTTCCACTTGTGAGGCAGGTGGTGGCATCACTGAGCTAAATCCCCAGCCCGCATTTATTTATTTATTTTTAAGTGGTTTACTTTTTGCCTCTCCTAATAGAGTGTTGGCTTCATGAAGGATGAGAGCTAATTTACCCCCAAAACACATACACTGTGTCAATTTTGACCAGCACATCCTTTGAAGAAACAATATATTCTCTAAAGGAGAATATTTGATTCTACTCCTGTGGCAATGTGCATTAGATATCTCATGTGAGCATTTAAACACAAACACAGAAATAATAGACCCAATCTGGCCGAGGTACTTCCTGCTTCAGTCATGGTTCCCCAGAACTGCAAGAATATAGAAGGGGAGAGATGGACTAAAGTAAAATATATGGGGCAAATAAATAAATAGATTATAAAGAGTGTCCCACTTTCAATGAAGGAACAACTAGGTCAAACTGAAAATATCAGGAACATATGATTTTGTTTTTAATTTCTAGTTTTTGCCATAGAGACTCAGAAGTCATCAAATCTTCCAAAATCACTGTGAAGCATTTTAACAAGGCAAGATCTTTAGCCGCACCCTTGGGGTTTTGGCTGTGCACTCTAGAAGATTCTGATTCCATGATTCATGCACATTCTTTCAAGAGTGGTAGTTCAGAGCAGTGAGTTCTCTAAACTGTGTTATCTTGATAGAGAAAGGTGAATTATTTTCTAGTTTTCTTTAGACACACAATAAAATGATTTTCAAGGTCATTCATGTACCGTGGCTAATGAATAAAAATAGTTCCAGGAAATATCAATCCTGCTTGAATTCTTTCAAAATGATTGCAAGGCATAATTCCTGCAAAGATTGTTATTAATTTACATGGATGTTCTTAAAACAGTTATGGCATTGCCTCAGTGTCTGCTTTGGTGAAAATTTTGACAATTAAAGCATTTACATCACATGATTATTCAAGAGAGTTAAATGGTATAAAACAGTAAAAATGTTGACATTTAGTAATCTCTTACTGAGAGAGTGATATTAATGATCATTATTAATAGATAATATTTTAGAGAACTCATAGTTTTCATTATATGATTTCTTAAATTCTTAATTTGCTGACAAAAGTTTTTGCTGGAGATATAAACTAATATCCTAGTTTCCATAAGTTCCAGGTTAATTGTTCACAGGACAGTCTGAATTATAAAAATCAGTTAAACTCAATTTCATTCAATATGATATTAGCCTAAATTCTATCTATAATCGTTAATTCAAATATATATATATTTTTGAATCCATACTGCTAAATTTTAAATGACATGCATTGTTTACTATAGAAAATTCATAAATGAATAAACAAAAATATAATACAGTGATATCTTAGTTCACACACTTAATTCTTTCCATGATTCTGCAAATCATGGTATAAATTCTGTGTCCAGAATCTTGGAAGGAATTAAGGTCATGAACCGAGGTTAACACTGTATTTTGTGTAACTCATTATTATATAGCATGCAAAATTTTATTTTACTGTAGGCACAAAACTTTTATAAAGCAGAATTGTATAAAATAGTGCCATATTTTACATTTTTGCTATTTTTGAAAAATAAAATGTATTCAAAAATTCTTCCTAAGTCAATTTTTATTTTATCAATATATTCTTCTATTAGTTACCCCCTGGGACTTAAAAGCAAATCGTCAAAGTGTGGGCACCTTTTCAGGTTTCCCGGGGATGGAATTTCAGTGCAGCATCAAGCCTCCAACAAGATCTTCTGGGACACATCACGGCTTGAAAACATTGTGTGAATGCCATCCTCAGAGTGAGCTTGGCATGAAGACAGCAAGTCAGTCCAGCCCAGAGCCGTCTGGTGGTACACCTTAATGATAACTTCGCATTTAATTATACAGAGTGGCAATGATATGTTTGAGCAGCAACAAAAGAGAAGCCAAGTAACACTTAATCCACTTCAATAATGCATTATTGGGAAAGGGGTATTTCCCTAACAGGACTGCCATCTCACAATTGCAGCTCTGTGCTGCTCGCATAGGTGTTTAACACCCAGCGCTGTGTCCTCCTGCTCAGGAGCTCTTGTGCTCCTCTGCACAGTGTGTAGAAGATTCTCTTCTACGTGACAAGTGAGTGAAGACCATGCCAACATTTTTTTTCTCTTCCTTTTCAAAATTTTTTGCAGCCTTATGCTCCACAGACGATACACCCATCCTTCAACTATACAGCTTCAATATAATTGTATTTCCCTTTATTTCTCACTTTTATGTCTTTGTTTTGAAAGGCAATGGTGTGTAGATAAAAGCTTAGGAGTAAGAGAGACGGGGAATTGAATTTCAGTTTGATTTGCTTACTGGGTGACCTTGGACAAGTTACTTAACCTGCCTAGCTCTCGATTTTCTAATTTGTGTAGTGGAGATGATGATATATTTTCTGATTTGGTTGTGAAATTTAAATAATAAGAGGCAGAAAGATCATCTGTCATCCTGTGAAGTTTCAACAAAACTCCTTTTCTTTTCTTTTTACTGTATTGCACTTCTCTCCACATTTTGTTAGGTGCTTGTTACATATTTAAGAAGTTCTCATCTCTTTTGCTTTCTCTCTTTCAGGTGATCTTAGCTGCATAACACATAATTAAGCTCACGCAGCTTATCATTCTCTCTTTTAAAAATTTTTATATGCATTTTTCTCAAATCATCTATAATTTTGGGGGAAATTATGAAACTTTCACACACAACTAAATGTAATAAACAGTTCCTCCTTAGCCTCTTATCAATATCATTTATTTGCCATCTTCCCATAGTGAGTAAATTCAGTTTATCCAACATACAGGCCCATCCATGGTTTACCTGACCTAACTGGTGTGAAATTGCCTTAGCCTGGCTTTCCTGTGTCATGGTCTCAGGACCCAGTCCTCCAAATACTGTATGAGACAGGACTGCCTGGGCAACATCATGCCCTTTGCTGGCATCTCTTCCAGCACATGGGGGCAAACCCTTATTGCCAGTTTCTGTTACTTTCAGAAGTATCTTTTACAAATATCGTAAGAGTCTTTCTTTTATTGAGTGAGCTATTTCAGCTTTACTCCCTGCGATTTTCTTTTTTTTAGCAGAACTAAGATGCGCAATTGAAAATCAGAACAAGGGGGATTCTGCCAGCTCACTGATTACCCAGACTCTAGTGTGTAGAGTGAAGTCTTTCATTCAACCACTATGTTCTTTATCTTTGACCTCTTTTCTGGTAAGAATTCACATAATTTTCCTTGGTAACTTTCCCTTAGAATTGAAACAGTTTAATTAGCCTATATTTTCACATCCTTCTTAGCATTCACTTTAATCTCTAAACCCACTTCTGAATATAGTAAGATGTTTATAAAGAAGGTCCTTCTATCCACCTTCCTACCTTTTCTTCTTTCTTTTCTGATGAGCCTTTCATATCACCATTTCTCTCCTTTCCTTTTGCCCATGGGTCTCATTACAGGGCCTGAAACTGAAAGTGTCTCAACTGCTACTAATTTTTTGAGCTTCAGTCCTTCTCAGAGCCTGTCAATGTTCTTTTAGACTCAGAGACTCTGATAAGGAGCAAAGTTTTTCTCACCTTCGTATCTATTTTAGTTACTGAACAATCTGTTCTGTAGGAATGACTTCATTCCCAAATACATTTTCCAATTTATCCAGCTTTTTGGAAGAAGTCAATGATTTGAAAAGGCAATCATTGCTTCTCACCCATAAACCCTAATCATTCTTTATATATAAATATAAATGCTCTATAAATAATTTTCAATCTTTTTATAGGTATATACATGGAAGTACTGTAAATCCTATGTCCATTTCAGACTGATTTCATGCATTTGTATTCTTTGTTTAATGTTAGTCATTTCTAGTTCTGTCATTATTTTTCCAAATGAATCTTATATTCTCTCCAAATGTGATCATTTTTCTTCTTTAGGGAAAGAAGACACATCCTTAAGTAACCCATCCATTTATATTTCTTGGTGTGGTTTGCAGGGGCGCAGAAGGGCAGCTGCAATATATGCTATACAATCACATCTCCTTTTTCCTTTATTTACATCTATAATCATCTGACTCAGGGTTCATTTATCCCTCAAATGTCTGCACACCCTGTTCAGCTAATGTGATGTTTTCATATGTATTCATTTTCAGTACAATTATTTCCCAGTTTTCAGACTCAAAATCAAAAATGTTTAATTAGTTCGAGTTCCAAAGTCTGTATCTCTGATTCCTATATTGTAGTTAATATATTTTAGTTATTTGTTTTCATTATCTTTTTGGCTATGATTTGCATGTATTTATTCTACCTGTCCTTCCAACTGTGTATAATCCATAGATTCCTCACATTGATAGAAGCACAATATTTCCTCCTAAGTTTTTTCTTTTTTTCTTAAACTTATATTTCACTTCTTTTAGAGATTTGGGAGGTTTCTTTCCTTTTATTTATTTAGTCATCATTTTTCCATTCCTTTCATTCTGTTCTCTGTAAAATTCCTTCAGATTTATGCAAACATTCTTCTTTTTGCAGAAACTCTGCTCTTCTTTTCTTTTCTACACCTCTTGGTCATAACTAATTACTTCATTTGCTTTCAGTTTTTTCTTTGTTCCTCAGTACCGCTTGAAGTTATTCATTACCTTCATCCCAGTCATGTTTTTGGTGCCTTCTCCCTCTTATAGCTCCCAGATAACTTTCAAATCCAATGGTTCCAGACTTAGAATGATGTGCTTTTAGAAAGTTTTATTAAAAATACTATCCTTTTCACCATAAATATTACAAAAGGTACAGCAAACACAGTGACAGTTAATATTATTAAGTGCTTACTAGTATTTATTGAAATCTTGGAAATATTTATGTGGAGCTTACAGTGCCAGCCTTTTTGCTAAGCCTTTTTAGCTGGCAGAATGCTCTGACACAGTTACTATTGGCTCTTCTTCCAATGGAGGACAAAATTAAGTTTTGTAGAAAATACTGTTCAATTGAAGGTGCAGTTTGCCAACAGTCACATATAGAATAAGAGACAGATCTAATATCCAAGCAGCTATTCTAACTGCAACCCCTCTGTCACCTACGAATCAATTTTCCCACCAGCACACGCTTGGTTGAGGTTGCATTATGGTGCATGTTGAGGTGGGGCAAGACTGAATTTGGAAGCCCACATGAATCATTCTGATGATGTAATACAGCAGGTAGAAACTGAGGCAAGACTGGTGAACATGCTCATTAAAACCATACAACTAGCCCTCTGCTGGGATCTCCCCTGTACTCAGTATTTGACAGTTTCTGATTAGAAAAGGCTGTTAGAAATCCAAATATTGTGCATAGGAAATTCTCTATTGGACAAGTTGCATCTATTTTTAAATAATTAAACATAATAACTACAAACCAAACACTTCTGCAGGCATAAAGCAATTCTAGCTTCTATAAAAGGATGTGATTTTCTAGGTAGGTGCAATCTGACCACTAAATTTAGAGTATGTGAATGTACTATGCTCTTTTTTTACTGTTATTTGTGTCATACCTAGAGGCATTTTTAGAAAAGTAATCAAAGTATTCAAAAACATATGAAGTAAGAAATCATGGTCGTTTTTCAATCCACTGCCCTCTCCTACCCCTTCCTTCTCAATTTCAGATATTTCCATGCAGACCTATGTTAGTCATCTTTCCTATCCCTGGGGCAAGATACACCCAGGACTTAAAAGGGAGAGGTTTATTTTGAGTCACAGTTTAGTCTACAGCCCTCGGGGAGCCAAGGGCATGGTGGAAAGCATGGTGGAAGAGTGCTGCTCAACCCATGGTAGGGAGGCTCAACCCTAGCAGAGAGGCTAGGAAGAGCCGGGAAGGCAAGAGTCATTCCCCTGGCGACTCCCCTCTTACCCCTGGGCTCCACCTTCCCAGCCATAAACTCATACAAGGATGAATCCCTTGGTGAGTACAGCACCTCCACAATCCAATCTCTTTCCAGAAATCACAGGAACAGGAGCCTTTGGGTGGGAATATTTTACATCTAAGCCATAATGAGACTTTTTGTGGCCAGGTTCAGATAGGTTTCCCATGATAATCTGTTTATTTCATTTCAGTGTTTATTTCTTTACCTATCATAGCTCCAGGAAGAATATTATCTACATGGTTCTTCTTAGTAGTAAATTTACTCTATAATCGGTTTGTATATTTTAGCATTAAAAATTAAAAGAAGTCACATGTGGTTTTGTTATTTAATTAGTTCTTTTAGCAGCTACCTCTGTATAATATTATGTTAATGTAGAACTTTTGTGTAGCTGGTAACTACATGTAGATAATGTCTTGATGCATGTTTTTAAAGAGACTTGAACTGTCCCTCATATCAGCTGAAATGAAAAGCACATCCTAGTGATTAACTTCATTTTCCTTGAAGACATTTTCATATTTTTACCTTGGTGTGTTCCTTTGTCATAGATAAGGCTAATTCATTTTTTAGAAAAATAGCTCAGAGGGAGTTAGAGTCTTGTGTATTCAAAATTGAAATGGGGAAAGCTGAAACATAGAAATGTTTATTCTCTCCTGGATCACGAAAGTAGCTACTGACCAATCAAAATGCAAAGGGAAATCTCATTCCTCACACTTTGCTATCTTTATTGAGAAACTGTGTTCTTTATTTTTCAGATTACATTTAGGAACTACTTAGGTGGTACCTTGTTATTTGTCTTTAATTGATTGCAGGAAGCACATGTACCAAGAAAACAAAAAGGAGTAAGCTACCAAACAAATTGTTTTGGCTGCAAAAGATAGTGAGTCACCAGAAATTAAACACTGATGAGTTCTAGCTGGTGCATCATGTACCAAGTACCTGAGCAAAACTTATTTGTGTCAAAATTCATCGAGTAACAGATTTTACGAGTTTGAAAGCAGTGGAGTTCTAAGCTTGACTGTATATCCGCCAAAGCACAACAGGTTTATACAAGTTGGAAAAGAAAATGAAAGAAAAATTATTTGTTATTATTGAAGATTTACAAGTTGTACTCTGTAATGAGCGCTCATTAATTATAAAGAGCAGAATACATACGTTCATATATAGATGGATGCATAGATGATAGAGATATATTAAACTGATATTTTGAACTACTGATTTTTGGAATGTGATCAAAATGCAATTGCCTGTCTCACTTTAAATTCATTTCAATATCATTTATTTATTGACCATCATAGAACCAAAATTGGGAGGTATAATAATTATTCCTCTCATTTTTGGATACAAATCGCCCCATGGTCATTTTAAAGAAAATAATCAATTCAAACCATTAAATAACCTAACCCTTGATACTAAGGACTTCTTTTACATACTCATGGAAATCTTCTTTCCCCCAAGTAGCTACTGATACCCTTGACTTTCTATTTACCTTCTCTGTATTCACAAGTCACAGGGAAAGGAGAAGATAGGACTAAAGAGGGAAAGTATTTCATTCTTTGGCAAGCCATGCTGACTTTCTGTGCTCTGTCCTGTGAGTTGCATAAAATCGACACTTTCTCTTTCTTGCTTGTGAAGTTCTTCCAATACCCACCCAGTTCATGGGTATTTGTGATTTCCCTCTTCAGCCACTGGATTCCAAAAGAGCTATTCCATATGGACTTCTTTCTGCTGGGGACCCATTAGTCTCTGAAGCAGGAATAAAAATTTGCTCCACAGAGCTTTCCCTCACATCTGGTCCACAGCCTCCTCCCACATGTACCACCTGCACAAACTCAGAGAATTCAGTCTCCTCACTCGTTCCTTTGCTTTCTCTTTTGCCCTTTGCCTGAGAGCCAGCACCTGTCCGTGGTGTCCCCACTCTAAAGGTCACTCCCAACTTCCACATCAAGGATAGATTCTGGAACTGACCATCAAGCTTCAAACCTCAGTTTTTTCACGTGACTTGTGCAAGTCACTGAACTTTCTCTGTGCCTCAGTTCCTCCTTTGTAAAAATAAGGATAATGATGGTATCTGAATCACTGATTTTAAGTGATTATTTTTTAAATGATTTTTCAATAATTTCACCGGGGAATGAATGATTGGAGCTCCTCAGCTACCATGCCAAAATTGAATCCCTTTATTGGGTTTTTATGAGGATTGATTATGTTAATATTTGTATATTTAAGAAAATAGTGGAAGAATAAGGATAAGACCAATAGTCTTTGAGTCAGGATCCACGAAGCTTATATTGGAGTCCTTTTTTCACTCACGGGCTGACCTTGGTTGAATCATCTAAGTGACCATTGTGTCTTCGTCTATGAAAATGTTCTATTCTGAAATATACTTGGCTTTTATCTTACCATCCTAATTTGTTGGACACTCTCCTACATTGCCAGAGTCCAGCTCCAGCGGGTTCAGGTCCTGAGAGGAGGTGTGGAGTCGGCGACCAGAGAATGAGACAGGCACTGAGTGGAGGGTCGGCAGCTCAGCTTGCCTGTCTGAGTTATACAGAAACCACTTTACTTATATATGCTTTGATTGCACAAGGCTTTGGTAAGCACGTGGGTCCATACACAGTGTATTTTCATACAGAGTTAAAGAAAAGCTGATACCATCTAAGAAACTATTTTAGACCACCCAGTTCTAAATACTCTTCCCTGCACAACGTGAACTCTTGCTAATTTATCAGATTTGCATTTGAGGAAGAAGAAGCATTTTAGCAAGGTCAGGCTACTTCATTAGGCCAAGTTTCCCTCAGATCTCATTGTTGTGTGCCCTGCGGTTATATAGGTGCTGGCCAAGGATGACCTTCCAAGAGCCATAACCGGTCATTCATTTGTTGAAGTCCCAATCTCCCTTTGTACAGTCAGGGCATGTGGATGTCACGTCCCCACTACTCATGGAGGTATGAGTGAGGGGCTTTTCTGTAAATGGATTTACAATTTCTTCCTGTAATCCCTGCCTAGTAACCATTTCTGAAGTACTGACTTTTATCCTTTCAGTGATTTCCCAGGGAGTACAGCACGGAGGTAATTACTACCGCCGAAAGCGAAAGCAAAGGACGCAAAGGACGGAGTCGTGGTTTCAGCCATAGTCTCAGTTTCACTGGAGCTGTGTCAAGCAGCGAGATTGTGACCATGGCCTGCGCCACTACATGCCATCTTTACTTTATGGAAGTGAAACTTCAGTGTTATTATAATAATGTCAACTTCTGAAGATGGTGCTATATGTAATACAAGAGGAAGCATCCGACCTGCAACCAGAGGGCAAGATGATGTTCTGAGACCCTCCACTGCAACTGCGAGTATTGTTTTCCTGGTTAGTGTCTATTTGTTCTCAGAAACAAACAAAAAACAAACAAAAACTTGTACAACACATGAGCTCCCAGAGCAGCCTCATTCACACTGAGTTCAATAAACGTTGTAGCTGTAACAGGGAGCTGAAGCAGTGTTGATTGGATGTTCATTTACCTGCAACCATACAGAGTGCACTTTACTGTGTAGGAGGGAAAAGCACCCTATTAACATCAACGAGTGTCTTAGAACTCTCGTGTGGCAATGTAGGGAAGCAAAAGAGCAAGCTTAATGAACAGACTTTCATAAGGCACAAACCACTCTTGAAATGAAATAGCTAGGAAGAAGATAAATATACCCCCAACACACTTATCTTTAAGAATGGTAATACTGGTCCACAGGATACAGCTTGATATCGTTCAAAAATTAATTTAAAATAGTTTGCAGTTTTGTTGATCAGAAGTTAGAGTTGCTTCTTAGAAAATGTAAAACTTTCGAGGGAAATCTTGTAGGTTTGTTTTGGCCAAGTCAACAACAAATATCTCAGCATGGTAAAGACATAAGAAAAGACCACGCTTTGTTATCAAGACCTTCATCCATTACTCATTAGCTTTATGACTAGCAGGTTCCACTAAGGATATTGTGTTACTTTTCTTTCATTGCTGGGACAAAATACCTGACATCCAAATTTAGAGGAGAAAAGGTTTATTTGGCTTACAGTTCGTAGAGGTTTTAGTCCATAATTGGTTGGCTCCAAGGCAGGGTGGCAGAGGGGCAACAGTTCATGACAGCAGAAGTGCAAAAACAGCAAGAGGGACCTTAGCAGCATCTTTCTGACTATTTTATCTTATTCAGACTGCTGAGATCAGGGCAGTGCCAAACCAATCACTCATGTGTAGTGGTTTAGTAATCACACACCCTTAATCCCTGCATCACACACTCTAGATTCACCAATCTTCAGAATAGTCTATGACCACATGAGGCCTTTCGGGGACATGTACACACAAGTCATAACAGATAGATATCCCCTGCTTCTCTCTTGGTAAAGAAGCAGAAGTGTGTGTATGTGTTTGTGTGTGTGTGTGTGTGTATTTTCCATGGGATAAATAAGTATTATTTGAACAAAAAATAATAATAATAAATAATGCCATACTAATGGAATAATGGTTCAAATGTGTGCGCATATAAATTCACTTTAAGACATTACTTACTTTCCACTCTCCTCAATGTTTCAGTTCATATAATTCTGATTTGTTCTTAGAATAGTTTGAGCCTGATTTAATAAAAGAGGAAGGGTATACACACACACACACACACACACAAACACATCCTTCCTTATTCCCAAAGAATTAACCAAAGTCCAAAGAAATAAAAGGGAATTTAAAAATAATTTAATTTCAGTATTTACATTCATGTAACTATTGTTGTATTTGATTACAGAACCATTTAAAGTATATTCACTGAAAAAATGACTAGTAACAGTGACTAAATATACATATATTATAATCATCACATAATGGAAATTTCCAAAAGTAATCCTTAACTAAGAATAAAGTTTTAAAGTTCATTTTTCAGACAAAATTGTTCAATATCACATTGCATGTCGCTTTGTTAGTTCTGTTGCCCACAATAGTGGTAGCAACTGTCCATCACAGGATTATAAACCATGCAGAATATTGCACTAAAAACTTGAAAAGTAACAACGAGCGAATTCTTGATAGTGAATCATGGTGGCAATTCTTTTGTGACTAATTCTTATCATTAATTGATTTAAATTCCAAAAGACTGAAGGGTTTGTAGCAGTTCTTGAAATTCTTAGCTTTTTTTAAAGGAACAGATTATGATCCGTGGGTCCAATGTGACTTAATTTAACAAATAATTATTCTTTACAATAGACAAACTGTGAAGAGCTGGATGATATTTGAATGTTTTCTAAACCCTATTTCACCACTTTTCAAACTGAACTCATGGCCCCCCCAAAATATGCTCCTCTTTTATGTTTCCTGTCTCCATCAATAGATTATCTTCCTTCTAACTACCAAAGCCAGACCGCCCTGGATCACACTTGATACCTTCTTTCTTGTCACCAGCCACATTTAATAATCAATTATACTCTGAAAACCCTTGACTTGCATAGCCACTAACTCAGGCCTTTTGTCAATTTTTCCTCTGCTACAATAATCTAACTGGCCCTTCCCCTCTCATTTAGACTTTCTACAATACTACTGGATTTATCTTTCTGAAATGCTAATAAGCTTATCCTGCTTGCTGGATTAAAAAATTAATAATCAAATATTCTTAAAAGCACATATCTCTCAGTTGCAATCTGAAACAGTCTCTCTGAATTGCTAAGTTGCCTAGGTTGGACTCAAAATTGTGATCCTCCTGCCTCAGTCATCCAAAGTGCTAGAATTACAGGCTAGCACCATGTGCCACTGTGCCTAGCTAAATATTTTTATTAATGTTTAATAATTTAGGAATTTTATTTATGTTATCTATTACTTTTCTGGAGGAAAGGGCAATAGTCAAGTATGGTTGACATTTCTCTTGCCAGACTGATATACTGTCCTCAGGCCTTCCCTAAATGCAAGGATCTTCATGTCACTACAGTCCCAACCACCCTCATTGCCTCCATGCGCCTTAAGCCATGAGACCATTCTGCAGCTATTACTCATCATATCTTTCCTACTGTAGTTTCTTTCACACCTAGCTTGGCTCACATGTATTCAATATCCATGTTCTTTAGCACAACATTCACGTCCCTCCTAAATGGAACTCTCATTCTCCTTATCTGATTTTCCTCTAGTTCCTCTCTTCTGGTTCAGCTGTATCAGACTGCTCCTTCTGTCTAGAACAAGTATGGCCAGGGGTTTAGAGTAGGGTACAATAGACCCAGACAGCCTGGGGTCAAATCCAGTGTTTATCTTTATTATCTGTACTATCATGGACAAAATACCTTGCCCCTTTGTTCCTGCAGTGTTTCATTAGCAAAATGAAAATTGCAATGCCTACTTTCTAGTAAGGTTTCAAAAAGTGAACATACATGAAGCTTTTAACACTTTGCAAATGGTCAGTAAATAGTAGCTCCTGTTAATTACTCAAAAAAATATTTTACTCCTGGAGTTCTATCAGGTGGACCCATCCTTTTATTACTTTTATTTTTAACTGGAGCATTTTTACTTCTTTAGTATTTAACTTAAGTGTTTATATTTGTCAACTTTTTTCCACTTTTGCCATCAGAATTGATTTCTGCTTTTGTTTTTGTATGCATCAACTGACTTGCTAATATTTTTTAATGGTGTTATCATTATTCTCACTGGATTTTCAGCTACTCCAGGGAAAGGAACAGATCTTGTGTCATTCGTCTTCTGAAAATCTAGCAGAGTACTGTGCAAACATGCAGTGTTCAGAAAAAGCTTATCACTTGAACCAGAGTGGAGCCATGTGTTTGCTCTTGATGAGCCAAGTAATTATGAGCTGAGTTAATCTTAAAGACAATCATATGCAATTCATCTACTTACAAAGTGGAACGACAAACAAATCAATGTAGAAATCAAATAATTTCTCTAAGACCAATTAATATGACAGAATAAAGACCAGAGAGCCAATACTGTCACACTGAACTATACCTCCTTTCCTCTTTGATATGTCAACGAGGCCCCCATACAGTCATACAACAGTGGGTATTGTAGACAGGAGTCCAAGAGGATACCACTGGCCAGTGCTATGCTGGGTCATGTAACTATTCCCAACAAATCTCGTGGAAGAGTGAAGCTGGTGTGGGGCTATAATTCATGAGATACAGACTTGGAATTGCCACCATCTCTTTTGTGTGAGGGGCTCAGTAAGTCTTCTTTCATATTCCCTCATTAATACTCTTCCTTCTTATCATTTCATATCATTAGAGTCAGCATTGCCGTGTAACATGTTTGTAAATGAATATTTAGCGAATGATTCAACAATTAAACACAATATGCACAAGATCATATGCCAATAAATAGTGATACTACTTTATGAATCGAAATCCTTCCTAATTCCCTTCCCTTTTTCATTTTAACACAGTACATGATTCAGTGATTCATCACTGTTCCTAGCTCACTGAGCCACTTATATTTTACTGAGAATCTCTTACAATTTTATATCACTCAAGCTTCCACCATACCTGCAAGTATTTGTGTTGAGTTCTACTTCCTTTTTCACACTCAGCTGAGGCATCTCCTCCTTTCCTGCCTGCCTCTTCTGGGTCAGGTGCCCCATATCTTTGGTCCTGTAATACCATCAGCATTCTATTTTCACAGCACTTGTTATCCTCTGTTCTTGTCTCCATCCACATGGAACACAAGCTCCTAGGGGTGGGCAACTTGTGCCTTTCTGTTTTGTGGCCCCAGATTCTAGCAGAGTTCTCAGTCAATTAAAACCACCTGTGGATACTTGTTCAGAAAATGTGTGGATCAAATGACACACAAGCCGCCAGAATTAAAAGTTGGAATTGCAGTGATAGAAATTGAGTCAACAATTTGCTGGCCTCATGTAAGAGCTTGTTCAGAAGGACCCACTGCTGCTTGTTTGCAACACCCATCTTCACGCTCCCAACTGGACCCAGTAGACAGCAACGATTTGTTCTCAGTAGAATTTTTCTACCTGTGCTCTAGGCTATTGCTTCCATTGTCACAGATTTAGTGTGCCACTGCACCGGATTTTCTTCTTTTATAGCTGTGGGAACTGTTCTAAGATCATAGGTTTATAGTTTCTCCCCAAACTGAAAATCAGCACATGCAGACAAGAGGGGCTCAGTCACACAATAGGTGTAATCTTCAGACCACAAAGTGATCTTTTGTTCTTGAGTTAAAAAAAAAAATGCATCCATGTGGGAGGTTTGGGTTCAGAAGCCTAGAAGTATGAATTTAGAGAGATCGTGAGTACTGAAAAAGTTAAAGGAAGTTAGAAAAGCAGGGTTTGAATGTGAAGCCTGATTCTTTGCAGAACTGTTGGGAGATGGGACTGCTTTTTATTTCCAGCCTCAAAAGATCTGAAAGTAAACTCAAGACTAGGTGAGAATTGCGTGGCTTCATTCTGTCAAAACATATTGCTACTTATAGGCTTAGCAATGCTGCCAATAAAATATTTCTTCAACCCCCAAGGGTCTACAAGAATAGACTCTTGGATAAGATTATTGTTAGCAGCACAAGTGTTGATACAGCCACAAGTTAATAGCTACTGGCGAACAGAAGACTTTTTTTGTTCCATGTGAGTAGTTCTTCCTCTGCTAGTCTGCCAAACTAAGCACATCTGGTGTGTTTTCAGAGTGGCACACACACAGGAGGTCATTTCACTAATCATTCTCAAATAGTAGCAAACAGAGACTCCTGTCTAGGAAGCCACTAGAATTGTAGTACTCTCTGTTTTCAGTTTTAAACTAGTAGGTGATGCTTTTCCCCCACAAATATTTCCTTCCTTCCTTCTTTAAGGACCTATACATTCCTACTCTTTATTTCATAGAACTTAGATTTTATAGGACCATATCAACTTTCTGAAAACACACAAGTGGAACTGGGAGAAGAGGGCATTTTTAATAACCATATTTAGCTCTCTGAACAGAATGTGTATAAACTACTTGGTTAAAGTTCATCTTTCCAAACTTTCTCCTAGTAAGAAAACCATTGAATGCACCTATAGGCTGTGTTTGGCAACAGCATAACTACCTTAGATAGAGTGAACACAGATAGCAAATATTTAATGATCTCCCCTGGTCCTTGAGTTTACTTTCAAGCATAAGATTTGATGGCAGAGAGACTTGGATTGAAGAACTGGCTCTAATCCCTGTTAACTTTAGGACAACTTACATATTGCCTCAAAGCCTTGCTTTCCTCCTCTCTAATGGTATAATTGTAGAACCTACTTACCAGGGGACTTATGAGATTAAATTTCATAATATATGTATAATATCTTAGCACAAGAAAGACATTTTTCCCATAATCTTCTCTCCACTCTCTGTTTTCTTCCTTCCCTCATTGTTCTTTTTTTCTTTACTCTTCCACTTCCTCTTTATTTCCTTAGCTCCTCTTCCATTGTTTTCATTCCCCACAAGTGAAACACACGCCTTTGTTTTACATTCTTACATGCATTCCACTAGGAAATGATTCATATTTTATTTTGTTGAGGTCTCTAAACAAATGAATGGCATAGGACTTTTTCTTCTAGCCTGAATTTTATTGACATTGAAATTCACTATTTATTGTATGATTTTCCTGAAGCTTCTAACTGGAAAGGACTCCAGATTTTGGATGGCACCACAGCAGCTGGCCTTTTGTTTGGTGGAGGGAGTCACAGAGCTGAACATCTAGTGTGCTATCACATGGAATACACAAGCCTTTTCTCTCTGCTCTCTGGATCTCCGTAAAATGTCCTGTTTGTTTGGAAGGTCAGAGTGAGTTCTAAGCAGTAATTGAATTGAGAACATACAATGCTTGTCTACTTTATATTTGATGCTTCCAAGCCAATCAGGCAATAGAACTTCAACATTTTGTTTATTTTCATGTGAATATAAAATTCAAATTTTAATGGGTTTGAGCCACTTCAGTATTCAGCTTAATATTTTGTTTTTACGAGCATCTCCCTCTCCAACTCTGCCTTTGCTCTCTGCTTCTAGGTTTCCTGTGTCTTCAGCCTTCTCTTCTTTACCAAAGCACACACAGCATTTCTCTAATGCTTTGCATGATCATTATTTACAACAAGAAGGCAAACAAAACTACTAGGAGGAACAACTACATCTCATTTTATCCTATTCCCTATTCTGTCCTGCAATTGAGGCAGGATTTAAAGAAAAACAAGTCTTTCCCAGCCTTGGGCAGCCCCCCACCCATCTCCCCTGTAGCTGTAAGCCCTTGTTCTGGTACAGATAAAATTAACAACTATGTCCTGTAAACAAAGTTTATGACCCTCTGTTCTCATATGATTCACAAGACACTGTCTTCTTTCAAGGCAAAGTTACAAAACTGTCTTCCCTTGTCTTGTTCTGGTAAGCTCATTTACAATATCACTAGAAAAACCACCCCCTTCGATGAAATGTATTAAAAGGGAAACTTCTCTTTATTCAATGCTCAGCCATTTTTTAGACACAGAGTCTCCTGGGCTGGTGTATACACTTTAAATAAAATCCTCCCAACTCCTATTTGGTCTCTCCTGTCTCTTGGAATTCGGCCACACAACAATTTTTGCTTTCTCACATATCCTTGGCTTCCCTCACTATGTATATTTGATGCACCGTCCTTTGTTTGAGTTATATGACCATAGATTGCCTTAAGGATTTTCTCAGAAAGAACTTGGCTATTTTTCTGGTTAAGTTATATCCAGTTACGAGACTTAACCCAGATTTGGTTTGGTTTAAGTCCTAGTGACACTGTTCTTTCCCATTTCTGCAGCTAAATTCCACATACCAACTATGAGTTTGATCTTCCAACTAGCAACTGGACATTACTGTAAACTCTTGTCCCCAAGATATCTACCTGGTCAAGTTGAGACACCAGTGTTCACTCTTATTTTTCAATTACCTTTAGGTTTCTCCAAGCATGTCCTCTATTTGTAGTTAGGTCTCTGTCACATAGTTACCTTCTCTTTGCACTCCACTTTTGTTATACCGATATCTTTTTGACTTCTTATCACTTACTTTTCCATTTCTCATGGGTATTTATGCCTTGTGCTTTTCACAAAGACAAGGCAAAGCAAAATAACCTTGTTTATTTAAATCATAGAAAATTGTGTATTTAAGTCATAGAAAATAAGCACAAAAACATTAATCAATTGAAAAAATATTTCAATCTAGGTACAATAATTGACTCTTTCATGATACCAAATAAGCCTGGAAACAGGGCTCTGGTTGGATTTGCATCTCCCTGCCTATGTCCTAAAACCTTTCTGGCCACTGGGCAGCAACTTCATGCCTGATGAATGGGTGACTGTGTGGAGTTCCTCTCCTTAAAATCAGAGCCTAACACAGGCACAATGAAATATTTGCTATGTGTGTGATGATTTAATATTGGGGCAAGATTGACTTGACTTAAGCCATGTTAAGGAATATTTTATATTTGTGAATTGAATTATCTTAATTTTATATCTAATGATAATTAGGCACACTTATACATTAAGAATAACATGTTAATGGACTAGTAAAGAAGTTGGGTCTCCACAAGGCTCTTGAATTTGGGATTCAGCCCCTTAATGGGAACTGTAGGAGGGAAAACAGCATTTTCAGCCCTGGAAGCTTTACCTCATACACCTCTTTGTAATCCCACCATGCTGGGTTGAATGCCCTGGATTACTGGTTTTTGTATTCACTGGCTATAGAACCTTGAGGAAGACCTTACCATTTCCAGGCCTTAGTTTCACCAACCATAAACACTAAAAATACCTAAATTAGGTTACTTCTTTGAAAGTGCTTTTACATTTAATGTTTAATTTATCAAGTTATGGATTAATATATGTAAAGCATTCAGAACGATGATGTGTCAATCATAAGCACCATATAATATTAGCTCTGCTGCCATTAGTAGTAGTAGTAGCATTATGGAGTCGGCTGCATGTGTAGGCTGCCCACACTAGTAGAGCCAGGGTTTGAAACAGTTGCTGCGGAATAACTGGGAAGAGCACCACACTACTTCCTTCTCCTCGTTCATAGGAGCTACCCAATGTTTTTGCAATAAATTATGAGTGGGAGCATTATTTGTGGATAATCACCACAGCCCCACATCTTCCCTACCACATTCTTTCTAGGAATAGAAGATAATACTGACTGTGCTTTAGAAAATGCAAAGAGACTGTATTTTCACAGAAAAACCATACATTTTCTGGGGCCTTCACGCGTTTTCTGGTAATTCTCTGTCTCCTCCCAGACATAAGGACATTCTTGAACTGGATGCAGTAGGGGATGAAGCAGAAATGAAAATCTCAGAGTGTTGCTCATTGTGTGTGGTCCTTCCTCTGCCTAGATCCCCGCCCTTTTGCCAGCACATTTGCCAAGTGCCTGCTACCAAAGGGAAATTGTCTCTGGGTGGCACTTCCTCCCCAAGATGTGAGAAAATGCATGCTTAGAAAAGAGTTTCAGGACTAATACCAGGGGTGGAATGGAGTGGGATATTTTTTCTTACTGTAAGTTTCCCAGAAACTCCTGTCCATTCTTGTTTTTAACCCAAGTGCTGTGACAGTCCTAAGAAAAAGTAATAGGATTTATTCATCATTCACTAAACATTTACTGAGGGTCCAAGCAATACAGTGTTGTATGGGAGATAAAAGGTTGCTACATAGCCCCTCCCTGGAAGTAGTGGGGAAATACCAGAGCCGTATAATTGAAAAATAATAGCTACACCTTTATATACTACATACAGTATGAGGGGAACACAGACCAAGAAGTCCTGGGAGTTCCTGGATGTCATGAGCTGGGCATGCAAGGAGCAAAGTGCCTCTAGGTAGAGGAACAAGATGGGAAAGAGTGCAGTAACACAGTGAATAAGGGTCCAAGGTGGAAGATATCGGAGGTCACCACAGTTGTGGTCAGGAGACAAAGCTTGACAGGTAAGCAAGAGCCAATTGTGAAGTTCACCTGCCATTCTCAAGCTTTTACGAGTTTTAAAAGTTGTGCAGTGGGAAGCTATAAAGGCTTTTGAATAAGAACAAGACCGAATGCCTTTTGCATCTGAGAAACAGGAAACTAGTGTAGGTTTTAAATCTGGAATGTGCATATGGCTGAGTGTGTTAAGGATACTGGGTGGAACTGAGGAAGACTGGCCAGAGAAGAGATGTTAGCGTATTTCTACTGAGAGATACAGCCATGAACTATGGCAAGAAACAAAGGAATGCAAAAGAGAAGACCGGGTGAGGTGTGAAATAACACACAGAAAGGATCACCTGGATTCTGATCTGGACTCCCAGGCAGCTGGTAATTCTCATTACCCGAGACAGGAAATAGGAGTTGAGATAATAGGTTCATTTTGGCCTTGTTCAGTTAGAGAAAACACTGGACTCTCCACAAGCAGTCAGCCAATGGAGCTCATCGAAAGGTTTGTACTGGATATTAGGTTATCAGAACGGACATGCATGGGTCAGTTTACATACTTAAAAAACATGGGATTCATAATGTAGGAAGCATAATATAGACGTTTAAATAATGCAGCCTAGAGCTGCACTGTTTGAGTTCAATTTTCATCCTTGTAACTTACCAGCTGTTTAACTTATAGCAAATGATTCAACATCTCTGACTCTCCTGTTCTCATCTGTAAATTGCAGGCAATAGCAGAATCTACCTTATAACCTTATTGTATTGAATAAATTAATACTTCTGAAGTACATGGAGCAGGGGTTGACATTAAATTATCTATTCATATTGGTACAGATTTTTTTTTGGTACTAGGGATCAAACTTGAGCTTTTGAGGCAGGGGCCAGAACCACTGAGCTAAGACCCCGGCAGTTAATGCAGATTTTTGTAATGAATGAGACGCACTAGAAAGTGTTTGTGGTGGGAGAAAGTGAGAGCTTTTAAAGGAGTCCTAGGGAGCCACAACATTTTAAAATAGAAACATGAGCTGGAAAAAAGGTATCAAACATAGATGCAAAGAGGAAGGATAAAAAGACTCAGGGAGTATTAAGTCATGGAAGCCAGTGGAAGAGAGATCGTGCAAGTGTTAAAAAGAGTCAATGCTGACACTTAAGATTAAAATTTAGAAGTATCTTTGGATTTGTCAACATAGATATTTTCACTGTAATGTGCATATTTTCAGCAAGGGGGCTATGATCAGTGGAATGAGAATGGATAAAGGACAAAGATGGAAAAGTACTTGTTATTCAGTGCCTTTTCTAGAATACTGGCAATGTGAGTGAATAGGACATAAAGGAGCAGCTAGAGGGACATGGGATGTTGAGGTTATATTTCTGCTTTTATTATTGGCAATATTTTTTGTTTTTGAGGAGACAGACAAAATCATGATTATAAAAGCAAGGGGAACATAAGTTTGAAAATACATAAAAGAATATAAATATAGTTGAAAAATTTCCTGATAAGAAAGAAACAAGAATTTTCTTTGTTCTCAGTCATATAGAAAAGTGTTAGCTCAGTGGCATCTCACCTGCCTCACAAGTGCAAGGTCTTGGGTTCAATCCCCAGTAACAAAAAAAAGAGGGCCTGGTACAGCAGCTTTCCCTACAGGATCCATCCTCAACCCAATCCTTGGCAAGGTCCTACAAAGCTCAGCGGTCTGTATTTTGAAACTATGTGATGTCAATCCAGTGCCAGCTCATACACTACCTCTCCCTGTCATCTTACCGCTCTGGTCTATGCTGCCTAACAAAGAAACCATGAGCTACATATTGGCTATTTAAATTTAACTAAAAATTCAGTTTCGTGGTTGCACTCAGAACATTTCGTACACAGACATGGTCAGTGGTTTCCCTATTAGCGTAGATACAGAACATCCTCCTCACACAGAAGTTCCCTTTGGACAGTGTTCTGGATCTCTTGACACTGCTTGTATGCCATCACTCTGTTGGCCTTGAACCTTGAGCATGGGCCTTATTACCCCCCCCACACACACACTGTGTTCATTGTCTGTCATTGGTCCTCACTATGGGACCCTCTATCTTTTAACCTTTTACAGAAACTTAGGTTATAGCTCTCTCTTTGGGAATTTTCCTTTCATTTTCCACAGGTGCCTACCTTGAAGAACTTGGTAAATGCTCACTTGCCCACTGACTGGGGAGATGCCCAGCCACTCTGTCCACTTTGGCAATCCCTGTAGTCTACCCTCAGTTGCATAATTTTCATATTCTGAGCCTACATGTGAGTCAAAGGCAACGTGGCAGAGAACTTAATAACATGGACTTTGAATTCAGAGAGAAGGTATTATGGCATTTAGGTGAGTCCCATGGACACCAACCATTCTTAACCTGATAGAACCTTACCTCTTCGGTGGGTGGAATAGGGATGAAAGCAGTATAAATTCATGAGTCTTAGGAGAATTACCTGACACAAACTTATCTCCTTTCCTTGTTTTTCTTTTTTCTTTGTCTCTCTCTGCGTTTCTCTCCCTCCCTCCTCCTCCACTCCTTACCTTCCTTTCTTTTCTTCTTTCCTCACTGTCTTCCTTCCTTCTTCTTTTTGTCTTTCTTGAGTTTGCTGTTGGAACTATCAGAAGCTATATTTGATTACAAGCTCAGAACCTTTGAAACAACACTAGTTAGCGTGAATTGCTGCTTGCTATTTGCTCTATAGAATGAATCCTGAAGGTAGCCAGAGGTCAGCCATGGCTCCCTGGTTGGAGGACTCAGAGTTTCTGCCTGGGATTTCTTGGCCTTTCCTTCTTGCTGACCTGGTGGCTGTTGCATGTCAGTCATTGAGACTGTGATCAAGTGCTGTGTTAAAATAAAACGGTTTTCCCAAAAATTTCCAAAAAAAAGGAGAGAGTTGTCCGACCTTCCTTGTAGAGAAAGTCTGAAATGTTTGTAGAGTGTTATGAAGTGAGAAACAAAAGGACAACATATGAGCTCCCGTGCATTCGCTGCTCCTCCTCCTCCCCAACTCCCAGCTTCTGTGACCTTGTGTAACAGAAACTCTTTATCACTCACCCAATCCTGTGTACGCAGCCCTCATAGAAATCAGATAGCCCCACTCCCTGCTTCTTGGCATCTCAGTCCCCTCCTTTGCAATTCAAGCTGGTGTTTTCTGCTTTCTCAGTGCAGGCCTAATGGTGTATTATTCAGAACTCAACTTAAAATTTGTTTCTGTCTGACTATAATCTTTATTGGAGCATCTAGAATAAAGAATTATTCATGTATTTTTCAAAAAGTAGAATTAATCATCTCTCCGCAACTCTGTCTTTGCATGTATTCACATCAAATTATTCTTATCATACAACATAATATAATAGCATAAAAAAGTATTTTTGGTACAGAGAGGATCAACAGATACCATTTTGTAGTGTTTTTCCTTCTTAACTATCCTTGCATTTTTCGTATTTGTGGTGTCCACCTTCAATTCTAGTAAACTTATGCATAACTGTTTTTAGTATTTATTTGAACATATATATATATTTATTGATATATTTGCATATTCTATCCTGGAATTGATAACTATTCCTGCTCATGTTTAACCTTTTCATGTCTTACGACTTTATTCTCAAAATTACCCTGTCTGCTACATAAAAAGAAGAAAATATTAAGAAAATGTATAATTCATAGACAGTTTGATACATTAAGCATTCCCTAACTTGGGGACCCTGTGAGGAATGTCAGAACTCACACCATAAATAGTGTTGTTGACCTGCGAACATACAGGCTGCTCAAAGATTTGAGGCTTCTGAGTTAGGCACCCTGTGAAAAATGTTCAAAAACCTGCATACTCTAAACATAAGCTGTACCACTGCTGGAGTTAAGAACATCTGTTTGGAATGGTTTTCCAGTAAGGACTGCTCCTTTTACAAGGAAAAATCTGAAGAAAACATCAAGTACTTACCATTACATCATGCTACAGACTTTCAACACCTCCACAAGGCACTGGGTTATGTGAGCTTCACCCCCATTCCCAATAAACTGTCAATAAAAATATCCCCCTTTCCAGGGTTAACAGACACTTCTAGGGGTTCAACATTGAATGAAGGACATCTTGGGCAGACTTACACTGGAAATCATATTTTACAATGTAGTCTTAAACACAGTCTGCATCCCACAGGCCCCTGTGAAGCAATCTCTGTTGGAGGCTGAGAGAGGCAAAACAAATCAATTCAAAATAAAACAAAAACAACACTAAAACAAATATGATTCACAAAGCAGCTGGGAAGGAGAATGATTCTCAGAACCATCCATCGCAGGTATTAGGGTTACTGTTTATCCCTTGCAAGTGCCAGAAGAATTTGTCTGGTGTGTGAAGTATTACTCCACTCTCAAAAGTATGCATTAGACCAGAGAACAGAAGCCCTTTCTTTGACATTGTGATTCTTTGAATGAAAACCACCCAGTCAAGATTACAGGTAAGCTAATTTAGGAGCAAAGGCATAAAATTTGGAGTTCTGACTTGGAAACTCTTAATTGGGTACCAATTGGAACAATTTAAATAAACTTTACTTTCACCGTGTTACACTTGATCTTAGCCAAAAGGCTGAGAAATGATTACTTTCACTATCTTAAAAATAGTAAAAGCAGAAGCACTTTGATACCTGGGCCAGAGCACTATCTCATTGTAATCGAGTTGTATATGTACATAGAAGTGCTTTGTGCAATGTAGTAAAACACTGTGAAGTAATTGTTTTGTGATTTTTAAAAACAGTTACAGGAAAGAATAAATGAAAATCTTGAAGGAACAAAAATTTTAAATTTTGTATTCATTTTTAATCTAAATAAACTGCTAAATACAAAACATCTTAAATTGTCAAAAAGATTAAATAGAATATTGATAATTATCACTGAATTTAAGTGCTGTTTTCCAAATAATGAAACTTCATCTGCTTTTCCAGTATTACTTTATATAGCCCATTTTAACTTAAAGTACTTTAAAAAAAATTTATACAGGGTCAAAAACTAGGGCTATGCAAGTTACAAATTTTTAATTTCTGCTCCTAAAAATTCCCACTTTCATTCTTTCCACTAATGTTTGATATCCCAGAGATAAAGGGAACTTAAGAAGGGATGGTAAACTTGGCCCATGAGGTTTTCATCAGATGAACTCATTTTTATTACAACAAAAACAAAATTAGAAGGAACTAAATTTAAAAGCATGGTGACCATAGCTTTATATTTTTGGAAATTGCTCAGTGTAGCTTTTAAGTATCCTTACCACAAATGATAAGTCTAGGGTGTAATGCATGTGTAAATTTGCCTGACTTAGCCAGTCCACAATTTATACGTACTTCAAAAAAACATTTTGTATATGTAAACATATATAATTTATATTTATCGATTAAAATGCACTAGTTAATTAAAGAAGATTATAACTTGCCATGTTGTCTACATCATATATGGCTCAACTGGATTCTGTTCCAAAATATCTATTTGCTCTCATGTGATGACATATGTCGTTACTCTAAATAGGAGCAAATGCTTCTAATAATTTATGAAATTTATTTTAATGCAATAAGTAGGCCTGCAGAGCATAGCCAGCTTGATGCTTTTCTATAGTCGAATCTGTCCAATCCTACACAAAGTTACAAGCTACCATGTGCTTGGGTATATCTAAATTTAAATTAAGATAAAATAAAAATAAAGTCCTCAGTCCTGCCAGTAGTACACCACATGCTCATTTAGCCACCCATCTGTGACTAGTGGCTGCCATATCGATTATTGATGTGGAAAATTTCCTTCATTGCAGAAAATTCTATTGGACAGGGCTGGTGTATCTTCTTTGCATGTGGCCCATGGTTACTTCATCTTTAAAAAGAGTAAGAGAAATGAATATGAAGAAACTATTCCCGATATTACAGAATTCAGATCTTTGAAGGACTGGAAAAGCCAAAGATTTGGCCCAAATTTCTTCCTTGATCCAGTGAGATCATGAAATTTTTCTTTGCAGGGTGAAGTGACTCAAGACCAGAAATACCAGGTGACAGGTTCAAGTTCATATAGTGAAAGAGTGTCAAACAAGAGATTTAAAACGTGATTCACTTTTCTTCTATTGCAATGTCACTGCTGCTTTTTGTTCATCAGACACTCGTAAAAGACAAAGTGTAGCAGACTGCAACTTTATTGACTTTGATAGTAATTCATTGTAAAATTTAAAGCCTGTTAGAGCATGTCCATGAAAACACATGCACGATAAAACCATAAGTAAAATAGTACTTCATTATGATAGGTGATTTGTGAAGGAATAATTGTTAAGATGGAGGAGCTATGGTCTACACACAACAACACATACATTAGGTACACCATTTCATTATCATTGCTTACTCTATAAATTAGTGTTATTATACAGTTTCATAGATTAGGAAACAAACTTAAAGAGGTTAAACAACCTGCCTATGATTACAAAGCTAGAAAGTACCACATGTCCCAACACTTAAATCCAAGTGTTTCAGTGGAAAGCCCATTGCCTTACAAAGGCCTTTCCACAATCACCTGTGAATAGTAAGCCTGGAAGAATGTTCTCCCAAGCTCTTATCATAGGATGCAGTGTGTGTGTGTGTGTGTGTGTGTGTGTGTGTGTGTGTGTGTGACATATAAGACGGAATATTATTTTTTGACAGTGTTCATATATTTTTGTTCAAATGTCCATTTTACTTATTTTTTTCAGGAGAATTAATTAATTTGCTAATGATAGACTGAACAAATATGAACAGCAAACAAACCCTATTACTTTTGTTCTCTACTTCGTTTTCTCGTTCTGAGAAAATGTTTTTTAAGTGTGATGTAGAATGTATATAAAATAAGAGATCTGTTTTTACGAATAGGAATATGAATATAATATTCATTTCTCATTCCAAAACAAAACAAAAAACATGTTTGTCAAGCATTTATTACATTATAGAAATCATGCCAAGTTATAGAAATATGATAATAAATTTAACAGCACCTGTAGACTGAGGGCATATCTAGCTTATAAGATAAATAGTGAATTTAAACAACTCCAAACCAAATGACAACCGCACAGTAAAAACCTTAAAATAAGACTCTATGTGACAAGTATATGATAAGAATTATGTTAAAATATGAGCTACACTGCTGTTCATTCAAATATATATTCATCTCCCTGGGAAGTTCACTGGCAGAATGAGGAATGACATAATATTCATTTTGAATGGGCCTCCTGCCACCCTGCCCTTTCCTGGGTAAATGAAGCAGAATCTACACTGCATGGAAAGACTTCTGTAGCACATGGTTCCTACAGACACCCACTAATGATACATTTCTTTTTATCATGCTGGTGATCTAACTCCTAACTCTTCTTATCTCAAATATATAATGAGATAGTTATATGTGTCAGAAACTGTCCAAACACATTTTGTCTACCTGTCATTATTCTTGGCATGGAAATGTTAACATGTCATTAGGAAAATATGAAGAACTGTGCATTTTAATGAAAATTTTTATGTTAAATATTCACAAGATGAAAAGTTGTCTCTAACTTTATTGATTCAAGCAACAAATGGGATCTGTGAAGAGGAGAATTACACCCATCAAGATAATTCTTCTTAGATCAAATGAGTTGGTCCGTGCTGCTTTCCATATGATCACCAGAACAACTTGTTCCCTTTGAGCCATTTTTCCTACTGCTATATCTTTCAATTGATCAAACACTGAGAAACATATTGCTTTTAAACCATGCGCAAGCCACACATTGTTCTGGAGGAGACAGGGAACTTTTGGTGGCTGGTTAACAGGCTCTCTTGTGTCCTCAGCTAGCTCGTGCTCAGAAAAGACAAGAGCAAAGTTGACTGCCAAACACTTTATTTCTATTTTCTCTATTAAGTTTTCATAAGCTTATATTACAGCCAAAATTTAACACCACATACAGAATATTAAATATTAATTTAAAAGAACTTGAAGGAAATCATATTATAACGTCACGGTAAATTTAATTTAAGATGCTAAAAGCAAATCCTTTTCCTGTACACTGTTTGCCTTTTCAGAAACAAGAACATGCGAAGTGTTTCTCATTTTTATTAAGTGACTTTCTATAATGGCAGGAGTCTCAGAAAGTCACAAAGTAAAGCCCACACACCATGGGGAATGGACAATTTTAATTTTTTATTACTTGACAATATTTTTTCCCAAAGCGTGCTAATCATTTCACTCAACAAGCAATTGGATCTATTTTAATATAACCTCTTGCAGTACTGCATGGATAAAAATGTAATAGCTCTCAAAATACTTTTTTTTTCCAGAAAGAAGAAGCATTGGACATCAGGTAAAATCATGGACACGTTTAAACAGGATCCAGAGGAAAAATCTACAAGCAATCATTATCATTCTATTCTATTTATTTTTTTATTATTTATCTCAGTATTTTCACAATATTCTTGTATTAGGTTCTCCAGACAAACAGAGATAATCGTATGTTTATATATAAGAAAAGACTTATTAGGGGATTGGCTCATAGTATGACAGAGTTGGAGGCATTCACAATAGGTCACCCACAAGCTAGAGAGACAGAAATGTCAGCAGCTTGGCTCAGTCTAAGAAGCCCAAAGCCTCAAAAGCAGGAGGAGGACAGTGCTGCTCCAAATCAGATCTGAGGCCTAAGGTCCAAGGGTCTCACAAGTCCTAGAGTTCAAAGGCCCAAGACTTTAGAGTCTGATGTGTAATGGCAGCAGTAGGAGCAAATGGAACTTCTTTGGAAGGAAGACCCAGAGAGTTTCCACTTTTCTGATCCATCTGAAGCCTGTGCCCACCAGATGGTGGTGCCCCCGTGGGGAGAGGGTCTTCCCCTGCTCACTTTGCTGACACCCATTATAATCTTTTCTGGAAACATCCTCAAGACACAGCCAGAGATATGGATTACCAGTTATCTAGTAGTTTACCACTTACTTAGTTCCTCAGGCCAGTCAAATTCTCAAAATTCACCATCACATCGCTTTTTTGTATTTTCTCAGTAATTCTTAGACATACAATTATGCAGATTTTTACTTTATGAACTTTTGTAAAAAGACTACTGACCACTGCCAGGTCATTTCAATTCAGAGGAGTTAAGTGATAAAAAGGCAGTGCATGAAAACCCACAGAAAGCAGGCCTGAGGGCACCCGGTGTGTCTGAGTTGCTTGGTCACTCATAGACTTTGAGCATGCAAACGTCTTCTTGGTGAGGACTGCTTATGATTGAGCACCAAAACCTATTTCTGTTTCCCTCCTACACCCCAGCTGGCCAGCCAGTGATGCAGGGACCACGCATGTGTTCAGACATCATGATCTTGTGAATCAGAAAATGATCTTCAGGATTGCCCAAAATAATCTTGGCGTTAGGTGAGTGACTCTTGGAAGTTTAAATGACCTACATTCCCTTAATCTTCATAATAACAACACTCATACATGTTATGTAACTCCCTAAAACTCAATAAATATTCACTGATCATTTTCATCAGAACATGAAGTCATGAATGACTAAAAGGAAATAAAGCTAGTAGTGAAAAGTCTGCTGTGCTGGTAATAAATAACACAATGGAGAATCCATCTGAGGACAGAGAGGATGAGGATAATAATAGGAAGCTCCTTGTTGAATTACAGACTTAGATTGTGTTTTGATTATAGTCTCAAAACCCCAATCATGCTTGTTTTAAACTGTGTATAAAAGTATATTGTTTTTTGAAAGTGAGGGTATTCTAATTCATGTAGGTGAATCAAAATCAGACCTGAAATATTTATTATGAAATTTGAGATTACAGAAGGATACTTACAGCTATTCACCCAGTTTCTTCTTGTAGTCGCCTTTGTTTAATTCCTTATTGTATTTGTATGACTCTCTTAATCCAATCTGTATTCTCAGTATTTCTATTACAAAACTCTTTCACACTGCATCATAGCAGTTTATATAAACTCAATTTGATTCAACCACTGTTGCCTATGAGAAAGTCGAAGCTCTCCACCTGGGACCGCAAGGCCACCCAGATCTGTTCCCTTTACTGTTTCATTTTCTAGTCACTTACCAAGTCACATACATAAACTGTTCACACTTTCCTACATGCATAGACATGCATGTGCATACATATGTACACACACGTGCAAGTGCATATGCATACACATAAGGTAGACAGAGAAACCCTTCAATAATTATCACACCAGAGTTAATGGGGTGGGCTGTTCCAACAGGAAGATGGCCAGCAAGACCCAGAGGAGTAGCAGACAGTCTTTGGATGATCAGGACAAGTTTTCTGGGCCCAGAATCCTCACAAGAGGATGGAAATTCCTTCACTATCTTGCTTACCTTTTCACCACCTGTCAGTGACCCGATAATTAAACATGATTTAATTGAAAAGATCTTAATAATAATATTTATTATCATTTTTGTGCTAGAGATCAAATATAGGACCTGATGTGTGGATTATACTGCTGAGCAAAAAGTAAAGCTATTTTTCTTTAGTGATGGAAAATTGAACAAACAACACACATGGTGTTTTAAGCAATATTATGAAACAAACAAGCAAAATCTTGGAAGCAAGCACTTTGAAGTTACTATTTTAGGATCTCTCTTACCATTTAGATTTAACAAGTAAATTTCCTTGGGACATAGCTTTTAAAATTATTTTATAAACATTCTCTGAAATCCTTCTTAGCATATACTCATTTAAAGATAATTGGTCCATTTTTTAAAACTCTATGTTTATCTTAAGCTCTGGCTGTTTTCTCTTTATGCTTTCCAACTCGTTTCATTATTCTGAATAGCCCCAATCATGCAGTAGCAAAATCAGGTCTTCATTTTGAAACACAGGGAGCAATTTTGAAGCCAGTTGTTTTTCAGTGAAATGCAAGGGATGGGAAGAAGCCCCATTAGTCAGGAGACACATGCAAAACTCTTTCAAAATTAATGAAACCTATGAATCTATACAGGGGACAAATCTATATGCATGAGTTTTAAAAAGAACTGCACCTCTATTTTTAATTGATGGAATATATTGTGAGGCAGTTGTACAAGTGGTGTACTAAGCCACACCCTTAACAAGGCCAACAAAATTCTCCTCTGCAAAAGGTGTCAGGCTCATCCACAGTGGGAGAGGCAGCATCACACAGCAGACCAAAAACGTGTCCCTTATGCCACGCCACAAAGCCTGGTTGCAGGATGAGAATTTTATTCTAGCTAAGAAAAAGAACCCAAAGTACTGGTTATTCAATAGGGCTGTGGAGCAGACTGACTTTGTGCTGAAGCCAAAATTTTGGAAATTGTGGCTGTAATTCTCTATAGCAATGAGAATTCCAAAAGGCAAGGAAGTCATTCACCAAAGATCTTAGAATACCTTCGACCTTCCAAATCACTTTCTTTCTCTGAATGAGACGAGAAACTATCTTTTAAAATAGGTGTTAGTTTTAAGATACTATTTAAGATCAGTTTAGACACTCACATGGAGGAGATTAAACTTTGGAGGGTGAATAGATTAGTCTGAGAGATGGAACGAGAATTACAGCCGCAGAGTAGCCACTTCCTCTCTGCTCTCCTTCTCCAGCTGCTGATGCCAAGTATTTTGTGGGTCAGAAACACCAGATTTATTATTTTTTTCTTGTGGAAATTCTGATATGGGTTCCAGAAGGGAATTTAAGACTAAAAATGATTTTATGTAGAATGACACTTACGGCAAGCCCTAACTGTTTTTGTGGGTGGTATAGCGATCTTGCTACTTCAAACTGCTTTGGGGAAAATCAACAAAGTTGCGTCTCAAGCCATTATTTTATCCATTCTAGTAACACCAACAAATACCAATTGCTTGCAGAATATCACTTTACACTTTAAAAAGTGAACTTAGAAATATCTTTATTTAGAATCAACCTAACCTCCTTATCAACCTTGAGAATAATATTTTGCAAGTACTTTTAGTTTTCCTTGAGTACCGCAGTTTCTTCCTATCGGGGGGTGGGGGTGGGGGTGGTGTGTGTTCCTCGACCAGGGCATATACCAAAACCCATGATTGCTAAAGTCCTTTATATAACCTAAGCTCATCCTCCCTTATACTAAACTTATACATGGATTGCTTATAATACTTCGTGCACTGCAACAAGAAAAGTCTTTGTACTATATTAGGTAGGGAATAATATAAAGAAAAAAATCTGTCCGTGTTCAGTACAGATCTAATTTTTTTAAAAATATTTTTAATTATACTTGGAAGAACTCACATATGCACAGGACCACCCAGATGTATTCCTTGTTTTCTTTTGGAAAGCCAGGATTGTAGTTCTTTATCACTACCAACTAGGTTATATCTGAATAAGTAAATATTATTTCTGCAGGACGTTTCAAATTTCACTCAACTCTAAACACTTTTATAACTTATTTTAGTGGAAGACAGAAGGAAAATAGGGAAGGATATAAAGAAGTTCATGTGGGCTCTTCAATCCAATAAATATTTAACAACATTTTCAATAAATGTATACATCAGTTGCTTTTTATATATAAAGATATTACTACGAGAAATTGTAACATAAAAACATTAAAATTTTAACATTATAACATTAAAATATTAAGAATTCTAGCAAATTAATATGAATAATGAATGCCTTAGGTGTTAATTTACAATAAAAAAGAAGAGAACAAAATTATTCAATAAGAAGAAAAATTTGAAAATATTCTTAAACTAAAAGAAGTGTTAGCAGCAATCAAAATATCATTTTTCAATATCAAACATTTATGAGGTTTTAAAAAGTTAATATACACAATGCAAAGAAATAATGAGATAGCTATTATTATGTACTTTTTGTAGTGTTATAAATTGTAGCAGCCTATCTTGGGAGCAATTTGACATAGTCAAAGCTTAAAATGAGATTAATATCCTATGAATCAGTAATTCTGTTTTGAGCAATTTATATTCAGAAATGGCTAGAAATTGGAACAAATATTTATTTTAAAGTATAGTCTTAGAACTATAGCAGTAAAATTTTAGCAATGCAGTAAGTATTTAAAAAGAGGACAATGATGACTAATATGATCTATGGTGGACAGTAAAAAAATTTTAATAATGTAATAATATTATCACTTCTATTTTCATGGTTGAAGATCTCTTCCTGAAAGAAAATTGTCACCTATGTAGCCTTTCTTAAGTTAATACATAGATAAAAAAACAGGTAAATTCTAAAACATAATATTTTCCTTGATGAAGACTATAAAAGAATAGTTGTGGCTTGATGTAAAAATACTATTGGTATTATATTCCGCAATAATATATATTGTATCTACAAATATCAGTATGTATAATATGGTCTGTACTGTTGAACCTTCCCTATGCTGACACTCAAGATAGAGGGGCGCTGCAAGTTTGTTTGAAAGACACCATTGAGACCATGGACTGTATTTTTTTTTTTTGGTACCAGGGTCCGAACTTGGGACCTTGCACTTGCGAGGCAGGTGGCAGAAACACTGAGCTAAATCCTCGGCCCTGGAATGTATTTTTTAAAAAGCATACATTTCTCATTGATTGAAGAGATGTAAGAAGTGATTATTATGCATGTATCCCTCTCTGACGGTGATCTCTCCTATTAACTATGATTCCTGCCATCGTACCTTTACCATCTATGGGGAAACTGAGGCAAGTGAGCACTCAACTTGCTGAGCAAATGTCACATAGCTGTTGAGGGCAGTGGGAAGACATGAATATGCAGTCTGAGCTGATAAATCCAATATTGGCCACAGCAGGAAGTAGAGTGAGTTGTTAACGTGGATATGCCATGGGAATTTCTCCAAGATGGAAACGGACCAGGTTGAGAGAAGGATGATTTACTTTCAGACATGCTAAGTTTGAAATATCTGGGAGACATTCAAGTCAGCAACAGGAACTCAGAATCTGACACCGGTAAAGTTTTTCTCACAAAACCACAATCAATATACGCATATGAATGTGAAGGAAAAAATCGACATGATTTAAAAATATCTCTGAATTAAAGTCAAATATGTACTTTTGGTTAAGTGCTTAATACGTTAAGCCTTTCAGTTGACTAATGCATGGATTTAAATATACCCATGGTGCCATTTGTACTTTTGCAACAATGTTCCAAGTCGATTCAGTCAGGGAAGAGGCTGTTGGTGCACGGTCTGAATGGCAAGCTGAGTGTTTTTATTTTAGCGGAATTTCAGTATAACTGATAAATCCTATTCCCAACACACACAGCCATTTCCTCCTCACTCAGTCATAACCTGTTCATATCTCCTGCAACTCCTGTATTTCGTGTTGAGTTAGCTAGGGATGGGAAATCCTTTTAAAAAGTAAAGATTATGTGAGTGCTGTTGCTGGACAAGAAGCTGTCTGAAAAATAACCAAAAGCTGTTAATCCTCTGGCTTTGTGGAAATTTTAGAGAATTATGAATTGACTACCAGTCTTCGAGCTACGAATTATAATTTTCTGTCTTCATCTTTGCACGCATTTCAGTCTTAATTTTGTTTTATTATGCGGACTTTGTATATGAATATTTTATATTCTTTGCTGAAATAAATATTTGAGATATTGGGGTCTAACTCTGAAGTTGTATGGAGGAATTCCGTTTCTTGAATGTGTCCCTTCAAACTTGAGGCATTGAAACTTCCTGTGCGATATGGTGGCATAAAGGGGTGGGGTGTTGGAGTAGGTGATTAAGCCATGAAGGAATGAGATTTAGGGCTGATCAAAGAGCTGCCTATAGTTTTCAATCTTTGGCTTGCCCTTCTGCTGTCCACACTGTGAGGTCATAGTAATTTTCCTCTCCAGAGCAGAGAGCCACACATGATAGAAGTGGAGGGTATCCTTTACCAAAAAACTGTACCTAGATCTTGGACTTTCTTGACTCCAAAACTGAGAATTCAATTTGTCCTATATAAATCACCCAACCTTGGCCATTTTGTTATAGCAACCAAAAGGGATTAAGACAGGAAAGCTAACAGAAAAGAACTGATTTGGAGTTTGAGGATTATTTTGGAGGGCCAAGAAAGTATTGTATTTATCGATTAATCATTCTAAATGTTTTCATTCCTTCATAAGCACCCTTTCACTACTGACTTTATTTTTATTCATTTATTTATTTTGGTACCGGAAATCGAACTCGGGTCCTTGCACTTGCGCAGCAGGCGGCGAAACCACTCAGCTAAATCCCCGGCCCTTCACTACTGACTTTAAGTGAGAGAACCAGATGAAGCATGAAAGACTCCCTTGTGAAGACCACAAACACAAACGAAAATGGAAATCTCTCACAAAATGAACACAAAAGCTGCCAAGAATAAAAGCAAAAGGAACATATAACGCCAGAAAACTTCTACCCTTTAATTTTTCATTGCTTTTTTTTCCTTCGTGGTACAGATTTCAGATAAATTCTTGCGCCCCAAATACCATCTCAGCATCTGCTTCAAAGAAACCTACTTGTGACAATATCAGATATCAAGACGCAAAAAATGAATCCAATCAAATTAGAGATGCTTTGGCTAAGCCAAAAGGTGAGGCCCCTTCCCTGACCAGAGAAATATTCCAACCATGAGAAACATTTTCACCAGTGATTCATTGCCCTTTTCTAACTGGCAGGTGAGGCCCAGAGTTCTATAGTAACCCAGTGCCACATTGAATATACGGCTAGGGTCTGAAATCATGATATTTATTTCTTTACTGTGCTTCAAGGTCAGCTACAAAGTTTCCCCGATTCACACAAATTCTAAATCAAAATAATAAAAAAGAACGTTACACGTAACATTTTAAAATTGCCAATGATTTGTTATTTAATTAATTTTCAAATTTCCTCAAAGTCATGCCTTCTTTAATTTTCATTGTAGCCATTCTTTATGGATTAATGAAAAGGAGTGTGGTAAATTAGATAAAAGCAGATTATCTCTGTCCAAGAAGAAAGTCTGGTTAAATAATCTCTCCTGCAATTTAATAAAACCTACTATGACAGGACTTCAGGTCTCAAGGAAAATAAAGCTCTTTTCACATTGGTAACTGACCAGCAGGTCTTCAGATGAGCACATATCCTTGATTAAACAATTTAGGCCTTGATTTGAGGTAAATCCAAGGTCATAGGGAGTTGTAGCTCAAGTGCTCTGAATCAGAACACCTTAAGGTTTAAGACAGTCCAGACCGTGGCAAGGTACCTGTGGATTCCTCTTGTATTTGTCCTCATTTGCAGTGCACAAATGTCCATGCCTGGATATTTTTCTGTTTTCTAAATGGTGGTGTTATTTTCTAGGCTGCTGCTAAAATCCCAACATGCATGGCACAGCCTCAACAACCGAAGTTATATTCACAAAGTCAATAGTGTGGTTGTTAAGAAACTCTTTGTCTAATGGCATTGCCCTTCGAACTTAGAACTAGCAAGTGACACTAGAAGGATGCTGGACCAGGAATCCCCAAAGTGGGCGTTGCAGTCCTGAGTGAATTCTTTGGGCAGACATTCTGATGAGCACCTTGCCTCCCTGACCGTGCTTGAGCTGTTTGATCTTAACACCTCACTAGGGGTGATCTCACCTCTCCTAATAAGCCAGAACTCTGCTCTCAGGAGTAGGTGTTCTGTGAGCTACCCCAAGAGTGCATGTCTCCGTGATGAACCAGGCATGCCAAATTAGTTGTAATTAAAAACAGCTCAAGTGTCCAACCCCCACTGAGATAAATTGTATTTAAGGTTGAAATGTTACTTAAAAGGAGTATTTGATAAACATGAAGGGCAGTGAATTAAATAATTTCTGCTTTACAGAAAGATTAGAAGAGCTTTCATTTTTTTTTAATGGCCTGAGATTTTCTTTCAGACTTAGTATGTTTCATGAGATTCCTTATATATTGTTCCCCACCTTATTACTTGGAAAGTCCCCTTTGGCAACTTGAGGAAAGATGCTTGGCCCATTTCCATGGTCTTCAAAAGTGAGCCACTTGACAAAACACCATTCACGTGCCCCCAGCTCCCAGGTTGTGTATTCTCAAAAAGCCTCCGGAAAATTGACTGGCAATTGACTGGCATCTTCTCCATACTGAGTGCAAATAACTGCTGTGATTTTCAAGATGAGAAGGGACCTAGGAAGTCAAAAGGGACCATAGTCTAACTCAGGAGTGCTTTTCTTTTCTTTAAGCTGCACAAAGCAGTAGTGTAATAAATTGAGCTGCAATTATGAAGTTGACTTAATAAGGCAGAACAAGAGGTGGGTGGGTCAGAAGTCATGGATACAACTGAGCAGGTAGGGAAACCTTATAAAACAGATGTGTAAAAAATTCAAATATATTTTATATGAACTGATTTTCGAACTTGGATTCCAATAGAGAAACATACAGCCACAGCCAGAGTCTGGGCTGCAGTAAAAATAGAAAAAAGCTGTGTGCCTTCTTTCTTTCAGTTCTCCCAAGAGAATATTATGTTCATATAGAGACATCTATTATTTTATGTTCTGAACTTTAAAAAGTTTTTTTGTATCAAGGAGAACTTAATTTGAACAAGACTGAGGCAGTTCCAAGTGAACATAAGTCAGTATTTATTTCTGGACTGAAGATAAATGTTCTTATCTGTAGCAAAGCTTTAAAAGATATTCAAGTTTACCCTTTTGACATGAACTCGGAGAAAAATACTCCTTTAGTCAGGCTACAGGAATCAGTCCCCTCAGCACATTCTTGCAGGAGACCTTGTCCTTAATATTAAGCAGCCACCTAGGAGCTGTTTATTTGCTTCCCTCACAGCTACCCAGCTGTTACTTCCATTTGTGGTCTTAGTGCTAATGGCATAATGTCCCTAATTTATACACGCTGGTAGATCTGATCACCGCATTACCTGGAAGGCAGACTTTAATTAGAGAAATTTCTGAACAAATTGTCTAAAAAGCTTGTTTAGCCTGATTAAATGCAAGAGTGTTTCTTCCCTCTCTTTTTAAAAATGAGCATTTACTTTATACTAAAACTTCGCAGATAAAAAGCAATATCAGCTCTAATTACAGCCTATAAAATGAACAGCAACATTACCCATGAAAATGGATTGGACTCTGCTGTCTGCAGCTGAAATATATATGACTCAATGCTACATTTACTCAACAGCTTTTGGCATTTCTGCTTCGCCTCTGTTAGAACTAACAAGGTGAAACAACAGACTGACTGAAAAAGGATAAACTGTGAAAGGGTGATACACCGATGTGAGATACTAATTCAACTGTGGCTCATGAGCGAGATTAAAATCATATGGCTTTACACCTGTGTGTCTCCAAGCACTTGCACCAGCTAACATGACATTAAACCTTCCACATTGTTAATAGGTAGCAAGCCACCGTATGAAATAATATGCTGTTGTTGCACATTGAACCGCAGCGCACATAAGATACATATCATAATAGCATCAACAAACTTTGATAATTCAAAAAACAATTAAAGCCCGCTTCACTGTTCAAATGGAATAAGTTGGCTAAATGTCAGTGTCACAAGAGTGCAAGAAACGAATTTGGCTGGGAGAATTGAGGGACCTCACACATTTTGTTATCAGCCTGTGCGAAAAGTGTTTGCATTATTCTTAATCATCAGCTGTTTTGCTGATGCTGCCTTCTGCAGGATCTCTGTTAGAAAATACATTAAGTGTAGAAATTGTATTCCCTGTATGAATACACAAGTGGGCTATAGTAAAGTGTGATTGATTATTTGATTCTTCTGACTAAACCTTTGAAAAGTACTTTCTTGTCACTTTCTTAGTGAACATTAGCACTGGTTGAACACCAGAATCACTTTTGAAAATTGTCAGCGCCTCATTCCAAACCATTTGATTATATAGTGGCCTCTTGGAGACGTAGGGAAGTTTGAGAGACCTCCTGCATGCTTCAGATGCACAATAAGGGCTGAAAACCCACTGACATACCAATGATGGACGGGATACACTCTGAGTAGTAATCTTCAATTACACCTCCGCGTTGAGAGCCAGAGTCCAGGCTGTCATCTCACCTTGGTCACTTTTTCACCAAGTCACCCCCAAACAAATCACCTAACTTCTCTGGGACCTCGTTGGCTGATCTGTGATGTCTTAATTTAAGCCAAGGAATTCAATTAATTTTAATTTCATAATTTGTCCATTACCTAGTGTACACTGCCAAAAAGAGGAGAATGTTTTATTTTCTTGCACTCTGGTGTCTTCTGTGATGAGAATATTATTTATGTAGATGTGGCCCCAGTAAATGCAGACTGAAGAACATTCTGTGCCCTGGAGGAACACAGGGCTGTCACCAGGTCCGCTGAGAAGCTCTGCAGCCCTTCATTCAGCCTCCCCGTTACCAACTGATGGCTGTGTGCCTCATCCCTCATGGAGCCACCGTGGGTGTCGATGTTGCATATCAGAGGTGTGAAAAAACAAGTGAATTTTACATAAATTAAGACATGAAAATTTTGCCCATGAATTAATTTTTATGCTTAATCTGGGTTCTCTCACACGTTGACTCACTCAATGATAAATAAGTCAATGATTGGTTGATTGCATGACTGAGTCTATGGCCATGCCACCCTGAATTCACCTGATCATGTTGGAGTGCATGATTGATTGCCCTATTTATTCATTAGATGCTTCTTCCATTCATTCATTAAGCAAATATATATTTTTCCAAGAAGTAGAGTAAACAGTACATCTACCATGTTAGAGGACCTTGGGAAAACTGAGCCTTCATTGTCTAAGGTGGTAACCTATTCATTCATTTCATTCCCCCTCTTTTTTTTTTCCTCTGCTATTACATTTTTTAAGGCAAATTGACATCAACTCTAGGCCCTTTGGGAGGAGCATAAATAAAAAGAAGCTATCCTTCTCCAAAGGAAAATAAGCAGCAATCAGCCATCTTGTCACCAGGCAAAAAAAATCTCCTGAAATGGTGTCAGGGAAGACAGGAGCCAAGTGAAAAGAAAAGTAAGTCTGATTTCATGTAACGTGGATTGAGCATGTCACATGTACCTAATTCTTTATCCAATAATCAATTTTAGTAATCATGTCAGAACAAGTCATAAAATTTTATCAAGAGCATTTGGTAGCATTTCAAACACACATTTACCCAAAAATATTTCAAAATGCAGGATGTCAAGTCCACTTGCATGCAATAGTTTCCTGCAACTGAAAATAGTGTCCCTTCCAGAACTGTTAAGCCAATACTTGTTGTATAAAAAAAGTATTTCCTTTTTATTACCGCATATTCATTGTTTGCTAAAAGAAACTGTTTGCAAATAATTGCAAGTTTTACTTCAGAGAGTCTACAAAGACACCCAGGATTAACAGGAGAATCAGTTGAGATTTCTTTAGATGCCAGAGACAGACAGCTCACCAGTTCACACTCCACCTCGGTGAAAAGTCTAGGAAAGCTGCCAATTCCAGGAACTCCAAAGGTGCATGTGATGTCATAAAGATCTCTCTCCTTCTCTCTCTCTCTGTCTGTCTTTCTCTCTCTCTCTCCTGCTCCCTATCTCTCCATTTTTCCCTTTCTCTCTCTGCTTTAAGTTTCTTGGTGAAAAGTTTATTCTTAAGCAAAGTAATTGTTAATCCTGAAATGTCAACTCAGATGGATTAAGAAACACTCAGGGAATTAACAAAGCACATAAGCGTGTGTGTCTGTGTGGGTCACAGAGGTATGAGTTCAAGTACTATTTCTAATTCCCGGCCCCTTCCTCTCTGGCACTGTTCCACTGCTCAGCTTCTAGGTCCCCATAAACTTAGCACCTTTGCTTCGCAATGCCCTTTCAGTTCTTCCCTTGGAGCCAGCCAATCACGGACTGAATCTTCTGAAATCATAAGCCAAATTACACCTCTCCTCTTATGCGGTGGGTGTTGGGTGTTGTGTCCCAGTCATAGGAAAGCTGACTAATGCAGGCAGTCTCTTTTCCCAGTAGTGGTAAAAGAGACAGCTATTGGTTCTTTTTTTTCCACTTTGTCCTTGGTGTTCACTTTCTAAAGAAAGAAAGTGGAACCTCTTTATTCTCTTCAATAGAACATCTTCAATCTCTGTGTAATCTTATTTGAGTCTTCCTCTCCCAGCAGCCCTCAAGAGATGGGTAAAGAAACAGGGAGAGAGCTGGTCCCTTAGCTCACAGATGGATGTGGTCATTTCAAAAAGCAAAGAGATGGTTCTTTTTTCAGAAGTGGAAAATAATGTTAAGAAGGGTAGGAAAAGCAGACAACCTGCACAGGTGATCGAATAAGAGCCAAAAGAGTGTTTTTCTAGGCAGGATCTGTGTAAGAGCCTCCAGCCAAAGAGTGAGTTAATGCCTGTTTTATTTTCTTAAATAATTTTAAAAAGAAGTGTCTGCTTTTACTCCTATGTTAGAGAATCAGCCATCCATGAAGATGAAATTGCAGTCAGATTAGACTAGAGGGTACACACCTGCTGAAGAAATGCTTAGGAAACTTGCCGAATGCTTCAGGCCCCAAGTGCTAGTTAGCAGAACACCGCATAATTGGCAGACTCTTCTGGGAGTGAACTGCAGCTCAGTGGCCCCTAAAGAGGTATAAAGGAGTCCAGAGCAGTCAGGCTCAAGAGATAAACATTAAGTAGATCATCATTGCCTAATTGCTAATTTTAGATGACAGTCACTTTCGAGAAAACAAGGGGCTGGAAAAAATAAAGCTGAGAGTAACTGCATGCATTTTTTTTTTGAGAACCCTGATTAAAACACTTACATAGAATTAAGGGTACTTCAAAGACTATAAATTTTGTGCAATGTGAAGAAGAAAATAAAAGAAAGAAAGAAAAGGAATTCAGTGTATTGCTTTCCTAGGAGTGAAAACTCAAATTCGGCTGATGCTAGTCACTATAACAGAAGTTTATGAACAATCCAAAACTGCAAATTTAGAAAAATTAATATTTATTCATTGATGGCACTACAAATTTTCCTGGGAGTGTGGTACAGGAACAAGATGAGGGGAAGCCTCTGCTTTGAAAATAAAAACTTGTTAAAAGAATTTCAACTCTTTGAATTTTCCAATAAAATATTCCCTTTCACTGCCAAGGTATGAAGAAACTCTCTCCCCCTATTGGGCTATCTTTTCTACCTTGAACAAACATATAATCACTCTAATGTCTTTATTCTTCTTAATTATCCTTATGGTATTTATTATTACTTGAATTGCAGCATATGTATTTGTGTATGTGTGAATTTACTTAACATTTATTGATGTATCTTTTTTTAAATTGCATGTCCCAGGGAAAGAAGAAATTATCTCACTTAAAAACAAATGAGTAAATAAAGAACCAGGTCTATATAAGGAATCTCATCCAGGGTACATGTTTAAAGATGGGCAACGTAGGGAAAGGAAAAGGAACAGGACTTGGGTGTGGATGGAGAGGCATTTAGAACTTGGACAGGTGGGAAAGAAAGGCAATAATCCTTACTGGAATACTGAAGTAGGGAGCCAGAAGTAGACAGGATCTCTCTGGAACACTAGAATCACAGCCAGTATGTTTTCTCTTTGTTTTCAAGGGCCTGAAAGCTTTGGAGAAATTCCATGCTTCAGATGGTCTTCAACATCTCCTCTTTTGCTCATAACTTACTTGCTCTTTGTCCCAATCATTTAAGGACCTTATTCATTTAATACTTCGTTTAGTAATTGTTACTAAAAAAGAAAATTGAAACTAGTTTCTAAGAAACTACAGATGCCTTTAAGGATTGCCATACGTAATTTTTCAGTTGGCATCAGCAAACTTTTATGGAGTATCTACTAAATGCTAGACACCATGCTCAATACCATGGAAGAGATAAGAAAAACAGGATTTCTGTCTCCAAGGAGGTCACACATGGAAATCAGAACAGAGTCACGGTACAATGTGATAAGGGCTAATTTAGTGCTGCAACAATGCTTTGGTAGTGATCAGAAGGTTGTGATCAATTCTCCTTGGCAGGATCAGAATTCAAGCCTTCATGTCGGAGCTAACATTTGTAAAAGAGGATCTTATTAAATTGCAGAAGGGGAAAGGATGCATTAGCCAGAGAGGAAAACACAAGCAAAGGCAGATGCAGCACAGAATCCTTGTTTAGCAGAGAAGACTTTGCTGGTTGGTAAGACATGTTATTTGAGCATGTAGAGGGAATAACTTGTCAATAACCCCAATAACCCTACCAATAACACCAATAATCCCACCAATCACAAACCAATTTAAAGACCCCTGGCTCTTTAAAATATTCAGGGTAATTTCTTCTTATGAAGACAGCCATCTAGAATAGGGGTCAGCACAGTTTCTACAAATTTCAGTCTTTTCATGCACTTGTATCTGGGTTATGTATGACTCTGCCATTAGAACATGTAGACATTCCAGACGATATGTAAGTAAATGAACATAGTAGTGTCCTGATCAAACTTTATTCATAAAAACAAGGAGTCACCCAGAGACCATTCTTTTACTACCCTCTCTGTGATGTCACACAGTAGATTATAACCGTTTGCTTGAGAGAGCAAGGAAGTTTCCTAACGTTGCAGTGCTGTGATTCAGGCCCAAAGTTGCCATGTGTACCTGAATGAACTACCCGTGGGTTTCAAACTTTTAAGGGAGATTTATGCTTCGACTAATTTTTACATTACAACTTTAAATACATTTTTAATTCAAAGAAAGTAGCTAATAAAGTTTGCAGAGCAGTAAAGTTTCAAGCCCCTCACCAAATTTTTCTTTTCTATCTCACCATTTCTTGTAACAAAATGAGAAAATATTTTCTGACAAAAAGTCACTTTCCATTTTTAAAAGATGCTCCAGATTTTCATTTTATTTAGCTAATGTCTTCATAGCTTCATTTCATTTGAAAATCTGTTCAGAACCCCAGAGGGGTAGGGGGAACCTTTCTGGGAAAGAACCGGTAGGCAGATTGAGTAGCAAAGATATCAATGTAGTTTTCCCTACAGCTTCCTGGGGAAAGCACAGAAAATGCAGATAAGCAGCTCCGCTTGTCACAAGACAGTCAGTTGTGTCTTCACAATGCTATCACCACTGGGAACACAGAGGATTTTTTTCCACATACTCAAATTACTAGTCTGACAAAATTTCCCACTCAGTTGACCTTTGTTAAAGCCCTAAGAATACAACATGAACCACCACTGAGACCATGAGCTTTTGATTCTTTGCTTTTGGCCAAACAATGCAAATAATTTAACTAAGGGCTGAATTTATTCCATTTGTCCCATGTGACTTTCCAGTTTTCATTTAGATGTCACAGTGCCTTCTTCAGGCATTCTCTCCTTTCCTACTGTCACTTTCTGCTAAGAAATTCTCTCTTGAGATTCAGACTTGGCTTTCTCTATGTTAGCCACTGGGACTCTTTAATACTCATTTTCTTATGTTGCTGCTGCTGTTGATTTGCTAATTTTTCCAAATGCAGAAACACCTGAGTAGGAAAACCTAACTTCTAGGACAGCCATGTCCAGACCAAAGTTCTCTTTAGAAAGTAGTGTCAGATTAATATGTATATGCTTGGCATAATTACTGTTATGCTGAACTTGGCAGTTTTGAAGAGTCTTTCTATATATTTAAGGTAAGAAGGGAATAATATAATTTCAACTTTCCAAATCATTATACATTTACATTATACATTTCCTACCATATTTAAAAGACCATAAAGGGCTTAAATAATATCCAGAAAAAATATTGTCTATATTCAAATGTTACATTTCTAGAAGTTTATATACTGTGCATATTTACTGTATAGTTAACTAAAATAGAGTTTTCTAGAAGAATAGCTACTGCAAGTGGAGAAATTTTCCTAAAATATTCATTTGCCTTTTCCACAATTTCCCCTATTAGTAAGTAGATAATCCATCTGTCTCATCTAATGCCATTTTGGAGGTTAGAAAAAGAAGCAGTAGCCTCATTCAAGGTTATTATTTTCTGATTACTTCTGGTCTTCTCTATCCTTTTCTTCTTTTGTGCTCCCTTTGTGCTTTGGATGTAATCAGTCCTGTCATTTCTCTTTGCAAAGTATGGTTACAATTCTCTACATTCATCAAGTTTTTCAAAAGTTGGAGTTATGTTTATTAAGTTTGGATTTTCAGTGTCTTGCACTCCACTTGACTACCAGCAAGTAACTAATTCCCAAGTTCACACGTCTAGTATGGTTAAAATCCAGCATATTTTCTGATCTTTGCAGACATATATTATTAGCATCTTGACTTTTTTAGCAAGTTATCTTTGCCTTTAAGATGCAGATATTCATATGAGAAAAGACACTATATTTCTATATTGAAAAAATGTTCCAGTTGCCATGTTGCCTTAGCTTGACACTAAAAAAATGGGAAGTCATCAGATCGGTTCTGTCCACTTCAGCTTGCTGGACAGCTCCTGATTGAAAGGTTTCTTGACCACCCCACAGTTATCTTGACTACTTGACACTAAGAAGATGAGTTTAATTATCTTGAGACATTACAAAGGACACTGACTTTGCTATGATGGGAACAGTTACTTCTGTGCAAATCTGACCTTACTCAATATGCAGCTAGATATTCATATTATTACCATATATTTTACCTTTAGATTTAGATGAGATCCCCTGAGGAGGGTAGACCTTGACTGTTAAGAACCCAACATTAGACAGTCTAAATTCTAAATTCAAATCCCTAATCCCACTCTTATCAGATGTGTGCCTATTGGATGAGAATTACAGATAATGATAGAGTGAAGTAGCTAGCATAATACCTAGAATGTTCAGTGTTGTAAAAATTTAGTGATGCAATCAATCATCCAGTGTCTATTGATGCCTGCCATGTGATTACAGGGTGATCAAGAAGACAGACAAGTCTTTTCATTTGCAGAACATTAATGACCCTCTGGAGTTAACCTGTCTAAAGATTGAAAACAATATGGGACACCAAATAAGTCTTATCATTGCTGTGATTAACAGAAATGATTAAAACAGCAGCCCCTCAACCCATGGATTGGAGACCCCTCCCTCCTGATTGCCAGTAGAAATCTAGATCCTAGAATTCTGTGTTGTTATTCTGAAGGGATGTGGCAAGAGACATCAAGCTTCCAAGGGCCAAGGGAAGCTTGAAATGCCAGGAAATAACAGGGAAAATAAAGCCCCACCCCCTTGAACACACTAACAATTTTCGCCTGGTTACCCTGCCTGCATTTAGTCTGCATTTCCCTATCAGCAGATCTTCACCAACCACAACTGACAAAGGGACCAGTGAGTTTATAGTAAGAAGCTGCATGGCTCCTGACCACAAATTAGAGAAACCAGGTGGGCAGAAGCTTAGTGGTGCATTTTCCTGAAACATTCTCTTTCTTCATTTGGCAAAGAATTTCCGCTCACATTTTTGAGGATGATGGGAAAGAATACTCAACTTCACAACCTTAATTCGCATCCTTTCCCTTCATGGGCCTGAAAGGACAATTGAAATTTATATTGCCTCATTGAAAAGAGGCTTTATTTGACCTGGACACAAAGTTAGCCTTCCAGTACTTCCCTAGTCACAAAACAATAAAAAATTAACGCCTGAAATTTGTACCTTACAAGATAAAATAAATGAGGTAACATTTTACTGGTAAATAATCAATACCCTACAAAAAACTAGAATACTCCTCTTTGATTTTTGCTGAAAGACAACATTTTACTTTGGTCTTTTAGGGTTTTTATTTTTTCCAGTAGTGTTAGAATAATTGTAGAATAGATTTTGGAAATGGTGTATTTGGGAATGAAATAATGCAGTGGACAATAATTCAACTTGATAAATAATGCTTGGCTAATTGCAACAATGCTTGGTGTGTAGATATTTTTTTCACAAAGAATTTTGGAATTTAGAAAAAACTCAGTATTTATGTTTACCATTTAAAGAATTTCAAGGGCTTATTAATATTCAGAAACATGTACCGATTTCCTTTGAAGGGAGATAATGTTTTGGCTATAAAAATAAGCATTGGCTTTGGAACTGAACAATCTGAGTTAAATCCTGACTTTTCCATTTTCTTACAGTGTGACTTCAGGCAAATGATTTACTCTGGATTGTTCTTATGTGAAAAATAGGGATGAAGATGCCTGATGTTTTACTAGTATAATATGATATTCCACAAAGGAAATGGAGAGTAGGGAAATAAAGTTGAACTATCTTCAAAATATTAAAAAACAACAAATTACTAGGTCCCCAACCTTAGAATTTCTGATATAATAAGTCTTGGATGGGTCTAGGATGCTTTAAAAAACTCGACAGATATGACCCCTGTCCTTACAGTGGGCAAAATAGAAGACAAAGATGTTACAGGCAATGAACTAAATGGAATATGCATTTTGGAGTCAGAAAGACTGTGTATCCTTGCACAATAATTTTTTGAGTCTCCGTTTCCCCATATAAGAAATAAACATTAAAGTTTGTGCATTTATATCTTAGTATAGTTATTTAGGATTCTCATATAATTATAGTAGATATCCCTTATGTAATATTTGCATGTGGACCTGCATTTTGTAATCCCAGCACTCTGGGAAGCTGAGGAAAGAGAACTCCAAGTTGGAGTCTATCCTACACCACTTAGCAACTTAGCAACACCCCATCTCAAAATAAGAAAAGGGCCAAGAATGTAGCTTAGGATGAAGGCTTTGGCTTCAGACTAAAGTACTGAAAAAAAAGTAGTATTTGCAATAATTTTAAAAGTATTGTCTGGTATAATTTTATCTGAGACAGATGCTATTGCCCTGATTGTTTGAGTTTATAAATGTCTCATTGCCCAGGTGTAACATTTAATTTTAAAAGTGGATAATGTAGCTCTCAAAGGTTAAGAAAAATCACATTACTAACTCGTCAATGTAGACATGTAGAGTAGAAACCTCTGTCCCAAGCCGATTCGTTATATAGTGTCTACATTTCTCTATAAATCATATCAATCAGCCACAGAATATTAAGTACTCAGAATTAATCTGTTCTTCATTGTACAAACTCAGCTTGAATAATATCTTTTCATGATTTTGCTTTTTCTTTCAATCTTGCATGTTTTAGAGTTTCATCTTACATCTCGGTGTTCATGGATGTATCAAAAAACTCAGTATGCATGGAAAAAAGATGACTCAGCAAATTCCTTCATCCAGATCACTTTCCGTTCTGGTTCTATTTCATTTTAGCCTAATACTTACAAACTTAGGGCTCCCTCCAAGACTCCTGGTTCTTCACTAAAATCACTACCGCATCACCCAGAGGAAAAGTCTTCTTTTCCATGGTTTTCTCCTTTCATACAAAGTTCCAGAACATTAAGATTACAGCTATTGGCCTAAGCTTTTTAACCTTATGTAAGCAGAGTGTGACTCCTACTATATCAAATCTGGTATTTATCATTTTGGCAGCCTCTGATTGCAACTGAAATGTCTCGGAATACTATGAAAGAGAGACATTATCGTACAGAACACTGCTGATTTGGAGTACAACACTTTAATCCTGTGCGGTAATGTGGATAAATTCATATTTTCCCTTGATTTCATTCCTTAATGTAGCTAAAATAAGTACTTTAATTTGACCTATCAATTTAAAATTCCTGACATGTCTATTGCACGTGAAGGCATAATTAAAGGTACAGTACCTCAGCTCTTTTCCTTATTTTGGCTTCTTTGACTTGAGCCCAAGTCACAGCACATGTACAGTTGCTAAAAGAAATCTACCTGTAACAAAAATGTTAAGTATGATTATCCAATAATAAATATGTTGATTTCATGTTCCTCCTAGATAAAAACTTTCCTGGATTACTTTTGGATTGAAAATTATTCTTTCTCAATCTTATTCATCATGCAATTCTACTATCATCTTGCTATATCTCATTAAATCTAGAATGAATTCTGCTTTTTCGGCCATGTGGTCCTGAACCATTAGTCCAGTCTCAGCTTTTTATCCTCATGAGTTTTTTACTTAAGCCAAGCAAGGCTGTTCATAATATGCTAAATGTTTTTCATCCATTTTTGTCCTATATCTTTATGTACACAGAGAAATAATACTAATTATACATATTTAACTTTGCCCCCAGTTGCTGGTCCATGGCTTCTAAAATCCCTGTAATTTATGGGGGAAAATAGGTTCTATGGAAATCTCTTGTTCTTGTGTTTGGCTTCTGTCTTGACTCCAGAAGCATTGTACCTAACATCCTTGTAGAGAGGAATGCTGGGAAAATTATTCATTCTACTATTTAATTTCCGACCCTGGTTCCTGACACAGAACTCCTAAACCCTTTGGAATTCTTTAAGGAATAGGCACATCTTTTGGATTGGAACTTTCCACATCTCCTTCCCTACTTGGAGGACAAGAACACTAAGATGAGAAGGCTGAGGTGACCAACAGTGGTGAGTGAGAGAGTTAGTCATGCTTATGTAGTGAAGCCTCCATTACAAATCCAGCACAACCCGGTTTGGCTGAGGTTCTGTGGAGCTAGGCAGTGGCGTGCCTGGATAGCACACACATGGAAGCTCTGTTCTTTTTCTCTCACACCTCACCCTATGATGTTTGTCTGTATACTTTAGTATAGACTTGGTTAAAAACCAATATATATATTTTATGTATATATTTATATATACATAAAATGTGTTCCTGAGTCCTCTGAGCTTCTCTAATAAATTAATTTAACCCAAGGAGTGGGCCAATACATCAGAAGCATAGGTCCCAGCCTGTGTTGACTGTTGGCATCTGAAGTGGAGGCAGCTTTATGTTCGCAACCTCCACTTGTGGTATCTGATGTCATTTAGAGGACACCCAGTGTGTTAGTTACTTTTATCTCATTGCTGAGACAAAATACCTGGCATCCAAAGTTGAAAGGGAAGGGGTTTATTTGACTTACAGTTTGGAGAGGTTTCAGTCCCTACTCAGTTGGCTCCAAGGCAAGGATGGCAAACAGGCCTCATAGGGGAGAAACAACACGGGGAGCACAAGGCACCAAAAGTAAGAAGGGAAATTCAACAGCGTCTCCCTGTCCCTTTTATCTTATTCAGACTGCTTAGGGTGCGTGGCACTCACCCTGAATCCCAGTGCCCTCGGGTCTAACCCAATCACGAATCAATCACATACTCTATGAAAAGGCATGTGGCTTTGGGAGAACATCTAATCACAAGCCATAACACCCAGCCAGCGTCTCCAAGAGAAAAATACAGATTGACTTGGTTGTTGGTGGGGAGAAATCCCATACCTTTTGCTGGCCAGAGGTAAAGTCTTCATATTGTACTAAATGTGAGCATAAGAAAGTTCTCTTTATTTCCTATCCCAACATATATCCTGCATTGTTTGGAAAGATCCTTCTGCTATGTCATAAGTTCAGTCTGGACATCGTATCTTCCAGGCAACTAGCTTGGCTCATGTACTGCTATAATTTTTCTTGTCATTTTAAGATTACTATTTACTGTTATATCTTTCCATGTCTCTAATTTGTTTCCTTCTAGTTAAAAAAAAAACTATTGGAAGTCAGGTGTGGTGGCCCACTCTTGTAACCCCAAGACTCTAGGAGGCTGAGGCAGGACGATAGCAGGTTTAAGACCACCCCAGGCAACTTAGTAACTTAATGATAACCTGTCCCAAAATAAAAAGAAAACAAAAACTGTTGGAGGTGTAGCTAAATATGAAGATCCTGGGTTCAAACCCCAGCTACCTCCTCTACAAGGTGCCCTTTAGGAAAGTAAAAAAGGTACATGTGTCAGAGGATGCATTTGTTGGAGTATACTGTGTGTATTTCTCCTTGTTGGACCCAGTACCTGATGCCCACAGTTTAAAGAATGAGAGGCTTAATTTAGCTCATGTTTTAAATAGATTGGGCCCATGGTCAGCTGTCTGTCCTTGTGGCAGAGGGCATAGAGGACAAAGCTGTTCAATTCATGGCTGCTGGGCTGCAGGACCATGGAACAGCACAGAGGAAGGAGTAGGGGCCCCAGAAAGGGCCCAGGACCCCATAATATCCCCCCAGACAACTGAGACCTATGCCCCACCAGTCTGTGGGGTGGATCCCAAAGCCAACCAAGCTCACAGCCCACCCTAACCTAACAACAGATAAGTGGCCTAACAAGAATTTTGCTCTATCTGATAGCATTTTCTTATTTAGATATTTAAACTACCTATATTTTCTGGAAATACCTACCTATCTGGAAAACAGGATGTGAAGAATGGGCTTTAACACAGGCAACACTCTTAAATAATCATTAATCTATTGAATCAGTTGATCACAATCTTTTTAAAAATTGGTGTATCCGAAAACTCTGCAGTGTTTATTGGGACTCCTGGATTTCAGTTCGGGGTTCAACACTAACCAGCTAGAGTTAGAACAACCCATGGGGTTAAGACTTCAGGCCCCATAATGGCCCTCACTTCAGCTACCAGTCATAAACAGGGTCCCCAGCACTTCTGCCTAATTGAATATAAACTGGGGGGTCTCTAGGACCCTTCTTTGGGCTTCACAATTCACTAGAATGACTCAGAACTCAGCAAAGCACTATGCCTACAATGGCCCTTTTATTATAAAGGACACAACTTTCAAATTGAAAGAAATACCCGGGGCAAGGGATGGGACGGGGAAGAGCAGAGTCTTCCTGCCCCTTCCTGCTCTGCCCCTTCCACCACTTTAATTTGAACCCACCTGAAGCTTCCTACATGTCTTTCTTTAAGAGGTTTTGTCAACGTTTTATTACATAAATATAATTAGTTAAATCACTGACAATTGGTGATTGGTTTCCTACCTCTCCCTGCTTCTCATGGTCAGAAAGAGTCTGAAATTTCTAAACTTCCAATTGAGTGGTTTGTTTCTCTGGCAACCAGACCCCATCCTAGAGCCACCTAGGGACCTGGTAAGAATCACCTCATTAGCATAAAACCAGGTGTGATCAAATGGGTCTTGTTATGAGTTATACAACCTTTGAGAATACCCAAGGAACTCTTAAGCCACTTCCTGGTCCTTTCTGCTTCTGATAGTGATTTAATCGGCTTTGAATTAATGGGCAGTTTATAAAGGCTCTCCAGGGATTCTACTCTCCAAATAGGGTTGAAAACTACTCTAAATATGCAAAGAGCAGAGGGTGAGTGGGGGATGTTTAGTATTTGATAGCAAATTTACAAAACATTTTTGAACTATGGTCCATGAACCATGGTCAAAGTTGAAGGAACAAAAGGAAACCAGGCACGTTCTTCCCATATGGAGCTTATAATGCAATAAGAAAGACAAAAATTGTCTGCCTATGGCAAGTGAGAGGGAACTGAAAAGTGCAGGTGGAGAATGCTGTGGGAGCATGGAGCAAAGCCCTGGGAGAGAGAGAGGAAGGACCTGGCCAGCCAAGATTTCCTTGAGGAAAAGACACTGATGGGAATCCTAAAACAGTAGTTATCCAATCATCAAAAGGCAATGGGTTGGTTTTTCTCTATGATTGCTGCTCAGTGAGAGGATCATGAGACAGTGGCATCAGCTTTACTCAGGAGCTACTGTAGAGGCAGAGAACCAGACCATGCCTCAGGGATGCTACTTCACTGTGGCACCTCCCTCACATCTCCAGGTAAATCCCAAGCAAATCAGGTTTGAGAAGTACAACTCCTGGCTGCCTCTCAAAAGAAACTGTGTGTGAATTCCTCCATGAGAACCCAAAGGCAGTGCTCCGCCCCGTCCCCAAGAGGGTGACTGACTGCACAAATATTCCTATTATTCCTTAAATTACACTAGGAACTTTCCAATAAAATCATATTTTGCTTAAATTTGTAAGATTCACATCCAATTTCTCCTAAGAAAAGTGCCCTAACTGGTGTTCTCTTTCATTGCCAAAATGCCAGGAAAAAATGACCAAAACCCAAATTATACATCACATTTTCAATTCACTATTTAATAATATATTTCTAGCATTTCTCATATCCATATGTGGTCTGAATAATTTAACACCGACATAGTTTAAAATCAATTAGTTTTGATTGGGGTTAAGAATCTGGTGCATTTGGTTGTTTTAGTGATTTTTTTCACTTTTCAGTTGTATATGTTTAGTTTATGAGGACTGCGTTGTCTGTAGTTACATAAGAAATTTTCCAAAATATAAGAGCTTAAGACCATAACAAATACTATCCCACAGTTTCAATGGGCTAAGAATTTGTGAGCAGCTTAACTGGGTCATTTTGTGCAGCATTTGTCATTAGGTCACAGTCAGGAGGGTGGTGAGGGAAACGTCTGGGCATGTTGAAGGCACATGCTCATCACTGTCATATTTATCCTGGCTGCTGGGAGGAGCCCTTATTCGTGCCATGGACTGCTCTGCAGATATACTTGAATGTACTGACACCATGAGAGTTGATTTCTCCTAGGGAAAGTGATCCATAAAAGCAAGGAGAAATAACAATATCTTTTATGAATTAGGACCTGAAGTCATAATTTATACTATACCTGGAATCTATTGATTATGGTTTAGTGGAGTGAGGCTGCTCATAGGACTGTGAATACCACGAGGGAAGAATGGCCTGAGCATGGCTTGATGTTGAATGGAAAGGTCCATTCCTTTCTGCTCCCAGCTGTTATTTAAAATAAGGACCAAATGTAATAACATATCAAACATCTTCTAATGATACAAATATGGTGATTTTCTTGAAGCTGACCTTCAGAAATTCTGTGTGTGAGTTACTTTAATATATATGATAATACTAATGTTAGAGGTATTATATCAAACAGTTATATAATACTTAAACTAGCAATATCATATCTGATAGCTACATACACTTGATGTGTGCCATGCACTGTTCTACTGACTTTCTGTTTATTAATGGAATATCCTTTCAACAAACCCATACATATTAATTTTGTCCCTATTTGGCAAAGGAAGAAACCAAGTTACAGAGATTGAACAAGCAGTATTGTTCATGTTTTTCCTACCTGTTCATATTAACACTCTTGATTTTGTATTAAATAATAGAGGAAGTAGGGGTGGGGATTTAGCTCAGTGGTTCCGCCACCTGCCTTGCAAGCACAAGATCCTGAGTTGGATCTCTTGTATCATAAATAAATAAATAAAAATAAAGGAAGTAGAAAGTTAAGGCATGGCAGTGTGGGTGACAAGCACATGCATTTCTTAGGAAATAAGGAGTACCTATAAGATCCAGTATTGGAAAGCAAGGTACATAGCTATAGGAAATTTAAAAATATACAGGTTTAGCTGTCAGGATCCTTGAAATGCAATCAATGAAAAAGGAAAAAGTGCAAAATAGTTTTATTTTAGGTCATTTTCTAAAATGTTCAATAAACTATATTACATATTTTAGATTAATTCATTAAATAAACATTAATTGAACATCTACTGCGTGCTAGGTCCTGGGGTAGGACCTGGAACACGACAGTGAGCAAAGTAAGCGAAGTTCCTCATCTACATGGAGCTTATATTCTAATCATAGGAGATAGACATAAATTATATAAGTTAATGTTAATAAAACAGTAGGCTAGATATGGCTATGAGTTAAAGGCAAAGAATTAAGCACAGATAAAGGATAAGAAATGTTAGTGGTGGGAAAGGGAGGAAATAGACTATCCATGGAAGATCTGACTGAGCAGGTGAGTCAGTGGATATATGAGAGCTTGACCTGAACAACAGCATTCTAAGCAAAAAGATCAACAAGGGCAAATGCTTGGGAGTGTACATATGCATTGCAGTTTTGAGGAACAAAAGAAAAAAGGGAGAGAGATTATTGCAGAATAAATAAGAGGGAAGCACAGGAAATGAGTTCAGATTTAGAAGTCGGGACATAGAGTAATGAGCACAGTTTGTGGATGGGTTTGGGGGTTACAGTAATGACTTGCTGGGATCCTGCTGCTTCTGTACTGCAAACAGGTTGAATGAAAACAAGGGGAACAGAAACCCAGGTGGGGACTTCTTAGCCATTCAGGTAAAAGGTGATTGTGCTTGACCTGTGGAGTAGCGGCAGGGTGTGAGAAGCAGGAGACAGACTGGAACACGTATTTGAAAATAGCTACTTTCCCCTCTTTCATTATCATTGTGGAGCTGAGGGCACAGGTGTAGTTAAGGACAGCAGCTCTGGTGGAGTGGAAGTAGAATGATTTTATCGGGGTAAAAGGAGCCAGATTCACTTAAGATTGCTGCTGGATGGTTTGGGAAAGTACACAAATCCCACTACCTACAAAAAGAAGCCTATGTAAGACAAAAGGGATTTTGATGATATACTGAGTTGCTGGGAAAAGCTTCAAAAGTATAAAGATTTTTTTTTAAAAAAGGGTACTCTCAGGTTTCAGAGGGGTGTTCTTTCAAAAAGTGACAACTGACTAATCATCAAAGAAAAGCTTGGCAAATACTCTTGACAGCAAAATAAAAAGTGGCCCCCAAAAGATCAATAAGTAAATTTGTCAAATAAAGTCAACTTGTTTCTAGAATTTTCAGCTAGCTAATTGTAGACATATTCAAATGCAAGCCAAAATTAAATTAGATTATCAATATTTTCTCTCCAACTCAAAGAAAACACAAGGTGTAATACAATGTATATTAATATAAAAAAAATCCAAGGTAGTAAGAGATTCAGCACCTTACTCTGAAATCTCCAGCAAGATTAAAACAAAAAATATATTACTTAAGGGGTAAGTTAAGGTTTTCTGAAATGATTATTTATCCTGCGAACATTTAAGTCTTTACCGCAAAACCAAATGCTAATAAGTAATTCCCAAAACATTTTCAGTGCTTTTCTTTGTCAACATTTGAATCACTGATAACATTATAAAATTTGTTATCATACACCTGGAAAAATGATGAAGGTAATGTAATATATCCTTCTTGACTCCCACCTGTTTAACAAATGAAATAAATGTAGAACATGGAAGTGAACAATTCATTCAATGAGAGCATGGCTAATTAGTTTCAATGTTGGGGCTGAAAAGCAAAGGACTCTTTCATAATTTTTGTTTTTATCTCATGCTAATGCAACTACAGTTGCATTCAAAAATTGATGAGTGGTAGTTTTTATTTCACTAAAATATCAAAGATGCATGTGATTCCTGTTTGAAATCACATTGGCATCTAGCCATGTTCTGTAAGTTCAGGTGTAAGGGAAACATGAGGCTGTTATCTCCTTTCCTGTGACAGAAATGCAAACTCATGACCCTGCCATCCTTGAAGCAAATGGGAGAAGCTCATCAACCATGTAGAGAGAAATCTGTTTCACTCACACCTGCATCTTCAGGGCCATACAGTCCCTGGTGTGCAAAAGACACTCAATACATTATCACTAAATGGATAAGCAGATTTCTCCTTCCTTAATGTCAACCTAATCCCAAAACCCAGAAAAAGATAAGTCACATGGATTAAAGTGCAATGATACCTTGCAGTTTCTCCTGGATAACTGGTCTGCCTCTGCGAGGATGAAGATGGAGACTTTTTAAAACCTGTGTGCATTTAATAATTTTTTTAATAGCAAGGGAGGTTTTTTAACACTGATAAAGAGCTGAAGATTGTGTGGCAGGATTCTCCTCCAGATGTGAGAAGAGAAGAAATGGCGTGAATGCTGATAAGAAGGAATAAAAGAAATAGTGCACCAGTTGCTATTCTTTTGAGTCTGCTTGTGATACACTTGATCCCATAACAATTGGGTTAAAAGTGCTATTTTGGACCTGTGTGTTTTAAACTCTGGTCTTGTGAAATCCTATCTGTTAAGCTCTACTCCTAGTCCTTACATTAGCTATAAGCCTTTAGACCTTCATTTTCAAGTGGAAAGGAAGTATTATGAATGTGTTTCCTTGACAAAATAGAACACGTATAGATGGTTTATTTTTCCACCATCACCAGTACGCAAGAGCAATTGCATCTGTTACTGAAACTTTTGTTTTCCAAGATGAAATTCAATTGTGAATAGTCAACTGAACAACTTTAAAATCTGTTTACTATGCAAGAGATTTCAAACAAGATTTGATACAAAGAGATGCTACTTACTCCATAGCTGTTTGACTCCTTTAAATATATTGCCAGAATGCAGCTGCCCATTAGAGTGCTCTGCCATCATTTATTTCCTTCTATCCAGCCATGCATAGGTAATAATTTGCTGCCAAGAAAATGACCAAAATGGAGTCTTTTTGTAAATATTAAATTTTTAAAAGTCGTATTTTACACAGGCGTGGTGCATCCCACAGGGGAAAAATGGCTCCAATCATGACAGAATGGATACTAACTTCTTGAGTCAATTACTTAAACATTTATGGGATATTGCTTAATATAAGTGTGACCACACAGAGGTCCACTGCTTCCCTCTTTTCTTCCCTCTTATTTGCCTGGATCCAGCACTAGTAGGTTACAGATGAGGTAGTTGGTTTGCATGCAATATTTTAAAGGGAGGCAAAATCTCCTTAATTAAGATGAACACCAGTAATTTGTGCACTGAACCACGTGAGCATCAGAGGTAAAAGGAAAAAGATCAGTAATATGATCCTGTGTTTACGTAAAATGTTGATATGTTCTGTTATGTAATTTGTATTACTTAAGATTTTAAAGTATTGCATTGAATAATTATTTGGTTGCTGAGTTCTGGGCATCTCTTACATTTTGCCCTGAGGCAGCATTCACTATTCTCCCCAGGTCACCTTGCATTGGCTCTGTCCGGAAGACTCTGGTTTTACCAAAAGGAAAGCAAGAAATATTCAAGGCTGCAAGGATTCCATTGCTTAATGTCAGTTCCCCAACAATTATTTGGAATGTTCAGCCTCTGAACAGCCTCTCCAGAAGTATAGCTCTTTGGGATTTTAGGACAAGGGATGTTAAGGAGAAAATTAATACTCTGAAATCTGTCACTCTGAAAGCTGAGGCCTCCTAAGGACCTCAAAGATTAAAAAATATATCAATGCTCTGAGTTTGAGCCTTCTTTACTACACCACAAGGGAAAACAATTAAACCACTGTGGTGGTGGAGAATGGTGTTTCCTCACACGGCCCATTCTAACCGGGATCTCTCAGAATGGTCTTCCTTCTACTGAAGCAGATTTGTCTTTCTTCTTTAAGTTTCACACATTGGCTCATGTTGAATCCCTTGAGCTATTATTACTTAACAAGACTAATCCCTTTTAAAATTTGAAGGCAGATAAACATTGGCATCCCTTTGAAACAAGTAATTTTCCTTTTGGACGTTTATCCTGAAGAGATAATTGTTAATTTCCTATTAAATGTTGTTTTGGAACTTGAACTCTGTTGAATTAAGAATGAAGTTTCTGGAAGCCAGTATCATCATATTTCATGCTCAGATCGGGTTCTTAGTGCTGAAAATGTGCTGATGTTTTCACTCCAGCTACCACCAGAAACTGCTGATGGACTTTAAATAATTTGAAGGTTTAGAATCAACGCTTCATGGACTTTTCTCCTTAGATTTGGAGAGAAGCTCAAGCATCTTTGTTTTATAAAATCTGCCGAGGAGATTTGAATGTTCAGATAGGTTGACTACCACTTCTATCTTACATCGGGCTAAACAGGAGCATCCACATGTCCTTTACTTTCTCCAAGCTGGGCTAGAATAACTCCACATTAAAATATTTTATTTTCTTTCCTCAAGAGAATTTTTAATTTTCTTCTTGGTATTTAAGCTTCTCCTGAAAGTACAATAATTGCTTTACTGCTGAAAATTGATTATGTGGGGGTTGACTACATTTCCTGGATTGCTCACAGGATAAACAAGTAGGCAAATACAGTGGCACCTCAAAGCATTGTGTGACAAGTATTCTAAAAATCAGAAATCTAAGTGAATTTTCTGGATTTTAACTCGGGAAAAACACTCAGTTTAAAACACTCATATTAAAGTTAAAGATAATAATATTTAGCCACAAAAATTATGTGCCTGCACTGTTGTTTCTCTGGGGCAGTATGAGAACTCCGTGTTAAAAAAAAATGTTTTGGTGTGCTTACTTATTTCAGGGACTTGTATGCCAGTATAGAAGACAGGCATTACCATGAGAGCATTGTATTTTAATAAGAACTCCCATTATGATAATACTGCACTGACATATGCTGTGACATACATGACATATGCTGTGAAGTATTTGATCAGTTTAAGAAAAAAATGTTAATTCAAACCAAGGGAGTTAAAATACTGCAGGTTAAACAGGTTTATCTGAGCTAATATTTTTATTGGGGTTTCAAATTGATTAGAAGATAAGAAGTCTTTCTAATTATTATTTTAGGATAAACATTCAATGACTTAATGAATTTTTATTGTACCTGATTAAAAGTTGAGTTTAGACACAAAATCCAAGTTCTACAATAAGGAAAAAAATTATGTGAGGTCTTGCTGTCTGTTTATTTGGGCAGAATCAGAAGCACTTTTAAATCTGGCTGTATTCCCTATTTTTAAACTATTTTCCATTTATAAGTGCATAATGGCCACAAGGAAATACCTTCAAGTTTTCTCTGCTACTCTGAATTGGTTCTTTCAGGCGGATATAACTTACAGTTGAAATGCATGTCTTTAATTGAGAGTAATTTCATTTCTAGGATCCATCATACTTATGAGCAAGGGTTGTGTGCTAAACATTGTGCTCAGATCTCTAGATTCAGAGATGAATAAGTCATTCTTCTTATTCTCATATTTTTTTCATTAAGTCTCAAAAAGATGGCAGTGCTCTAATAGAGCTCAACTATTGGGAATACAAGGTGGCCCTCAATTATAGCTTGGATAGTTACACCAGTAAACCCCTTTTATCATATGTGATAAAATAGAATTTATCCATGATTTCCAGAAGAGAGAATTATAGTTCTTGAGTGTTGATTACTTGAAATACTTCAACACCACCTATAGTAACCTATCTTGTGATGAGGATTTTGTTTTGAGTTCTCAAGAGTTAACAAAATTAATATCTATTAGAGAGAAATATCTGGATTTTAAAACAAGGTGTATTACTGCCATGCTTCCTGAATATATTGACTTAATTGATCCCACCTGCGTCATTTGTCTAGCTTCAGGGAGAGTTATAGGTATAGGAATTAACTGGAACAGGATATTTGGAACTAACATATTTGGAACTAACATATTTGGAACTAACATTTTTGGTAAAGCATCTTTCTGTGAATTTGCCTTGTTAAGCAAATTACTGCTGATTTGAGGCCTTTGTACAGTAGTCAAATCTCACTATAAATGTGGATTATCCTTGACCATTTTCCTTGAACTAGAAAAATCAGCATTGTCAACACAATCTACAAAATCACCAGTAAAGCCAGCAAAAAGGAGACATAAATGCAAGACCTTTTTTGAAACCCTCCATGCTATAATTGTTCAGAATGTCCTGGTGGCTTCACTGGGACAGAAACGGCTTTCACAGAATGCCCACCAGATGTGTTTTCACAGGCTGCTCTGCATCAGTAGTATTAAGGAATATCCATTATGGGTGTCTTTGGGCTGCTGTTTTGAATTGATTACAAAGTGTTCATGATGCATTACCCAAAGTGGATTATTGACTTAAATTTTTAAAAAAATTGCCATGCTAAAATAAAACAGAAACAAGTGATAAGCTATGTTGTAGACTTCATAGCTGAACTGAAAATATACATCCTTATATTTGCTTGAGATAAATCTGGCTATATAATTTTTAACCAAGTGATAGTCACAGAAAATTAATATATGATATAACTGACTCAAGAAAACACTTTCTCCTTTATTTCTGCAAAAAAAAAAAAAAAAAAAGCCACAGCTCAAAGTCCACAAATATCCAGATTGTAAGAAGCAATGAAAAGGTCTTTTTTTCCTTAAGTGTGGCATTCAGATAAAGCAGGAATTACCTGAACAGAGATAAACATCTTCTCAAAAATTTGTACTCCGAGATATACTGACTTTTCCCAGTTTAGGAAACAGAAAATGATACAGATATTTCAAATAATTTCCTTAAGTCTGTACACCACTCCCTTAGGTATTCTGATGAATTTTAGATATTCTAAGCTAATTTTTATAATTTGAATTTTTCTTTTGTTATTAGATTGGAACAAGCAAACTTTTTGTGTAGTCATTGTTAAAAATCGTAAGTTTAGATTCTCATAAACAAAAAGAAATCCTTTAAGTAGCCACCAAAGGAATTATTCTACTTCTTTATTTTCTTTCATGCCACATCTCTGGATTTCTCATAAAGCATAGTTGTGAGAACATGTTCTAGGCCTCAAAGGACAAATTATTTTCCAGTATGTTTCCAAGGTAAAATGGTAAAGCTATTATGCAAATTAGATGCTTAATTGCTGCCCTCTATTAATCATGAAAGCTTGATTTGGAAATGATCCCAAAGGTCATTCAATCATTGAGTGCATCTTCATCCCAAGAAACCAGAACACAAACCAGATAAATCTGATCATGGCCTCAACATGAGATATGCTTTGTGTTCAATTGTAGCTAGTGTCCCTGACGGAAAACTGAGACTCATTTGAGGACAGTTTTGGCAAATCTTTCTATTTGGGGGTTGGAAGTCTCTTTTTCCTGAGGTGGACATTGTTTTTGTGAATTCCTGATGACCATTACCCTTTCTCAATAGTGAGCACATTTCTCTCCTGCTGTCGTCTGCAGGTTTGGAATGAGAGAGAGCTCTCCACTCCCACATCAGCGGCTGCACCGTGATTCCTCACGAGGTACTTCCTTTCTCTGCTCAAGAGACAGGCACATACCCAGTCCTTTGGACTCTGCCTCAGGACATTAAATCACGTGAAGAGTAAAACAAGGATGAAACCGTAAAACAGACAGGGGTTTTTCAAGTCACTTTAGTGCTGAGGTGCTAATCAGAGAGTTCCTGCAGCTTCTGTTACAGGATCCTAGCTTTCTTCAACCCAGACTCCTGCTAAATCAAAGTCTCAGCCTTTAGTTCGGTTTCTTTGGCTCCTGACACCTTTCCAATCCATCTTGTCTACTTAAGTCAACCAGAGTCTGTCCCTGTTGCTTGCAAGCAAAACACGGTCATCCATCTTCCCAGGAGTTTCCTCCTTTGTCTCTAAGTTTACTTTTTAGAATTTGCCCATATTCACAGATCCAGTATTTAAATATAGAATCATACTATTTAACTCCATTCTTTTGGCCAAATAAGCTTCCTACAGGAGGGACTTGGATTATTTGAATTCTACACCTTCCACGGTTTTTCTTCCCAGACTAAATGCATCTGAAGCTGTCAGCTAAATACCAGACATAAGTCTTCACACTCTCAGTCTTTTGGGGATAGTGAGTTGGTCTTCGTCTCATTATTTTCATAACCATATAATCTCATTTAGTTAATCTGCAAAGTAAATGAAAGACTTTAGGTTTGTTTTTTGTTTTACTGTTACATTTTGTCTAATAAATTATAGCCATTAATTTTGTATTTAGCTATTGTGGTTTTGATGAAAAGGGATATCATTCCTTCCAACTCGTCTCAAAATTCATGATGAAAATGTTGAGTAGACCAGATTCCTGTAAAATATTATAAAGACCTGCATGTGGGTGACACTGAGTTAAGCATTGATAGCTTGTTGACGAGAGTCGTTTTAAAAACTGAATTACTTGACATATGTAATCACTTAAGCATATTGAAATAACTACATATCTATAATTCTGCAAAGTAAAATTTCAATCTAGCCCTTAATTTTCTGCGCTTCCTAAATCTGGTACAAAACCTTTCTATTAGTCCAATAAATAGCATCGTAATTCATGGGAAAATGTATCATAATAACTTAATAATCACAGTGACAGCATTCACATGTAACTGAATCAAGTTTCGTGAACAAGATTTATCTGTGTTATCTGCAATACAATCTGCTAGTTTCTATTACAATGCATCCTATATCATTTCTTTTTATAAAAATAATAATACAAAATTGATGAATCATATCATTTTCAATTTCTTTGTTGTGATACCTTACCATAGTCATGCAAGATGTTGCCACTGGAAAATTTTGGGAAATGATATGAGATACTGCTTATATTACTTTTTACAACTGCATTGGAATCTAAAATTATCTCAAAAAATAAAATTCAATCAGGAACTAAATTTACCTGAGGTTCACTGATGATGATTTATCAGTAGAAATTTATAAGACTATTTTGAAGATATTAACAAATAGTAGTACATACAGAAAGGGTAGCTGGTATTACAATTTTTTTCTCTATATTGTTTGAATGTTCTAGCCTTTATGATATGATAAGAAAAAGCAAATAATAATGAAAGAAAATACAACTAGATTAATTTCTACTTTATAGCATTATTTATTTGGAAAACATTTAAAAGTATAACAGAATATTGAATATAATAAATAGAACAGGATGATCCAAAGAGGAGAACATTTGAGTAACTAAAAAATGTAAAGTGGTTTGATCTTATTCTGAATAAAGTAAGATACTCATTTCTAATCATAAGTAAATGCATTTTAAGAAAATATACTTTTAATTTTCTATGTTTGGAGCAAGTAATAGTTTAAACTCCCTCTGTCAGCAAGAATAGTGCAAGCCTTTGGGGAAATCAATAGTAAGACTGTTAATTTATGTAACTTTACTTATAATCTTTGTTCCAGTAAACATTTACTTCTAAATATGTAATCCAAACCAAACTTTGGTAAGAATTTATATAATAAAAGTTTGTTATAACTAATACTATGCCAGAGATATAATAAAAAGAAATTTTAGTCCAAATGTCTAATTCCCATATTCCATTTAAATACATTTATGGAAAGATTCTTTAAAGCCTTAATAATGCTTCTTGCTATGAATATTTAATAATAACAAAAATACTAGAATGCAATATTAAATGACTAGAGGAAAACTCAATAAAGTTCTAACCATTGATATTTCTGGGAAAAGGCACATAGCAAACTTTTCTATTACTTTTTGCAATAAAACAATTTACAGTATCAGAAATGGTTAGTTCAAATTGTTTAAAAAATAAATTAGTCAGCTAGGGTTGCCATGACAAATTACCATAAATGGTTCAAACAATCAAATTGAATACTTTTGTATTTCTGGATGCTGGAAACCTAAAGTCAAAGTGTTAGCAGGATTGATGCCATTTGGAGCCACCTTTCCTTGTTTTTTAGGTGGCTGCCTTCTGTTCTGTCCTCCAAGTTTCTTTCTTCTGTGTATGTCTGCATCTGGGTCCTGATCTCCTCTTATAAAAACACCATTAATATTGCATTGAGACTCATTGTAATGGCTTCATTTAACTTTAATTACCTCTTCAAAGACCCTATTCTAGATAGGGTCTACATTCATATCATACTAGAGTTCATCAGATCTATATTGGGTAACAATGCTGTAGACAAATCACGTGGTGCTTTGTATACCCAAGTCACTGGGTTCTTATGGAAATAAATTCTCACAGTAAATAACAAAAGATGGTAGACTATATGACTCTGCTGGACCTAAAAGCATTGTTGGGGGCTACTATATCGGGTTACATGCTTTCTTGGGTCACTGTACATATGTTGAGAAGAACTATCCCTCAGATTCTACTATTTAATGGGATGAGCTGGTGGGACAAAAAGTGGATACCCAGATTTCCATATGTCTTTCTATAAAAACCAATGAAGATACATCACTTATATATGGTTCTCCTTATGATTCTAAGGAAACATAACTGGACCACCTCTTTATTACTGCTGCAGTAATAAAATCAATTAAGCACTACAAATAGTTATGAACAGCAAGGCATGAGGAGCAAGTTACTGTCAAAGAAAACTTTTACTTTGGTTCTAAAATAAAGGTATAATACTTAGGTGAGAGAGGGTACTTCCATAACACAAAAAATAAGTTTTCAAGGGCCGGGGATTTAGCTCAGTGGTTTCAGTGCCTGCCTTGCAAGTGCAAGGTCCCGAGTTTGATCCCCGGTACCAAAAAAAAAAAAAAAAAAAAAAGTTTTCATATATGAATGGTTAGTCTGGCTGAGTACATCTTAGCTGTCCATTAGGACTCCCTCCCAGGGTTCTTGAAAGCAGCTATTTTACACAGACCACTGGAGTATTCTCTCTCTTAAGATAAAGGGTGGAACTTAGGTAAAGATTTGTCAAAAAGAGATGATAGCTTTTCTGTAAAAACTTTATTAAATACAGAAGAAAATGAATAATGTGTAGTTTGTACCACATGAATACTAACAAAAATATAGAAAAGCTATCTTTTTTTTCTATAACAGAATACTAAGAAGTCCAGAGATTTCTAGATTGGAGGATAGCATGACATTATCTGAATGAAAAGTTCCATGTTCTCTGAAGCTACAGGTAGGAAGACAACAAACAAACAAACAAACAAACATTTCCAGGATCTCAATAGGCTGAAGGTTGATGAAATTGAGTGTCAAAAAACAAAAGAAAAATTATTTCAGTGGTTCAAAATGTTTTTGATCACTGTCATCTTCAGGAAAACTCTCCTCTCACATGTATACACGAATATATAAGCATTATATGTAATATATAGTATATATATATATAAATATATATACAGTTGTATGAATGTGTCTGTGTGTATACACAATAAAACATATAGCGTAGTTCCTCCTTATGTTCCAAGACCTCCTGTAGATCCCTGAAACTGTGGATAGTAACACAATGTGTATATACTGTGGCTTTCCTACATGCCCTGTAGCACTGTCACATAGTACCAGAGTTAAGCTGTCCTGCATGTTTTATACCATGGTGCCTCCCAGGAATCATTATTTTGTACTTCAGTATTTTGTACTAGTTAAAATAAAGATCACCTTAACAAAGCACTAGGGTATGGTGCAGTCTCTCTGATAACCTAGAGGTTATAAGTGGCTGGTATGTAGATGAGCATCCAGCATGGATATGGGGACAAAGCCGGGTCACATCCCAGGTGGGCAAAGCATACAGTGAGATTTCATCATGCTGCTCAGAGTGACACACAATTTAAAATATATGAATTATTTCTGAAAATTTCCATTTAATATTTTTGGAGCATGTCTGAGTGAAACAACAGCAAAATGAAATCATAGGTAAAATTAGCTACTGTGTAATGAATATGGAGACAAAAATGAAAAAAAAATCTATTAACAGGATTTGATTAAGCATTATACAGAGAGATCCTAATGGTTGGTTCCACAAACTGTCTAATCGGCTAGCATGTTCCCTGTTATATATAAAACCCACTCTAGATATTCCTGATCTATACCATAAGTTTAGTATTGAAAGGTCTTTCTTAGCTCAGATGACAATCTATAAAGACATACTGAGAAAGAATGTCCACATCTTCTCACCAATCAAAGCAATATTCAGCTCTATCATTAAAAAAACAAGGCCGTATATGACACTACTATCATCTTGGGCCTCTCTTTTAGTAACGTTTATCATCATTTTAAATGGACAAACCCATTTTAGGAAGATTATAAAAAATATTTTTTTCAATTTTCTTCTAAAAATTCTTTTTTTTTTATAAGTTCTTTTATTGGTACATTTTAGGTATACAATTCATTTACATTTATCATTGGGTGCTTGTACCTGTTCATGATGTATCTTGGTTCTTATTTTTTCCCCATTACCTGTGCTCCCTTCACCCCCTCCACCCTTCCCTATTTACACAGACATCATTTCCAATTTTTTTTCTTTTCTCATAGTTTTTCCTTTCCCTCCTTTCTTTTCCCCTTCTTAATTAGTGGAACAATTTATACAGTTCTCTCTACAAAAGGAATTGACTAGCTCTATTTAAAAGTGCATGACACACAAACACACATACATACACATAACATTCCCAACTCAGATAACTATGACTATTTGGCCTAATATTTTAAAATTAGAAAAGATAGGTAAACTGTATTTATTAAGATAATTAACACATTTAGGTTCTCCTTTGTATACTTTACCTTATTTATTTTTTTGACATGTAAAGTTTCATGATTTTTCTCATTGTAGCATTTTTGGTTGTTTTTCAATATGGCATACTAGCAATAATATGCTCACATTTATTTTTCAGGACTATCTAGATTGTCCCAGCTGGTGAGTCACCTCTGGATGCTGCACAGCCATTTTGATAAATCAATCTGCAGTAGCAGCATGTTTTCCTTTAGAAGAGGAAATCAAATCCACTTGGGATTTGCAATAACCCTCCTTAAACCCAAGCTTTTCCAGGCCTGAGAAGACATTGTTAAATTGAGTCCCCGCCTGAGGAATACATCACCACTCACACATTCATGTGAAAGAATATTTTTAAATGGCAGCGATGAAATAGTTTAGGGAAGGCAGAATGGAAAATCAGTGAAGTATTCAGCATAACAAACAAGGTGGCCACAAATGTGCAATTAGCCACCAGCTTTAGGTATTGGCAATCCTATAAAATGCAGTTTCTACCTCACATTGCCATGACTAATTTCATTTGTTAAGTCATGGGGGAGGACTGTTTCAGGTGGAAGCAGAGCAATTCTTGGTAATAACATTTTATTGCAGTATGCTCACACATTTTAGTATTTATTTCAAACTCAATTTCTAAGGCACTATGTACAAAAGTGAATGCTAAACATACACTTTACAGTCATCACTTAATAAGCAACCTCAAGAAATATATGTCATGCTTGTCTTTTCAGCGTCAACGCTGACAGTTTTAAAGTGATGAAGATAATATAACAGGGAGGGACAGTTTCACACTCATGCTGACATCTGTGGAATTATGAAAGAGAAAAAAATGTTTGTGAGCTCAGGTAGATTTTCCATGAAGTTAATGAAACTCTAGTTTTTAAAATGGATACATTTTTCTACAAAGAACAGAGACATGCTCAAGGTAGCACAAGCAACAGAAATCATTATAAATCCACAAACAGATGTAAGTTATAGGAAGCAGGACAATTTGGCTTCAGAAAGCCAGAAGTGTAGTCTATACTCCATCAAACTGTATAGAATTTTCACTTTGGAACTTTGCCATTGAATTGACTCAACTATTTCTCTGCTTCACATTGTCATTTTCCAGTTGTCAAATTCAGATTGTTCTTCTAATTTGTGCTCTGGGCAGAGGAAATCTGGTTGATTCAGCTCATATTTGCACAGCCTGCTGGCCAGTACTCATGGCCCCATGGATCTTTAAGTAAAGGGAGTTGCACAAAGCGGAGAGCCTTAAGTGAAGTATTATGTAGAAGTGAAAGTTGGAGGTCACAGGAGCAGAGACTGTTGATCTAGCCCACTTTATTTGCTGAATTAACCATCTAGTTGGTTGAACTCAACCATGCAGAAAGCTTGGATTCTATTCACTACAGGAAAATATGCACACACGGGGCCACTCCCATTCTTTCCCTAGTGAGCCCAATTATTCTGCTTTCAATTCTAAACTGATTCTAGACGTACAGTGATCTTGCTGCTATTTTGAACAATTTGGTGGACACCGTTAAGGGTGGTTGTTCTCACTGTCAGCTTCTCCTTTGAATACTCTCCCAAAGCACCTGGTTTGGCTTGACCACTTTCACTAGGTCACCCTAGTAGTAGTTGTTTACAGCTCATCAACTTACAGAAGTAAGTTCCAGAAGTGATACCCCAATGGTGAGTAGAGACCAAGAATCTTACCAAACATTTTACAGTCCACAGGATAGTTGGCATGCAAAAAAATCCTCTGGTGTGAAATGTCAATGTTGTCAAAATTGAAGTGCCATGATTTAAAGGCATTCTGAGACTCATATCCCAGAAAAAACATATATGTGGATTCATTTTGAACAGACCAATCTCCAAATTAGAGCAAATCTTAGTGACTGAAGAAGGCCTGCACTGTGAATAAACCATCTCCCAGGATCGACCATTCCGGCCCCTGTCACCCTGGGTTCCATTCTTGACCAAGGTACAGATCCTGGCAGATACACATTCAAGGACTCTGGTAGAACTAAGAGTATGTCTCCAGACATTTATTTTTGCAGAGGTCAGTGTATGAAGAGCAGAGCAACCCAATTATATATCTCTCCAAATATCCTCTCTCTTGCACTAACAGAAACTTAGAAGCCTGGTATAAATGGGATTTCTAATACCTAGTTAGAATCTTGTAGATCAAGCCCTTCATAATTGTCAACTACTTTAGTGAATTTAAGGAGGTCTGCTCTATTTGATCTTCAGGAATGCTTAGACTTCAAATGAAGGGATTGATGAGTCCAGGAAGGGTCTAACATTATGCTATTCTGGGTGTTTGCTTAATGCTATATGCTTTACTGGCTTGGAATGAATTGCAAAATTGAAAGATATCCTTTCACTGATTAGATGATTGTGTCTCTCAAGTAAAATTTTTGTCTTTCTATGACTGTAAGACATGTAATTTTCTTGTATGCCAATGATAATGCACAATGCCAGGACCACTCTTCCTGCTTACTAAGTATTTTTTGAATATGTGAATTTTTTTCAACTCTTTAGTCTTCCTCAATGTGTATGAAGAATACATTAACGCACCCACACTCCCATCAGTAGCAAAAAAAGGGATGATTTTTAGGTAGATATGTGTTGGGTGGTATGCAAGTAAAAAGGATGTGAAGAGTTTGACAAGCTCTTCCAAGTATATCTGACTTTCCTGACCGCAGGAAAAGTCATTGCTTTACACCTTCTTACCAGTATAGTGAGATAAGCCTAGTGAAGACACTCTTGGTTTCCAAAGCAGCTTGAATTTTATTTCTATCCCAATACCTATGGAATTCTTTGCTCATAAATTTTCCTAAAATCAAAATTGCCAAAATAAAATAATGGGCACCATCTTTCATTATTTATTAGGTATCAAGTATCACTGAAATTTCTATGTTTCTATTACCTTCTTAAATCCTATGAGGTAGCCACTTTTATTTTATTTCATTTTAGTTTAGTTTAGTTTATTAGTAAGCGAGTATAAGACTTTGCATTCCTTTTCAGAAGTTGGTATGTATTCATAACACACCTTAATTCTCTTTTCATTTCTTTTCCCTTCCCTCTCTTCTCTACACATTTCTTGATCAGCTTCCTCCTTCTATTTGTTACATGTTAACAGTACATATTGTTTACATTCTTTGTGTGGAGTTGGTATATGTTCATAGCATATCCCTATTGCTTCCATTCATCCCTTCTCCCCTCCCCCAACACAAGCTTAGCAATCATGTTGTTTCTCATATATAAGAAACTCAGAGTAAAAATAAAGAGTAAAATGAAAATAGATAATAGGAAGTAGGCAGCCACTTTTATAGTCTCCTAAATGGATAAGAAACAAGTGAGACCTGGAAAGGTCATATAAGTTTGGACCCCAGCAGACTAGCTCTGGAGCCAGAGCTAGTCCAACCTTTCTACTTAACTGAAGATTTTAAGCTCTGCTTTGATTCTCCTTTAAGAATATCATCAGCATTAAGTCTTAGGGATCAGCTTTGCTTTTCAAGTCACCTAATTATTTCTTCCACTTGGGAAATTCACTGTGTATTTCCTTATGATTTCTCTGTATGCTGTGCTGTATATTTGAACAGGTCCGTGGTTATTAGACAGTGCAATCTTTGAGAGTCCAGCCATCCCAGAGAGGACATGGGGACAGACAATACAATCGTGGTGGCCACACACATGCCCAGGAGCAGTGGACTCTTTTCTGAGGCTCCAGCTTGATTCCTCCTCCATCCCTTTCACTGTGATTTCTCTGATTGTTTTTCCCAATTGTAGTCATAAGCACCATTGAAAGAGGACAATTTGAGGGAATTATCTCAGAAAATTAGCGAAGGGAAACTGCTCCTGTAACAGTCGCTGTTACTTGTTTTCACTGTCGTCTTTTATGATTCCAAATGAATGTTTTATATTTCTTTCTGGGTTTCTTTTTTCTGAGGATAGGTGTATTAGTTTGTTATCACTATAACAAAATACCTGACACAGGCTACTTATGCAGAAAAAGAGGTGCTTTTATCTCATAGTCTTGCAGGCCCACAGTCCAAGTGGTATAGAGCAAGTTGTGTAGAGAGGGCTGCCCTTTTGACTGCTTTACCTCATAGCATGGAGAGCAGTTGCTGAAACCCATAGAGAAGCAAGCAAGTCATTGTATCTGGAACAAGAGCAGAGAGGACAAGAGAGGCCAGGCTCTTCTTGTAATAACACCCCTGTGAGAATGCAAGGGGACACAAAGGAACTACTTCTCTCCCATTGACCTAATGGGAATCCCTCACTAGACCCCACCTCTTAAAGTTTGAACACCTCTAACAGAGCCATCTTGGAGAACAAGCTTTGAACACATGGACCTTTTGGGGGACACAATTTGATCTTATCAAATCACAGCAGTGCTTTTCACTGTTCCACTGTCTTTTTAAATGAAAATTCATGTGTTTATGAAAATTTAAAATCATTTTAAACACCCTTCAGAAAAATACATTTTAGATACTTGTCTGCCTTTGTTATTGATCTATTAAATAGGTAGTTGGTTACAAACAAAATGAAATGTGATTGGTGAACAGTGGTATCAAACATCCAAAGTTAGCTCTCTGTGAAGTACAAGTATGGTTTCTTGGATCCAGTATGGCCATCATCATTTGATATTCTCATGTAGTTTCTTCTGGAAGCTAAGTTTACAGTTCTAAGCAATAAGACTTTTACATCACATAGGGAAAAGTCCTCTGTACATTTTAATTATAAGATGTTCTTGGACAAGATGAGATGCTGGTATAACTTATAATTTATCTGGATAATAAAAGAAGTCAATTATGGCCTAAACAATGGAGTATTTGGTAAACAAAAAAAAAGAAAAGAAATATTAGAAATAAAATCAAATGGCTAGGGAATGAAACATTTGCATACCAAGATTTTAGAAGGCCATATATGGGACTCTGGGCCCAAATGTTGGACACCATATGCAAATTTTATAGCTCAGTCTTCCTGAATTAGAAATCTTGTGCATGACTTATATGTCATAAACATTTTACAAGTCTTTCCTAGCAGCAGATTTCCTGTACTGGGAGTTAAAGGCCAAGTGTAAACCTGAGAACATGCTCTACATATGTATGACAGATATAAAACACACTATGTGACCTTTACAAACATATCAGGCTGACCACTTTTATACTGAAGATGAACTGCCAGACTGAACCCACCTTGGGATCAAGTCATTGGTGTTTAAAAGATATGATTTTGTAAAAAGAGTGGTGTCCTTCTGTAAGATAAGATTGACAAGCAGCATCTCATATTCTGTGAGTTAACACTAACTTTTTATCACTCACATTTTCTTCTCTTTTTTTTTCATTCTTGACCCAGAAATGCAATCCAACATGCAGTTTATCCAGATAGAATAAACTACTCTCTAATTGGATTCTAATGGATTACATTAATATGGTTCATTTTACAAGTTGAATAAGGTCTACAAGGCATAATTACAGGATCCAAGAACTTATAGTAAATTCCCCATATTCAAAATGTCCCTTGAAGGAGTTGAACAAGGCCTGCATTACTAACCACAGGTTTAGGAATGAGGGAAGAGAGAGGGCACAAGTGAGAAGGAGTGTTTGGGCAGCACAGTAAGAAGAGGAAATTGAGTGATGGATGGACCGGAGATTGTGTTTCCTTCCTGGTTTTGCTCAGGGCCAGATTGAAGTATAAATATCAAACAAATACACCTCATTTTTATCTTCTTTCTTTTCTGCCACTGAGTAGGAACTTCCCAAGTAGTTTATTTATTCACAGAGCAAAAGACTGTGATCTCTAAGCCATACATGTTGAAACGAAAGATTAAGCCCTGAGAAAGGAATCTGAAAGTTTAAAAAATTCAGACTGTCGTCTAGAGTAGTTTACCGGCAGCATTTATTTTATCAATGAAAAAAATTAAAATTTTCAGTGAACACAACTTGAAATCCCAGGGTGAACTACAGCCTACTTCACAGAGCACTTTCTTGGTGTGTGTTTCTGTGCTTTTTCTGATGGAAACATCACACTGAAATTGGAATCAGAGAAAGCAACAAAAAACTTACAGCTTCAACAGTGAACCTCATGTAGAAGCCATTTAAAATACCTGAAATTATATTTAATTTGAGTGGCTGATACTTCCAGTGATCTTGCAGCCTTCCAGTGATTCTGAACAACCTGGTCAGCACATCAAGGGAAGCCTTAATTACTAATTATTGGTTATAGATTCTTAAACTTCAGCCATAAAAGTATGTTTTCCTCTCTGCTTCAGACTGAAAGCCCAAAGAATGTGAATCTTAAACATGCCGGATCTTGAGAATTAAACTCCTACATATCTGTCTAGTATTTATTTTTGTAACAAAAGTTTTACAAGGCTCCTTTTAAATGTGAGCCAGGGGGTGCAGCCTTATATACACTGAAAAGATATAAGCATAAGAGAAGGATTGCTCCAACACACTAAATGAATTAAGATCATCAGACATGCCCCAAGACCACTGTGGAATCTAATATATAACATCAGGAGAGTTTATTTTTCCATGTATCCTTCTTGCAATTACTGTATATTCTAGCCCTGCTACTTCATGTAACATTATGTAAAGAATTCTCTATTGAAGTCATAGCAATAAACTTCAGTGCTTCTAGTCCACTTTGCATTTGGTAAACACTGAACACATGTTATTCATTTTAAGTGTACCTCATCCGAGGCTTCTGTCATTCAGGCTAGATGACCAATAGAATATCACCGAGGCTAATGTGAAGCAGAAATAATTATTCGTACTATTATTTTATCTGAATTTTTAATCCAGCTTGCAAGAATGTTTTTCATGTCTGGTTAAAAAAAAAAGGAGACTGTAATCCTATCTCTGGACAATCTTTTAATAGCAAACTTCAAGGTAATGTAATTCATCTGCCTTGATAACTTCATTGAGGGCGCTTTCAAACTACTCTGAAAATTTGCTGTAATCCACTTGGAAAAAATGGAATAACCTGATTTTATGAGAGAAAGGAATTTCCCAACCATTTGTCTAGGGATAGTCATATAACTTTTTAAATTATATTTCTTCAAATGTTTAAAATATCAAGTATGTGACTTTGTAAAAATTCTGAATTTTATTATTTCTGTGATGGACCAAATTTTTATTCCTTTCTCTTCACCTGACTTTTTTCATATCTTACTAGTGTCCATCCATCTTACATATACTGTCTCGCTCTGTTGGTTTATCTTTTTAAATAACGTTTCATTTTACCAACTGAATTAGAAAATGGTAAATGTGATGTTGTCTTTTTACATATTTCTGTAATACTTAAAATCTTACTGGGCACTAAGTATATCCAATACTAAACATATTATCTCATGTTGATTTTCCCATTAGACCATACAGATATCTCTGTCTCCTTCTTGATTATCAGTATCTGCTGATTTGCCAATGCAAACTCTGTGCCTGGCACATGGTAAGTAGTCAATAAATGTACACTGAACTGATTCATTGCTAAGTGTTTAGTCACTTCATAGTATATCCACAGTATAAAAAGAATTACAAAAGGCCGAGATTTAGCTCAGTGGTGTTTCCGCCTGCCTCTCAAGCGCAATGTTCTGAGTTTGATCCCCGTACCAGAAAAAAAAAAAAAAAGAATTACAGTGGCCTCATGAATTTTTTAATTTATACCTAGGTAACTTATTTAACTGTTCAAAAGTAGTTTAACTGGAGCTATCAAAACATTTGCATCCTAATATATTGAGAATTCACTACTAAATTTAAATGGTAGTCTCTACCAACTGTATTATTTATATGAAAAGAGAGAATGAAATAGTATCATTGTAGAATAAAACTGTTTCCAGTATCACATGAGGTTTTTTTCTGAAAGGAATTTAAGTTGAATTTAATGATCATATAAAGAAAAGTATGAATATACTAAGATGCTTGCTATGTGTGTGTTTGACTCTTCCTCAACTCTACCTAATTATATTTTTATTTCTCTCTTGAACTCCTGGAAATGGCATATATGTGTGCTGACATTGAACAGATAATACAACAGGAAAAAATTAAATAAATTGGCATAATGTGCCTGAGTTTATAAAGTGAAAAAAATATAGTCAACTGATGCTCTTAATTCTGTTGGATATTATAAATTCCTGTCTTATGAGACCTAAGGCTTCCATATCAGAAAGAAGAACATATCTTTCTCTGGAACTATAAATAGGGGATCAATAGCAGGTTTTGATTCATGAGGATTTTATTAAAATTAATTGGTGAAAAGCTAAAACTTCTATATTTTAAACATACATTTCTAAACTATGATTTATGAAGCAAACACCATTGAATTTTTATGTCTTCACCTACATATTTAATTGGGTTCCTTGTAAGTACTGAGACCCCCTCACTTACATTCTGGGAGATGACAATCAAATTGTGCCATCAAATGAAACTTTAAGAGTCTAACATAATACACACAATAAGCCGTAGGTGAAGGAGGGCTGCACTAAGTTCATTCCTTTTTCACAACTGTACTGTAAAATGCATTTTAGTTGCTATCCAGGTTATTTATGTCTTAAAATTAGATCTAATCTTTACAAAGAAGTAAGGTGAGATATTAGGGAGAAAGGACCAGATGTAATGTTTTCAGCTTTCTATTTGTGAACTGTGTTCTTGGAGCCCAGGGAATTCAGCAACCTAATTAAGGTGGTATCGATCTGCTCTTGTCATTACTCTGCAGACAGACAGACTGGAGGTTTGCAGTTTACACATTTATGTGATTTCTCCTGGTTTGGGGTTGTTTTAAAATGAATCTAGAATTTCAAAAAGGTCTAAAGTTGCCAGACTCTGAGGTCTTCAGGCTTTTGTAAAAGAAGAGTAAAGGAACTGGGGGTTTGGAGCTGCCCCCAGCGATTCTCAGCACCACTGTGAAAGGAGCAACACTGCAAGGAGGCAAAGAACTAGCCCTGGGATCCAGAGGATGGCCACAGCCCCGTCCAGACTCCGTATGCATCTGCTTAGAGGTGGGAATGCTACATTCGATCCCCACAGTTCTTCTGCTAACGAGACATGTCCGTTCTTCCTACCTAAACAGTGTGTGTCGTGAGCCCACCTTGGAGGTGACATAGAGATGAGATGTAGATGATAATTCATGGTGTAGATGAATAAAGACACAGGTACAATCAATAAACTGCTTCATATCACAAAGCTATTAAGTCACACAGCTGACATTCAAATCCAGATCAGAGTCTGAAACTAATGATTTTATCTACTATCAGCCATGCCTACTGTTCTCTAGAGACAGCACTGGGTTTAGCCTCATTTCTGAGGTCTGAAATCATTTTAGTTTTGCTAAATAAATCATTTACAGTCTGAGCCTGTTTGATAGAGGAAATGGTTGGATGTACTTTGTCTCTCAAAAGTTTGTGTGCTGGAACCTTGGTCCCATGCAATCTATGGTATTGAAAAGGGGTAAAACTCTTCAAAGTGGGGCCTAGAGAGAAGTGATTAAATCAGGGAACTTCACCTTCAGGAGGGATTAATGCTTGACTTGTGGGAGTAGGTTACATCTTCCAGGGAAGCAGTCAGCTATTAGAAGACTGGATTCTTTTAAAGCAAGTTCCTCTTCTGTGCTTGGTTCTTCCCCTGTGCCTCCTCGCCTCCCACTGCTCATGCACTTGCTCCCACCATGTGATGTCTCGTGCATGTTAGGATGCAGCCTGAGTCTATGTGTGACCATCCACACCTGGGCTTTCCAACCTCAAAATCCTGGGTCAAAAGAAATTTTTTTTCTGCATAAAGCTATCAGTGTCATGTATTTTGCTATAGCAGCAAAGACCAGACTAAGAAAATAGGTTTTCTTTCAAGAGCTCTGCTCTGTATGTTTAATTCTATGTAGCTGTAAGCAAGTGGGTTCCAACTCCTGTAAATGACTTAGTACTTTACCACTGCTGACCATGGAGTTTAATTTTTAAGTCTTTACAGTGTTAAAAATAAAAGTCTGAATTTCATGACACTGAAACTAAGTCATTGCAAATAGGGAAGGGTGGAGGGGGTGAAAAGAGGGCAGGGGAATGGGGAAAAAATAAGAACCAAGATACGTCATGCAAAGGTACAAGATCCCAATGATGAATGTAACTGTATTGTATACCTAAAATGTACCAAGAAACTTAATGAAAAAAAGATTTAAAAAAAAATCTACATAGTAACCAGGATATAAAGATAGATGCGATCCCAGTTTTCCTGAGGACTCTGTGGGGTCTTCTCAACACACATCTTCCCTTGTCCTGGCATAGTCATCAGAGTCCAATTCCCTCCCCCATGGGTCCTCAGAGGAGAAAAGTACACATACTATTGGGGTGCACTGGGGAGCGTTATCAGAATCAGGGAAGAAATTATGTAGAATCTGTCATAAATTCAAAACCAGAAGCTCTAAGTCTTTGAACCATTGACTTAATCTCTTTAACCGATAGTACCTTGTCTCAAATTAAGGATGCTATTTATATCATACTCTTTTGGGGAACTCTCAGTTTTCTAGGTGCAGCAAAACTTGGATGCTGCCATTTGAAGTGGGTCCTATACAACTTACATGGCCAATATAACTGTGTCAGGTAGTTGCTTCTCTAATCATTGTTGAGCAAGGAAGGGTTTGGGAAATCAAACTGTAATGGTAGAAAAAAGTCTGGGATAACTTGAACTTTTGACCTAAGTTAGTAGAAAATGCCTGTGAGAAGTTGAGCTTATAGGAAACAGAAAGGATTTTCATTGTATTGTCCTTGGTCCTATGGTCCACTCTCACCAGTAGTAATACATGTTCAAGGTCAAAGATAGGTGTGTGTGTTGGAGTGCGGGGGCATCTGTGCTGGAACAAATTACTTCGGGATCTTTAGCAATTCATTTTGAAGGCACACCTAGAGGAAATATTTATCCCTACAGTGAGAAATTTTTGAGGATTGCTTTAGGGATAATGCTTTGAATTTAGTTAAACACCCTGCCAACCACGTAACGTGCCACTTTTTAGGCTGCCTTGGTGGAAGGGTGGAGACCAGCTATCAAAAATCTGCAAATTATAACTTGCTCCTAAACAGACCCTGTTAAGAGCTGAATGATGATTCTCTTAAAATCATTCTTGTAATTCACAGCAAATCTTTCCTGAGGCTTTGCCTGTCCATGCAGCCTCTGAAGAGATGCCTGACTGTCAACACCCACCCTTCTCCTGCTACCTTTGTTCTCACAATGAACTCACCTTTTACAGATTATAAAGGCCCAAATTCAATATCATCATAAATTGTTAAAGAAGTAAGTACATGTGAATATAAATACCGATCTTAAATACAAAATGCAACAGCACATATTATTTTCCAGGTCCCAAACAGTGATTAAATTGGAAGACTTTCAGAAGTAGCTTTGATTTGGGTGGGCTGGGCCGCAGATGCATGAGAAGACTAATAATTACAGGAGAGAGCTGGAGACAAGTGATTCTGAACTCCTGTTATCTATGTACGATTCCTAAAAATCTAATCGTATTCACCTCCTATTGCTGCTGTAACAAATTACCACAAACTTTTGGGTTTAAAACAATATAGAGATTCATAATCATACTCTTCTGGAGGTCAGAAATTCTAATATCAAGGTGGTAGTAAGACTTCGTTTCTTCTTGGGGATAAGGGAAGATCAATTTTCTTTTCCCCGTTTGGGAGATCGCTGTGTTATTCAACAGTCTGTCACTGTGACAACATACCTCCTAAAGGTTCCCCAACCTCCTGGTAGCTCCACAGGGTGGCAACCAAGCCTTTAGTATATGGACCCTTGGGAAACATGTGAAATCCAAACTGTCATATTTGTCTTTATTCCAGGTTGCAAGTTCGTCTTCCATCTTCAAAGCTTATCATACAACTTCTGCTCTTATTATCACATGTTGTCAGACCTCCTTTTTGTGAGAAGCCTTGGGATTACACTGAGTCCCCCTGTTAACTGAAAATAAATCTCATCACAAGATTATGTACCCAATCACACATGCAAAGTTATGTTTGCCACATCAGATAATATTCTAACATTCACAGTGTCCAAGGATTAGAATATGGATGTCTTTAATGGGCCAATACTCAGCCTACCATACTAATCAATTGATGAATAGTGACTATTTATTTACAAGGCACTTTTTCCTCCCATTTAAAACACTGAGTATCTCTTGTGAAACAAGGCATCTGTTAGATTTCAGTGACAAAAAAATGAATTAAATTTTCTCCATGCCTTATCAGTAAGAAAATTACCCAATATCAATTGAGCTTTTGATATTTGTTAGGCAATCTGCTTTTTTCATTTAACTCTTCTTCAAGACACACAGTATCCCTATGAGGTAGCCTCTATCACATATTGCATTGCTTGGGTAAGGAAATTCAATCACTAAGACGTTAAGAAATTTCCCAACTTCAACAGCTGGTAAAAGGTAACTTCAGGATGTGAACCTCAGCAGCATTTCCTTGAGCCTACCACTTTCCTTTTCACTGCCAGACAGGCCTGTTCCAGTTCCATATCTACTTGGTGTCATAATAAGTCATTCAGACTTCAGCTCAGTTTAGGCAGGGTTCCTGGCATGTACTAAGTACTCTGTAAATCCTAATGATGGTGAAGACAATGTAAGAGTAGTTCTAATGATGGCTTGAAGAACAAATTGGGCTAGCTTTTATTAGGGTATGGTCTGACTAAGGAACAGCTGAGTCCTAGTGCTTACTTAGCTATTAGCACTGTTGAGATATTGCATCAGGATAAACAAGGATAAAACGAAGGAGGGTGTGGTGTGAGAAGACACATCCTGATGAGCAAGAAGCAAAGTAGCTAAACCTGGAGTGCCATTTTATCTGAAGTCTCTGCTGTCTGCTCCCAGAATGAGGCAATGTGTTTGTCCTGTGGCTTTCCTAATTATCAACTAATTAAGTAATGATGGATAACCACTGTCTCCTCCCAGTAGTATAACAAGATAGGTGGGCAAGTGCTGTAAGCAAAGGGGTGTGACAAACACACAGCATGGAATAGGCCATTAGCAGCATAATCTCAGTTCCCAGCACAGTAAACCCAGCCAGTCTTTGAAACCATCCTATGATTAGATTTACTCTAAATTACGCCCCTCTCTGATGTCCAAATCCAGGAAATTCTACATCATCTCACACTTTTCAGCTAAATATAGCGAAGTACACAAATTAACATCTGAGTTTATTAGCAGCAGCAAAAGGAAATGTCTACAAATCAGGCTCAAATATGATAATTGAATTTCTATTAACCATCCTGGGAAGGAGAGTTTTTGCTAACAGGGAGAAAAACAAAGTGATTTTAGTTGCTACCATGACAAATGGGCATTTGTGTAAATCAATCCCAATATTTTTCATACTTTAATTATTTAGTTCATTTTTTCACCACCCCTAGTGACATCAGTAACTCCCTGTTGGCTCAAGATTTGAATCCTATCTTTTATTTTTAAAAGTTATCACTATACTTCTTACATTTACTATAAGTCTTTCCTTGTGAGTTTTTATAAGGTATAATATTTAAACCTTTGAAGAAAGATATTAAATAAAGCTTTAATTTCACTATTTATAGAACAGATGATGCTGAAAATCACCTTATAAGATTTCTAATTCATATAAAAGCTCGAAAAGCACATGCATAATCATTATGATAGTTGTCAAAATACACTTGAAACTTGAATCTTGCAGCATCTAGTGGATTTGGAAACGTAACACTAAAAACATTTTCATGCAATTTTGGCAGTCATTCATTCCACTCTTACTTAGTGAATGATGCTTTCATAATTCTCTATGGTACAAGAGTGGTTACACCTACTTTAGGCATCAGGATGAGGGCCAAGAGGAGCACAAATAAATGTCAGAAATTTAAAGAGAGATGAGATTTTGGATAGAAGAGTGTGCTCATTAGTCTTGATTGTCAACTTGATTGGCTTGAGAGATACCCAAGGGATGGGAAAGCACACCTCTGGGTGTTTGGAGATAGGTCATGGAGGTGTGACCTGGGGTCTATATCTGCTTCCAGGCCTCTTCTTCCTTTCTGGCTCCTTCCTTGTGCTCTGCTTCCCAGTTGCCATAGAATGAGTAGCTGTGCTCCACCACGTCCTTCCACCACAATTTTCTGCCTTGGAGCCAGCTGGCTAAAACCTCTGAAACCATGAGCCACATTAATTCGCTCTTCCTGTAAGTTGTTGGTATCATGCATGTTGCCCCAGCAATGGAAAAACTGGTGAATGCAAGGGGAAACTATTCCAGTCATGTAAAATATCAGGAGGGAGAAAGGGAAAAACAGTTGGTTTGGGGAAGGATGCAGAAGACTGCAAATGCCAGCCAAGAGAGCTTGGAATTTTCATTGGTAGCCATTGCAATACTTATTAGCTATGACAAGAAAGGAAAGAGAAGAAAAGGCTCTCTCCTCATCAATCTTCTGCTCCTTACATTCTAGAAATGTCTTGAGCAGCAGTACAAAAGTCAGTGCACTCGTTTCCTGTTTCAGCTGTAAAATATTACTACAAGTTTGTGGGTTAAAAAACACAGATTGCTCTTATACTCTGAAAGGTCAGAAATCCCTTGTTATCTAACTGGGCTAGAAATCAAATATCTGGGAGCTCTCAAGGTCTAAAAGATACCTGCTCTCCTTGGCTTGTGGCCTTCTGTCTCTACTTTCAAAATAGCAACATAAGACTTTGCTATCTCTGTTTCTCATTTTCTGCCTCATTCTTCCACTTTTTGGGATGTATTTGATTACATTGACTCGTCCAGAGAATTTAAAATAGCTCTTGTTTCAAAATCCTTTTACTGGTAACTTTAATTCCATGTATTGTCTCAATTCCCCTTTTTCCATCTACTACAACAAATTCACCCGTTCTGGGCATCAAGATGTAAATGTGGGCAGTCTGTGATTGACATTATTCTGTTTACCAGTCAGGAAAGACACTAACTTGGGGAAATGGCAGTGAAATAAACTATAAACATTCTGAGATTTTAATATGTTATTTACTTTCAATGGGGAAATTTTATAAAATTTAGTGGTAAAAATGCATGAGACTTTTAGTTGATCACCAATGCAGTATGAGCCAATAACTTGCAGAGGAAATATTACAGGCTTTGGAGTGACAGTGGCCGCAGTCGGCCAGTGTATCCACTGCATGCATTAGATATTAGACTAAGTCATTTTCATAAATTATCACATTAAAAATCCATGAGAACTGATGGCTTCTTTTCTGGAATGGAAACACCAAAGCTGAGCTATCAAGCTCAGTTAGTCTCAAGCAGGACTGAGGTAGGAGGGAGCTAAGATAAAGGCTAGATAAAGAAGGGAGAGTCAGCCTGCCTTGGAGCCTGCTTTCTGGGCTAGGGCTGAGACCTCAGGTAACCAAGGAAACAACTGGAGGAAAAAAGAGAGAGGGCCCATCTTGGAGCCTTGTTTCTGGGACTAGATCCGACCTGCACATTAGCGCAGAATCAGGATGTCCAAGTCCAAACACAAAGGTAACCAGGTACCTTAGCTTATGCACAGTAAGTCCTCCAGTATGTGCCCAGTGGTGCTTTACAATCCTTGACTGAACCAGCCCTAATTGCCTTGTCACTGACTATGCAGGTTTGACTCCCTCTTGTGTGAGGGGGGATCCTCCAAGGGCTATCAAAGGTCAAAAGCTTCACTGCTCTAAAGAGTTGGCTGGGTCAAGCTGATCATTGGCAGGAGTCATACATCAGACCAGATCCTCAGTGCTACCCCAAACCCTATGCCTCAAATCAAAATGCTCAAACCAAATCCCTAAGTTCTGTGAGCTCTCCTCACTGACTTGCTCCCACTCTGTGGAATGTATCTTGTTTTTCCTTTCAAGTAAATCTTTGATCCTGCTGCTATTCTTTTTTTTTCCATGAATGATTTTTTTCCCTTCATTAATTTTATTGGTACATTTTAGGTATACAATATAATGACATTCATCATTGGAAATTTGCACCATTACATAATTTCTCTTGGTTCTTATTTTTTCCCAATTCCCTTGACCTCCCTCCACAAGGGTCTTTATGTCAGAGCTCTCATGGGGATGTCTGGGACTTTTAGGGGAGTGCTGCAGGCAGGGACTTCTCCTAACCACTCGTCTTTCCTTCCTCTTTGGTCACAGATGTCAGATCCACAGTGGCTGAAAGGTTTTTATCCTCGCTCCCTCTCCCTCCCCCTCTTTATCTTTCAGAAGCATTGGCCTCCATAAATTTTTTGTACTTTTCTATATATTAGCATCTACTTCCTGCAGATTCTATTGTGAGGAGAGCATGATCTCAGTCACTTTGTATGGCATTTAAAGCCACCATAAAGTAGGCCAATCATGCCTACTCCACCCGGTTTTTCGTGTTTCCCATACAACCTTCTTTTCCAGGCACATAGCCTAGCCTCCAATATAGGATAGTGATGCTGTCTCTAACCTAGGATTCATTTATTCAGACCTTGGCTCGTATCTTTTTTTTGTCCTGTATGGTTCCATACATTCAAATCTTTATGTTTAATAATTTAATTTTATCCAACAGCCATTGTGAATCCTCCTTTTACTATCCCAGCCAAAGTAAATTTATAAATTCTCAAAAATTATATAACATTTAGAGGGAAAGCCTTATAACATATCCTTTAAATATTTCAACAGACTTATGTATTTAATTTTAATATTCTAAAGGTCAGTTAATGTATCTTATATTCTTTTTCTTTCTCATCTGGGCACATGGTAGATTTTTAAGAAATTCTTTGTTGTTTTTGAGTGACTCAGACTTATGTGTCAACAACTGAAATAGTTGGAAAATAACTGAATTGTGTTAATGTCTAAGAGTAGCTACTGTCAAACGTGAAAAAGCTGGACCTCCGAGTTCATAATGAAGCAGTCATGTTTCTAATTAAATTACAGATTTGTTAGGAGATTGTATTATGATTCAATGATAATAAAAAGTCTGGACACCAGCAGGAACTGTAGTACAGAAGTACCTTTAACATATAAATCATATAAGATAAAAAAAAATAGAAGAAAATCACAGACAACCTTGAACAAAGCAGTTTTATTAACTCTACTAATGCAAGCCACTTTCTGGAGGAAGGGAGAAACAAAAATAATCTTTGTTTTATATATTTTCAAATTCACAATTTATTTAATGAGTTCAAAATGGGATCATTTTCAGGAAGTAATCCTGACAAACATATGCTTATCTCCTTTTGACAGCAACAATAAACTGAGAGTCAAGCCTTCAAGGCTCAGGAAGAAGAGACACTTGTGAGGGAGGTATGTGTGCTACACAGGCTTGGCTGTAATAGTCACTGGCCATGAACTAGCCATGACTTCCCTGGGGAAATTAGAATGTATCACCCTTCAAGGAAACGGAGGCTCTTTTGTGAGAGAGGGTGTATGACTCAACAAGACAGCACTTATTGGACTTGTGGGAAAGAAAACTGACAGTGTTTGAAAACCTGGCATCTGACAATATGAGAGTCAGTTCCCTTCCCAGAGGCCGGCCAGGCAAGGGTCAAGAAACTCGGAACCTTGAGCCCCCCAAGTAAAGAGAGATCATGACACGGGAAGAACACACATACATTTTGGAGCAATAGTTTAGTTGCTTCACTTCCTGATAATTCTTCACCCCTAATCTTTTGGAAATTAAAACAATGCATCAATGGAAAACTGTGTATGAAAAAGAAAGTTCTGCCCATTCTTATAATTGTAATCTAAGAAGATTCATAGGAATTTAGTATATAATTTCTTTGCTATAATCATTCAGTGTGGTGAAGCCAATTAGATTTCTAAAAGAAAAAGTGATGTTTCCAATAATCTCAATTTATATACTGTCTTTCTTTTAGACCATTTTTTTTTCAAAATTTCTTAATGACAAAGGTCTATTTTTCCAAAACAGTGTGTATTCCTTCAGTGGGGATCTTTGCCAAGAAGTGATCATTAAGACAAACTTACTTCTTAGGATGATGTTATTTTCACAAATTACACAAAAATCTAACCATCCAAATCTCTTATTTATATGTTCTTAAGAAGATAACATACAATTTTGACTATACTGGCTCGGTGAGCTCAATAATAGCAATAGCACAGCAGTATGATTCAAGTCTCTCCTTATCCATGTAACATTCACTTATTCAGGGATTAGGTTTAGGCTGGCATAAGAGACTTCAGAGTGCATCTTTACAATCTGCCATAGCTGATGCTGTTTATTTAGAAAGCATTGTCATGGTTTGTTTGGAGCATAGTGGTGAGGATTAGAGTCTTTCAATATATCTATAAAGAAGAGTTTCAAAGTTAAGTTTCCCAACAAGAATCTACTTCTTTATGTTTGTAGAAAGCAGGAATGAAAGCATTCTTATTGCTTAGAAAGGATTTTCTTTTGGTAACTGTTCTACAAAAGTTGTTAAAGAAACACTTGAAGCAAACATTCTTGTCCTATTGTCCAGAAGAAACCAGTTTTTCCTGTTGTTCTTTTGCTTTACTGGAATTTACATGAATTGATATACATAAGTCATTTTTGGTTGTCATAACTTGTGTATTTTTACGTTTTATGCATATCTATGACTTTATAGGATCAAATTAATTTTCTAAGAATTTAAAATCTGAATTTGAACTAATCTTCAAGTATAAGCAATTATGTACATGAAGATATGTCAGAAAACGATAAAGATATCATTTAAAGTAATGAAAGCTTCTTATAAAATGCTTTGCTTAGGTAGTAAATACAATGATTGTGCAAATTATTTGTAATGCTAAAGAAATATATCCCAGGTGAAAATTAAGGAGTGATTCCATTTACTATAATTGAAGAATACATTGTATTTGTTTCAAATGCTTTGATTTTAAAATAAAAGTTGTTGTCATTGATTAAATGACATCTCTCAAAACACAAGCCTTTGGAGAAACTTAACACATGAAGTAAAAATGTTTTACTGAGCAAATATTATGCCTGTAAAAATAAAGATGCAACAAAAACTTAAATTGGGGTTAAAATAAAAAGGAATTGAACTTGTTAGAATTTTCAGATAATGCATTGCTACTAGAGATGGAAGCCGGTAATGTACAGTGTACTTCCTGAAGGTCACAGTCCTTGCGTTCGGCGTCCAAGGTCTGCCCAGAAGCTCCAAGCTCCAAGCTGATTTTCAGAATTCTTATATAGTCTGCTAAAAGAAGAGGTGGTAATATTTATGAGACTCACATAGGTATTATTATTGCTGTACCCCAAGCTCCCAAAAGCTGTTAATCCATTCAAACTACTGAGTAGGACACCACAACTGCTCTCCAGTAGGTGAGATGACTCTTAATCCTTTCAAAATGATTCAACAATGTGGCTTGATAATTCTAGTTTAACATGTACAACTGCCTGAACTGTCATTTCTATAAAGGCTACTCTTACATGTATTCCTTAAATGTAACCATACAGTTTCTCCCTCCGGGTTCCAGGAGGAAGTCTGGGAAATGAAACAAGACCAGGGCAGGATGTTTAGGGAGAAGAGGTGAGAAAAAGATGCTTCCCAGTGATTCTTAAAGTTTAGCAATGAGAAGAGTGTATCACATTCTATAGTCTGGGGTCCATATATAATAATTATGATTCAGAAGATCAAGAGTAGGATTAAGTTTAGGAATCTGAGCATCCAACAAGGACTTTTGGTAATTCTGATGCAAGGGGTGTCAGGGGTGATCTGTTGAAGATCCCAGCTTTAAGTAAATGAAAGCTTTGATCTCTTACCTAACCCCAACTTCCTTTTGAAAATAACCTTCGAATTAGAGAAGCTATAAAGTCATCATCAAGTTCTTGAAGACAGTAGGTAGCTGACTCATCCTCTGTCCCATGGGCACTAATTGACATTTATCTTTCACACAGCCACTTCCACAGCCCACACATTTAATGAAGGCACAACCCTGTGGTTAGAAGCTTCATAAATGGAAATATGCACAGTGGTGGTGGCCTTTTATTTATGTACTCATTTCAAAGAGAAGTTAGAGCAGTTAGCTGTGTGTAGTCTGTTTACTAAACAGATTTTAAGCAATGGGCATAGAGAGGGATCCATTCAGCTTAATGCCTACCAGATGATTAAAAAAGTTTCCAGTTGGCTTCCTGCTCACAACCTAGCCAGCAAAGCTGTAATACCTGTAAAATAATTAGACTAGAGCATGTGCTTAATTTATTCCAGACATTGCAAGATTTTCACATTAGCATTAATGGCTTGCTCATAGCGGAACTCTAGGGGCCACATAAAATAATAAGAGTCTCGAAAGTTGTAGCTAAAAGGGAAGTGTTAAAAAAAATCACTTGTACTGTTTGTGGTGTGCTCCACCAAAAAATGGGTTCAATGTTCACATTGTTCCCTCCGGACAGCACTAATTTCTTTCCAATTAAAAGAAAATGGATTGCAAATGACTTCACAGAGCCCCCCGGTCAAAGGAATAGGCCTACCTTATAATGTTGCCTCCGGAGCAGTTATATTGCTGCAGGGCATAGATCTAGCCCTGGGTTTTGCGGAATAGATGTGCATAAAGAGAAGAGCTAGAGCTATTCTGATGATGGAATTTATTGTGCTGTTGAAGCTAGTTATTATCCTCCATTTGGCTAGTTTGCAGAAGCTTATAGGTCTTTGTGGAGGATACAGACTAATAAACATGTCTAGATTCATATTTAGTAATTGTTAATGCTTACTCTCATTTTTAATAGTGCAAAACTTTCTGTCCAGCCTCTTGTCACAAGAGAGTAATTGTTTCCTTATGATCCTCCTCTCTTCCATATCTAAACCATCAACTATGAGGCAGGCATCTGATGAAGTAAAAGACAACAGAGAGGAAGTGTTCTCAGTGACATGATAAAAGACACTTAAGACATGTGACCCCTTTGGACCCTGAAAAGAAAAAGCTGGGAAATGCTTTTCATTCCTCATGTTTGCATTAAAGTCCAGGAAACAACACAAATGTGGATGTTACCAGCTGGAGAGGGAAATGTTCTCCCATTTAAACCATTAAGACGTATACAAATGTTTAGCTCACTTACTTTCTCTACACTTGCTCTGCGCATTTGGGAGGAACTAGGGATTGAAAATCCCTAATTAGAAGCACAGAATTCCAATGCACATTCTTTACAGAAAATCTGGATCTCTAAGGAATGAATAAGTTAGGATAGAATTAATTAGTCTGATGCATTAAAAATTACTGGTCAAAGTTATGTCTTTGGAATAAGAAGTGAATTGTTTTTACTAAGAATTGAGTCAAATTCTGGAACGCAATGAACTGAAGTAGCTGTTCCCCTGAGCTCTGATTTGTTAAGTGAGGACTATGCTTACAGCAAAAGAAACAAATTCCAACTCAGACTTGCTTAAGCAAAACAAAAGGGATTATTGGAACAAAAGATTTATTGGGGGAGAAAGAGAACTTTATTTGTCTAAGTTTCATGAATATGGAAGTTCAATTTCCTGGATCTTTGTAGATGGCAGACATTAGCACATACTAAGCAGCCATGCATATATGTCACTATTCCTTCAAAAGCATTTTTCTCAAAGTTAAATTATGTTAAGAAAAATTATTTAAAACTTTGAAATAAACCAAAATGTAGGCTACATATCATTTCATTTATTTTTTGTATCGGGGATTGAACTCAGGACCTTGAGCTTACAAAGCAGGCACAGTACCACTGAGCTAAATCCCCAGCCCTTACATATCATTTGAATGTGATATAGAAGGGACCCATCCAAAGCCCTGTTTACCATTAACTAAAGTCTCAATTTAGTGAATTTATATGTTAGCCACTTTTCATCTAGCAGAGATGCAAGTAATTTTTATCTAGTAGGAAAACTTTATCCCAAAGTAAAGGTTTATTGCCGATAGAGCAATAGCCAATCTACTCCTGTTCCCCTTAATTAAATTGACTATAAATATCTGGATCTACAAATGTTCTTTAAACTGATCTTACTATCTCATTGATTTTCTCATTAATTAAAGACTAAAATAAAATCTCTGACAAGGACTCATTTTACACTTGCTTGGAAAGAAGGATTTTATTTTTTTGGGGGGACATTATTACTTTAGCAATAACTAAAATGCATTTACTGTATAGTCACTACAGAAGCATAAACTAATCCCAGCCTACAAATGATTTTTAGAAATTTGTTTCACACTACAATTTCCTTCCATATACCCTGTTCTTTTTGGGAAAATGGACTTTTTGCCATTGTTCCTTGTACCAATGTCTTAGAATTTACTGTTGGCTTTTCTGGGCTAGTATGCTATCTACTTATGCCTTCCTCCTTCATTTGCTTCAAGTCTTTGCTTAAATGCCATTCTTCTGGAGAGGTCTTCTTTGTCATTTCCTCTGAAGTGAGATTTTTATCTGTCAGTTAAACCTAATTTATTTTTCTTCAGAGAACTATCACTTTACATTTATCTATTTGTTTCTTATCTATCTTTCTCTACTAAAATGTATACTTTATGAGAGCATGGACACTAAGGATCAGCTGCAGATTTGCATTTTTTCTGTATTGTTTCCCAGACAAAGTTTTTATCATCTGACACACTGTATACACACTACTGGTAGGAAAACAGACAGAAGGCCTGGTCCCTAACATGAGGATACCCAATGTATGATTTTAAAATAAAATGAACAATAGTAATACATAATATTGAGTATTCACTATGTGCCAGTTTGTGTTCTAATTAATCATTATTTTATGAGTTATGTATCTTTATCATGTATTAGTCATCCTTGGCACATCCAATGAGGTAAGAATTATTACCATCCCTATTTTCTATATGAAGCAACAGGGCACAGAATGGCTAAGTAACCTGCCTAAATTTGCATAGAAAAAATTGGAAGTCTCAATGTCAAGCAGGATAGCTCCAGTTAAACAGAAGTAGACTTTAATATATATTCTTATATTCTTGCTACATAAAATATAAGCCCTTTAAGGGCAGGGATTCTGGGATTTTTTTCTGTGCTTGCTTTACTATTATATTCTAGGAATTAGTAAAATATTTTTTGCATAGTAAATATTCAATAAATATGTGATGCATGTATGAATGATTTTTTTGAAGATTTACTATGTTGCAGGTACTTTTCTTGGCATTGGAGACTTGATGGGGAACAAGAATCCATTTCTGAGAAGAAATATTGCATAAGAAAAATCAATAATTGACCACGGAAAATTTAGGACATTCAAAATAGGACACAAAAGTCACTTCTTGTATTTCAAGTAGGCTGAAAACTCTCCCTTATGTTTTCTACCAACTCCGGACTGCAAATATCTGCCGTGACAGAAGAAATATTTTGTCTGTCAGTGGACAGTGATCTGGAACAAGCACAGTAGCATTAGAGAGGTAAGATCAAGCTCTTAGAATTTACTGTTTGCTTTTCTGGACTAGTATGCTCCCAAGTGCACATGTGCCTTCCTCCTTCATTTTCCAGGTGGATGCAGGACCCTTTTGAAGCCAATGTGGGTTTTAGCTGTTCCTGACTGGGTCTCTGCTGGCAATCCAAGAAGAAAATCTTCCAGCCCTGGTTGGAACACAGCAATTTAAAATAAATGTTACCGCTTTCTACATTTCCTGGTCTGAGTAGGTCTGTAACTGAGTGGATTTATCTAGTAATGTATGTCGTGAAGGCAGCAGCAGATACAATAATTGCACTTTTAAACGTAGGAATGAAATTACTTCCCTGGGGCTGCACCTTGTGCAGCAAAAGCCAAATCAAGATTATAACTCAGAATTTCTCACTTCAAAACCTGTTTTCTGCAGAGAAATTACCATGACAGTGTCTTAAGCCCGGAAGGCTACCAGCAGTCTGAGGAAAGGGTTAGCATTCACAGAGATTCTTTTCTTTTTTTTTTTTTTTTTGGTACCGGGGATCGAACTCTGGTCCTTGCGCTTGTGCAGCAGGCGGCGAAACTACTGAGCTAAATCCCCGGCCCACAGAGATGCTATTTTAAAAACTTGCACGGGGAACACAATTTTCTGGGGTCTAGAGAAGTAACAGTTCTTGTAACAGGTGGTCCTGAGAACAGATAGACAAAACTGCAAGGAGAAAGTCGAGGACAGAGTTCATCAGAAGTTATAAAAGATGATGTTGCAGTAGAAACATTTAAAAATATTCACTGTAGAGCTGAGACTGAAATCAGGAAGAGACTCATGAACAAATAACTTCCATTATTTCATTTGTCCATTCAGTCATTTATTAGAAGTCACAGAATTAGGCTTTGATCACAGTCTATCTTTGTGCAACCTGTGGGCAGGTTGGCACAATAATTAGCACCTGGATTTCTAGGTTAAAGGAGAAAGAATATCACTACCAGATGATTGATCATCTGGTTTACTTTTTCTTCCCTTTTTATGGTGCCTCTTCACCCCTGCTGTGCACAACATGGGGTCAAAATGAAGCCAAATGAGAGGAAACAGTCTTAGTCTCCTTTGAATTCTTGAAGAAGAGCTAAAGTAATTTAAAGATGCTGATCTGAAGATGGTAGGTATTTTTTAAAAATCAATTTGAGTACAATTTAATAGTTTGAACTTTTATAAAAGCATTTTGATCGAGGAAAGCGTCATTTGTCAGTCTGACATAGAGTATTGAGACAGAGGTCAATGTGGAATAAAAGCTTTCTATTTGAGAGAAAGACAACGCTCTCCTTCATTTACTAGAGCTTTACAAAAACTCTCAGTTGAACTGTTTCCTTTACCTTGGATGGGGAACAGAGCATGCTAAAAAAGACATCAGTCTCTTTCTCCATACTGTATCATCTAAATCTCTAATTGAATGATTTAAAATAAATGAGGACCCATTAGGTGAGTACTTCAGAAGAGAAGTACACACATTTAGGAAGTCTTTCTTTATTATGATAAAATATGTCAAAATTCATCATAAAATTTGGGTCTGATGAATCCCCAGTACTTTACATGAATAAGGCTTATGCCAAAGATCTGCAGTAAACAGTGATGTGGCTTTTCATATGTATTAATATAAAGGAAAAATATAGAGTCCTCGATCCCCCATGCTTTTAATTCTTCAAGTGATAGAGTAGGATAATTATTCTCCAGGCTTTTTTTTTAACCAAAAAATTCTGGAAATGGCTTGAGTACCTTTTATATTACTAAGCAAAGCTATTTGGGATTAAGAAATAGAAAAAAAATCATTCCAGCACTCTAGAAGACTGAGGTAGGGGGATTTCAAGTTCGAGCCCAACCAGGGCAATTTATTGATTTAGTGAGCGAGATTTTGTCTTTAAAAGCAGAAGAAAGAAAGGTTTGAGAATGTAGTTCGGTGTAAAGGCCCTCATTTTAATCTCTAGTACTGCATTTCTAATAAGTAATATAAGTAAATATAAGCAAAATAAATATTTTAAAAATTTAAAAAGAGAAATTTCCCTTGGGGTACGGTAAGGGACTGCTCAGATTTTGGAGTAATTGAAGAAAAAAAATGGATAGAGGTGTTCCAATACCTAGATTTCAATGGGGTAAAAGGTTTAAAATGTAAGGAAAGGCCCAATGGCACAGGCTAGAAAATGAAAGCAGGGCTGTGCACTACTAAAAGAGCTAAAAGTAGGTTGGACAGGGTGAATGTACAGTGGGTTGAATGGTGAACACCTCAAAATATAGCTTTATATGCTGATCTCTGGAACCTGTGAACCTGCCCTTATATGGCAGACTATGTGATGAAGTTAAGGATTTTGAAAGGAGGAAATCATCCAGGAATGCGTGGGCTGGCTCTAAATGCAGTCATAGGAATCTGCTGCACAACACAGTGACTACTTAATAACCATGTGCTGCATCCTTAAAAATCACTAAGAGGGTAGATTTCAAACACTTATGAAGTGCAAAAGGAAAATGATAAGCCCTTGATGTAATGTGTAGGGTAGTTATATTTTTTGCCAAAGCACTCAAATGAAGAAACTAACAGCACTACTCTAGAGGTAGTGCTGAGAGCCTGATAAATGAAGACAGCAAACACACACGGGGTGGTGCTACCCTGAAGTAGCCAACCACGGTGAAAAGCAATTACTATCCATAAAACGGACTGGCAAAGGGAGGAAAGACTGTGGAAAGGTCTAGGAGAGCTGGAACCATAGAAAGGACTCCCGGGAGAGGCTGTTTTCTAGGGCAAGGACAGCTACTGCCAGAGGCACTGCGTCAGTGTAGGAAGGGAGTGGAAGGAAGTAGCCTCTGAGGGGCCCACTCAGGGGCGAGGAGGTTGGGCGCTGGCCAAGCACAGTTCATGGTCAGATGCCCGGGGCACAGAAGAGGGGCACAAATGGAAGCTAGCTGGCTCCCCTATGTAGAACTGTGCATGAAAGAAACTTGCCCAAAATGTTTTGCTGTAGCTGTTAAAATACTCCAATTATGTATTATTATTCTCCTATACAGCTGAAAATTAAAGCTGAAAGGTGATTTATCAAGATGGCCCGATTTCCCATGCACTCCTTGCTCCATCTGCTCATCCCCATCAATCTCTTCGCCTCTCCTCGCTAGGACCTCCCTTCCTGGCACGCACACTTCCTTTCAGCTCCCTCCCCCTCAGTTCTACGTGGCCCTCTTGGTATCCTTCAGGTATCTGCTCAAGTATCATCCTCTCAGCAATCTTCCCTGCTCTCTCTGGTTCTCATTTTCCAGAGCTCTGGATCCCACCTCACACTTCAGGTGTGCCTTTACCCAGGTGTCCTCTGTTTCCCCCATTACAACACCAATACCTGAGAGCCAGACTTGCAGTCATGTTTTTCCCAGGCTGGGCACATAGTGGGTATTCAGTAACCCTCATGGATTGGTTGACACCAGGGAAGACTCAGTACTTGAGCTCTTGTCTGCAAGATTCTGAAGACCCTTGTGCATCCATAATCATGGGGTAGGATTCCAAAGAAATGGAATTTAAGTGCAATGTATCCTCTGGAGGACAACTAGTTGAAATCATATCAATAATAACAAAGGACTCTATTAACAAATGACAGGTGCCCATCTCTAGATAATATAATAAAGAGGTGCAAAATCATTTGGAAATAGTTGAAAAGCAAACAATTGGGATTTTGTTCTATCATCTCGCCTTAACAGACACACACACACACACACACACACATACACACCATCGTCATCACACCCCACAGACTGTCCTTCCCCTCAGACAGGAAAGCTGACATGTGTGTTCCAAATTCCACACATTCAGATCTGGCCTTGGTGGAGAAGCAGAGGAGGTATCCACACTGGTACCCAGATGGGGGCTTCGACACCAACCGGAGTTGTCTGTGCAAATCTCCCCGCCAGCTCCGAGGTGCCTGGGAGGCTCTCCCTCAAGCTCTTCTCACAACCAGTTTCACAGAAAGAGAAGCAGCTTTGGAGATTTCAAGCAAATGCTGCTATAAATAAGAGCACTGGGACAGACAAGGACTATGATGTACTGGAATATACACTTTCCCTCTCTTTGGTCTTTTTTATTTTTATTTCTTTGGTACTTTCATGCAAAATGTCACAAAGCACGTAATAAAACTAAAAACATTTTTGAGGAAGAACTCCTATTTTAAAGGGGAAAGGAGCTGTTTTCCCTTACTCTCTTTAAGAATGCTAAGAATTATTAGTCTTGGCGGTGGTAGGCATGGTAGACTGGAGAGGTGGAGAAAGACAATTCAGGTTGCCTGGTGTCTTAATCAGTGTAGGCTGCTATAACCGAGCACCATAGACTGGGTGGCTAAAAAAGTAAACATCTGTTTCCCAGCGCTCTGAAGACAGGGATATCCAAGGTCAACGTGCTCATGGAGCCCAGGTCTGCTGAACATGTCTGCTGGTTTGTAGAAAGCTGTCTTTCCTGTGTCCTTTCATGGCAGAAAGCACAAAGAAGGAGAAAATGTTTTCCTGTGTCTTTCTATAATGTCACTAGGCTCATCTTATTGGCTCCACCTTGATGACCAAATAAACTCTCAAAGGCTCCACCTCCAAATATCACAACTAGGGCTTCAATATGTAAAAGGGGGCATAAGTGCAGTATATAAGCGGTTCATTGTTCCAGTTGACCACACTTACTTTGTGGAAGGAAAGGGAGAGTTTTAAAGAGATGAATCTTTCAAATTTATGTAATCATTTCCCAATGATTCTGGCTAGTGTAATAATTCTATTTTATATTTGTTTAATAATGAGCACCTTTATTACATAAGCCAGGGTAGGAAAGCTGGAAGATAGCTGTTGTGTCTTGGTCTCCATGATGTGAATTATCTGTTGGACCACAGTGGAGAGCCCTGGAGGTGACACTCCCTGCTGCAGGCCTTGCTGGGAGGCCCTCTCCAGAAGCCATTCTTTTCTCTTTCATTATTCTGCTAGTATTTCATTACTGTAACAAATAACCGAGATAGCGCACAAAGAGCAAAAGTGTATTTTGGCACACCAGTTTGACAGTTCCAGTAGAAGCTCTTGGGCCTGGTGACAGAGGCAGTATTTCTTGGCCAGCTTGGTCACTGTATGGGCAGAATGAAAGAAGTGACAAAGAGGAAAGACCTGGGATCCCAATTATGGGGAGACTTCCCACTATGCCCCATCTCTACCAGTAATGTCACTCTTGGGAAAAAGCTTTCAACACATAGGTTTTTGAAAGACATCCTAGATCAAAACCATAGCAATCAATTTTTTTCTGAAATTTCCTTGATTGATTTCTGATTAAAATATCTTCTTTCCTATCAGTAGTTTGGGTCTCTGCTTGTAGCCTGGAGCAGTGTAAAGTTGGACTGACCACAGTGTCACCAAGTCATGTGGTCAAATATCATGATCCTAATTTTGCAAGTAGACCCAGTCCTCTGAATCTATAGTCTTAGCATCTGCTGGCTGAATCAATAGTTGATCAAAAATATTTAGAGAATAACACACATTTGTGTTGAACCTGTGCAGACTTTTTCTCCCTTCTCATCGTTCTCTAAACAGCACAGTATAATACCGATTTGGATAATGTTTACATCAACTATTAAAGTCATCTAGAGATGATTTAAAGTATAGAAGAAGATATACATAGGTTATATGCAAATACTACCACATTTTATAAACTGGACTTTGAAAATCTGTACATGTTGATACCTATAAGGTATCCTGAAATGAACCCCCTTCAGATATCAAAGCATAACTGTACAACTCCTGGTGGTCAGGAGAAGATATTCATACCCAGAACAGAACATGGAGCTTATGTTTGTTCCTTGGAACATTACTATGTATACACCAGAGCCAAACTCTGCTTTAGTGAGAGGGAGTGACTGCTCTGCCTTCCCCTCTTTGCAGTAGGGCTTTCACTTATCTTCTCTTGCAGATCTTGTGCACCTGACCTCTCCAGATACCTATTGTTCTACATGGGCCTAGGGGCCAGTTTGTCCTGTGCCCTCTCAAATGTAACATTTCTAATACTGAAATGGTATTTTCAGGTCTCTACAACTGATAGACACCAGGGCATATTATGTGCACACTTTTTCTCACTGTGCATTTTAGCAACATCTAGCTCTGAAATTTCTTCCTCCTCCTCCTCCTCCTCCTCGTCCTCCTCCTCTTCCTCCTCCTCCTCTTCCTCTTCCTCCTTCTTTTCCTTCCACCCCTCCTCCTCCTCATTCTTCTTATCATTTTCTTCTATGCCTTTTCCATTTATTTCACTTATAGTTTTATAAGGTACAAACTTCTTCATTAAGGGAAGATAAAGAACTAGGACAATGTAAATAAAATATTTTGTAAGGGAAAAAAAGCTCTGTTAGGGTAGTGAGAACACTTTTGTTTGTTTAGAGGAAAAGAAATTCTGCATCTAATTAAATTATTGAACTGAGAAGCACCGTTATCACTGCGGGGATTACCTGTGTGGTCTCCAGCCTCGAATTCCCTTAGTTTGAACTGCGAGTCCTCTTACTGGCTGTTTAACATATGGTCATTTGCTTTGTATTACTAAGGCTTGGTGTCTCAGTGGGAATAATTGACAACAAATGAAAATGTTAATAATCGTCTCTGTCACACAGTTTTATTGGCAGGAAGTACCCAAACACAGTGCCTCACATGTAGTAAATGTGAGCATTATCAGTGATTGTTAAAATTTTAGGTTTGCCTTATAATCCCTTCAAAGTAAGAATTTGCAGTCATATTTCTGAAAGTTTGCACACTGTGGCCTTAAGAATGGATTCCGTATTTTTTTCTTTGAATATAAAAAGTGCAGTTAGTGCTCAAAAATTCTAAACCTCACTCTGAATATTGGCATTGCTCTATTTCTCATCCAAAATACAATCATGCTGAGAAGAATGACATCATTCTAGGACAAAAGACTGACACAAGCATTCTTACTATTTCCTGATGCCATGGTGCCTGCGTTAAGGCTGTGAATCATGGAACTGGATTTAAACCGGGCATATTCTGTGAGGGACAGGGCATAAATGGAAATAACGCATAGTTTTCACTTTCTATTTACTCTTAAATACTACTAATGCCAGTGAAAATTGTGTATTAGAAAAGAAAATAAAAAATAAATTATTACTTCCTTGCACATTTCTGTCCATTTTATACCCTGTCATAGGATATGGCCTTCCTTTCAATATCTTTCTCTAAGCACACAGTTGGTATTTAATGTATGCTCATTAAACAAATGCACAAGTATATAATGATGAATATTTGCTGTTCAAAGGGTTATCATCACTACTTTTGCATCAGTTAGATGAATGAAGCAAATCTGTTTTTCATATCTCCTATAGTCTATTTTGATTTCTGGCCTAATTTCTTCTGAAACATGCACACGCGCGTGCACGCACACACACACACAATGTTTTTAATGTAGTAGTAGTAGATCTCTTCTACGAAGGGTAAAATATAAACTTAGCACATGGGAAATGATTAAAAACTCTAATCTTGAGAAATAATTCTAAGTTGATAATTCTAGCTTTATTCTATATCTCTAGCATTAATTTCAGTATGAATCATATATGGCTAGGATATAATACATAATATTGATTTTGATTTTTTCTTTTGCCCTCCAGGCTGTGTCTTAATTCCTGGCCTTGATTTTAAAAGTAGGATAGATGGTAGACATTATCTAGCACAAGGAGTGAAAAATCAATTTTCTCCCCTGGCACCTCATTCCACTCCCTGCCATGGCCAGGTAGTGACACTGAAATTACTATAAACTTACCTTTACTTGTCAAAGGGTGCAATTCTGTTCTGGAATCCACCTAGTTGTTGTTTTAATTGATGATATTTCCAGATAATAAATATGGAGTGAATATGAAAACTTATTAACTTGTTTTATATTTTAATGATAATTTTATAAAATCTCTATAAAACTGGCTTGACATATTTCAAAAACTGTTTATTTTAAAACAAGTTTTGATTTTTAGAATAGTTGCTAAGATATTAGGGAATCTTCATCTACATCTCATAATGCTTTCCCTAATGCTAACATCTTATATAATCATGGTACACTTCTCAGAACTAAGAAACCAACATTGCTATAATATTTCTATTTAATCTACAGGGTTCATTCAGATTTCCAAAGTAATTCCACTAATATCATTTTGTTGTTGTGACAGAATCCAATTCAAGATACCACATCACCTTAAGAATATTATTTTTGGGTCAAGGATTTAGCTCAGCGGTACTGCCTGCCGCCTGCCTTGAAACCTCAAGGTCCTGAGTTCAATCCCAGGTAGGCCCCTAAAAATATATTATTTTTGAGAAATATGTATTTCTTAATGATAAGAATGTAAATATAACTGAACATGTAATCACATAGAATCTTTTGATTATTTCTGTTATTGAACATTGCTAGTAAAGCAAAAGTATTAGGTGAACCAATCAATATTCTAGTGAAATGGTTTACAACTTTATTGGCAAGAATCATAGATGGATTTCAATCAGTGAGGGATATATCACTGATAAATGTCTACTATTAATAATGTACTGAAGTTTGTAAATGGCTCATATATATTCTTACATGAAAAGTAACCCTAAGAAGGGCCCTGAAAGACAAGTAAAGAGGTAGAGTTACAACTAGGCTCAAAATTTCTCACAAACCTAAATGTACTTGGTGATTGCTTTATTTTTCACTTTATTCATCTTTGAAATGGAGCACTAATTTCCACTGCCTCTCTAATTTAACAGAAACTAAAATTTCATCATATGAGTAGTGACTTTAGCACAGGAAATAAGTTGAAAATTATTCATCCTTTTAAACTATCTTATCCTAAAAAGTTGATTGGCATCCATTTAGATTAAATATAGAGATTTCAGATTCTGTTAACACCTAAAGTCATGTTCTGTGGGAAATTTGAGAGGAAATGATGAAGCAATGAAGGGAGAGGGAGGAAGAGAGGGGAAAAAGATAAAAAGAATTATAATATGTCCTGTACCTGTACTACCTTGACACCATGAATATAATCATTAGGTACTGCAAACATGTACTAATAAAAACATTAAAAAAGAAAATCTGCTATAAAATCTCACCTTCTCTTTACTTTTTTGTGTGTTGCTTTTTTGTCATTATTTGGGGAATATAAAATGGATTCATATTGTCCATAGCATTTCTCGCAAATCTCCTTTCTCCTATTTTCCTTCCTTCATTGAAGATAATGTAAGTGTTTAATATGGTCCAGGCACTGTGTTAGGCATGGTGAAGCAGACTAGTGAGACAATTTCTCTTCTTTGTTCAGACATTTGTGAAGGTGATATATGTGAAATCAATCAGAGGCCCCAAATCAATATGTATAAAGTTATTTTATACAGTGTAAGTTCCTCCAATGAGAGCTTCAGTCAGGAGGTGCCATTTTTCTGCTTTCTCTTCCAGTCGAGGGCCTGACACATGCTGGACAAGTATTCTGCTACTGAACTGCACAGCCAGCCTAGTAAGTAATGTTTTAAATGAGCCTAGAAGAAAACAAAATAAGTAATTCTTTTTTGTTTCTTTATTGGTACCTGGGATTGAACTCAGGACCTTGCGCTTGTAAGGCAGGTGATGGAACCACTGAGCTAAATCCCTGGCCCTAAAAATGAATAATTCTTAGAAGATCAACTACTAAGTAAAACGTAACAGTGATTGTGGGTGGATAGACCCATGTTTATAAGGAAAAGCATATGTGAATGTAAAATTCAAATATGTTAACAGAGCTGTAGTATGGTATACTGTATTAAAGAACAACAATAAAAAGATCAGAAATTATACTAACCCCAAGGAGGACTCCATGTCCATGTAACCCAAGCAAGAGATAAAAGTGCTTGAACAAAGGCAATACCAAGGATGAGTAAGAAGAGGAGGTAGATTCTAGAAAAGAGGATGAAGGAACTTGGTTGGCAGTTGAAACAGAAGAAAAGACAATCAAAAGAGATGCTCAGATCTTCTGAGGTGGTGGAAGAAAAGAAACAATTTAAGGGCATGACATGCACTGGAATCAGGGAGAGGGAACACATTCCAGCTAGACAGGTTGATATTGAAGTTTCTGTGATGCCATCTTCAGCGAAGCTTGAGAAGCTCAAGAGACAGAAGTGAGCAGGGAAACAATATTGACCCTTGTCCCCATCAGTCAGGAATTGAAGCCATGAGTTTAAATGGGACCATAAACTCCAGGGAAGATATAAAACAGAGCCAGTAGGGCAAAATAACATTCAGGAAATCTACATAGAAAGAAGAGGAGAGGCCAGAGTAGTGGATGCAAAAGCCAGAGGCTAACAAAAGCATGTCAGAAAACAAGGTAGGAGAGAATATTGGGATGAACCAGGGTCCTTAATAGCATTCGATGCATGATATAAGGAAGAGGAAGGCTAAAAAGAATAAACAAATGTTGAGCGTTAAGGCTGTGTTTGTTACATTAGTAGGAGTGGTTTTAGTGGAAAAGTGGGACAGGAGTGAGTTTCATGTAGACTGTTCAAGGGTGAGGAAGCAAAGGTTTTATTTATTCTGTAGTTTACTTTGTTCTTATTTTCTTTTATTCTCTTTTTGCTTTTCTTTGTGAAAAAAAGAGCAACATATCTGATTCACAGCCAAGGGAAAACTTCCTGTGGAGAGAGAAATAATGAAGGTACAGAAAAGAGGGAATCACCTGTGGAGAAAAATTCCCAGAGGAGTCTGACGAAGATGTAAATGTAGATCAGCAGTGAAGGGATCAGCCTCACAGAGGGCAACATCATCTTTACCCTCAGATATGCTGTGGATGGCAGTAAACATGACATTTCTAAGAGTCCCAGGACAGGGATCTGGGGGCAGTTTTCGGTTAATGAATCTCATTATCTCTGTGACCTAGAAAATGTGTTTAAATGCTGAGCTCTGCTCAGGGCATATGGTACAGGAAGTTTGATGGGCAGAAGAAAGTTCAGATTATGTACTGAGGAGACAGGAAAGACCAGTTGCCAAGAGACATTGAGACTCCAGGAAAAGCCAGAACTCATATACATATAGAAATCATGCTCTAGATTTTCTTTATTTATATGCATATTTTTCAATATTCATATGTATAATTTCTCCAGTCAGGACAGAGTAGAAGGACAAAAGATGCAGTGTTGAACTAAAATTTAGAAATTTTAAAGCTGTGAATGATGGGAAGACAGTACCATAATTCAGCACATTGTGTTACTAGGAATCTAAATGGGATAGAAAAGATGATAAATCCAGAAGATGGCAAATAGATTGAAATAAAAGGAATGAGTAAATAGAGAGTAACATTGAGCCTGAATTAAATGATGGGATTGACTTTGCAACTGAGAGTTAACTGAGGCTGATTACTTTACTCTCATACATGTTCTATTCACTTACCTTGCAAAGTTGTCAGGGTTTTTAAGTACAGTACAGAACTGTGGGTGAGACTGTACACAAGAAAATGTGCTGTGCTCTCTTAACAGAAAAAACAAGACTAAAATGAAAAGTCTTCCTATTATTACTCCAGAAACTGTACTGGAATGGGATCAACGAGATGGACCCACTGAGAATATATATGCTACTATTTATTGTCTCTTTGGATGAAAATCCAATTTCATCTTCTATCAGAGATCCGGATACTTCTATTTTATTGTAAACAGAGAAACTGCCTTACAGAAAATTACTGTTTTAACAGGTGCAGTCTTACATTCAACGGTGATTTAAAACTAGGCTTCATGACTAGTATTGTGTTCACATCACCCATTTAAATAATCTCTCTGGATATATCCTTACACATACACATCATTAAAGTGTATGCCTACATTACGTTTAATCACAGGACATTCAGGAAAACATCTCTGCCTAGATGAACTTGAACCACTTAATATATTTTATCTTATCTATCTTTATTGCTGATCAAATCGTCACATAGACAAAAATTTTAATTATTTTATATAGAAAAAGAAGAGCCATAATAATACTTTATGAAATTATAATCATATTACTGCTGTGACGTAAAGAGCAGCTCTTCATTCATGCAAGAATTACATATGTAGTATCAGGCAGGTATGGGGCTGAGGGTTTGTGATAGGTAGTGTGAAACGTACCTATTTACAGTATTAAAAAAGCCATATCTCTGCTATAAACATTTCTCAAATATTAGCGATGACAGCAGGAGTAATTTATTTATTCACTACAAGATAACATTTGCTGGAAGGTATGCACCACAGAACCAGGGCTTTGCCTCCTTCATGAGTCACTCTTCCCCTACAGGTTGGAATATAAGACAAGTTGAGCCTGGCAGATGATGGCCAACCAATAGTATTTGTTAGGTGCAGGTATGAAAGAGTTGAGTATCTGTCTTGCACCTGGAATAGTGAGGTATCCTCAGATAATATCTACTAAGGCAAGTAAACAGCATGGAAAACACATTTGAGCAAAGTAAGTAACTAAAACAGCACCTTCATGTGATCCTTTGGCATCCTCAAGACTGAGAGGAAGAAAACCTGTACCTTTACTTTTTTCTATCCTCTGAATGAAAATACACATTTTCTGCAATTATAACTACAGTAGAGAAACGGCAGTAGTGTTAGCACTATGTGTGAATTTGTCATCAACAAAAAAACATAAAGCAAACACTACATTAAATGTGTTGTGTTACACAAAATACCGTAGTGCTCATTGCTAATTTGAAATTGTGCCAGTTATTATACTCACTTGTAGGGATTTCCTTAAGATTAAAACAATGCACTTGTATACTTCTATAATTGCTTTCCTTTGTAATTCTATGCATTTTGTTTTATCCTTTAAAAAATATAACTCCAACAAATGGTACTGATATAGGTTATTTGCAACAATGACCACAAAGCTTCTTCTTTCCTTCCTTTTGGGCAAATCCCTTTCCAATTTATCTTGTAACATTTCCAGTCCAGAAATAGAGCTTTTATGCCCTGGAGTTTGGTCTGGCTTTATGACTTGTTTTAATAAACAAGATCTCACAGATAGGATACGATGGCTGAGCTTCAGCCTTGTAAAACCTTGGAACATCTACTGTCACTCTCTTAGTGCTGCAGCCCCATCACACAAAACCAAAGCTAGTCTACTTGATGTAGGAAACCTTGTAAGTAAGGGGCCTAGCTGTGGCCAGCCTCAGCTCCAGATACGTGAGCAAGGCAATCTCAGACTATCTTCTGCTAAGTGAGGTTCTTGATGATGCTGCCACAAGAGGGACCCCAGGTAGACCAGCAGTTCTGCCAACTGAGCAAAGCCTACATTGCCAACACACACCATCCTGAGCAAATAAATGTATGCTGTTTGGGCCACTGCATTTTGGGATGGTTCATTAGGTAGCACTGCCCATCAAAAATAGGTTAGGCTCCATCTGACTGTCAAATGTTCCCATGGTCTACGTGCCCTGGAAGGGTAGATGTTGTTTATCTCAGAGACTGGCTTTAGGCTTAATACTTCAGAATCTGGAAGGCTTATGAGTTGGCTACCCCTAGCTCTGATGTTTTCCCTTCAAAGAATTCTGTGATTATTTTAAAGATAGAAATTCCCAAGAAAGAAAACTACTAGTGGTTAAAATTATGTTGAAGAATAAACTTAAGGGAAAATAGTGGAAGATTTTTCAGTTTTTCTGTTTTATCTATTTGTACAGTTTAAATTTTATAAATAATTGAATAAGATGTCCCTTGAATAATTATAACAAGAAAAAATGTAGATGCTTTATTTTGTGTATACTGCTTTGCTTCTTGTGTTTTTAATGCTGGGGATCAAACCCAGGGCCTTGTGCATGACAGGCAAGCAATCTGACACTGAGCCATGTCCCAAAACATCAGAGGCTTTATTTTGCATCTCAAAAGAAGAATACAATATCGTATGATTTTCAAGCCTATCATAACAATTATTTTATATAGTCAAAATTTTTAATAGGAAAGTGAGATCGAAATCATATTTTTAAATAGCATATCCACACCTGATGAGCATTGAAAAACAGAAAGAGTTAGAAATCACAGATGACAAGTCAAGAGAATATTAGAACAAAAAGCCAGATGTGGTGGTGCACACATGTAATTCCAGCACTCAGGAAGCTGAGGCAGGAGGATCATTGAGAGTTTGAGGCCAGCCTGGGTTACATAGTGAGTTCAAGGCCAGCCTGAATGTAAGGAGATCCTATCTCAAAAAAACAAATATATGTATTTATTTTTAGAAAAAAATGGAAAAATGTTTTCCAAGACAGCTAAAAGATCAAATCAGATAATAAGTGAAAACCCTCACTGCATTATGGAAATTGATGTCACTAGAAATGTTAAGAAGAGTTTTGGTAGAAATATTGGAGTTGAATATGTACTAGTTCGTTGCGGTACAAAACTTTCAAAAGGTCGTTGTGACATCAAGTGCACACAGCTCTTTCCAGAAGTTTGATTAATCTAACGTTTATAAATAATGCTGTGCACTTACCATATCTCACATAGTGTACTTGGTGTTTCATGTGCTATGTCTTATATGACTCCTCCAATATCCCTATGAGCCAGAAACTGTATCTAGGTTCTTTCAAAAGTGAGAAAACTGGAGCTCAAAGAAGTCACAGACTCATTGTCACCCGTACTGTAAAAGGAGTAATCAAGGAGGCTTTGGGGGTACATCCAGATCCAAGCCATAACACCTGACTTCTACTGTGGGGCAAAAGACCAAGAGCAGGGGTCAGGCCAGGCTGATCCAGGAACTTCTCTTGCACTTGGATGCCACCTTGAGCCACACACCTTCTCCCTAGTCACCCAAGCAGAGGAGAGAATAGTGCCCTGATCTGACTGGGTTGGGTGCTACAGCCTGTAACTCAGCATCCATTTCCTGCAGTGATCATAGAGCTTAGCCGTGGGGGCTGAGAGGTCCCTGGCCTTCTGGAGCCACGCCCACCTGCGACCAGCCAGACACCAAGGACCCTTCAGCACACACCCACTGATGACAGCAACCCCTGCCACCCTCACGTCTGGCCTCCTGGCTGTGCCACTACCTGGTTCCACACTAAGGAGGCACAGGGGCATAAAGGCCATTATCCTGAGCTTCAGAAGTGAACAACAGATAGAGGGCCTCTCTCAGGCTCCTTGATGAAAACTGAAGCCCACTGGAAAAATGAAGAGAAACTCTGCAATAAAGGCACACCAGACCACTGTACTTGGTAAGTTGGAGGGATCATCATCTTCCATCAGAACCTGAACTATCTTCAGGGGAAAGGCAGCTGAAACCTGCAGTATGGCCTTGAAGAGTTCAACCCTGCAGGAGGACAGGGAGCTCAACTTGGGACTTACAACCAGAAATCTGCCTGAATCTCACAGGTCTGCAATTGGCTTGCTGAGACTCATTGACTTATATCTGCATGCTGCTGTCCCTGTTGTCTATTGAGAGAGCAGAGACATATCCTGAAGGAGGTCCTTCACTTTTATTTTTTTATTTGTTATTTTCAAAATTATTACTATTTTTGCTCTATTTTTAATATTTTGTTTCTTTTCCTACTCTTTTCAAATTTTTATTTTTCTCTTTTTTCTTTCTTTTCACTTTTCTTTCTCTTTCTCACTCACTCCCTTGCCATCCCACATTGCTCTTCATCTCCTTTTGTGTTCCTGTTCTGGCCCCAATTTAGATTTCTTCTTTATTTTTCTTTTCTTCTCTTTTTCCTTCTCTCACCTGTATAATCTGGCCTCACTGCTAACCTTCCCCTATCCTTCTACCTACCTATCCCTCCTTCCCCAACTCCTTTTAACTCCTCATCCTGAAGGGTAAAGTTGCTATATTGAAGACTTTACTGAGTATAAACATATGTTGGGTTGGTCCTCGATTTTGATTTAATTCACACAGTTAAAGGTGACAGATTAATAACTACTGCAAATTGTCATTTTTCTAAGATGTACTTGATGCTATGGTGTTGGTGATTGTATCACTTGGGCTGAGGTGTCATTACTGATCTAATCAGCAGTCCTTCCTGGTATAATGAAAATGAGATAGCTGCAGAGCCATTAGAGACTCAAAACCTAAAGACCAGCTATATCTGGAAAACATCTCTGAGAAGCAATCATTCCACAAGGGTCCTAACTACAAGCAGCAAAGATATTTACAATAAGCAACTTCAAAGTATCAACCCAGGAATTAAACCAAGGACAGCACCAAAAACAAAAATGAGAAGACATTTAAGCAAGGCACAAACTCAGACTTCCACCCCACAAAAGGCAAATTCTGGGGGAAATGAGGTGGAAAAGTCTGATAATCACAGGAGGTTACAAAACAGATGAATGAGTCTCCAGAAAAATTCAAAGCAGAAATAATTTCCCAGATAACTAAAGAGATGGTGAGCAGAGTGAAAAACATGATTAGACATTCTAGAACAGAAACAGATAAAAATAGATGACCTCAGAAACATGCTGGAAGTCATGAACTCCCAGCATAAGAAAGAAATGGAATCCATGAAACAGATTCAAGCAGACATTCAGGAGATTAAAAACTCCATTGAAAGTATGCATAGCAGATTAAGGGAATGTGAAGATAGAATATCAGATATAGAAGACAGGATTGCAGCTAATGACCATGAAAACAGAGATTTCTTAAAAATAGTAAGAGATCACAAGAAATCAATCCAGCAGCTGCTAGATGATGCAAAAAAGAATAACATAAGACTGATAGGAGTCCATGAAAAAACAGGAGAAAGTACAATTAACATAAAAAAAACTGTTCACAGAAGTAATAGTAGAAAACTTCCCAGACAGAGGTAGGGAATTGAACATACAGATAAGTGAGGCATATAGAACTCCAACTAGCCACAATAAAAAATTCTACACCTAGACATATAATAGTCAAGATCCCAGAAACCCAACAGAAGAACAAAATCTTACAAGTAGTTAGAGAAAAGAAACAAATCATCTACAAAGGAAAGCCCATCAGAATCACAGCAGACTTCTCAACAAAAATCCTCAAGTCAAGGAGAGCCTGGAGTGAAGTATTTCAAGCCCTAAAAGAAAATAACTTCCATCCTAGACTGTTGTATCCTGAAAAATTATCTTTCAAAATTAATGAGGAAATTAGATACTTCTACGACAAAGATCATCTGAGAAATTTTATGAACACCAAACCAGCATTCCAAACAATTCTAAGCAATATCCTAGAAAAAGACAATGATGGTCACAACTTCATGAGGCCAGACAGAGGGAAGCCACCAGGCAGAGTAAGAAACTAAAGGGGAAGGGAGAAAAATAAGAAATAAAAGAGCCAAAAACACTAAAATATCATGACAAGGATGAGTCAATATGCTTCAATTATAAGCATTGATGTTAATGGCCTCAATTCACAAATCAAAAGAAATAGACTTGCAGAATGGATTAAGAAATAAAATCCAGTAATATGTTGTATACAAGAAACCCACATAGTTGAAAAAGAAATTCAAAGACTGAACGTAAAAGGATGGAAAATTGTTCTCCATGTAACAGGAGCCTGGAAAAAAAGAGGGACAGACAATGTAGACAATGTAGATTTCAAACCAAAACTAATTAAGAGAAAAAAAAATGAAGGTCAGTACATCATTGTAAAGGGGACAATCAGAGAAGAAGAAATGGCAATCATAAATATATATACACCAAATACAAATGACCCCAACTATACAAAACAAATATTAATGGGCATGAAAAACCAAATAAGCACTAATACAGTTGTAGTGGTAGACCTCAATACCCCACTGTCGCAAATTGACAGATCATTTCAACAAAAAGTCAACAATGGAATCCTAGAAGTGAACCAAGCTTTTGAAGAAATAGACTTCACAGATGTTTGCAGAGTATTCCACCCCCCAAAATAAGAATACACATTCTTTTTAGCTACACATGGGTCATTCTCCAAAATAGACCACATGCTACCTCATAGGACATGTCTAAGTAAATGTAAGAGAATTGAAGTTACCTCCTGTATATTATCAGACCATAGTGCAATACAATTGGAGATCAATAAAATAAGAAACTGTAAAACCCCCACAAACATATGGAAAGTGAATAACACCCTTTTGAACAACAGAGGAAATTAACGAAGAAATTAGATAGTTTCTACAAGTAAATGATAATGGCAATAAAGCATACAGCAATCTATGGGACACAATGAAAGCAGTTCTATGAGAGAAATTCAGAGCAGTGAAGGCCCATATTAGGAAAACAGAGAGAACTCAAATTAACAACCGAATGCAGAACCTCAAGCTCCTAGAAAAAGAAGAGCACAACAAATCCAAAGCTCTTACAGGAGAGGAAATTATAAAGATCAGAGCAGAAATCAATGCAATGGAGACTAAGAGAATGATAAAAAACTCAATGAAGCTAAGAGTTGGTTTTTTGGAAGAATAAATAAAATCGATAAAACTTTAACCAATCTTATCAAAAAAAAAAGGAAAGAAAAGGCTCAAAACCATGCAATTAAGAATGAAAAAGGTGAAGTCACAACAGACCCTGCAGAAATCCAGAGGATCATCAATACCTACTTCAAGAACCT
>NW_004624734.1:16881848-16909969 GCF_000247695.1 Heterocephalus glaber
AAAAGGAATAAAGATAGGAAAGGAAGAAGTTGAACTGTCATTATTTGCTGACGATATGATACTTTACATAGAAGACCCAAAGAACTCTGCCAAAAGACTTCTAGACTTAATTGACAGATTCAGTAGAGTAGCTGGATACAAGGTCAACACTCACAAAACAATAGCCTTCTTACACACAAATAACAGACTCACTGAGAGAGAAATTAGGGAAGCAATTCCTTTTACAATAGCATCCAAAAAAATGAAATAGATAGGAATAAATCTAACAAAGGAAGCAAAACACTTCTACACTGAAAACTATACCACTCTGAAAAAAGAGATCAAAGAGGATAGAAGAAAATGGAAAGACATCCCTTGCTCCTGGATAGGAAGAACCAATACAGTGAAAATGGCCATACTTCCAAAACTGATATATAGATTTAATTCAATGCCAATTGAAATTCCAACAATGTATTCACAAAACTAGAGAAAACAATCCAAAAATTCATTTGGAAGCAGAAGAAACCTAGACTAGCAAAAGTAATTCTAAGCAACAGAGACATGGCAGGGGGTATCACAGTCCCCAATTTGAAACTATACTACAAAGCTATTGTGATAAAAACAGCGTGGTACTGGCAAAGAAACAGACCCAAGGATCAGTGGACTAGATTAGAAGATGCAAAAACTCCAGACATACTCAGCCACCTCATCTTTTGACAAAGGAGCCAACCACTCTCGATGGAGGAAAGATAGCCTATTTAATAAATGGTGTTGGAAAATCTGGATTTCAACCTGCCAGAGATTAAAACTAGACCCATATCAATCACCATGCACTAAACTAAGATGGAAGTGGATTAAAGATCTAAATGTTAAAACAGAAACACTAAACTTGCTGGAAGGTAAGTTAGGTAGAACTCTTGAAGACATTTGCATAGGAAAAGACCTTATCAACAAAATCGCAGTAGCACAGAAACTAGCACAAAGAATCAACAACTGGGATCTCATCTTATTAAAAAGCTTCTGCACTGCAAGAGAAACCACCGACATAGCTAAGGGACAACCTACAATGTGAGAAAAAATTTTTAGCAGCTGTATCTCAGACAAAGGACTACTATCTACCATATATAAATAATTGAAAAATATCAGTCTCCCCAAATTTAAAAACTGAATTCAAAAATGGGAATCTGAAATGAACAGACATTTCTCAGACAAAGAAGTAAAAGCATCAAATAAAAACATGAAAAAATGTTCAACATCACTGGTAATTCAAGAGATTCAGATGAAAACAACACTGAGATTCCAACTCACCCCAGAAAGGATGGCTGCTATCAAGAAGTCAACCAATAACAAATACTGGTGGGGGTGTGGGGAGGAAGGAACCCTTCTCCATCATTGGTGGGCGTGCAGACTGTTGAAACCACTGTGGAAATCTGTATGGAGATACTTCAGAGAAATAGGGCTAGAGGTCCCATCTGACCCAGCTATTCCCCTTTTGGGGATCTTCCCAAAAGAATTAAAAGAATCATACCACAGTGATATATGTGCACCCATGTTCATAGCAGCACAATTTGTAATAGCTAAAATTTGGAAGCAGCCCAATTGCTCTTCATCTGGAGACTGGATAAAGAAAAAGTGTTTTTTTTAGTGAATGGAGTACTACTCTGCCATAAAGAATGAGAAACTAGAGACATAGCTAAATGGATGCACATTGAGGTAATACTCTTAAGTGGAATAAATAGGACACACATGTGTAAATACTGAATAGTTTCTCTAGTGTGAGAAACTGAAAGTGTAAATAAGGATTAAAATGGTTCAAATCAATAATTGATCATTTTTTAAAAAAAGGAGCAATCAAAATCAAACCCATCATTCCAGAGCTCAGTGTTTAAGGCAGAACACTCACTTAGCTGAATTGTGAAGGTGTGAAAGACAGTGTTGTAGAGGAAGCAAAAGTGAAAGGTTAGGGGAAAGGGGCTAGGTTTTTCACCGACTAAAGAGGGGAGGGTTTTGTACATGTCTTAATACTGATGAGAAGTCTTTCAGCATGCAGAAGAAGAGTGAGGCTACTACAGTGAAAATCGCTAGTTTGGTTACCTTCCTGAGAGGTGGGGTGGATGTGGCAGAGTACACATGGGAAGGACTGACTTTGGAGAAGAGGCAAGGAATCTCCACTGAAGAGTGGATGGACGTAGAATGACAGCAGATGTAGGCAGCTTTGGGTACGTTATTATACAAGCAAAAGTAGCTGCCTATTGCTCTGTATAAAATACATATTTGCTAAACTCTACATATTTTGTAAAGTTTCAAGATCATCTATTTAAAAATGGAAGATAGATGAGTTAAAGTGTGTAAAATGTTGCAAGAAAGTCTGATAGCATCACTGTAAAGAGAAGGAAGAGTTGGAAAACCTAGTGGAATTATTAAGCTGTCCAGGAGCATGAGGTTAGTTGAGATCCTCATTTTATAGGTGTACCAAATGTCACATTATGAGATTTTCTCTGCCTCTATTCCAAAGTCGAGGATTTACCTAAAGAAGGAGCTTCATAATGCAGGATGGATACTTTTGTAGACATGAATAATAAAGGATCTAAGAGGTCATGAGATTTAGGTAATTGGTGGGAAGGATTGAGATAAACTGGGCTATGGAAAGAAAGGACCAATGGATGGGAAATTGGATCAGTCAGCAGAAGAGCATTCTAAAAACACGTGCAGCAGAAATGGAGGACTAGCAGTAATGTTGGGAGTTCGCAGTTGTGCTTGTTTCTAATCCTGCTGAGCTCCAGTGGACAACTTGGGAAAAGGAGAAGTTCATGGGAGAGAAGAGGGAGTATCAGAATTTAGATTTTTGTTATGTTGATTATATTGTCCTTGTAGACGGAGTTGAGGTAGACAAGAAGATAAGAAGCCAGGTAACACAGAGGACAATGAATGAGCCCAAACATGAGAACGGTGTTGAAATTTATACAGAACATAAATCGTCAAAGAAAGAATTTTCTCTCATGAGTAAGGGCAAAGAACCAGAGGGACATTAGCCCTTGAAACACCTTTGAATCCAGAGTAGATTAGATTTTGGAGACAGGCCAACTTTTCTTGGATAACATCTGAGATAAGCATTGTAGATTCAGAGAGTCAGTTTTATTTGAAGTATGGAGACTGCAGACATAGAGGAGTTTTTTGATTATGTGGTAAGTATTGTGCAATTCCAGTGAAATGATTTGGAAGGAAAAGGAAGTAGAAGGTGTACATCAGGATAGAGAGTGTTCAGTGCACTGTGGGGCTAAAAGTCAGGTTAGTACAGATGATGAGATAGGCTTAGAGCTTTGGCAAGCACTTTGAGAAAGAGTTTAGTGTTCATAGTCTCTGGAAACATTGGTTAGTCATACAGTTTAGCTGTGACCTGAATGAGAATGAACCCTAGTGGCCATATGGTGGTGTGGGGTGTTTCTTTTCCTCCTGTACTGCAGGAGACTGGTTTAAGTAAAATGTTCCTGGTGGTCATGGTGTCTGTGGGCAGCAGGAAGCAGGCAAGCTGGGGTGGCCTACAGGGAAGGCTTCATGCCAGTGACTGAAGGACCTACCTTCCCCAAGTCAGGATCTGCCTTACATTATGGGTGCACGTCCTGTCAGCAAAGCCTGTGACCTGGGTGGTCCACAGCTGGGGCAAATTGTCTTACTGAAAATATCCTTCCACTTCTCTATTTGTGTACATTTATAATTAATTTACTTAGGATAAATTCCCGGAAAAGAAATTGTGATATTAAAGGAAATGGATAATTTTAGTGCTTTTAGTATATATTTCAAATTTCTAATTATGAGGTTTCCATTGCTTTCCATTTTCACTTGCAGTGAGAGTTTATTCCACACTCTCTTCTTTACATAAAGTTTTCAAATTTTTAAAATCCCTGCCAATGTAATAAGAAAACATTGACATCTACTTTTGTTTACCTTGTGAGGCTGAACAAGGATCGTTTGCATTGCTTTTGTGTATTAAGTGTTCATTTATATGCTTTACCCATCCTTGTATTGAGGATTTTTGTCTTTCAATGTCTTCTGTAAGACTTCTTTGTGTAAATATTATCACTGCCTTCTACAGTAAAAATATGTACCTAATGTATTGCTTGCCTATGTTTTTATTTTTTATGGCTTTGACTAATAGATATTTTAAATTATTAGTGTGGAAAGAACGTTTCATACTCTTCCAACTTGATTCTCAGGCTGAGTTTCATCTTTAGAAGGTAGAGGCTGATCTTGCTTGAGAATTTCATCTCAAATATATACTTGCCAGTGCTCCCACTTGCTGTCTCTAAAATTATGGCATCTAAAAGGGAGTAGGAGACCCCTTTCTCAGCAACCCTTTATGGGTGTATCTTTGGATATTCCAAGTTATGGTCATAATTTGTTTGAGATCATAGTTTTCAGCCATGAATGTAACAGGTATATGTTAAAATGTAAACAGTTGTTCACCTTGGTGAAAGCTTTTTTCAGTAGAGCAATGAGAATGCCTATTTCTGAGCACTGAGGGGAAAGGGACAGGCAAGCATGCGTCCCTGGCCTTCTGTGTAGCACAAAACTCCAGTGTCAGGCAGTAAATAGGCAGGAAGGAAGCATAGCTCTGGAGGAGATTTCATGGGAATGGAAGACAAGAAATAGCTGGTTCTAGAGAAGGATGCACAAAGAAAAGTCTAGATTTGACATATTCTGCATTCAAACCTGCATGATGGTGCACTGGCCCTTCTCCCAGATTATTTTTTATATCAAGTAATAGTAAAGTCAGTCAACCTCACTCAACACTCAAATATCGCTTAATGTAATGACTTTCAAAGTATATTTCACTGTAACTTCAAATACCTTAAGGATAAACATTTAAAAATTCCTTTCATAGGGAGTTCTTTCAATATGTTCCTAAAGATTCACTGAAAATTATGGTAAGGTTGTGGTTTGTTTGTGTATTTAGTTTTTTACATTTTTCTGCATCAAAAATCAGCACCTTAAAAATAGTAATGTTGGAGAGAAAGCATGATATTCACTGTGAATGATGTCCACAAGAGAAAAGGGATGCATAAGAGAGGTTAGTGGATTGGGTGGATATGATCAAAAGATGATACCTGCAAGTATGGAATTGCTACAGTGAAATTCATTCACTTATACAATTAGTGTACATCAATTATTATATTATTAAAAATTAATAAATGATGCCCAATTGGGTTAATTTGAATTCCTGCCTTGGGAAATTTATAGCATAAGAGAAAAATATACATATAAGCTGCTGAAATAACAACACAAGTAATTCCATCACCATATCCATATAAGAACAATATTTTTTGTTTAATAAATGAATTCAACTAAATTTTATGATATAGTGTATTTAGGCCCCTTCACCCTTTGTGATTTCATTTCTTTGATTTTGTTTTACACTATTTAGGTCACTTAGCTTTATTATTGGCTCAAGATTTGCAAATTTCTTCCAGGTGATCAACTTGCTATACTAAAAGCCTTTTCAGCAGCCTGCTGTGTACTCAACTGGATATTACACATGGAGTGGTAAGATTTTTTCCTCTGGAGTTTACATTTTTACTGGAGTATCATCTGAATGAGAAAAAAACTTCATTGGGGTATAGTTCACTGTTACAGGGTAGAGAGCTTACTTACTAGTGCAACACCTTGACTTTAATCCCCAGCACTGAAGGAGAAAGAGAAAATAGATGTTGAACAAACTGTGATAGAGAAATAATGAAAGTTCTGTATGAATACTATAAGTGAGGGAACTATATATTATGCATTACTGTTTAACAATATTCTTCATGTGTGTTTTGTGTTCATATATTTTGTCTATAAGGAAGCCAGAGACTGTGGATTGTCCATCCAGACATAAAGCTCTGTACAGTTAGCATCTATAGGGGAGAAAAGAGTGTCATCTCCCATCATTAGTTTCATGTCTAAAGAGCCTGTAATCAATGACAGATAAGCAAGAGAAAACTTTACAAATTTACTTCATGTATGTTTTACATGATAATGAGGCTTCTGAACGAACCCCCAAATAAATTAAGAACTCTGCATCTTTTCTTGCTTAGGTTTGATTAAGAGTGAACAGTCATGGGGAAGTATAACTGAACAAAAGAGGTTGGATCTAATAATACACTGCAGGGAACTTAAGGTCTATTTGGTCAGAATCTTCTCTTCATCTTTTTGTCTTTAGAGATAAAGACGTTTCTTCCCTACAGATACAGTACCTCTTGCATAGGGATCATATGCCCTGCTTCAGGGGAGAAGGCAAGGGTAAGGTAGGAGAGATTGTTATATTTTGGGTACTAATGTCCCCCAGAGACAGTCTCAGTCTCTTTCTCTCCCTCTCCTCCACCCTCCTTGCCACTTTCCTCCCCCCCTTTCATGTCTCAGCCATGATAAGAATGGTTTTGCTCCTCCACATGCTCCCCACCATGATGAGTTGACTCACCATAAGTCCAATAGCAGCAGGGCCAATTAAACATAGACTGGAACCTCCAAAACTTGAGCCAAAAGCAACCTTTTAATTTTAAATATTTATTGTCTCAGGTATTTTGTTACAGTAATGGAAAGCTGACTTATAGATGATGTTATTGATGACCCTTGCAGTGGGTTTTAATCTCCTGTGAAACAATATGATGCAAGGTGACAAGAACAGAAGACAGAGACAAGACTACAGAATGCTGAGTCTTGGACTGATCTAAGCTGTTCTGGGCACCAAGGACATCCAGTGTTTATTCATAACAAGTGTGGGAAAGGGGGAGCAGAGTAGGCCTCAGGACACCTGATGATAGTGGGAAGGACTGTGAAAGGGAGGCACTAGCATATCTTTTGCAGGAGAGAATGATTAATTCAGAGGGGAAAAATTTAGCTGGAGTCAGTTGACCTTGGCTGGAAGTGAACTCAGCAAGTCCCTGCTACTTCTAATATAATATAGCTGAATTATGGAGGGGCAAGGAGCTTTGCCCCTTATAGCCTGTTAATATGGGCAGAAGTGTCTGCTACACTGACTAATATTGAGACCTGTCTGCTTCTACAGTTTCTCAAATATTTTAGGATAGCATGTCTTGAAACCCATCACATTTAGCACAAAGAATCTCAGCTCTGATCTTGTGATATCCAGATTTATTTATTTTGGTCTTGTCTTTTCTTTTTACTTCTAACCAAAACAGGTTGTCCCTATAATGATCATCCTGGGACCGAGCAAAGGCCTGTCATGAGCATATTTAGTTGTTCTCATGCACTGTTTTGTAGCATATTTTTATAATCCATGCTTTGTTGTTTTATCAACCTTGAATTGGAAGAAATATTGATTAGTCAGTTGATATTAAAGTGACAAATTAATGAGTCATGGGGGAATAGGATCGAGTAAAAGGAGTATATCAAAAGTGTATGTGATGCTCAGGAAGAGTAATAGTTGTGTGTGTGTGTGTGTGTGTGTGAATGTGTGTGTGTGAAGATTTGTGAATCAGCCTTCTGCTCAGCCTGAGAGCCTGGTATTTAGCATCAGCAACCAGGCTAGTTGATTGTCTGACCACAAAGATTGAACACTTGCAAACAAGCGGTGCATCTTGAACTGTCTTCAACTACCATTAACAAGTTCCCTTCCCTTATCTTCACCAGAACAGAAGGAGGAAATCAAGGTATTGATAAGTTCATTCAAGTATCCCATGTGGCTTTTGTATGAAAAATATTGCAAAAGCATAATACTGATGGGGCGATGGGTAAAATCTTTATTTTATCCAGTGTGCTTTAACAACACTGCCTCAGAGTGGAACTGAAAAGATACAATGAAAGTGGAAAGGATTTTTCATTTTCAAAAAAAAGATTGCTTTCTGTGAAAGAGTAAATAACATCTGTGAACTGTTTTATACATGTTAGAGATCTCCAAATCTAAAATAAAATATATGCTTCCTCAGAAAATCATGCGCCAGTCCACTTTAGTAACCCTATTCTTTTCTAATAAATGTTTGTTCCCAAAGTGTATCATATAAAATGAGACAATGAGGTGTAGCCACATGTACATGGGTTATTTATTTATTCTGTGGACTAGGTCTCCCTCTACTCAGCTTGATGCATCTGTAACTGGAGAATCTGCCTTCTCTTAGTTGTGTGATCAACCCAGTACACACCTTGTTTTCATGAAAAAATAGTGTATTTCTCTATATGATTATTCTTCAACTTTTAAAGGAATTGTGAATTTTCAAAGTGCCTCTTTGATAGGGTAACAACCTACTATTTCATAGGCTAAAACATCTGTTAATCTCTTTACACTCAAGTATTTGGCCTCTGAAAACAGAAAAGGATGTAACTGCTAATTTAACTTTCACCATGGTAAATTCACAAAAAGGCAATTTTCAAAATAACTAAGACAAATCCTGTTAAAGTAGAAATTAACTAGTTAAAAGCAGAAATTAACCAATTACAATCTTATGTGCCAGGCATGTTTATAATTATTACCTTATTTAGAACCTACCATCACCTCAGTAGGTACATATTATCATGTAGATGTGATAAGTAAAGAAATTTGGCTGAGACAGGCTAAGCAAGCCACAATTATGGAACTATTCTCCACTGTCTTCTAAGAAATGTTAATTATTTTAATGCTGTCATTCAAGAATGCATTCTACACTTCAATTTTGTGAAAAGAAAAAAGAGGTAGTAAACATAATTTAATGTGCTTTTTGATGACTCAACCCACCTTTTCCAGATGCAGTTATTGGGTTGTTTATAATATCCTGGTGCATGAAGAGGAAAGGGGTATGTTATGTGTAAATACTCTTACAAAATACTGACTTATTTCAATTGGGGATTCTAACAGTTGATTTTAATGGGTTCTCTTTCAGGTCTCTGTCAGATCATTAGCTGCCTTTTTGCTCTGCCCTCAAAACACTGGCTACTGGCAATAAAACCTATGCTGCATGAAAATTCTACTTCTATTCTTCCATATACTAGTACACTAGGTAAACTGCACTGTGCTTCAGAACCAAGGGCTAGTGGATCCTGAGTGAGCAAGAGGACAGATTTCTGCTTTGCTACAAACACATGAAGGATTTATGTGGCTTTGCATGTTTACAGTTCCTTTACTTGATACATACGCTTGGTTAAATGTGACCTCTTAGCAAGAGAGGTTTTATAGTCCAGCTCAAATCTCACACCCTACCCTTGGCTTTCTTCTCTTACCCCTCCCACACCGCACCCTCAGTCCCCAGTGCACCTTCAGATTCCCCTTTCTATTTTGTGCATGCTCTTTAGTCAGTGTCCCAGCTTGCCTTGACTTTGAGCCTCATTACTTTGTTCACCTTTGTATTCGTCATACAAACTAAAAATCTAAGAATGTGAACTATATTAAATTTTTGGTGCATGTCTTTTCATCACTGTGCTTCAGCAAAAACATGTTTGAAATCAAATGAGATAACCCTGTCTTCCACAACAAAATGATAATGTCTACTCTGTACTGGGTGCCTAAGTAGGTCAAGGGTTTACATGCACCATTCCACTTAATCCACATAAGATGGCAAGGTGGACACCAATTTCACTTTAAAGGTAAGGAGGATAGGGCCAAATAAATTAACTAACTTTTCACATTCTCGTATAAGTTGCAAGGGATAGAACCGGTATTTTCATATAGAGCCCCTGAACTCCAAAGCTATGATTGTTTTATTGTGGCAAACTATGGACACACACACATTTAGTACATGGAAACTTACACCAATCTTGAAACATTATGTATATTTTATAAATATATATTTTGGATTTAGAGTATATGATTGTCTTTGTATAATATATACTATAATATATAATATATATCTGGGTATAATATATCCCAGAGATACTGTGGGAGTTTATATCTAGGCCAATGCAATTCAGTAAATATTGCAATGAATTGAGAAACATGAATTTTTCATTTCTCAGTGCATATGAAAGTCCTTTATACTATTCTTTAGTCTATTAAGTGTGTAATAATTTTATGTAAGAAAATAAATGGACATCCTTTAAAAATCTACATTGAAGGAAAATGTACTTAATTTGATTAACAATTAATCAGGATTTTGATACAATAGAAATAAGTTCTATACTGCTGGTCAAAGGACATGGATGAGAATCACTGCTGTGTTATATTATCTAACTGGACCTTAAATTCATCATCTGTAAAATGAATTTTCCAATTTTCAAGGCTTTACAGAATATCACAGGAATTAATATTCTCAAAATCCCTCATTGAATAAATGGCATTAGTGACTATGTAGAAAAATTGCCACCTTTCTATAGCACCTTTCATTTTCACCTACAACAGAGCTGGGAATGCAGAAAAATGTAAGGAATGCTCCCAAAGACCCTAATTATCAACAAATGAAAGCCATAACAGTTTATATAAATTATTCACAAAATATTCCCCAAAACTTACTTTCATCAACTTATGTATCCATACATTCAACAAAGACTAATTGAATACTCATTCAGTACTTGGTAATGAGCAAAATAATGATAAGTAAATTTATGTCATCCTAGATAGCTTGATGTTTCCAATTGGACAGGTAATTATTGAGTGTCATTATATGCTACTCATATAGTTAAAGTTTCAGGATTGATTTCTGAAGAAGATGAGGTATATGCTCCTATATTACATTCTATCTAGGAGTTGGAGTAGTGGAGGATAAGATAGAAGACTCCTAAGGACAAATGGATAAGCAGTCAGTAAAGTTTCAAGGAAACACACAGGAGAGCTACCTAAGTAGACATAGACAGTGGGAAATGAGTGAATAAAGTAGTACAAAAAATGTGACATCATGATTATGATCTGAAGGAGGGAAGAAAGAGAAAATCAGGAAAAAGGAGAAGCCAATGTAAGTTTAAGAGAGTACACACAGATGGAGGAATGGAGCAATTCACCCAAGGCAATTCATGTCCAAAATCACGGAGGAGTAAGAGAGGAAAACACATGAGTGTGCAAAAAAAGTCAGAAAATGGAAACACAGTGTAAGAAATATTGAAAGCTGAATATGGAAGAAGAAGCTAGGCCTGCATCCTGAAGCAGTTTAGAAGGAAAAATGAGCATTTTGCATTTGATATTGAGAATAACAGAAAACCACTAAGTGGTGCTAAAAAAAAATATGATTGGGTTTATATCTTTACTCTCATTGGGTACCAAAATCTGCACAGTATCGTTACTCACTTTCCTCTCTACCTCTAACAGAGCCCGGAATTCTAATCCTAACCCTGAGCCTATTCTCTGTGAAAGAATAAGATCTGAAAAATCAGAAAAATCCCATTATAGTCATTAGAAGCAGAAATAGAAAAATATAAAGTCTGGACATGTTTTTTTAAAATCTGAAACATCTGTACTTTTAGTTTCTTTTAAATTTAATCGTATCTGTGATTATTAAATAAGTTTGATTTAATAAATACAACTAACACCTCACTCCTCTCTTCAACTGAATGGTCAGGAGAGTTGAATCCATTTTACTTGGCTCGCCATCATAGTGCCAAGAACAATGCATTGCACTCATACCCAGATTTTGAATGATTGAGTGCATAGACGAAAACAGCGCATGAACTTTGATAGCCATTAAGGCAATACTGTACTACATTAGAGTCCAATGTTAATAAATATAAATTATCTGAAAAGTTTGAATTTTATCTACACCACTCATTTTGAAAAATAGTAATACAAAATTAAGAAAACCTCAAAAAGTGCATTTTTGTTTTATCTAACAATTCGTAAACGTTAACCTAACAAGAAACATATCTTCTCTGCAATTTTTATAGAATAGGTCCAGAAAGCTTGAGATCTTACAATTTTTGCAATTGTAATTATTTTAGGGTAATTTTTCAAAAGTGTATTTTCTTTTTTTTCCTTTATGCTTTGGAACTTACAAAGTAGCTCTCTTCTCAAATCTAAGAAATCATGCAGTGTGTTAAAATACTTTTCATGATTTTCATTTAAAACCAACCTCAATTATATCTTAAGCTAAGAGTCTCAGAATGGCTATGGTTATCTGTATTAATTCTCATGCATTGAGAGCAGCCATCTCTAAGTAGATGTGTTATTGCTCTTCAGAGTATTATAGTAATATGAAACAGGAAGTGAACGATTCCATGTTTCCTTTAAATGCAAGAGAAATAAGTGTGATCAGCTAAAGTGTGTCCCATTGGGGATTTATCCAGAGCCACAAACCCCTGTAGGGAAATTAGTCTACATCAGCCTCCTTTAAACATACTACAATCTAGCTCTTAACAGAGAAAGTGGAATCAACAATTATAATATGAATGTGGTTTATTGCCCAAAGTGTCAAAATTAAGCATCTGGTCTATTCTTTGTCAAAATAATGCATCCTTCAACTTAGTCGCGTTAAATAAAAAAGAAACAAACTATTTTTTTTTTTTTACCATGAATAAATGATTCTGAATCTTTGGGAAGAGTGTGATATTGTTTGTATTTGAGTGTTTTGAATTTCAAGATGCAGGTTTCTTTGTTAAATCAATCAATAGAAACTCGCAGAAGCCAAGCCCAAGACTTTCATCCTTTCTAGTAGAAAATAAAAAGGACAAAAATTGATTTTTGACCCCACATAAACTCTTTAGGCATTGGATCTGTGAAATATTTTGTCTTCTGATTTCCAAATCCTTTCAAGGTAAAAGACTCATGCTACCTCCATGAGCACATCTGGAGTAGTGTTCACAAGTGCTACGTACTTATGATGTTAATAATATTATTGCATTCATTGTTATAAGGATAATCTTTGCTTCTCATTTTCATGCCACTATGCACTTTTTAACATATGTTAACTTCTAAAATCCCTTTAATGCAAAATAATGTGAGAATATCATTCCATTTTTCAGCTAAAGAGACTGAGACAATGAGGTTCACAGATACGTTCCAGCTCACAGTTGGGAAGGAGATCAAATTTAGGAATTCTACAAACAAAACAAAATAAGAACAGACAAATCAGATTATGGCTGAAATGAAAAAGACATTTTGATATGGTAAAAGCACATAAATGAAAACCACTTCCATATTTTATGCTGCTCTCTATGATATTTTTTCATTTGTCCTCAAATAATATAATTCTTTTAAAGTTGTTTTTTGTTAAAATAAAATTTCCATTCTTTGATATTTCTTTTTTTCCTAAAGTGAGTAACTGAAACAATATCCAACATTATCTTTGGCATTGCATTAATAAAACAGAAGTATGTTTTTATGACTGAATGGCCCTTCAAAGTCTGAGATTCTGTTACTCTGGTGAGCAAACCTAATTAATTTGAAGAAATTTAATGCTTTTTAAAGAGAAATGTCAAAAAAAAAGAATTCCTCCTTTCCCTAAAATTTGGAATCACACAAGCATATTCTTTCAGAATCTGTCACAAATATGGGCCTCACTGTTAATCTCAATCATGGCTACACCTAATTAGCTCACCAATTTGATTAACCTATGGTTAAGTGTTACTATGAGAACTACTCTTTGATTGTTAAATATTTGTTCTAAAACACAAAATATTTGTTCTATTTTATGTTTTTGTAAAAGTACAACCAAGCCACACTGCTATACTGTACTTGCTTTTATATCGCTTAAGCAGATCAGTACTTATACTAACATTAGTTTTGAACTTTTAGGGATAGACATGATTTTGTATTCATTCTATCATAGTTCTGAAGACATACCAAATGTCCAAGGAGAACCAAGAGTCATACAACTTTAATTCTTGTTCCAATCTTGCTATCCAAGATCTGGATCTTGCAGAATCTTTTTGTTTTATAAGACCTATGTAATACTAACTATATAAGAAAGGTTTGTGAATATTGATGTTAATTTTGGGGAATCAACTTCTCAGAATGATTAGAAACCCAATATTCTGCAAGCTAAAATTGTTTTGATATAAAGTAATCATTTCTTAATAAAAATTATTATTTCTATGATCACCATGATTTATTACATGCTTACTAGGTGCAAAAATAGTTAAAGCACCGCTTTATCTTTCATGTCATTTAACTGAAGCACTAGAAGAGATCATTCTAATAATGAAAGTTTGTTAAAAATTATCTTATACCTTGTCCCAATTCTTTTAGGAGAGACATGGTATTCATGATTACAAGTGGATGTTTTAGAGAGTTTTTCGCTTTGAATCATATCTACCTAAGAAATTAATTTTTTAATAGATAATTCTAGGGTTTTCACACATTAACCTATATTTAAAGTCTTTCTAGGGCTGGCAACATAGCTCATTCATAGAATGCTTTCTTAGCATGTGCAAGGTTTTAAGTTTGATTTCCAGCAAGAACAACAATACAACAAACTGTGACAAATTTCTGATTTCCTTATATCCCAAATAGAACATTTTCACATACCAACATGCTACATCAGTCTTGCAATATGAAGCTAGCATAAGGATTTTAAAATGCAGAGCTGCAGACAGTTGAAAATACAATATTTTACATATTTTGACCAATCTTTTATTGCCATCAGAAATATCTCAAGGACTGCCTTTTTCTGCAAGCTCAGCCTCTTTTGCTTTTCTAACCTCTGTACTTCTTTCTTATCTCTGGTCTTCATCCTTAATGCCTGTTTAAGCCATTTTCAAAGCCACAGAATTCTTTCTTGTTTGGCCATCTGATTCCACATCATTCCCTGGGGACTCCATCAGCTCCCATGAAAGTAGACTACTAAGAATTTCTCTAAACATAGGTCTTTGCAAAATAGAAACTTTGATATTAGTGGTTAAATTTTTTAAATGTTTCCCTACAGTACACCAACAGCAATTATTTGAGATGAACATAACTGTTATCACTGAGATTTTTAAATTTTATTTTTATTAGTACATGTTTGCAGTATATAATGATTGCATTCATCCTGGCTCATGTGCATAAACACCACAATTCTTGTTATGGCCCTTCCCCAACTCTTGCTTTATCTCTTATTCCTCTGACATTTTGAAGATGAAGAAACTGAAGTGCCCACAGTTAAAAGACTCCAACTTTGTGTGGATAGAGAGCAGAAGAACCAATCTTGCCTTTAATCATTTTTAGTTTGATTTCAGATCATACCTTAGATTCTTTTCACCACTTAGACTTGATCTTTCTTGCTTGTCTGTACCTTCCTTTGTAGCTGACTCGTATTTGTTCTAGAATATCTCATGCTAGAAATTTTTCCTTGTTAATTTTTGAATTCAGCTTCACATCTTATATTTATCTTCTCTGTTAAAAGGTATGCCATATCCAGTAAATGCCTGAGATCATCAAAATCAATTTGATTAGTCAAATTACATAAAAATATTTTATATGTTGTGAAATTCACAAAATGCAAGGTATTAGTGATGTTTAGTCAGTAAAAGTCACATGAATGACAGTTTATAATATCTTCAGTAGAAACTTTCGTGTGATGTAACAATAATAATTCAAATTTATTATCATAAATATCTAATTAAATTATACTAATTATTATAAGACAGAAGATACTTCCGAATAGTTCTTAGAAAATAAACCTGAGGATTAACCCTATAGTTTATACTGTGACAAACACAAGTTTCTACAATGACTTCTTTCACCATGTGTAAGTGTTTGGCTCTCTTAGAAAATCAAAGAGCTTGGAAGTAAATGTACCCATTGCCTATTTGTGAGCCAAACTAAACAAATGAGATACAATGATTCTTGATCTACTAAGACCTTGGTAAATTACCAAAAAAAAAAAAAAGGATAAAAACTCCTTTGGGCCAGACAGGTAGCTCAGTGGTAGAACATATGTTTCACACATGAGAGGGCATACGTTCAATCCTCAGTGTCAAAACTAAGTAAAAAAGATAAAATAAAGCACAAATATAGAATAACTAGGAATATGTCTTTATTTCAGGTGGACCCAGCAACAGACATAGAAATATTTTATGGTCATTAACTTCTGAAAATTTATTGAATTCTTTATGTCTCGGTACTTAAGATGATGTATTTAAGATGGGAATCGTAGCTTCAAAATGAGCTTCTGTTAGATCTCTTAATCAATGTCAATGTAATGATCAATGAACACTTTTAAATCTATATACTGTTTCAGGACAAAGTGTCTCCTCCATCTCTTGGACCTGATGGAAACACGTAAATGAAAGAAATATCTAGTGTACAATCTGGTTCTTGGAGTAGTGTAAACCAAATGTCTTGTTATAAAATTTGAAAAACCTCTCAGTCTTTCATACTTACAGTATCACATGTCAGCCTAAGAAGTAGGATGACATTAAACTACAGAGTCACTAGGCTTTTGTTCTTTTTCAATTTGGAAGGATTGAGGTGATGAGAATAGGTTTTATACTAAAAAGTATGTGAGTAAAAGACAAAGGCATATCTATATCCTTTTTGGAGGGCTAGACAGAAAAGCTATTGGCTTTTAAATGTATCTTCCCATAATTCTGACTACTGCCCCAGTGAAAGGGATACATTTTTGCCATTTTTCAATAAGCCAGTACATTAAAATTGGTTAGTGAAGCCTGTAATCCAGTGGACTTACTTGCTTAGGAAGAGATAGATTTGACTATTAAGACAAATGCAGAGACAGTTTGCTTGCATTTTACATTTGCATTTAATGAGCAAGGGACTTTAATAAACATGGGCAATAGCCAGACCAATTGAATCTACTCCACTCTGCTACTTTCATGTGCTGCTTATTTTATAAACTTATGTTAAACTGCAAAGCCCTAAACAAATACATGGAATATTTAAATGAGTTGTATTTCTAAAAACCCAATAGTCATTTATTAGGTGTTTTATGTTTTAGTACACTTAGTTTAATCTATATAATATTTAAAAAGATATTGGTCCATTTAAAGTAATGTAACAACTCAGTTTTGCAGGATACATTTCTTACAAATCTGCACTGCTTGGCAAATGCTAAGGCCAACTGGGAATCTTACAAGTTCTCTGGACTATAAAGAACATAACAATTTGTTTTGTGTTCTGCTTCACTTATAAAGCATTCAAGGTATTATACGGTGGAATGTAGCTCAGTGGTGAAAATGGTTGGTCACTCTCTTACCTATAAAGATATTATTATTGAAATACATGTGGCAACGTGCTTTGTATGTAGTCTGCTTTTGTAATAATCCTATGTATGATTCACATTTTGACTACAATGTGCATACATCTTAACATTTAATAGCTAGAATATAATACAATATTTTTGATACAAGTACTATGTATTATTGTGCATCATTGAGTTATAACCAAAATCACAGCGAACTAAATGGATACAAGGCCAATCAAATAATTTATAATAAAAAAGAGAAACAACAACTGAAGACTAAGAAGCTGCCTGGCATGGTGGCACATGCCTGTAGTCCCAGCTACTCAGGAGGCTTGGACAGGAGGATTGTAAGTTGGAGTCCAGCCTGACCAACTTAGTGAAACCTGTCTTAAAATAAAAATAATTCGAAAGGACTGGGGAGGTAGCTCACTGGTAAAGTCCTTTGAGCTCTATTCCCAATGCTGCAGATGGTGCCTTTCGTTAATCATCCAGTCATATCCATCCTATGATCATACAATGAGAAGAGGGGGCTTAAAATTTCACATAGTATATGATCCATTAAGAAGGTATTCCTGGTTCTGAACTATGAAAACACTTTGAGAAATCAATAACTCCCTCCTGATTTAGGCTTTAGTAGGAGCACTGACTTGGTGTGCATCAGGTACTTCCTGTGGGCTATGACCAACCTGGGTGAGATCCTGCTGCTTTAAATGTGGCTCTAGTCACACAATCAATCTCGTCCAGTCTTTCTATTTGATTTTCAACAAAATGATTGAAAAGAAAAGGCAGAGAGTATAAGGAAGAAAGAAAATTCCTCCCCTGCCTTTTTCACAGGTTGCTATAAGGTTCAAATGAGATCCTGCATGTGAATGTGCATCAAAGTGTAGAAAGAGCGCGCCATCCAACATTCAAAGTCAAAGAAACATTTGAAGTTATGCAGGCCTGTCTTCCCACATTATAGATAAGCAGCCAGAAATTTATTGGCTAGGATGCAGTTCTTTTGAGACACAGTCCAGATACATTTTAGGATATTTACATCAATCCTCAATTCTCAGTATTATCATAATTTTTATCAAAGACATAATTAATATCTTGTTGATAAAATACTTAAATGCCCTTTAATAATATGACAAGCATACTTTTCTTTCTGAAACATTATTTTATCTTTTTTGACACCCAATCACCTGGTTGATCTTATGTCATTCTTACCTTCTTCTTTCATCAGATTTCCCTGCTCATGTATATAAGAGTCCTACTGATATCAGTTTTCAAAGTCACACTTTAATTACTTAGTACTCTGGTGATTTCAAATGTCTTTTTCAAGTGAACAACTACAAAATTTATATGTCTAATATCTTAAAGTTTAATCAAAATCCTAACCATTTTAGAGAGACAGACAGCAGCAACTCTGGGATCAGGAGAACAGTGGGTACAGCCTTTAAAAGTCTGAGGGTAAGTGACTTCAAACTAGAAGTTCTGATCTAATGAAATAACTGAACAGATGGGACTAATTAAACTCTTGGCATAATCAGGCATGAAAAAGTAAAGATATTCATTGTTCAGTGCATCTTCTCTTGAGAACTATTGGGAGTAGGTGTTCCAGATAAAAGTCCCACAAAAGAGAAATATTTGAGAGGGCAGTAAATCAAGTGCCAGAATTAAGCAGCACCATGGCCAACAGAGCTTCAGTGTAACTTGCAGTAGAGGCTCCAGAACAGAGGCTGTGGAGAAAAGAAATGTAACTGATAAAATATCTGAATGAATTTTTGGAACAGATTAAGGTTCCCAAAATGAGTGGAACATGTGAAAATAAATATAGGTACAAAAGATACCAATCCCTTGAAAAAGAAAATAACTGTCAACTTCTAGAAGTTTAAGAACATTAGGCAGAAATTTGGTCAATCATGGCCTCATTTCTCTGACATATGAAGCTCCTCCTAGTAGCTAGGCAGGGAGCACTTAGCCTTGGGTACCATTCCACCATGGGAACAAGGGAATCATTGTGAATTTATTTTTGTATTATTCATGAATGTAATCTTTGCCCTGATCCCTTGAAGGTTCATTAAGCCAAGGGCAAGTTGAAGTTTTAATTAATTTTCTAATTCTGACCATACTTTATATTGTTTTTTAGAATGATCAACAAGTAAGAATGCATAATCATAATATGTTATTTGAGTCAGCAATAGAAGTACTTGTATAACCATGATATTGCAAATAGTAGGTGCTACTATAATCAAATATTATAACATAATCTTGCTGGGAAGATGTGGTGAGGATTGGGACCCTGATTTTAAGAAAACCAATTCTTTATCTATGCTACTAGCAAGTCCATAGGTAATACCCCAAATAGATAAAACCAAGAAAGTAGTATGAGGATATTATTTAGAAACATGCAGATAAAGATAGAAAGATATTAAATTATTTGAAAATTGAGATCTCCCGGAAATCAACGACAGAAAATGCTCGTTTTAAAACTGTGTATTGTAATTTTTTTTCCATTTCACATATCAGCTGTTTGAGATCTTCATTTTTCTCTTATAGTTTTAGCTTTATACATTAATACATTTTCCTGCCTAATAAGAAGTGCAAATATTTGTTTTAGAGATGTTAAATGGATAAATGGAGGCATTACCATTAGTGTAATGGCATGTAAAATGTCTTTGCTTAAGCTTAGAAGGCTAGAGGAAACCAGATAGAAGCAGTTGAGATGGAATTAAAATAAGAATTTCACCCTGGCAGTTGGAAGACACATGATTTTTAACTGTTTTCAGACTCTTTACTCAGTATCTTACTGCTAGATACATTCAATTTTACTTTTTCTCAATGTTGAGTATTATGTCCATGTTTAAAAAGCTTAGATTATTACATTATATTTATCTGGTTCTTTCCCAAAGGATTTGAAAAGCAAAGAAGTAGCAACAACAAATAAAGATATAAAAAAGCGTTCAACCTCACTGGCCCTTTGAAAGGTGAAAATGAGAACAATGCTGAGATTCCACCTCACTCCAGAAAGAATGGCTGCTATCAAGAAATCAACCAATAACAAATGCTGGCGGGGATGTGGGGAGAAAGGAACCCTTCTCCATTGTTGGTGGGAGCGCAGACTGGGCAACCACTGTGGAAATCAGTATGGAGATACCTCAAAGAACTAGGGCTAGAAGTCCCATTTGATCCAGCTATTCCCTTGCTCGGTATCTCCCCAAAAGAATTAAAAGAATCATACCACAGCAGTATATGTGCACCCATGTTTATAGTGGCACAGTTTCTAATAGCTAAAACTTGGAAACAGCCCAAGTGCCCATCAACTGGAGACTGGATCAAGAAGATCTGTTTTTTAAATATAAAATGGAGTACTACTCAGCCATAAAGAATGAGAAACTAGAGACATTTCTAGCTAAATGGATGCACATTGAGCCCATATTTGTAAGTGAAATAAATAGGATACAAATGTGAAAATACTAAATAGTTTCTCTGGTGTGAGAATCTGAAAGTGTAAATAAGGATCAAAAATGTATAATAGATCATGTGACATAGGAAGAAAAAATCCAAAGGAGAAAGAAGGGGAGTAGGAGGGGCTGGGGAAAGGAAAGAAGGCAAAGGAATAAATATGAGAAAAGGAAAAAACGGAAACAAAGTCTTTGTAAGTAGGGAAGGGTGGAGAGGGGCAAGGAGGCAGAGTAATGCGGAAACAAATAAGAACCAAGATGCATCCTGTCCAGGTACAAATTCCCAGTGATGAACGTCACACTGTGTAACTGAAATGGACCAATAAACTCAGTGAAGAAAAAAGAGAGAATATCTTAATGGGCTAACAACATGCAAGTGGAAACCCAAAGCTACAAAAATGTTAAGGAGACATATGTCAGTGAAGTCTTTATCAAATATGACTAAATATTGATTGTTCTTATTTCTTCATATCATCCATTCCTAGAAATTGAATAAAAATAAGTAAAGAAATGAGAAAATACGGAATGAGGAAAAGGCGGAGGAAATATGCAGGGGTGATAACAGTGCCCAAAATGTACCTATGATTTTTCAGACACTTTGCTTGAAATGGTCCCCAAATTTCGCCCTGAGTTTCAAGTAGCTGTACAGAAAGAAGTAATTCCGGTGGAAAGACTGAATGTAAAATGTTACTCTGAGCTACTGGCTAGCCGGAGAAATAATAGAAATGGAAGTTACATTCAATATTATTTTATAAGTGTGGTAGAAGATCTCGCCACAGGGGTGTTCTGCTTGGCATTCTGTGACTTTATGTTGGTGAAGAGTAGGACCACCAGAAAAACAAAACAATCAAACACGGGAGTCTCAATTAAATTTGAGTTTATGACAAATATATTTAGATGTAAGTATGTCCCAAATCGCACTTGGGGCATATGGGACATACTTGTATAAAAAAAGTATTTGCTTTTTTGTCTAGCATTTAAATTTAATGAGGAGTTTTCGATTGTTTGTTCCTTCTAAATCTGACTGATTTAGAATCCTAATGGAAATTTAATAACTGAGTCTTCACATAATTTCCCAGATGCCCATACGTAACATTCCTTTTCACATAACCCCCAGTGTTATATTAAATTCAATATGATAGTATGTTGAGTATTCTTAGGGATCTGATCAATGCCCTGAAAGAAAACTATCCAAACTACATTGCAGTTTTTAAAAATTTTTTTCTTTGTGTTTGATTATGATCTACCATTCACCTGCAAGCTTATATCTTACTCAAGAATGTTGCATAAATTTGCTTTATAATTTTTGTTTTATCTGTACTGAAGAATGCTGGACTAAAGAGAGGAAAGGCCCAATAATTGAATCAGCAATTTCACCATTCAATTGTAGAGTCTTCCTATGTAAAAGGTTACACAAAAAGAAGAAACGTAACCATCCAGTTATCATTTTCAAGTAAAGAAACAAAATGATTGTCCTCACTATTTGAGCTTGGAAAAAGTGATGTCAGTCTGCCAGTAGAAGTTAGGAGGCATTCAGAAACTCACTATACCTTGAGGAGAAGGGGCCAGCCTATACCCATGTGAACAAGAAGTGACCAGACTGAGGAATACTGGCACTGTGTCGAAGTCAAATCAATACTGTGAACACTCCAAAATTGTTATTTTTGCAGCATTGGAAGAATATATATGTATTATTTTCAAAATAATATGTGCTCTTCATTTCTATGCATAAATTATTTTTATTTTATGAAATAAATTTCATCCATAATAAGAGAATAATAATACTTAATGGATTGTGTATCTTATCTTCCAACTAATTTATAAAGATTCTCTCTTACAAAGAAGAAATAAACAGATACAGCACAAAACTACCATTTCAATGAACTAAGAGAAAATGCTAGTATAGATGAAATGAGCTAGCATATATACCAAAATATTTTTATTTACTAGAATAGGTAATTTAGAGGATTGTTTGAATTTCTCCCTGGTTCCTGTTTATATATCTTCTATTTTGCTCCATATATATATATTTATATATATATATATTTATATATAAATATATATATATATGCTCCATAGATATATAAATATATATATGCATTTTTTCTCATATAAGGGAAATCATGCAATATTTAAGCTTGTGAGTCTCAGTGTATTTCACTTAACATTGTATTGTGCAGTTGCATCCATTTACCAACAAATACCTCAAATTATCTTCCTTTATTGCAGAATAGTACTCTATTGTAAATAATCGCCACATTTTTCTTATCTATTCATCTTTTGATGGCCTTATGTACTGTTTCCAAGATGTAGCTCTTATAATTTGTGCTTCTATGTACATGAATATGCATGTATATCTGTAATATGATGATTTTAGCACTTTTGGGAAGCTATCTAGAAGGAGGATGGGTGGGCCAAATAAAATATACAGCTTTCATTTTTTGAGGAATCTCTACACTGGTTTCCATAGTGGTTGTACTTTATCAATTGTGTAGAAGAATTCCTTTTTCTCCACTTCCTCACCAGAATTTGTTATTATTATATTTTCTGATGATAGCCATTCTTTCTGGGATAAGTTGATATCTCAATGCATTTTTAATGTGCATTTTTTCTAACAGCCACTGATAGTGAGCATTTCTTCAACTATTTACTAGCCATTTGTACTTCTTCTGAGAACTGAATATATCTTGATTGACATTTTTGACCAGGTCTTTTGTTTGGGGTAGTCCAATTTTTAAAATTCTTTATATATTTTTCCTCCACCCAAGGAAAACTGGCGAAATTCTTTCCCCATTCTGTAGGTTGTCTATTCACTGTTTGGTGTTTTCCTTGCTATGCACAAGCTTTTTAATTTGATATGATTCCATTTGTTGATTCTTAATATTATTTCTTGTGTCACTGAGGTTCTGTTCAGAAAGTACTTGCCTACACCTACATCTTCAAGAGTTGTACCTATTTTACCTCTTAGCAGATTGTTTCTATTTTAACATTTAGATCTTTGATCCATTTTGATTTCAGTGCAGTACTTGGTGAGATACATGGTCTAGACTCAATCTTCTGGATGTGGTTATCCATTTTCCCAGCACCATATATTAGAAACTATCTTTCTTCCAGTGTAAATTTTGGGCCCTTTTTCAAAGTTCAAATAACTGTCTGTACCTGGGGCTGTTTCTGTTTTATTTTTTTATTTTGTTCCACTGATGCATATGACTATTTTTGTGCCAACATAATAAGCATAAATTCTTTAAAGAACATAATGTAGGGGCCGCGGATTTAGTTCAGTGGTTCCGCCACCTGCCCCGCAAGCACAAGGATCTGAGTTGGATCCCTGGTACTGAAAAAAAAAAAAGAAAAAGAACATAATGTAAACTTAGTGTTTGATTTCTTAACTTGTTCATGGTATTCCTCACTTAATATAGGATTTCATAAATACTGTGAAATGAAAGGAACATGAAAATTTTAATCTAAAGCCAAAAAAAGTTGAAAATAAGATCATTGTTGAGAGAGATATCTACTACCCAATTTTAAAGTCACACTAAAGTGAATTCTCTGAAGAATTAGCTAGAATAGAAGCAATATTTAATTTTTTCTAAAGTGTTAGGTGCCTACTTATGACAAATTTTCATGTCCCATAAGAATCTTTAACAATAAAATTCCAATCATGCTCCTCCTCCATGAATGTACTTCAGAACTTGAGAGGTGTGAAAAGTTTTAAAATGCTCAGGTCTTAATCCATAGTATTCTGTAATGCTATATTGGTTATTTTTTAAACCAATTTAAAGCTCTACATGCAGTTGTATTAAACTTTAATTTCTAAAAACCAAATGGTGTCTTAAATTAAAAATATGCTACTGTTATCTGATTTTTAAGTGTTGATACAAAATATGGAAATCGATAAAGAACATAAAAAGTATAAATAATATTTTAGAGATTAGGTTGAATTTGTCTCACATTTAAGTCACTCCACAGTAACTTATATGTACTTTTAATGTTCTAGTCATTCTAAGAACAAAAATCTTAAACTGATTATCTTATTTCAATAGATTCTCCAAAGCAACTAAATTGTTGAACTAAAGCTGTTGTGCTAATAAATATGTGATCGACAAAAACATGTAGATATGAAATATTCAATTATGTTTTATTTATTCAGAACAACAATAATTTAAATATCTACTCAGTTTGAAAAATAATCCTGGAAAATGTGCAGACGTGAATCAATGTTATGTTTCTATAAGAGAAGAACATAGGTATATAAGTATAGAACTCGAGTATACACTTAATATATGTAAAATCATGATGTATTATATACTATATATATAGTTTATATGAAATATAAAATTTAGTATTGTATGTTAATACTCCCTTATGCACTGATATATAATAAAACTAAAACAATGAGAAAGCAATCAACAGAGTTCTATTTTTCCTTACTCAAATTGGTGATCTTGTGCAGCCCTAATGAGAACCTTCTCCACTTTGGAGACCCTCAGCACAATGGACAGAAATAATAGGAGGGTTGGGGATGTAAACAGGTGGCTTCTGCCAAGGGTGATTCATGACCTGAAAGCTGTGTTGAAATTATTATTTTTAACAAAAAAAGAATGAGCACTCTACACGTAAGCAATAGTTTGCAATAGATACACATAGACTTACTGTTTCCTCAAAAAAGTATCACTACTTGTGTATTAACAAATACTGAGTTCAAATATATGAGAGAATAACCAAAATAAGCCCTGGGAGACGCTTAGGGCCAGATCCTGAAGGACATATGGGGATACTAGAGCCTGGGTATCATTTTAAAGACAAGAGTAGAGGATTTTCACCAGGCCTGAATGATCCCATGGAAGAATTGGGAACAAGCATCTCCCAAGTGGAATGTGTACACTGAGCACAGAAGAAGAATATAAAGATATCAGTTTTATTTATTTTTAAATGTTTGCTCATAAATGTTTTATACTAATGACTTAATTTTCTGGTGTATGTTGAATTTTAAATTAGCAAACTTACCTAAGTTTAAATGTCACAATTATTTTTTCTCTTTTAACGGATGGGTGAGTGTTCACAAAATATGTGGAAAGCAAAGATGCCAAGAATTGTTTCACTGTGGCATAAAAGCCGAGAAGAGGCAATTAAGGAAGGTGTAACCACATTGATTCAGATGAAGGAGATGCAGCAAAGGGGTGAAGAGGAGTGGCCAGATTCCATCCAGCACTCTCTGCACCTCACAAGAACATCATATTTGTGACCTACTTTTTTAGTCTAATAAATTTACTTTTATTTTTCTCATTCTGAACCCTGAAAAAGTGAAGATCAAGGTGACTGCCAGTTTGGTGTCTGATGATAGTTTGTCTGTTAGTTGGGTTTCCAGTATGCCCCCAAAATATCTATGATCACACATTATAAAGAGAAAAGTGTTATTTTAACTTAGAGTCTCCTGGGGTCTAGTCCATAATCAATTTGCCCTGTTGCTTTGGGCCTGTGAGAAGACAGCTCACCATTGGAAGTATGTGGTGGATCTAAACTTCTCACTTCATGTCCAGAGAGTGAAAAAGAAAAAGAAAATGGTCTAGGGTCCCATGATCCCCTTCAAGGGCACACTGCCAATGACCTTCAAGGGCATATTCCTAATGACCTTCAGACCTCTTGCTAAGCCCCGCCTCTTAAAGGTTCCACAACATCTCATTAGTGCCAACACGGACCAAGTAACTTGTGGGTCTTTGGGGGAACATGCCTGATTCAGATTACAGCAGCCTGGTGCTTGACAGATGGCATCTTTTCACTCTAAACTCACACTGTAGAAAGAGAGCAGGAGGCACCTCTTGGATCTCTCATTCCACTCAGGAAGCCTACACTCTCATGCACTAATCATCTCACTAATTTCCCCATTTCTAAAGCCATCACCTTGAGAGTTAAGATTTCAACTAATGAATTTCGGGGATGGATAGCATTCATTTCATTTTATTCTACCCAAGTTCCAGGCCAAATTCCTATCTTTGCATGCAAAATTTATTCATTCCATCCCAATATCCCTGAAAGTCTTAACTTGTTCCAGTATCAATTCAAAGGTCTAAACTTGAATTTAAATGTCACTTAAATCAAAAAAGTTATGACGCTAAGGATAGGTTTTATTGTGAAGCAGATTTGCTTTCAGTTGTGAGCCTATGGGGGGAAAAATATTATGGACTTCTAGGATAGAATGATTCTGCCACCAAAAGGTAGGCATTCCTTCTCAAAAGGGAGAAAAGAAAAGAAGAAAAGACAACGGTTTCTCAGCCAATTTCAAAACTTGGGCACAATACTAATTTTATTTGGCTCTATTATTGCCTTCCCACTCCTCTGGAGAGGAAGTCCAAGCTTCTAGATTCAGTGCGGAGAGGTCCTGCCCGGAAGGATTTGCCAAGTAGGGTCTGGGACTCCAAAGCTCACTGAAATTTTTCCATGTTGTTTCTCAGACCTTATTATTGCCAAGTATGATTCCACTGTATCATTGTGGCATGGTTTATCTGGTGATCCACCCACAGAAGAACAAGAGCCCTTGTTTTAATTAGAGCAATTAAAACATGAGTCTTTGAAATGCTCTCATGTGACCAGAATAATAAGATAATTCATCAACTAAATACAAAATCTCATTACAGGATAATTTATGCATCTCCATCACATTTTATCCTTTGTATCCATGGAAACAATATAAACCTTCAGCTCTAAAACATATGCTTTAGAGCTTATTTTTTAAACATGTGTGCAACTAATCAACAAGATTTACAATTGACTTTACAAAGGGTGAACTTTAAAGTGTTTGATCCAGCCCATTAATATTTCATTATTAATGACTGTGCTTTTTGTGTGTGTGTGTGTGTGTGTGAAGTAAAATTCTTGAGGACATAGACTGAAAGGTATTGTTAGTTCTTTAAATTATGCCTAGTAATTTTTTTAGTAAAATACAATTTCAAGAGTCAAATGTTCTTGACAGAAGTTATTCTCCATGTCCTTATTTTTTAAGCAAGTGTTTTGAACCTAAGTTTTTACAAGAGAATCTGAAAAACCATCAATTAAGTGGTTTTAATTTCCAGAGTGGTGCACCTGGTGGTCAGATGATCCAGAATTTTCTGCACCAGGATGGGCTGGATCCTACACTAAATTTTGCATCCACTTTCTACATTTTCCACACTGAGTTTTAAAATAATGGTGTCTAAATTGACAAACTAAGAAAAAGTATCATGCTTTAAATTTTGAACAGTAATAAAGATAAAGCTGGTCTATATTTCTTATTATTTTACTTGGGAGAATAAATGCTTTAATTCACCTGCTTTATAAAGAGAGAGGAGGGAGAGAGGGAGGAAAAAGGGGGGGGAGAGTAAAAAGAAAGAAATGAAAAGAAACGAAGGGAAAAATGAAAAGAAAAGAACCCAATGGATTTTAAAAGTCACCTGTATTCCACCTGCCTCACAAAGGTCACTTTGGAAATAAAGCTGTTTAACTGTCATTTTGTTTTTTGTTGTTAAATTCTTTTATTGGTACATTCTAGGTATACAACACATTTACATTTCTCATTGGGAATTGTACCTTTATATGATGCATCTTGGTTCTTATTTTTTCCCCTACCTAGCCCTCCCTTCACCCCTCCACGCTTCCCTATTTACAAAGACTTTATTTCCATTTTTTCCATTTCTCAGCATTTTTCCTTTCCCTTCTT
>NW_004624734.1:16917238-16952163 GCF_000247695.1 Heterocephalus glaber
ATCCCCTTTTGTTGCCAGTTCAGTGGGTCCAGGTGGTTGAGTATCAGAGTGTTCCATCTCATTTCCTTTTGGGCTTGGTGTAGGTGATTTGGAAGTCTGGTTTTGAGACTTATTTATGTATTTTCTCATTTCGCCTGGGGGGGTGGGGGTGCTGTTGGCGCCCATGAAGCTCACCTCCTCTGAGCTGGGAGAGGTGGGACAGGGGCTGGGAGTGGCGGTAGGGTTGAAGGCCCAGAAGGCCCTTCCTCTGGGCCAGGAGCAGTGGGACAGAAGCTGGCCCAAAAGCCCTTTCCTCTGGGCTGGGCATAGCACAAGGGATGGTGGCCGGGCAGCCCCTCCCTCTGGACCAGGAGCAGTGGGATGGTGGTTCAGAAGCCCCTACCTCTGGGCTGGGAGTGGTGGGATGGATGGCGGCCCCAAAGCCCTTTCCTCTGGGCTGGGAGCAGTGGGAGGGATGGTTGCCGGGATGCCCCTTCCTCTGGACCAGGACCAGTGGGACCTGTGTCATTGTCTTTTTGAAGGCAACTCACCCCAAATATGACAAGTATTCTCCAGAGTTCTCTCGGAATTAGACTCCTCTCTAAGCATGACCAGACTCTTCTCTGGACATTAGAAAAGCATTAGACATCAATACAATTGATATCTGTAAATGATCTTTTAAATATCTAAATCCCATTTGTACTCTGGAGCAAAGTATGCAATCTTTCTAGATAAAATCCAAAGCATAGGAAAGTAATACAATATTTGTGCATCTTAAAATTATTAAGGAATTTCAGCTTTCTTTTGTGGCTGCTGAATATAGTGACCTACATAGAAATGACCACTAACCTGAAAACTGAGAAGGCTATTCTGGCATACCTGGGAGAATTTCATGATGTGAGGGCTGAGAATGTGTGCAACGTTCTGAGATTTGTTTGTTTGTTTGTTTTATTCAATGTTGGAAATGAAATGACAGAAACTAAAGTATTATAAATTCCTCAATCTCCCATTTCATCAGACAGAAATATCTTCTATAACCTAACATTGGGTTCTTTGCCTGCTAGCCATTCTGAGGCTCAGGGTTGGAACTCTGATGCATATTATGTGTCCCCAGAGTTGCAGGCTGCAGGAAACTGGAAAGACAAGTGTGTCACCCAAGCAGCACTGCAACAAAATACAGGGGACCCCTGAGTTACAACTGATCTGACATATGGACAACTGGGTTACATCCAGAATTTTGGTTTTATGAACAAAATTTTGAGTTATGACCTGAATGCCAGCTACTTGTGCTTCCAGGTGGTCTTAGATTCAGATTTAACCCTTAATGGGTTCTGGAAGGAACACTGCAACATCCTTTCCTGTATGAGGTTAACTGAGAAATCCTGAGCCAATGTCTCTCTAAGGACACTGAGGTCTGCCTGTATACAGGAGAGAGACTTTGAAGGTTGGGTAGAGGAGTCTGAGCCTTCATCAACCAACTTGAGTTACAACTAGCCCTCAAGAACAAATTGAGTTCATGAGTCAAGGGTCTGCTGTAGCACTCTTTTATCAGCAGCTTGTGTATTCCTTGCCTACATTTACTGCTACCCCAAAATAAAGGTTTTAGAAATTCAAAAGCTCCTGGAATGTTTAGGCTCAGCCTTCCCTGCTGAACTCAAGGCTTTTTCTGCATCTAAGCTTGCAAAATATGGCAACAAGATTTTGGAAGCACTTTTTTTCTCCCTTCTGCTGTGTTCTTGCAAAGGTTTTCATATTTATCTAACTCAGCTGTTATTTTTAATATCCATCCTCTCTTTCTAAAATAACCTTTAAAAATATTAAGCTTAAATGAGTCACATGAATGCACATAAACACATAGATTACATTTTATTCTGCAAAATAAATAACACAAATAAGATTAAAGGATAAAAGTGTTTGGTTTACATTTACTCAGTGTGAGATGTGATCCAAAATGCTTAAAACAAATTTTAGTCACCAGCCATCTGACAAACTCTCACAGGTTCTCTTCTAATTTAGAATTTCCATTCATTGCCACAGACTTTGGAATCAACTGTTTGGAATACATTTTTATTAATGAAATATTTTTGAATGATGCCTACTAAATGAGGCAAGTATATGAGTATATTATACCACACCTGTTATGTACTGACTTATAAATACCTCCAAGATATATAAAAAGGCAATTTTATTAAATAAGAATGAACATTGATAACTGATATTAATAGTTCCAGTTAGAAAACCTGAGTCAAGCAGGTGTTAGAACACTAAATTAGGTTAATTCATACAAGTCTAGCAATGAATCATCTTGGAGTGTATTGTTTTAGATAAAAATGATCCAAAAAACAATTCATGCCCTCTATTTAGATTTTTGATATCATATTACCAGATGATTCCGATGAGTTATACTGGAACGTGTCCAGAAGTAAGTAGGAATAGTTAACTTTTGTTTCAATTAAGGGTGGGGTGATTAATGCAATTCAACAGGAAATGAATGTTCTTGGGATTCTCCCCACAGATATGCCACATGGTGTCTTCTACATTGGCAAAAGTTAAAATTATAATGAAGGTACATTTTATAAAAAGCTTAAAATCCTTTTATATAACAGCAGTTAATTTGGAAGAGCAAAAGGAAAATAATTATTTGTGGAACATTTCCTTGTTTTCCACTTGATCTTTCTTTCTAAACATTCTGCAGATCACTGCATTTTCTCTCTGGCCTTATTTTCACCACATTAATTCAAGCCTTTGATATTTTCAAAAAAATTACCCCAAAAGTCTTGCTTTTGGGGGCTGCTGAAGTGCCCTTTTGCAAGTCAAATTGTCCCCTCCCACATGTTATATTCTTTAATATCTCCCCTAATATCTTAAGGGAAATATCTGAACTTTTATCCCCTAGCTTTGGAGCACATGTTTTGTAGACACCGTAATTCTCTGTCATCTTGAATCTCTAGATTTTCATCCTCAGAATATATAAATGTGTTACCTTGCTGGCAAAAAAGCTTCTCTTGATGGCATTAGTTGGAAATCACTAGCCTAATTTAACCAGGTGGGTTCAGTGTGATAACAAGAGTCCTCAGAAGAAGGAAGCAATGAGGTCAAGAGGAGAAAAGGGTATCAATGGACCCACAGAATGAAGTGGAGATGGAGGAAGGGGCCACAAGTCCAGGAATGCAAGCAGCCTCCAACACTAGGAAAGACAAAAAAGATGGATTTCTACCTGAAGCCTCCAGAGAAAGGTAGTGTTGTTTACACCTTGACTTTAGCTTTCTTACCTTTAGAACTGGTATGAAATCAAATTCATAGTATTTTAAGATATTAATTTTATGGCAATTTGTTACAGCATGTTCAATAGGGGACTGGTATGATGCTTAAGAGCTGACATACAGGAAGTGTTCTATAAATATATGATAGCCAAGTAGGATATGTATCAAGATCATTTTATGTTTTCCTGGTACACGTTGGCTTATTAGATGACAATCCCATCAGATTATAATGACATAGAGTGACATGTATCTCCTGCTATTTGGATATTTGTTGTAGTCTCAATTATTTATGCACCAGAGATGTATGGAGATAAATGTCACTCTGTGGTCAAGAATGTAGACTCTGCTGTCAGCATGCCTTGATTCAAATCCTGGCTAAATAGTCCAGGTTGTAATCAATTTATGCCTGAATTTTTCCACCTACTTAATTCTTACTTAGAATTTTATGGGGGTATAAGAAAATAAAACATGTAAAAATATGAAAGTGTGCCTATCTTACAGTAAGTGCTCAATACACTTTAATCACTATTATTATTATATGTTAGAGTTTGTTCTAAATGACTCAGATCATAGATATAAATATTTTAAAGCATTTCAGCAATAAAAAATATTAAGAAATCAATTGAATTTATTTGAAAAACACTTTCATTGGATGTTCTTTTATCAAATATCTTGGCAGTTGCTTGTCTATGTACACCATATTCTGTAATTGCATTGTTCATTACTAAAAGTAATATTATTTTGGTTTCTACAAATTACCAATTGTGTGTGGCTGTTATGGCTTGTATCTAGATGTCCCCCCAAAGCCTCATGCAGTCATAAGTAGGACTTTTTTCAGGGGTGGCTGGATCTAGAGTGTGTGATGCTAGGATTGATTCATGCTGCAATGCTAGGCTCAAGGGCACTAGGATAGATGGTGTGAGTGCCACCCACCCTTAGTAGCCTATATAAGATATAAAGGATAGAAAGAACTGTGGTCAACCCTTGCTTACTTTGCTACCTTCTACCCACCATTAACTATTTCTCCTCTGCAATGTCTGTCTGCCATCCACCCTGCCTTGGAGCCAGGCAATTATGAACTGAAACCTATACTAACTGTGAGCTAAATAAGTCTTTCCTCCATTAACTGTGGGTATAAGGTATTTTGTTCCAGCAATGAGAAAAGTAGCTAAGACAGTAGTAAAACAGAAATATTTCCCTAGTAACTTATTTATGGCTTTTGAAGCTTAAATGCTTCAAAGAAGAAGTGGTTGAATAAATATCTAGTCTTACTATCTTTGAACAAACATCTGACTTAAGGCAGGACTGTTAAATCAGAAAGCAACTGCTGGAAAGGAAAGTGACACTCTGGATAACCATAAAGATTTCAAACAGGGAATTCTTACAGACCATTTTTCTTTTTAGAAATACAATGAGGCAATAATTTTATTATTGTTTTGACCCGGTATTTATGAGTTTGGGGTTTGATAGTTTTGCTTACTATTGTTCTTTTTCTGATTGAAAACCTGGAATTCGTCTGCTTTACATGATTGTTCCATTCAGATACAACAGTCTGCAGTGCTTGATTTTACCGGTTTAGGTCATTCACATGGCTGGTGTTGGTGCTGTGCATGGTGACAAAATGAATACATGGTTAACTTTTACTAAGTTACAGACATCGACAGGGAAATGGAAACTATCATATACACTGCTCAGGTTCAGTTAGAAAGATCCCTTAAAAACACAATGAGGCTGTCCTGTATTATTTTGTTTTTCTTTCACAAAGTAAATACTTTCAAGAGTTACACTGTAATTCTCATATATGTGCATATATTTCTTGTTCTTATAGCAAATTACTATTCTCTTCAATGCACTGTAAATAAGAACTGTATCTTCAGAATTTACAGAATTTTCTTTGATAGGATCATTTTTTAAACCTTATGTATTAAAAAGACTTAACTAGGACTAGGGGTTGTTGTAATAACGTATTTACAGTGGCCTGATATCTTTAAGTACATCTGCCAATTAACACTTTATTATTACTAAATATTATTTTATGAGTGCATTATTTTATTCATTGTTAATCTGTTTATGCAATCTCTCAGCTGTTTATTGAATGATTTGACAGAACTTATTTTTTTTCCAGTTTCACAGCTGATTTTAGATATACATTAAAAGTGATGTACAGCCTATTTGGAGGTAATACATAGTTACATTTGTACTGCATTACCAAAAGAATTCTCATTGTCTTGTAAATTTTACTTTTGCTGTACTGAAACAGTGTGGGTGAAAAAGATACCATTTGGAAAACACTTGAATTTGAGTAATTTTCAGTTTTCTAATATGTTTGGTACCAGGGCAAGGAAGATAATTAGCCCTGTGTGATTTACATATCTTGGGGAAATATTTGCAGACAAAAATAAACCAGTATGCTTAAAGAAGCCATGGTCCAGTTACCACATTAATTCACTTGAAATATATTTTGTTCATATTTTTCATGTGAAAATATTCAATGTTCTCTTTTTCCTCTCAAGAAAAAAATCAGCTATATTCAATAAACATTTATGAACATCTACTTTTCAGACACTGAGCTATCTATTGCATGTAGTAGCTAGAAGATTGTAGCAGAACTTGCAATCTAGATGCAATATTTTGAAGCAAGGCCAAATAAAAATAGCAGAGAAGAATGAAGTTAGAATACAGATCTGGTTAAGTGTTTTGTGTTCTCAAAGAGGTTTTGGCTGAGAGAATCAAGAAATGCATCTGAGTGACATCAGCATTTGTGGCTAAGCGTTTGGATGATGGAAATACCAAGGTATAATGGGTAGCATTATAATAAATATGTCCACTATTCCTGCTGGGCTAGAGCATTGTGAAGAATTATGCTTCCTACTCTATTTATGTCAGGTTATGTCAAATGACTGGATTTGGTGAATAAAATGTGTCCCATTCCAAGAAAAACTTTTAGAGCCATCAGATTGTCCCACATGTCTCTGTCGCTTCTGACAATAGCATACTGTGTTCTAGGTCCAAGTAGTTCCATAAGCTTATTCTGGGAATGAATGGGACATAGAGCAAAACCACATGACGAACTGAAAATTCACTTCTGTTCTTGTGACACTTAAACTGTGATTATGTCAATTTGCTTGGGTTGGGAGCCACCCCCAGGATTGCTACAGCACACTTCAGGGTGTTTCTGGCTATGTCACTGGAGCATGACCTTGGTACTATGACTGAGGATATATCTGGTCTACGGCCCCTTTCTTCTCTGATGCTGCTCTCCTGCTCTGCCTCGGAGGCATCGTGAACTAAGGAGCTTTGCTCTGCCGTAACTTTCCACCATGATGCTCCTGCCTTGGAAGCTGTTGATCAGGTATTGAATCACCTAAAATCATGAACTAAACTGGGTGTGGTGGTATATGCCTGTAATCCTGGGACTTGAGAGGCTGAGGCAGGAGCATCACGGTGAGTTTGAGCCCATCCTTGACTGCATACCGAGATCCTGTCTTAACAAACAAACCATGGACTATATTAAACTCTCCTCCCTTAAGGGGTCAGCTTTTGGTATTGTGTCCCAGTAAGAGGAAAGCTGACTAATTCATGCCATTCTGTTAACTCATTAAGGTTTGGGAACTATTTGTTTCTGGAGCAAAATGAGACTTAAGCTAATTAATATAGGAACAGAATATTTTGGAAGTTAGAACAAACACACACACAAGGTATGTACACAGAAAATTAAGCATCAGTTGTGGGCAGTTGAATTAGTAATGATTAACAGCCAACTTAAGAGACACTGTGTAAATACTAGATGTTTTCACTAGAAAAACTTTTCGAACTATACTCAAAGAAACATTAAGTACAAGGAATAAAAGAAAGATGGCAATATGATGGATTTGGGGGATATGACTCATTGGGACCTTAGTGGATGTATTAGCAGATATAATAAGGTTGTGGAAGAAAGAGTTTCTAAGAGGAAACTAAACTATTGAGTGCCAATTATTTTGAACCTAAAATACAAATATGATCTGGAGAAATAAATGCCCAGAGGGTAATAAAAAATTCAAGTTTGGAACTCAAGAGATACCTTGTACCTAGAGATACTGACTTGAAATAGAATCCTGGTAAAACATCTATCCAGCTCAGATAGACCAAGGCTTTCTGTGAAAAAAAAAAAAAGCAAGATGGTGTAGAATGGGCAAGAAAAAAGTATACCTGAGAAAGTACACCCTAGTAAAGCAGAGAAGGGGAAAACCTGTGCAGTGGAAACGGAACTCATCTCCAGCAGTCTGGTGTTTAAGGTACAGTTCAAAGAACATGGTGTTGTTATCATGTGGGTTTTCATGCTCACCACCTTTGTGATTCTGAACAAGATGCTTTTTTTCTGACTCCGTTTCATCACCTATAACATGGAAGGGATAAATTGCACCTTGATACTTGGTTGGATTGAATATTTATGTTCCCCTAAATTTCACATGTTGAGTTCCTAAACCCCTAAGCCACAGCATTAAGAAGTGGTTTCTATAAGGAGGGAAGTGATTGGCTCACAAGCCCTCATCAGTGGGATCAATGCGCCTATAAAAAGGGGCCAGAGAGCTGTCCAGTCCTCTCTGGACAGCTACTAATGTCTCCAGAAACAAGGGTCCCCTTGCTCAGCCCCAGGCGCTCCAAGCCCGGTTCACTAGGGTGACTTTTGTCTACTTGGGTGTCTCCCACCTCCCTTGCTCCTTCATTTCCTACAACTCTGTTCAAACATCATTGCAAAGGGTTTTTCCTATCAACTCTAAAGCAGTACCCTTACCCACTCTTTATCTTTTTGTCCTGGTTTATTTGCTTTATAGTAGTTATCACTACAGGAAACTATTTTATATATTTTTTTAAATTTTCTTTCTTTCATCAGTATTTAATCTCCCTGCCATCTAGGAATTCATCTTATTGACTTCTATAGTCCCAGAACATGACCTAGGGCTACACACATAGTAGGATCACAATAATCATTCATATTGTATAAAAATCCCCCAAGTGTTTCTGCTTCCAATCAGATTGCAAAACTGTCTTATATATCATTAATAGTTTTCATCTTAAGGAATGATCTTGAAGGTACAGATTTCTACTTTGTATAAAGAACTTAATATAAATATTACTTAATACTGAGAAGAGAATGCTGATTTTTGTTTTATTGGCTCTAAATCAAAGCCAGTTACTCATCAAAAGAATAATATAAGAATATTATTTTCCATCTTATTGGAATATTAATCATAAAGAAGGAGAAACAAAAAAGAAAGAGAAACTTAGATATCAATTGACTCTCAGTTGGGTAATCCTTTTTCTAATAATTGACAATATAACCCACTTCATTTGCTTTGAAGATGTAAAGAAAAGTCAGATAAAGTCATCTCAAACCACTATATGTTTAAATCATGGTTGTCTCTAATCAATCATATTGAATTGTTTCATCCTCACTTTATTCATCTGTAAAGTGGGAGTATTAAACTGAGTCTCATGGCTATTTTGATTACTTTAAAATGTATGTAACATACATTCACTTAAATAAAGGATTCATGGGCTCCAGTCTAATCCCACTTATACACAGAAACACTTTGAGCTTTGTAAAACTTCTGCTGGACCCTGCAATACGTGTCACATGTACTGCTCCTCCAATTCTTTCCCTTACATAAGGCTTTTTTAAAAAATAAAAATACAATTTTGAAAATAACTCACACTAACCAAAGTTGGTATAAAAGCAAGGAAATTCTTTGCCCCTCCCCTTCCTCCTTCTGCTTTCCGCACCTCTCTGATCTTCCGAGGGAGGTCACAGCAATTTATTAGTAGATTGGTGGTTATTTTTAAGAAGTAGAAATACTCAGATATAAAAGTTGTCTTGGAAAGGGATAGTATGGATTTCTCGGTAAGTCAAGTCTGTAATACTGCATATCTCTGGGAGATGTTATTGGCTTTTTCTTCAGATTCATCTGGTACCATTTTATAAAACAAAATCTCTGACTGGCAATTGGAGTGGAGATGGAGACCTGGCATTGTGCTCCTTTTCACAGGTCGCTGGTAGCAATATTTCCCTCTAGACACTGAGTGAGGTATAAAAAGTCACAGATGTCACCTTTGGAGTGAAATATCAGGCCAGATTTTGTTGTTAATAGGAGTCCTAGTGTAATAGCTTCATACCTCAGAGCAGTGAGACCATGTACAATGGTGGAATATTTTAGCTAAGCAGATGTACCTCTTCTGGATGGAGATTACTCAATGCTTTGAAGGCTCAGCAGCAGAAATGACTTTGTCATAATGTTAAACTTGGGAAATCAAGGCAGCATATGGGCATTTTTGCCCTAAAACTTTACACCAGCTTGTTAGTCAGCATTGGGAGAAATATTTCAAACTCTTGGTAATGTTATTACTCACAGAGAAGAAAATGGTGTGGAAAATAGGCAGAGATGACCGGGGAAGCCCCACTCTTTTTGGAATATGTTTCTGGGGGGAAATACTAGATGAAGTATCTCTTATGATGGGGGGTGGGGTCGGGGCTGCGAAGTGTGGGATTTGGAGAGTCATTTCTACTAATACAATGAAAACATAGGGAAAAGGTCCTTTCTGTAGAAACTGTGCCAGACTCCAGTTCAAACAAGGGCTTTATGTTGGCATCTGATAATCAAACTGTGTTAAAAGATTTAGAAATTGCCTAGGATCTATGTCTTCTTCAGGAGTATGACAGTGGAAATGATTGTGGTTCTTCCAAATTTTAACAATTAGTGTCAACTTCTTGTGCTTCCTGTATGTCTCTGTACACGAAATAACACTTTGGCTTATATGTTTCTCTTCTAAACTTGCTGGACTACTGACCAGCAGGCTTTTCTTGGTAAGTTTCTCTTTGGGAACAGAGACACAATTTCTATTTTAATCTGGGCTCATACTCAAAGAGATCTTCCACGCACTTTACTTAGCCATGTTTGGAGCTAAATGAATGATTATTATAGTACTGCAGTTATCTGCTTAGAAATTAATAATTTTTGGACAAGGAAGGAGTGAATATTTTCAAACTAATTTTTTCCTTCATTATCAGTGAAAGAGGAAATGTTTCTTAAGCAGTTAGTCTCCTAAGTAAGAATAAATTAAAGAGACGTTTACTTCAAAAATTCTGAGATAATGTTATTGCTAAGGCAGGATTATTTGACAAAAGGGGATAAAGTTTTAGGAATTACTCTTGACTTTTATTTTTAATAAAACTTCTCTTTCACTTGATGTCTAAGAACGTTATCAACTACCATAACCGATTTGGGAGTCACTGAGTCAATAATCACAACAAGAAGGCTTTTGAAACAGACTTAGTCATTGATTGGCGTATTCATCCACTCAAAAATAAAGGTTGCAGATGCTAAGGAAGCAATGAGTAAGATAGTCAAATTGCTTATCCTGATGGAATTTATATACTAGCAACTAAGTTTCAGAACTGCCTTAAAGCCATGTCTATTGCTGTTCTAATGTTTCAGTTTTTCCACTAAAGATGACAAAATTGGCACATAGGTATTTTTTCCTTTGTTTTGAAATTACAAATACAAAGAATTGGACAAGATGTAAATTACCCACTGGCAATAGTTCAGTCCTTATAAAGGGGAGCCCTGCAGGACTCTCTAAGATGAAATGGTTTCCTCGCCAACCCACTGCTGTTCAGTGGTGGGTACTTTTGTAGCAAGCATAGCTCTAGGCCTTAGATTTAATTTCCTAGGACCGGTATAACAAAGCATAACAAATGTGAGCTTACAATGACGGAAATTTCTTGTCTCACAAATCGGGAGACTAGAGGTGCAAAATCAGAGAATCAGCAAGTTTGATTCCTTCTTGGGGGCTTTCTGGGGAGTCTGTTCCGTACTTCTCTCCAGCTCCTGATGCTTGTGGCTGTCCTTTTTTTCCCTTGGCCTGAAGTATCCAGTCTTCTCCTCTGCTGCCACTTGACATTCTCCATGCATATCTCCATGTCTCTCTGTCTTCACATAGCCTGTATATCAGAGCACCAGGCATTAAGTCTAGGCCCCACTTTAATCTAGTCTATCCTTATCTTAAGTTGATTCCATCTGCCAATACATTATTTCAAATTCTGTTACATTTGAAAGTACCAGGGGTGAGAACCTTAATATACCTTTCTTGGGGATATAAGTCAACATATAACATGTACTTAATTATGCACTGTTTGTATAAAGCTAGACTACTTCTAGCCTGCAAGAAATATTTACTGTCAGTTTGAATTTCCTATAAATATTAGAAAGAAACTTTTAAGTTAACAGAAACAGTGTAGATTTAAAAAATTACTTTTCACATTTTTTAAATATACTTAAATCTGATTGTATTTTGTGAAATGTATGTGTAATATTTGTGATGAAGACAAGAAAAACAATAGCATATTTTAATACACTGCATTTTCCTTAATTACATACCTTGCCCAAATTCTGCATAGTTTCTTAAACAAATAAAATATTCAAACAAAAAGGAAAGAAAAAACCCATAATGCTGATTAGGGTTAGTGATATTTTCATCTGGAAAGTACTTTTGGTTACCAGTTTCCCAGAGATTCCTCACATCCACAAACACCAGGTAGCTTTACCTCCTGCCCTAGGAAATAGAACTCACTCTTGAAATTCTAGCTCATTTGTGAGGTTTTTCCAGAAAAAAACAAAGGTTGTGTCAAATGTTGCAAACATGTATGACCTGTGCCCTGAGAACTTCAAATGATTTCATTTATAAGCACATAAAACATACTGTAATTCAAGCCACAGTCCTGCAGGAAAGGGGTCAGTGGAGCCCTCTCTCGGCTAGGCAGTGCTGCCCTGGTAAAGCCTTCTCAGACTTTTACTGGTTATATTTGCCAAGAGTTTTTTATTTTTAAATTTTTTCTTTTTATTTGAAAGAAAAAGCCATTTACAATGTCATAACAGACTATATTATTCTCCAAATGCCATGTTAAATAAGCTTTAAATATTTGTCTTAATTTAATCTACTATAAATTAAGCAAATGAACAACAAAGTTTATGTCAATTGAGAAAAGGCTTTAAGAGATAATTCATATATTATGGATTAAATATCTGATCTCTTTAGATGGAATTAAATATGATTTTAATAAAAGAAGATAGGTGTATTAAAAATAAGACTATATTGGGCAGGGGATCTAGCTCAGTGGTTCCGCTGCTTGCCTTGCAAGCATAAGGACTGGAGTTTGATCCCCAGTACCAAAAGAAAAAAAAAAAAAGACTATATTATTCACCGACTAAATTGATTTTCTGGGAGAAAACTAAAATACCATATTGTGTCATTTCATATCCTCAGCTTCTACAGTTTTTCTTTCAGCTGCTAGTGAAATGGCTAGAGCTACTGTGATCTCCAAGCAAATTTATTATACTATAACCTAATAGTTTCTCAGTTCAGCCAATACTCAGAGCTCATATGTGGTCCTCATGATAAGGTGACCAGCTTGTCCTAGTTTCCCAGAAATTGCTAGCATTTAGCACTAGAAGTCTCTCAACCCATGAAACTCGACAATTCCTGGCATAATGGAAAAGATGTGAGGACCGTGAGGTATGAGCCATGATGGGATCTAGTTCAAAGTCCATACACATGCCACTAGCATGTGTATATGTGTGTGTGTGTGTGTGTGTGGTACAGTTTACAGGGCTATGGAGTGAATTTCATCCAACTGAATTTGTAAGCTGCTGAATAAATTCTTCCTCCGTTCTTTCCTGCGGCTGACTGGCCTGACATGTACTTTGTGTAGCTTTTCAAAAGTTGATCTCAGAGAATTAAGAAATTGCTTCCATTTAGAGAAAATCAGTTGAAATTGGCTTTCTCTCTTTCTTACATTTGTGGATTGAATATTCATATTCCCTCTTCCCCATGTTTAACCTTGATTGTGTGAACTTTTGGTTGGGAGCTGCCAAAGGGATTGGTAGAGCCATTTCTGGCTGTGTCTGGATGAGTCATGCAGGTGTGACTTTGGGTACTATATCTGGTCCTAGACCCTTTCTCCCTGGTACTGTTCTGCTTGCCAGTCACCATGAACTGAGAAGCTTTGTTCTGCCATGCCCTTCCACCGTGATGTTTCTGCTTTGAAGCCAGTTGACCATGGACTGAATCCCCCTAACACATGAGCTGAATTAAACCTCTCTCCTTTGAGCTATGGGTTTTGTATATTGTGTCCAGCAATAGGAAGGCTGACTAATGCACGTTCTTCCGAATTCCTATGTTGAAATCCTAATCTCCAACATGATCATATTCAGGTGGTGGGATCTTCTGAGGATGAAGCCCTCACTACTGGGATAGTGCCCAGGAGGGCTCTTTCACTCTTTTGGTATGTGAGCACACAATGACAAGATGGCCATCTGTGAAGCAGGAAGTGAATCCTCATGAAACAATGAACCTGCTGGGTCCTTGATAGTGGACTTCCCAGCATCTAAAACTGTGAAGAAAAAAAGTGTTTGTTGTTTGTGTCATAGATAACAAATACGAGATTTTTTTTTTTTTATTATACCACCCTGAATAGAATGAGATAGTTGTTTACCAGGTCTTTCTTGGGTTTTCATCCAGAATGGAAGACAGAATAGCAGATCTTTGCCTCAGGTTTCTCTTTTGATGAACATAGGCTATAGAAGTCATCATACAGAAATGAACCTAGACAATCAATCTTCAGAATCAGATTTTTGGACTGGATGACTAATGGCAATAATGATCTTACTGGTGGCTAACTGGGGTTTCTCTAACCCCCAACATTCAATAGCATCAAAATTATCCAAGCATTCATCTGCAATTATCTAAAAGGTGCAGCACTGAGATGTACAGAAGTAGTACTCCCTGAAATACAGAACAATACCAATTATAAGAACCATGGAGTGAGCTGATCTCTATGAACTGCACAGAAGTCTTAGCAAAAATAATAGGCTCAGAGTAATCAGTTGTCAGATCATTCTATGCTTTGAAAAAACAGCATTTTTTGTATAGCATCTTCAAGAACATTGTTATTTCCTGCAATTGCTGGGCATATTATGCAGAAATCAAAGATTAGGATCCACTTATAAGTACGGCAGAATTAATAAAGAACCAGATATGCACACTTCATAAATCTCCTTGACAACTCAGTAATCGTTTATAAAGTGTGGGTTTCTGAAACCTGGGGTGTGGCTATCATTGGTTGAAATGGAGACTTTAGAAAACTAGATTTCTTTAAATCCTGTAGGTTTGTGTAATCAGCTCCTTCCCTTACTGGGGGAGAATGCCTTACCCTTTGTTTTAAGACTTCTCTTGTAGCAGGCGACTTGTAGAATTGAGCTTGTCCACAGTTAGGTATTGTGTTTAGATGTCCCCCCAAAATCCTCATGCTTCTTCGGAGGTGGCTGAATCCAGAACGTGTGATGCTGGGGTTAAAGGCATGTGATTATTAAACCACATGATTGGTTTGCCACCACCCTTATCCCGGTACTCTGGATGAGATAAAAGGGGTAGAAAGATGCTGTTAAGGCCTCTAATTACCTTTGCTGTGTTCCACAACCATGACCTGTTTCTTGTCTGCCACACCACCCTGCCTTGGAGCCAGTCAATTAAGAACTGAAACCTCTAAAAACTGTGAGCTATATATACCCTTACCCCTTTAATTTTGGATGTCAAGTATTTATCTCAGCAATAAGAAAAGTAACTAATATGTGCATCATATTTTCTGCCCTTGCATTATCTCTTTGATACCAATCTTATAGACAGTGTTGGGTCGTATAGCACAGGCAGAGAGTTACACTTCTTTCTCTTGACTGAAATTGCTTACATGTGAAAAGAAATTATAAGTTACATCTAACATGTGCTAGCCAATATCAGATCAGGTTTAGAGCTGAACCTTGAGAGAACTAGTCTAACAGGATGAAAAATAAATCCTCATAAAGTGAAGCATATGATCATGGAGAAACTCATCCATGGCTATCAATTCAATATCATGTCAAAAATCATCTAACAGTTTGTTGGAGTAAATGTCAATAGCTTGGACTTGATGATGCCCACCTTAAATGAGGTAGAGAGATCAGAACTTTCTTGATATAGAATTGAGAAAGAAATCAGTGGCTGAAGACGATAGTAATGTTAAAATGTGTTAGCTACCTAAGACATGAAATTTCCAATCAACCACAAGACAAAAGATTCTAGAAGACCTCCTTTCATAAAGACATCAAGCAATATATTGTGGGATTCACTTTTGAGAAGCTCAACAGTGGCTTTCCTCTGTAGGCTGACATAAAACAAAGATATAGTCAGAGACCTGAGCAGGAGCACCAGTGCTTGCAAGACCTGAGTGGGAGTGGCAGCATGCAAATCTGGTTCCCATGTGGCTGAGGCACCCAGGGCCAGACAATGGCATAGCACAGAAAAGCCATTGTTCTGAGCTCAGGAAGATGGTGCAGCGGTGAGCAACAGAGGGCCTCTCTGAGGGTTGTTGTTGAGAATCAGCACCCATTGGGAGAGTGAAGAAAGTCACTATAATAAAGACTCATGAACTGCAGCAGTTGATGAGTTGGGATCAGGGCCTCCCATCAGAGCCTGAATTCACCCTGGGGAAAGGGTGGTTCTAGCCAGCAGTGGAACCATGCAAAGTTCAAACACACAGGAACTCAGGGAGCTCAATCCCAGCCTCACAGCCAGACACCAGCCTGAATCTCAGTGAACTATTATGGCCCGCTGAGATTAATCAACTGGAATCTCTATACTACCCACGTTGTCTACCAATGACCACAGAGACATGCCTTGAAGGGGACATTTTTTTTCTTCTTCTTCATTTCTCTTCTTTCTTGTTTCTGGTTTTGTCTGTTTTGTTTTTTATTGACTGTTCTTATTTTTACAGGACATGAATATGGTTTCTAGATTTCCTGTTACTGTTGGTTTGTTCTGTTCTTGTTTTTATTTCTTCCTTCTATCTCTTCCTGTCTTCACCAATTTCCCAAAGTTTGCATGATATTCCTGTGTCCTGTAGCCTTACTTCCAACCCTTCTCTCTCCTTGTATTTCTCTATGCCCCCCCCAACACTTTCTAAATCTTCTTCCCAGAGGGTAAATTGGATGTATTGAAGGTCTTATTTACTACAAACATATTTCTGGTTGATTCTAGATTTTGATATGTAATCACAAATCTAGTTCATACAGTTAAAGGTGGCAAATCAGTAGTTACCACAGTTTGTCATTTTCTAGGCTGTGTTTGATGCTATTGTTAATGCTGATTGTATTACTTCAGCCAAGGCAACATAGTTGTTTTAATAAGTTGTTCTTCCTGGTATACCAAGACTGAGATTGCTTAAGGGTCATTAAAAGTGTTATATGTTAGTGCCAAAAAATGCCAGGAGCTAGGCCAGGGAAGCAGCAACTTCTCATCTCCAAAAAACTGAAGAGGTAGGATCATGCAACAGAACCAAAACCCAAAAGCTGACATGCAAAGAAGACACCTCTGAGAAGTAGTCATTTCCTAAGGGCTTTATATAGTCAAAGAAAAGATACTCACAATAGGCAATCTACAAATATCAGCCCAGGAATTAAACCAAAAACATCAACAACAAAAATATAGAAATGAGAAGACATTTAATCAAGATGAAATCCCAGACTTACAGCTCACCAAAGGCAAACCCAGGCAGCAAAGGGGTGGAACAATCCAAATATAAACCACCTGGACTTCCTAAAGTGTTAACGGTGCAAGTAACAAAACAGATGGAGACTCTAAAAAAATCAAATCAGAAATAATTTATCAGATAACCACAGAGATGAAAGACATGATTAGTTACTCTAGAGCAGATACAGATATAAAAAAATAGAAGAGCTGAAGAAAATGATGGAAACTATGAATATCCAGCATAGGAAAGAAATGGAATATATGAAACACATCCAAACAGATATCCAAGAGATTAAAAATTCCATTGAAAGTTTCCACAGCAGAATAAGTGAATGTGAGGACAGAATTTCAGATATAGACAGGATTGCACTTAGCAAACATGAAAAGAAAGATTTCTTAAAAATACCAAGGAACCATGAGAAATCAATCCAGCGGCTACTAGAGGATGCGAAAAAGAATAACAAGATTGATTGGAGTCAATAAAGGAGTAGAAGATACCTCAAAAGACAAACTATTCACAGAAGTAATCGCAGAAAACTTCCCAAACAGGGAAAAAGAATTTGACATACAGATAAATGAGGCATATAGAAATCAAATTAGCCATGATAAAAAAATTTACACCTAGGTATATAATAGTCAAGATTCTAGAAACCCAACACAAGAACAAAATATCAAAAGCAAAGAATAGAAAGAAATCACCTATAAAGAAAGCCCATCAGAATCACAGCAGATTTCTCAACACAGAGCCCCAAGTCAAGGAGAGCCTGAAGTGAAGTATTTCAAGCCCTAAAAGAAAACAACCCCCAACCCAGATTGATGTACCCTGCAAAACTATCTATCAAAATCGGTGGAGAAATAAGATACTTCCACATTAAAGAATATATGAGGAACTTTATGAATATCAAACCACCACTCCAAAATATTCTAAACAATATCCTAGAAAAAGACAATGAGGATTACAACTCCATGAATCCTAGCAGAATAAATCCATCGACAAGGCAAGAAATTAAATGGAAAAAAAATCCAACAACAGGAAAATATCATGACAAGGATAAGTCAATACATACCAGTTATAACCATCAATATTAATGGTCTCAATTCACCAATCAAAAGGAAAATAGACTGGCAAGAAACAAGATCCAACATTATGCTCCATATAAGAAACAAACTTAATTAAAAAATAAATTCATAGACTGAGGGTCAAAGGATGGAAAATGACACTATATGTGACAGGAACCCAGGAAAAATGTAGGGGTACCTCTTGTACGTGCAGACAAAGTGGATTTCTAGCTAAGACTAAGTAAGAGAGACAAAGAAATCCTTGTAAAGGGAATAATTCAAGAGGAAGAGATGACAATCATAAATATATATGCACCAAATGCTAGTATACCCCATTGTATAAAACAAATATTAAAAGAAACGAAAAACCAAATAAGCACTACTAAAATTGTAGTGGGGAGCCTCAATACTCCACTGTCACAGATAGACAGATCAACTAGACAAAAATTCAACAACATAATACTAGAACTGAACCAAACATTTGAACAAATGGGCTCAATAGATGTCTACAGAGAGCTCCACTCCATAAAATCCGAATATCCATTCTTATCAGTTGCATATGGGTTGTTCTCCAAAGTAGAACATATACTAGCTCATAGAACATGCTTAAGTAAATGCAAAGGTATTGAAGTTATCCACTGTGTATTATCAGACCATAAAACTGGAGATAAATAGCAAAATAAATCACAAGAACTTCATAAACACATGGAAATTGAATAACACCCTCCTGAACAACCAATGGGTCACAGGAAATTTAAGAAGAAATTAGTTTATATAATTAAATGATAATGCCAATACAACATGCCATAATTTATGGGACACAATGAAAGCAATACTACAAGGAAATTCATAGCCATGAATGTCCATACTAGGAATATAGAGCAAGCTCAAATAAACAAACTAATGGTGAACCTCAAGCTTCTAGAAAAATGAAGAGCAAGACAGACCCAAAACTCATACAAAAGAGGAAATTATAAAGATCAGAGCAGAAATCAATGCAACAGAGACTAAGGGAACAATACAAAAAAAATCAATGAATCGAAGAATGGTTCTTTGAAAGAGTAAAATCGACAAACCCTTAGCCAAACTTATTTAAAACAAGGAAAGAAAAGGTTCAAATCTATGCAATTAGGAATGAAAAAGGTGAAATTACAATGGATCCAGCAGAAATCCAGGGGATCATCAATACCTACTTTGAGAACTTGTATTCCAGTAAGATGGAAAACATAGAAGAAATGGAAAGATTCCTAGATACATATGAATTAGCAAAGTTGAACCAAGAAGATATAAAAATTCTAAGCAACCCAATATAAATCAATGAAATTGAAAATGTAATTAAAAATTTACCAACAAAAAAGCCCAGGTCCTGATCCCTTCACTGCTGAATTCTGCAAGAAATTTAGAGAAGACCAAATACTGCTACTTCTCAAAAGCTTTAATGAAATTGAAAGGGAAGAAATAATCCCAAATTCATTCCTGGAAGCAAACATTACCTTAATTCCAAAACCAGAAAAGGATCTAACCAAAAAAGAGAACTACAAGCCAATCTCTGCAAAGAACAGACGCAGAAATCCTCAATAAGGTACTGGCAAACAGAGTGCAAAAGATCATCAAGAATGTGATACAACATGACCAAGTGGGATTCATCCGAGGGATACAGGGATGGTTCAAGATATGTAAATCAATAAATGCAATATAGTATATTAACAGAATCAAGGAAAAGAAACATATGATCATCTCAATATGAAGTTGCCATGTGGCAACATAACACCCAAGGGCAAGACAGATACCATGACTGAGATAGATGGCAGAACTCTAAGGCAGAAGGGTGCTGTGACTCTCAGTAAATTGTGGTGAAAGTTAATAGGTTATGGTCTTCCTAGTGTAAGAAGGATGGACTGTCTACTAGAATTTTCCTGGTATAATGAAAGAAATCAAGATGTGCTATGTAAAAGCCCCCTGTCGGCTGTTACAGTTAAAAAGTTGTCATCTCAGCTAGTTTGTAGATCTAAGTCTCTTTGTCTATCCAGAGACCAGATTGAAGCACAGACTGAGTCATTTTAAACAGGGCCTCTGAAATGCCTCTGGAAATATACAAGGTGCCTATTCCTTGTGCTCTTCCCCAAGGGGCCAGGAGGAAATGTCAGAAGAGTCAAGAAAATATGCACCAAAAGAGAAAAGACTCATTGATTGATTAAGTTTGTAGGTCATTTCTTGGAGAAGACACACAGACACCTTTTCACAAAAATGGAGGCCATATTTTATAGGGAATGGGAAAAATAGGTGACAATGTTTTATTTCAGGAAGACTGCATTATGGAAGATATGGGTGGATAGAATGGGATTTTTATGGATTGTTCTCCCACAGAGCTGCAGCTGGCCTAGTGGCACTTTGCTTCACGTCTACGCAGATACATCTCACCTTCCCCACCCTGAGCTTCCCCTTGATGCTGAGATGTGGACACAGTGAGACTCCACTCTGTGAGCTGCCTACGAAAGCCAGAAGGGTATGGGACCGACACAGTGTCTTTTTATGAAGAGCTTTTGATTGATGGGATGTGCAAGCCTCAGATTCTCATCCTATTTTCCCTGGATATATATAATTGAGATGCAGTTATTCGGGCTTCACAGTGGATGTCTTCATGGTGTAGGCAAACAAGTCATATTCCTACACTTGATCTTAGCCAAAAGGCTGAGAAGCGATACAAGTCCTATTCCTTAGGGGCCAAATTGATCGCCCATCTGCATATCTGTTCTCCGTGCCCCCCCCTTCACTCATGCTAACTGGGATTTGCATCTGTCCTATTCTCTCACTTTTGCTTTTGAGGAAATGCAGCTCAATATAATACGTGTGAAATATAGGTAGTTGCCATGTGTAAATGAGTGTGCAAATAACATGTATTTTCTTTGTGGGGGTGAGATAGGAAAAATGGACAGAGAAAAAAGAAATTAGACACAGATGTTGCATGGTTTGAAAGAAAAGAGTAAAATCACCATGTATAGCTTAGCAGGTTAGTAGTCTAAAACAGAAGAAAGGAACTCTGTATTTAAGAAATCCTAGAGTTATGAAGTATGATTAACTGAAGTAAGCCTTTTGTAGTATCTTCTATAGATGTGTGGCTTGCCTAAGGTAGGGTACATACAGTAGATAACCTATCCTTGACAATAATAATACCTATTAATATTTATTTAGCAAATTTATTTGTACCAAAAAAATGTAGAATCTTCAGATAATCCTCACAACTACCTGCTGAACAAGGCTCTTAAAATCCTGCTTTCAGAAATGAGGAGGGTACAACTTATTTTATTTAAGTCTGTATAGCTCTCCTGGAAAAAAAAAATTAGGTGAGAGTAAAATAGTGTGAGGTGATGCAACTTTAATAATTAGCAGTTTAACCTATTTGCAGGGTTTAGGGGAAATAGATGTTTTTAATCATGTGCATGTAACAGGTAAGGAAACAGAACTGCAATATAAATTACTAAGAATCATATGCTAGAGAATGTGGAATTCAAAGCCACGATCTTCTAACTGTCCCATGGTCCTGCTTTATAAAAGCAGTCTTTGCAACCCCACCCACTCACAAGGCCAGTTCAATTTCTACAAGAGTCTGGACTGTAAATCCTCATTCCCATCTCATACTTTATTTGGAGGCCGAAAGTGTTAACTGTTTTTGGTTCTCCCAGAAAATATGTGTGTGTGTGTGTGTGTGTGTGTGTATCCTTATAAATTATTCTTCATATTTTAAAAGTTGATAATCTTTGAGATTATCTGTTTGTCAGCAGTTTCAGAGCTCCTACCTTCCTGTTTTAATGTTTTTGTAATACTTCAGGGAGATGCTATAACTTAATTAGCTAGCTTTCTCTTGGTGGTCATATTTGCTTTCCAGCGTTTGCTATTACAAACAATGCTGCAATAAACATCCATGATATGTATTTTTGAGCATAGCTATAAGTACATCAGCAGGATAATTCTAGGCAAGTAATATGGGAGGATCAAAGAGTATTTCCATTTTTTTTCTATTCATTACCAGTTGTTGTATGAAACATACCGATTCTGAGGGAATGTTTCTGTGACTAATAGGTTGTGACAGCATTTCCTTCTTCAAAGAAGACAGAGGGCACTGTCAGGTGACAATGGTCTTCAGAGTGTTTGCAGATAAGCACCACTGGGACTGAGGGTGATTACTTCGGCAGGGTTCAGTTCCTGTGTGTCCCCAGTTCATTGTTCCTTTGCAAGCTCCCCTTGTGCAGTCCCAGGGGCAGGGGCCACCATGTAAGCAGACATTTCAGACAGCAGCACTTCTCTGAGGGGTGAAGGGAAGGCTGCCACAGCAAGATTAGTTCAGGAACTGAACACATTCTTGTTGTAAAAACACATGACCTTAAATCCACGCCATACTATGGGGTCAAAAATTCAAATATCAGATTTTATGTTGAAAGGGAGAGGATCTGTCACCAGACTGGGAGATTTTGTTCTCCCTTGACATCATTAATTTTTTAAAAAAAGACATTTTGACAAGTCTCAGTTGATTTTTTGATTTCTTGGAATGGTCAAATTGGATCAAAGAACAAATAAATGAATTGAGGGAATTTTGCCACTGGGACATCATTTTAGAACTTTGATTTTATTCACAGGGCAACCCCTCAAAGGCACTGCTCTAATGTGTGTCAGATCCCCAGATTCTTTTCCCAGCCCACCTCTTTTCTTTCTGCCCTTTGGCATTGGCTGTAGGCTGAAGAATTTCCAAAAACGTGCCCCTCCTCCTCTCCCCTGGGGCCACCTTTATAAGCTCTTGGAAAAAATGCAAAGTGAAGAATTTTTTGTAGAACTGTAAAGGGCTTCTGTGACCTTTCCTTTTTCATTTGCTAGCTGTGAGTGTCTCAGGTGACTTCACAACCATCCCAGGGGCTGCCAAGCAAGCGTCCACTTCCAAATCCAATAATGAGGTGCCCGTTTAGTGGGTTTAACTGTTCTTTTAAAATGAACTTTTCCTAATCGCCTTCATAAAGTTTGAGTCTATTCTGTTTCTGTTGCCGCAGCTTACTTTCCATTAAATGAAGAAAGATTTGATTTCCCTGCTACTTATGAATACATGTCGGCAAGGATCACATGTTTGCTGGGCTGCTATGCAAGTTTCTCCCACTTCCTGCTGCCAGGGAACCCGCAACACACGCTGCAACACATAGCTCCCTCTGCAGTACTGTCAAACTGTCTTCCGGATGATATACAGCTTCAGGCAGGCACTGCCAGTTCTGAGGCAGCTCAGGAATTCGGAAGAATGCTTGTGACATAGACAAAGCTGTATTTCCTTCTGGGGTCTGGACGATTTGAACTTGGCAGAAACATCTGCAGTCTGACATGTCTGTGTTAGGACTCCAAACCTCATTTCCGAACCTCAGTAGATAGACAGGTACCAAAATTTGGATTTAAATAGAATATTAGAAGTGATATATTAAGATACAAAAACATGCCCTTATGGAGGTTTACCGTTTAGGTTTGTTCATTTATTCACTAGTTTAGTTATTTAAGAAATATTTCCTATTTTCTGCAATCTGGGTGCAAAGTCATTTAAGATACAGTGGACTTTACGCTCTTTATCACATAGTGAACCTAACCGACAATTGAAAAGCAAATCTGCTACTTAAATTACATCGGCAGAAAATTTGTTTATCAACTTTGCACACAGATCAACCACAGTCAAGATGATTATAAATATTGAATTATATTTGGCATATGCATTTTGAATCTTAAAGGGGTTTTGCAAACTTGTAATTGGGAAGACATGAGTCACACATGCATTAACATAGCTTGTGTGTCTTAAAATTATTCCGGATTGGTATTGCATCAGAGCAGTAAACTAGTAAATCTCTGTAGTTGTTGCTATAATTGATCACTTTGTCAAGGCAGAAAATGAAATAACTCAGAGCTGTTGAGAGGAAGATACTCTTCAGCTACTTCTACAGCTGGTGACAGACCATTCACTCCATGGATGGGGACAGGGGCTGGTGAAAGGGTGCAGACAGCAGCTGTTGGGAGTTGGGGAGTGAGGCATCCTTCCTGGATGAGTACCAGATCCGGAAGTCACAAGGAACTTCAGCTTCCAAGCTTTTTTGTTTTAGTTCTTCATAAATAAAAGCATTGTTTCTAAATAAAATGAGAGAATGGAAAAACAAAGTAAAAGCAAAACAAAACAAAATTTCCTTGCTGCATCCTCAAGGGAAAAGACAGCAGAAAAAGAAAGGAGAAACATATATATTGCTCTAGCGATGGCAGTATTGTTTTAAAGCATTTTTCATCCTTGTTTTCTGTACCACCATTCAGCAATATCCTGTGGAACTCCAGGATACCCTACTTAGATGTAAAAACAGAATGGATGTGGCTTCTAAAAGTAAGACAAAATAAATTACCAAAAAATTTGAAAAGATATGAAACATAAATCAACAAAATGGAATATAAATGATTGAATAGTAGGTAATGGTTTTGGCCTTACACCCCAGATTATGAGTGATTCTTCACTGGTTTGGAGTCTGTTAATTACTTCTTGTAGGATCCAGCAGGCGTTTACCATTCGAGACCTGCTGCAAGCCAATCAGGGTGATATCTAGGCTGCTTTGATGTAACATAAGTTGGAGAGTAGCAGGTGGCCTCCCCTGCTGTTTACAGTGGAGCTTGGGGAGTTCTGTCAGATGTAGCAGCTCCTCTTTATCTGCATGGAATTTGTGTAATTCACAAAAGAACAGATGGAAACATAGTCACATAGCTTTGTTCACCTCTGAGAAGCAGCTCATAACCCCCTACATAACCAGCCCTATTGCAAAAACAACCCTCCATGGGTTGGTCACCCAACTGCTCAAGGGTAATCATCTTGTTTACACAATATCTAACTCCATGAATTAGACAAAGAAAGCAAAAACAGCAATGGTTTAAATGACCACAGCTGTTACATATGTGTATTTGACCATTAAATTCCAGATTTAGGTTAGGTAAACACAGAAAAATTAGAAATTATATGGCATCTACCACGTCCAAATATCTTGTAGTGCAGTTTGGTAATGTCAGATGCCAGTGGTTTAGTATGTTTGTTCTTTTGATTTTTGTTTTCTAAACACAACTATGAAATTATCTGTCAATATTCCTGAATGTTCCTGAAAACTCTAAGTAATTTTCTAAGTATTGACCTATACAATTTCATATTGGAGACTGTCAAAAAAATCCTCCCCAAAATTTGATTGAAAGCATTTTATATGAATCTTATTTAATTGAGCCAATGATTTTCCAATTCACACTAACTTTCTATTACTTGTGCTCATGCTATTCACTTAAGTTACAAGCCATAATACACATGTGTCTTGGTTCAAGAGCTACATACTGCCCTGTTCATAAAACACTTATGTGTGAGACCATGTATCTAATCACATTTGTGGGGAAAAAAAACACCCTAATTTTATTTAGCTAGGAATTTTTTCAGCATTTAGCTAGGAAATGGAAAGAGAATAAAGAATTTATTTCAAAGAAAGTGGTTGATAGGAATAAAGGCACCAAGGTGTGAGGCAGAGGAGGACCATGACATGAGCTACATGATCCCAGTGCTTTTAGAGTGTGATTTGTAAGATACGGGGTTCAAAAAGATGAAGCTAGAGGTTAACAAGGTCTTAACACAGAAGTTCTAAAAAGTCTCAAGAAAAACATGGGGTTTGACCTGCATGCAATCAAAATTGACTACAGAATGTTGACTTTAATCTATTTATAAATTTAAAATATGAGCAAATAATACACTTTGAAAGACCATAAATTAGTCCAAAAACTTAACAGTGAGCTAAGGTTGCCCATTAGAGAGATACAGTTATTCAGAAATGAATTTTCTATTTCCTGAGGGATCTTTTCAGTGCTTGCAAGTATCATTATGAGAACTTGTTGTATATCGCTGAACTTATAAATCAGAACTAGCCAAATTTCAACCAATCACAGCAGTAAAACACAATGTGCACTGAGGCCACTATCTTCACTAAGTGATCCAGGTCTCTCTTTTTCTGTAAATTCCGTGTGATCAAGGAGCACACAGCAATTGCTTCCAGAGCTCCATAAATAAATTCTCCATAAATTCATGTTCACGGAAGAAAACGTATTAGACCAGTGGTTCTCAAGCCATGGTAGTTTTTCTCTCCAGATGACACTTACAATGTCTGAAGGATATTTATGGTTGCAGCTGGCGGTAGAGGCCAGGGAAGTTATTAAACACTGGGTCCCTTCCCCAAATGACAGTACCTCTAAGGTTGAGAACTTTGTTTTAGACATTGCAACTATTTAATCAGATGTACCATGTGTTCCATTCTAATAAGAATGAAACTCCAAAGTTTTGTCCTATCTAATCATGTTCACTTGGACATACGTGGGTTAAAGGTTTTGAGGTCATTCCTAAGGTCGTCAAATACATCGCCTCCTATAATGAAATTTTCTTTGTTGAACAGAATTATATGAAGTCTTATTGAATTTTTTCAGTATTTGTAGCCTTCAGAAAGTTGCCAATGAAAAATCAATTGCTTAAGACAAAATTGTTGTTTCTAACATGGTTACAACAAAAAGCTTTCCATTTTTAAATCTCTGAATTTAAAAATGTTCAAGTAATTTTATTATAGGTATGTAGTGCAACTAAACATATTTCCAGAAGGCTATATTCTAATTACACAATATAAAGGTTTTCAATTTTTATGGTAATCATATATGTCCTCCTGAGACATATTTTGGACCATCAGGAATACATACTTCATTAATATCTTATGATGCAAGCTATAAGGAACATTTCAGAGTGAAATCTTTCCCTTTAGGTATTAATTCATTTTTGATAATCTTTATTTATAAAACTTTCCTTTCATCATGACAAAGATTATGACAAGGCAACCTAGCCACTCTCCTCCATTATTACTTAATATTATTTTTCTTTCCCTTCATCATGCCAAAAAGTTAAAGAAGTAAGATAGGAATACATATTTTATTCTCATAGGAAATTATGTTAAGTAACTAAAACAGTGCGAATATCCAGTGTCAGATATTGAAGGTAATTATTGGACACTATTTGAGCTAAAATAATACAACCAAGAAATATGATGTTATCTAATTTACTTTTATTGTTGATAAGTACAATGAGTGAATTGTTGATGTCACTTCTCAGACTTTTGTCAAAGAATACAAGATAATTGTATCTCTCACATTTTATTCTATATTATGTTTGTATAGCAAGTCTTATTGAAACAACATGCAAATCTCGTAAATCAATAATTTTAATGTTTAATTTCTGGTAAGAGTTTACAAACGTAGATACTTTGTAAATAAATAGCTGTGTAAAAAAAGTAGGAAACTGACCATTAATCCTTAAAAGTTGCTTAATCTAATCCTTCACTGTATGTGATTATTTCTTGCAAAGTGCTTTTTGTAAAGCAAATTTCACGGGCAAATAATATTTGAAAAAACTGTCTAGCTTATCATTCTCTTGGAGAGTCTCACTATACACTTCTTCTGCGAAAATAAATAAATGGAAACCTAACTGATTTTGTTACTTCCAGCATGTCTGGTAGTCATTCAAAGTTGCAAGGAATAAATTTTAGGAAAATGTCATTTAGAATATCTAGTCTAATTCCCCCTTTTTTATTTTGGCTTGGCTTGATCGTATTTTGAACATTTTAACAATTAGTTACTTAGCTTCTTGTCAGGATTTCCATCAGAGATGCCAACAGGATGAGTTTATATTTAGATATTTCTATATTAATTATTTTTATTAATTTATGAAGTGAATTTTTTATACCACTGGAGATCCCATTTTGTGATACAAAATGAGAAGGAATATGTACAAACAAATAAACACAAAGAGGAAAACAAACAGCAACACTCGATACAGCATTTCAACCTCCATTAAAACATACCAAGTGACATTTAAAATAACACATGACATCTACGAGCTGGGTTGTATTTCCCTCCTGATATTTCAGCATATATTACACCATTTATAAGGAGCATTTTGAGACATATCTGTGATTGAATTAAATGCTTGCTTATAGTCACACCATCATTGATGTAGTTGACAGTGTAGATGTTGCCTCTTCTGATATTTCAAATATGACTGGCAAACTTAGCACTTCATTGGTGACCTTTGCTACATTTTCTTCTGAAGAACCACCTTTAGAGCTCTAAAAGCCATTGCTAGCAATTAAATCGCATGGGACACGATGTTCTAAATCCTAACCAACCAATACTCTGCCATCCAGTTTTTCTCCGCTGGAAATGGGTAAATGTGTTCAGATCGGAGTGTAAAATTGGCATGAACCTTAATCTGAAATGCAATAAAGTTAGAGAAGACTGAATGATTTTTAAAAATGTATCATTATTCATCTCCAGTGCTTCCTCTGCACTTCTGTGTACCATCTGGTCCTGATGGTCGAAGTGCCAAAATACCATAAGGAAAGTTGTTTTCGTGGTATTTCCAGTCCAACCAGAATCAGAAAGTACCAGAAATCTCTTGAGAAAAGCTGTTGTGGGACACAAAGGCTAGTTTGTCAAAGACTTTTAAGGAAAGTAGCTGAAATCAAGCTACCATCCAAATTTATATGCTAAACAAAGAGATGATCAGGACTTTGGGGTTTACCAAATGGCTTGTGTATAAATACACAGAAGCACACACACATACACACACACTCAATACATCCAACTAGTGCCTCCTATATGTGTCCTATTCCTTTATAAACTAAAATTTTCTTTCTACTCCTTGATTGGCTTATTATTAGTTCAATGCGTTGATTTTTTTTAAGGAGAATAATTCTGGATAAAGTCAAGAAAATTTTCAGTGAAAAATAAATAATGAGGAACAAATATATAAACCTATTGAATGGATGACAACAAATTTAAAAGTCTTTCTATGGCACATGTAAAATGTGCAAAGACTACCCAACATGGTCCTATTTGTGAGCCTTTGGATGGCTGTAGAATTCTTCTACACGCCTCTCTACTTCTGTTCAGGCCATCACAGCTTGTCAAATACAAAGAATTTTGAATCTTCTAAGATTCAGTCTGTGCTGTAAACTTACTGCCCAGAAGGTTTAGAGTGGGCTGTTCAAATTGGCAACACTTTTTCTTTCATTCAATTCCCAAATCAGCTCAGATTTATTTGACACTGAGTTTTATTCAGCTTAATTTAGTTCAATTAAAAAATCTCTAAGGAGGGAAAGATATTTAAGTAATGAGTACAACTGCATGAAAATTAGTATATTAAGGAGGGAAATTTAACTATACATATTTTTCGCCAAGCCAAGTGCTCACAATGCAAAGAATGTAAGCTTTTGGGTCAGACAGACCTAGATTCAAATCTGCTTTCTACATCTGCCAGTTGTGTGACCCAGGGTTATTGATCACCTGCTCTGAAATTAACTTTCTCATCTAAAAATATAAAATCAATTATTTTACCGAGTTGAAACTATCGATGTGCAGTAGAATTTAAAGTCTTGGAGCATGGGAGGTGCTCTCTTCTCATCAACACTAGCTGTATCTGAGGGTGATAAAATAACAGACAGCTGCAAAGCACATTCTTAAAAGGTTGGCCATTACAAAAGTGCATTGTAATTTTTGCTTAACTTCTTTTTCAGTCACTGAAAGAGGAAGCAACTCTGGGGATGTAACTCACACAAGCTTGGGAGGTAATGATGATATTCTCCATTAGAAATATTACCTACTCAGTTCCCTTAGGCAATGATTTGAAATCTTTCACTGCATAAAATCACAATGTGTTCAAAGGGGCATGGTCTAACCTGAGATGTTTTTGAATCAATGTAAAATACATCTTTTATTTGGGCATTATTGTATCACTTTTTCTGTCCTCGGCTCAGGGCCAAAGAGGATTTTCTCCTAAATACAATTAACGGAAGCCAAAACATTTCAGGCCAGTGTTCTAATTGAAACTAAAATTTCCTTCTTAGAATTATAAAACTGTATTATCTGTGTCTGGTATGAACATTATCATATAGTTTATTTTAATATGCAATTTGTTTCTGGGACAAATAGTCCTAGTAATTATCTCTTCTTGGAACATTCACCTTTTGTTTTGAAGTCAAAGCCTGACAAAAACATCATAAAAACACACACACACCTCATAGTTTTTAGGAAAGCATGACACTGATATACTCAAGGTCTAGTTTTTAAACCTAAAGCCTTTAGTTCTTCAAGTAATGGCATCTAATTTCCAAGTTGTTACCCTCCTGTTTCTGATTTCTTTAGTTTACATAATTTCACTTTTCTACTCTGATACTCTCTTGAATTGAGTTGAATCACTTAAATCACTCACACACCATAGAAACTATTTTTTTCTTTATATCATTCCCACATAACCCGGTTAGGAAAGCAATTAAGGTGTCACTCCGTGAAGTGCCAAAGGAGTACAAAACACTGCCTTCCAAAGAACTTTGCCTGAACCTTTCCGTTTCTGCACTGCAGGCAGAGGGAGGGAGGGTGTGCAGCTGTGTGCCCTCAGCTCTGTGACTGCTGCACAGTAAAAGGAACAGGGAGTCAAACTAATGGAATTCGACCTCTGATTATCTCACAAACAACCATAAATCCAAGTGTTTTATCTTTTATATATTCTACAGGATTAATAAGAAAAATGATGGAAGGATTAGAAAAGTTAAAAAATTTTCTATAGAGGAATATTCCACACTAGCACATCAACAGAGATTATATTTGTATATATATATAGTTTTGTACACACATACATTCATATATGGTATATATAAACATTTATGATATAAAGATGAACATAGGTAGTATATGTGTTTAGTTTTCTTCCTTTAATTTTTTTTACTCAAAGTGAAATCTCACAATTACCAATATTTTACATTTATTTTCATTTGGTGCTAATTAAGGAAGGTCTCTACTTCAAGCTACAATCTGCAAGCTCCGTTAGATTTCAAAAGGTCCATCTCCCTAGGTGAATGGAGAAAGAAAAGTAAGGATTTAGATCAAATGTATGTACCTAGCACCAAAGGTAAGCACTTCGCTATCTGCTTAGCCTTAAATTCCCAACAGTGACCGGAGCATTCTGCCCACTGAACGTCTGTGTGGCCTTGGTCCTCAGGACGGTTCAGGTCCTGCTTATGTTACAGCCATGCACAACTCTGCCCCTTTGATTTAAACTGCATGTTGCTTTTTCCTTTCATTTCTGGCCAGCACCCAAAGCCAAGCAGCAGGTGCTGTCTAGGGAATGTCACTCAATAATAAAACCATTGTAACATAACACAGAGGCAATGGAGTTCCTCTTGGATGTACTTCGCTTTTCTTGACAGATTGTATCCCTAATAAGATAGTGTCTCAGAGTTCAAGACAGAATAGCATATATGTTTTATCATTCAAAAAGAAAATAAAAAAAACCACTACACATGTTAGTTTTGCTTGGGCAACAGACCCCAGTGCAGGGAGACAGAAGTTAAGAAAGGAGAAGGAGATGAGCCAGGAAACGGAGTCAAAGATGATGGCAGTGGTTACAACTGTGCATTGTTATTCCTTGAAAATTAGTTAAACCAGAAAAGAAATAACTATGTGGGAAAATCAATTGCATTTACTAAAAAGGAAAACTATGAATCAAATTAGGCGGTTTTTTTTGTTCATTGAAACCAAGTTTAATTCACAGGAAACCTTTCTTCAGAAATGGGGCACCAAGTCACTCTGCTGTTTCTAACTAAATTGATGGTAGACCACTGCTGGCTTTGTGGGTAAAGACTTCAGTAAGGAGGTTTCTTGGCCTTTTCTCCATATATCTGATGACCTTGGAAAGTGATGAGTTTATAGGATGTGACCACATGGCTCTTACCACTGTGAGGTAAGTGCAGGGCTCCCGCAAGTCCCAGTGGGAGGCAGAAAGAGCTGTAATTCAGAAAGAGTTACTGGGTCTCACTGAGCATGATTCCATAATATTTCTCCTCAGACTCAAATGAAAATTCAACTTTTTTTATGGGTGATATTGAATATACTCTAGCACGGATGTAATTGTTTCTGTGTGTGGTTTTATGGAAGAATAGAGATTTCATGTAATTTGAACATGTGAATCTCATTATATTCTATTTTGCATACACTACCTCTTTCCTCAAAAGGTCGAGAAGGAGGTTAAGGAAAAATAGGATTTCAGGTCATGCAGAATTCTTAGCTCAGTAAATTCTATCTTTCAATTTCTTCCGGGAATTCTTATCAAACTGGTGGGGTTGTTGATGACAGTGAAACAACATCTTAAAAGCTTCTATATGCTTTACTGAAATGTGGAGTGCCTCTGAACTTTGAGATCAATTGGATCGATTCAATTATAGAACATAAGACTAATAGCTTCTGTGTTCGTTAATTCTTAATTTACATAAGAGAGAATATGTTTATATGGTCGCAGAGTCTTTGTGGGAAACCCTTTTAGCTGAGCTGAAGAAAATGGGACTGTGGTTTCTATTTTCAACCAATATTCCAAAAATTAAAATAGACAATCTTAACTCAAATCCCACAATTTTCCCATCTTTTCTATTACCTCAGAAAATTTGTGAACTCTGAGGAGAATCAATGTAGCTGCTCAATTGCTTTTATATGCAACATAAGTTTTCTAAGTTGTGCCAAAATATTTTAAAAATTGGCATTGCTTTGGATTTCTTTCTAAATGTGGAAAAGTCAAACAGCCAATATTAGGAATTAAGATAAAGATAAACCTTGAAAGATGTCCAATTTGAATTGCATTCAAATAAATTATAAATATTTTAGTTTTCCCCCTGTGAGATGAGAGTTGGTTGCTTTCTGATTTTTCTGCCTTTTGGTGACTAGCAGTGATGATGTCAAGGTAATGTGCAATTATGGTCTTTGGGAAACATCTAAACCTTATGGACACAGATTAGAATGGGAGTTTGAAGAATCTTAAATTATTCATTAATCAAGTGATTTTCTTATAGCCTTTGAATTTCCTATTTGTTTTCTTTGGAAGGAAAGGAATTATCTCATTCTCCAAGTCAGTCTTTATTTGTAACTACTGGATGGTTGCCTTATGGTTAGTTTTCTTTTTATTTCAGCACTTCTGTTCTTTGTTATTAATGTTGAAGTGAATATGTAGCAGTATTTCATCTGAATAATATTTCATTTGCTTATAAAGAGAATTAGATGTATATAAGAATGTTTTCAAAACAATTGGATTCAAAGTAAAGCAATCATATATTTGGTGATTTGGGGCTATTTAACCATTCTAGGATTCAATTTTTACCTGTAAACTGGGAACTACATTTATATATATATTTTTTGTTGTTTTGTTTTGTTTTTTTTTGGTACCGGGGATCAAACTTGGGTCTGTGCGCTTGTGGGTCAGGCGACAGTACCACTGAGCTAAATCCCTGGCCCTATACATATTCTTTTGGAAGGAGGAATTATGTAAGATAACTTACAAGTCAGCTAGTACAAGGAATGGTGCTCAATAAATAGTGAGATCTCATATCTTGATTAGCCTACATCTACTTTTGCCCTGAATTCTACTTTATTAACTACAGATATTTTCCCTTACATGGAAGAGCAAATGGATTTTATTTTCTGTTTTAACTCTTTCTGTCCTTTCTAATTGGTTGAGATTAGTTTTGGCTGTATAAAACAGGATGCTAAACACTGGAGGAATATTATGTAATTAAGTATAAAAAAAGCATGAATGCTTTTTATGTATTTTATATTATATATTTTATATATGTTATATATTTTATATCATTTATTATATGAGTATCAGAAGTGGAATATTCTCTACAACCCTTAAAATAAAGCTTTAAAAAAGTAATAACACAAAACAAATTCACTATTTCTCTTGTGCATTATATTTGAATTTAAAGTGGAAGAAAAATTGAATTTTATATAGCCTATGATAAATAGAATAACCCAGTTCTTTATTTACCCCAACCCTCTCATTCATTATTATATTAATATACAGAAAAGTGTGTACTTTCAATTTTTGGAACACTCACTTCATTCTTCTTCCCCAACTCTCATGAAGTTACTCTGACAGATGATAATCAGGTTGCTTAAAAGTATTGGAGCTCATTACTTATAGTCACAAGATGGCTGTCTGAAAATAAACCTTAATGTCAAATAATAAAAAATATCAACTTTCTTCACATTATTTCTGACATGCATGATCATTTTCAAGATGAGAAAGCTCAGAAATTTGTCTTGACACATTTTGCACGTAAGAATACATTGTTTAGAGATAATTTAGAAGAATAAAAGATATCTTTAGGACCCAGGAAATGATGGGAAACAATTTAATAAAGGATAATCAAGGTGGACATGGGATGGTGTTAGAAAATTCCAAAATTTAAAAGGAAAAAAAATCCAAAGATCAGAGAGAATTGAATGAAGTTAAATTGTATATTTGGCAAATATTTATTATAAATATGACAAGGCAAAGAGGACTAGGAGATTGTTGAACCATCTGACTAGCCTGTTATAGTAGTATACAAGAAAGAGAAGTCATTCCAGTGTAATTATTGTTACTCTCATGACCTTTAGCTACTATTGTGGCTGTTACTGTTATTTCAACTAACCTCAACTTCCAGCATTTTTTTTCCCATTAAGTTTATTGGTACATTTTAGGTATAATACAGTTACATTCATCATTGGGATCTTGTATCTTTACATGAGTATCTTGGTTCTTATTTTTTTCCCCTTCCCTTGCCCTCCCTTCCCTATTTGGAAAGACCTTGTTTCCATTTTTTTTTCTTCTTTTCATATTTTTTCCTTTCCCTTTTTTCCCTTCCCCTACCCCTCCCAATTCCCCTGGTCTTTTAGACCCTTTCTTCCTGTTACACAATATCAGTTATACACTTTTTAAATTACAATATTAAGACCTAGGAGACATTACCACAGATTTTACAGAATTTAAAAGGATATAGAAAGCATATACAAAAATATTTTTGGAAATAAATTTGACAACTTCTAAGAAGTACCTTGGAAGACAAATTAATGAAACTAACTCTGGAGGAAATATAAAATTTG
>NW_004624734.1:16954728-16981316 GCF_000247695.1 Heterocephalus glaber
CAGTTCAGAGAGTCCAGTTGGTTGAGTATCAGATTGTTCCATCTCATTTCCCTTTGGGGTTGCTGTAGGTGATCCAGAAGTCTGTTTTTGAGAATTGTTTATGTGTCTTCTCATTTCCATGGGAGGGGGTTCTTCTGGCTCCCACGGGGCTCACCTTCTCTGCCCTAGGAGACTGAGATGGAGGCGGGGAGCTTCCTTCCAGGTGCTGGGACCAGCTCACCTTCTCTGCCCTAGGAGCCTGGGATCAACTTCCAGCATTTTTACCTTGTTAGTAAGGATATATTTATTGTGTTGAAGACACTTTGCTAAACTATTTCAATGCATTTTACAATTTAAACCTCTAAGACTCTGAGTTAGTCATCCTCATCCTAATCTGATAGTTGAAAAATACATGCTTTGGGAAATAATTAGTTTTTTAAGAAATTGTAGTAATGTAGTCATTTGCACATAGGTTTCTTTGACCTCAGAAGCTGGTGCTCTTCAGGGCGGGGGTGTGGGATAAGAAGAAAAGGAAAGAGGAGTAGGAGGTGGAGGAGGAGGAGGAGGGGGAGGAGGAGGAGCAAGAGAGGAGGAGAAGGGGAAGGGGAGGGGAGGGGAGGAGAAGGAAAAAGACGAGAACAAATTCAAGTTTAGGATGAAGTTCAATTTAATATAGTAGAAATCCAACATAACAGTGGCTTAAGAGTAAAACAAATCATTGTTATATAAAAGAACTACAGTGATAGCTGATCATCAAATACCATTACTATATGGTTTTATTTATCTTCTTTGGTATGTGAATTTTTGTTCTTAAAATTGAATCCCAGTCCAAGTGGAATAAGAAAACAGAATAGCCAAAGAAAACAAAAATTTGTATAGGGAAGGAAATAAAGTTGAAGGATATTATTTGGCTCAGCAGTGAGCAGTATTTACATAATTGTAACATTATTTTATTGCTGTAGTCCACAATTATGATGTTTGGGTATTATTTTAAAAAAATATATATATAAATATTAGAGAAAGATGAATGAAGAAATAGTATCAGGGTAGAAGTGAAGACCTACTTTCAAGAAATATGGAAATAAATGCCAGATGAAAGAGCAATAGGGCTTGAGAGTAATGGCTTTGGGTAAGAGGACTGTTGTAGGAATTGAAAGGAAGAAATGAGCTATAGTTTTTCAACATGCCTTTCCTGCTTTGGTTTAAACTATAAAATAATAATTGCTTTGACATAAGTATGCTCATTAATCTTAAAATTATAAAATATATATTAAAACAAATAACCAGTCACCTCTCAGAATAGAAATAAGCATTATTTATATTTTAGTTATATTCCTCTCAACTTTAACATTTGAATAATTTTACATGATTCATTTATACATCCGATAAATATTGCCAAATATCTCCTATGTGCCTGAAACTGTATTGGACACTGGAGACAAAGGTAAGAGATGCCCTAACCTCAGGGGCTTCACAATCAATTTGGGAAGGAGTCACCAAAGATCATAGAATGTGGGAACAAGTACAGTCAAAAAGATTTGGAAGAGAAAGGGAGAGAGAAAATCTCACTGGTATTTATCCTTTCCCAGAGAAAGGAGAATGCTGGATAATGCTATGTTGGTAAATGTTTAACAGCTCACTGAGAAAAACATATGTGCATACTTTTTCTAAGTTTATTATAAAGATGTCTGAAATGAAAGATGGATACCTTTCCATTTTAAAATGTGATAAAGTATATAATATCTCTAATTGTAAGTTCTATAAAATTGATCAGTGAGAGCAGTTCTGACACAAATATGGTTTATATTTTTATGAAGATGGTAAAAACAATGAAGATGTATGTTGATACTTCTATCATTGGTTAATGGCATGAATAACTTTTCTGCAGAATTCAGAAAGTAGTGTTTTAAAATTCTGAAGTAATGTAATTTGCTGTGTTATTCACAGTGCAATGGTTTTAGACATGATGTACTCTGTAAGTTCAATCTGCAGTATTCTAGTTTTATCAATCCTTTTTTTCAAGCACAATCAAACTTTGATTTGTAGTGTTGACAGATTTTAGTACTTCTACTACCTGATGGCCAGTTTCACAGTGCCAATGTGTTGTTGCTGAAATGTGAACTTTAGGAGATGTTCTTATCCTTACAGACTATCTCTGTCATGAAAACATATTTAGGAAATGATAGGTTTAACTATATTTTACTTTGGGTTTTAATATAATGTACTTAATTATACATTTATATTATTTATTTTATTAATGACTGAGTTTAATGACTGGCTCTTAAAATACCTAAAATGTGAATAGTGGCTTCTCATGAGCTCATAAGCGCTGGTGCCAGCTCATTGCTGGCTGTCTGATGAATCAGTAACACTTGCCCAAGAGGGTAAAGTCTTAAAGGTAAGTCACAACAGGAAAGTAGAAATCAGCTGCCAAAGAACCATGTAGATTAGAACAAAAACAAGCACGATGAGATAAGATGGGCAGCTAACAGAGAGGGGTGCTTGGAGGAATAGAAATATGTGCATTTCCACGTCTGAGTTTGAGAGGACATTCTCAGAAAGCAATGGTGTGAAAGAAGAGATCCTGCAAACAATATTGAAGGGTGTAGAATTTATCTTGCAAGCCATAGAGACCCTTGAAGAATTTAAAGTGGGAGAGTGAATTATTCAGATTTATGGCTGAGGTATGGTCTTCTAGCCAATCTTTGTAGAAAGAACTGGAGAAGTAATAAGACTAGAGACATGAAAACCAGATACAAGGCTGTTGCCCTGTTGAGGGAATTTGTGATATGAGTTCATTCAGTACACTTATTTTTAAGAAGAGAGACAAGATGATACATTGCAGAATATTTTTTTTCTGTATTGGAGATTGAACCCAAGGCACTCTCCCTGAACTACATCCCTACCCCACCCCTCTTCTTTTATTTAATTTTGAGACAAGTTTTTGCTGAATTGCTATGCTTCCAGGGCTGGCTTGAACTTGCAGTCTTCCTGCCTCAACCTCCCAGAGCTCTGGGACTACAAGTATGTGCTACCACACAAGGTGATTCAGAAATACTGAAGAGGTAAAATCGGTGGGGTTAGTGATTGACTAGAAGTTGGCAGTGTTGAGGCTGAGGGAAAAATTTCTTTATTAAGTTCATTGGTACATTTTCGGTATACAATACGATGACATTCATCATTGGGAATTTGTACCTTTAGAAGACATATCTTGGTTCTTATTTTTCTCCCCTTTCCCCTGCCCTCCTTTCAACCCTTCCACCCCTTCATCCCTCTCTATTTACAAAGACTTTGTTTCCATTTTTTCCTTTTCTCATATTTATTCCTTTCCCTTTCCTTTCCTCTACACCTCCCACTTCCCCTTCCCCTTTGGACCTTTTCTTCCTATTTCACATTAACTATTACACATTTTTATCCTTATTTACACTTTCAGTTTCTCACACCAGAGAAACTATTCAGTGTTTACACATATGTGTGCTATTTATTTCACTTAATAGTATGACCTCAATGTGCTATGGTCTCAGCTTTTGAATTTTGATACTATGGCCAAGAAATAGACTCAAGGTGGAAAATTTGGTTTCTGGGTTTTGCTGATTAATTCAGAGTCCATAGTAGACTTGCAGTCACCATGGGCTCCCCATGTGGAAATATCTTACAGCTCTGGCTGAGCAGAAAATGTAGAAGATCATGGATGTACAGGATAATGTGAAGAACAACAAGTACTAGGGTTCAAAGCAGAACCTGAAGATGCCTACACCACTAAGGATAGGTGGAGGAACAAGGCTTAGTGCTAGGACAAAGAACTTATCAGACAGAGGACAAGCCTGTGGAAGACAATGAAACATGCAATCTAGAAAGGGAAACCACCTAAAACTCTCCAGCACTGAGAAATAATGTAAGCAATGTGAAGCAAATTTTGTATGCAAGTTTATGTTATCATTTTCTTAAAATTGAAGAATTATATTATTCTCATGTTACAGATGAATTATAAATATCATCATGATTGATGTTTCACTTTTAAAAGCCAAAAGATGTATATGATCTGAAGATAATCCAAAGTATAATAATATTTAATTTTTAGAAAAATTTGAGTTCATAGGCAGTATGGACTTACAAAATAATGAGAGGGCTTGGGAGTTAGCTCAGTGGTTCCCCTGCCTTCCTCACAAGCACAACGTCCAGAGTTCAATCCCTGGTACCAAAACACACAACAAAACAAAAAAAAATAATGAGAAACATGTCAATACAGTAGAAGAACAAGAGATTTTTCATCCCACGTTTTACACTTACTAGCTGTTAACATTTCAAATTTTCATGATCCCAGTACTTTTCTTATGAGTGTATCAAATATATAAATATAAATTAATATACTTTATTAATAGGAAAATACACTATGCTACTTTTAAAAGATTTTAATGACTACATATAAGATTAAATATGTGGCCATATTATACTTTGTATCATAGATACATATTGTCAAACACCAGAAATTATCATTTTTTTCATTTATTGTGTGAATTTCCACTAACCTCTTTGTACTTACAAATTTTATATGTAATTTAATATTATTTTTGTCCCTGGAAAAAACTCCAGATATTTTTAAGAATCTTAGTATATTTTGCAGTATGATTTCCAGAAACAGCTTTCAGTAGACTTTCATCAGCACCATAGATATTTGCATTTCCCAAGGACCTCACTGGTATGGAGTACTTCTGTTTTAACTATATTTTAAAATAGTGTTCATAGATGTTTCACCTGCAGTGAAAATGCAGAATTTAAAGCCAAGTATTTCTAGATTTTGTGGCAAACAAGATTTAAGACCAGAGTGACCCAAGAGTAGCAAGTTGTGCTTTCTCGGGATGAAGAGGGCATCTTCACAGCCTTCAGCATGCAGGCTCCATGGCTGAGCTGTTTCTTGACTGGCCCTGGCCCTCACTCTGTGCACATGTTCAAACCTGGAATACACCTCTTATTGGGACAGCCTGCCCTCTGTGTCCTAATCAGATATTTCTTTGAGTCACTTTTGCAAAGCTCTGTTATGAATGGTTTTAGAATTGAACAAGGCAACATTCAGTTACATGTTTTCTTGGATAGTGTCTGCATTAATTTTCTTAACATAGCTGCAAAATCTTGAGGGAATGGACCGTGTCATTTAGGCAATCCCAGCCTGTCATCTGTGAAGACATCCTCGTCTTCATATGACATTGGATAGGCACTTGGGGAATACAGAGAATAACACAAGATCATGAACCCTATTAGCTTCATTTTAAGTAACTGTCTTCTTACAAAAGTTGAAAATTATGAGCACTTTATAGACTACTATATTTTTTAAAATTGGATACATTTCTGAATGAGTTTGAAAAAGAAGAGTTGTAATTTGGGTGTATTTGTGTCCATGTATTTATGATGAAACATTGTAGTTATGTGGGGAGTATGTGGACAGGAAAAAGGAAAAATCTAGATGATTCATTTTACAGATATGAAAGCTAAATTATATAAATATTGAGTGGCTTCAGGCACAAAGCTGGTAAGATAGAAATTGGTCTAGAACTTTGATCTGCTGACTCTCTAGTCGATGCTAGTTTTATGCCATCAAAATTCATCTTTAAAATGTATGTTTTCAATCATGTATGATATTAGAATGTAGAAAACATTTACAAAATCTCTAATATACGCTCAAATCTAAAGCACAGATATTTGGGTAATCTTCATTGATTATAACAGAGCAATTTAAGATGCTGTATTTATAAGTTTTCCGTTTTTCAATATCTCTTCTAAGGCAAAATCTTTTATATCTACCTTTCTAGGTTTTGCCTAGCATTGTCTTCCTTTTCATAATCACCTTCACTGAAAATGTGATCATTTTTTGAATGTATACTTACTATGGATTTAGGTTATCATATTTTTCATCTCTTTTGACACGTCACATTGCATTTGCTATGACTCTCCCTATAGTGTATATTTTTGTCAATGAAATCGCAAGTGACAGAAGACTTTAAAAATTAAAGAAGGACCTTATCAGTAGCATCATACTAAATGGAAAAAAAAGGAAAGCATTTTCTCTAAATTCAGGAACAAGACTAAGGTGTCTAATCTTACCATTCCTATTCAATATAGTATTCAAAACTTTAGCCACAACAGTTAGGTAAGAGAAAGAAAGAAAATGGATATGTATAGGAAAAGGAGAAGTCGCACTATTTTTATTCTCAGAGAACATAAACCTTTACATGAAAGTCTCCAAAACTCAAACAGAACATTCTTAGAACTAATAAATAAATTCAGCAAAGTGGCAGGTTACAAAATCAGTGCACAAAAATCATGGTGTTTTGTACACTAACAATGAATCTACCAAGAAAGATATCAGTAAAACAATCCTATTCATGGGCCGGGGATTTAGCTCAGTGGTTCTGCCGCCTGCCTCGCAAGTGCAAGGTCTCGAGCTTGATCCCCAATACAAAAAAACCCAAAACGAAGCAATCCTATTCTTGGTAATTTTTTAAAAAATAAATATCTAGGTATTAACCTAATCAAGAAAGTGAAAGACCTAAGACCTCTACAATGAAAATGATAGCACTCTGAAAACGGAGATTGACTAGGACAATAAAATGTGGAAAGACATCCCCTGTTCCTGCATAGTCAAAGGCAACACTGTCAAAATGGTTCACCAAAAATGATATACAGATTTAATGCAAGTCCTCTGAAAATATCAACAGCATTCCTCCGAGAGCAAAAAAAAAAAAAAAAAAAAATCCCAAATTTATATAAAACAAGAAGTGATCCAGGGTAGCCAAAGCAATTCTGAGCAGCAAGAGCAAGCAGGAGGCATCACAGTAGCCAATCACAAGCTATCTTACAAAGACAAAGATCTAGTGATAAGAGCAGCACAGCATGGCATTAAAGCAGACACGTGGATCAGTGGAACAGGACTGAGGATGTAGAATCAATCCCAAGCACTTCTAGCCATCTGATCTTAGATAAAGTGGCCAAACACCTACCTCAGAGAAATGATAACCTCTTTTACAAATGGTGCTGGGAAAACTAGTAATCTACATGGAGAAGAATAAACCTAGATTCGCCTCTTTCATTCTGTATTAAAATAAAATTAATATAGATAATGTACTTAGATATTAAAACAGAAATTTTGAATCTGCTAGAAGATTAGGTAAAACTTTTGAAGACATAGATATAGGCAAACACTTTCAGAACAAACTTCGATTTTACAAGAAATAACGTAAGAATTAACAAATGGGAATATATCAAATAAAAAAGCAAAGGAAACAATCAACAGAATATAGAGACAACATACAGAATGGGGAAAATATTTTGCCAATGACTCAGAATGAATACATAGGATATATAAAGAACTCATGAAAATTAGCCCCTCCCCAATAAAATACCTGCCAGAACGGGCAATGAACTAATAGATACTTCCCCAAAGTAGTACAGATGGCCAAAGGGTATATGAGAAAATATACAGTATCCTTGGCAATCAGAAATGCTAATTACAATAACAGTGAGATTCCATTTTACCACAAAAAGAATGGCTTTCATCAAGAATTTGAAAAACAACAAATGCTGGTGAAGTCATGGAGTAAAAGAAACCTTTCTACATTTTTGGTGGGAATGTAAACTAGTACAACTTTTCCAGTATGCTTATTCCTCAAGAAACTAAAAATTTTTATTTGACCCAACTATACCTCTTCTGGGGTCTTCCAAATGAGTTAAATGTTATTACAGCAATACATGTATAGTCAACAGCACAACTCACAGTAACTAAATCTTGGAAGTGGGCTATATGCCCATCGTCAAATGAATGAATTAAAAAAATGTGGTGTACATACACAATCAATTACTATTCGGTCATAAGGAAGGGTAAATTTGAGTCATTTGTAAAAAACAAAACAACTATGTACCTTGAAATGATAATGTTAAGGGAAATGAATCAGTCTGAGAAGTTAAATATCACATGGTTTGTCTAATATGAGAAACCAAAAGAGCAAAATAAAAAATGACAGGAAACAGGAAGGTAGGAGATGAAAAGGGGTGGAGGAGAGATAGGAGTCGGGGAAGGGAAGGAGTAGTAAAAGTGAATAAAATATGATATATATAAATTCCCCAGGATAAATGCATTCATTACATTTGCAAACATGTACTACACTTTTTGAAAGGATCAATAATATAAAAAACTAGGGTACCACAACTCCTTTGAACAGATACTCATATGTATATATGTGTGGGAATGTATTTTTGTGCTTGTGTCTGTAAACTCTTAGGGAGCAAATTATAAAATTTAAAATTTTTAGCAATTAAAGAGGCAGAGGCAGGAGGACATTGCATGTGTGAACCCAGCGTGGGCAACCTAGCAAAATTTAATCTTCAGTAATTGATGACAACTTTTAAGGTTTGAATAATTGCTAATTATTGGGGCATTTTATCCTTGTGCGGAGATGTGACTATATAGGTGTGTGTGTGTAGAGCATGAGCAATATGTATGACAATACAAGTATAGTATGTATTTTTATATGTGTATATGGTGTTATTGAGATGGACATTTAAGGAAAAGTTTCCATTGTTTTAGTTACTGTCAAGTAATATGATCTATTTTAGAACCAACTTAAGCAAATCTTTGATTTCTAAGTTTGCCATGCCCTATCTCTATACATTTAATTTTATCTGCAGTAAGATGTCTGTGGGAATAGTAGCCAATGTATTTGCTTTGTGTGTGTTTGGTTGCCCACATCTTTTGTTCTTATTCTTTTCTTTTCTTTTTTTTTTTTTTTGGTACCAGAGATTGAACTCAGGAACTTGCACTTGTGAGGCAGGCACGGTGCCACTGAGCTAAATCCCAGGCCCTGGCTGCTCAAATCTTTTGGAAGCACATTCCCAGCCCTCTGCATTTTTAGAACCACGGGAACCTGCCCTGTGGATGCCCTGGCACCCATTAGCGGGGCCTTCATCATTGAATAATACCTCATGTCAAGGGTTTTTCAGTCTAATCTCCACCCCAAGTTTCTCAGTGGAAAAACACAGTTCCCACTTCTTCTGCCTGCCTGCTTGGATACCATTTCCATAATGAGGGGGCCCTTGGACTGGGGAACACTCCTGTTTCAGGCCAGGCTCTATGTTTTTCTTTATATCCCTGGGATGTAATTATCACATGATAAGCACCTTTTGTGTCTAATGACTTAATTAGGTAATCACATCACTGCTATAAGTGATGTTTTGTGTGATGAAAATGTGAACTATGTAGGAAATCAGCAGAGCTCCTCAATGCTGGCCAGTGAAGCAGTCTGCTTGGTCTGCGAGTTGAATTTCTGCTTCCCCAGCTCAGAATTTCTATTTTTTTGTATGAGCAAGGTGGAAAGAAAAAACACTTCTTTATAGTAAACAGATGGAGGAGGGTATAATGGTGATTTCCTGAGCCCTGGCATATTTTTATCTGCCCTCCACACATACACACAGAGGTTAAGGTATATTGGCTGGTTTTTCTCAAAGTAAGCCCCATTAGTTGGAATGTAGCAACAACTGTTTGCCTGTTGTAGTTTTGTCTTGTTTTCCACTTATTTTTTGTCTACTGTATTTTGTGTGCCATGGGTCTGTTCAGCAGGTAAAAACTGGCATTTCAAACATTTCCATTTTGTTCTTCTGTTCAGAGGCACACACTTAAGTGAAAATGACTCGAGATGTTATTTTGCCAAAGGTCATTAAGTGATTGGAAGGGACTTTCTTTGCAAGTGTAATATGATTTTCAGTGAAACAACAGACCTATTACTGTCCTCTTGTCTTCTTCAGTTGGCTTATGTAGGAAGGGCTTTGTTGTGAATTTTGACAAATAATGTTTTTTAAATGTTTATCCTGCCAGAGTTTTGTTAGTTCAAAAACAAAATTAAGAAAAAAAATGTTGCAGGTTGGAAAGAAAACTAAAACTTCTTCTTGTAGTTTTGTAACTCTCCATTCAAACCTTTTATATTCAAGTGCTAAGTGGTCATTTTCCATTAATTAGATGAATACACACTATAAGAAAATAAGGTTAACTAGTGTTACTATTAGTTTGAATAACTATATAATTTCTTCATCAGCCTCCTCTGAATACTTTGCATTTAATTTTTGCCTTTTCTTCTTTTCTGGAATCATATCAGCCCAAGGTATTTTGTTGAACTAAAATTTCAGAGTGCCATCTATACCACTGATGTTTCAATTATGTCATTCATTCATTCACTTAGTCATTTTTGTTTCATAGGCTTTTATAAAATTACCTAGATTATCTCTGATGCCAGGTCTCCTGTTCTTATGGTCAATTATTATTACTTTTGGGGGAATAAAAGTAACATTTATCTTTGTTTGCTGACAAATTGCATCACACAAGTTTTGAAAGTTTTAAGGGTCAAGACCTCACACAACACAGATAATTGGTATATATTTAAATGGAATTATGCCAGGGAGCAAATTCCCAGAAAAAATATTTTCATTGTTGTGCAACTATAAAGGAGACATTTTGTATGGAATATTTGTTCGTTTTTATATATCATGGTCTTGGAGGAACATGTGACTCAAATGAAAGCAGCAAAACATGCTGTTTTGTAGAAGTGGTGTGTGCTTAGTCCAAGAAGTTGCAGAGAAGCACTGAGCTCCTCAGAACATCAGAGATGAGCTCAAGATGTAGACAAGGATTTCTGGATGTGAGTGAGAGAAGGATAGGAATTTGTGCATGCCCAACTGAATAAAAAGAGCATAATTTCTGACAGATAATGGTATTGCATTCTCAAACACTGTAGTAAGATTTTCAAGTTAGTTTTTATAAAATCGGGGTTGTTTTGAAGAGGACTCCTGATCAGGATCACTTCTTGAGTCTCAGTTTCTTAAACTCCAGTGTGTACCAGCATCACTTGGAAATCTAGTTAAGCATCAGGACCTGCCAAGTTTTGAGGACTGCAGCTGCAACTGCTGCTTTAAGATTTTATCAGAGCTGAGAAAGATGTTGAAGACAATTCAGGTCAATGATTTTTGAATATGTTGGATGCTGACTTCAGACTAAAAATTCTGAATATTTGCAACCAGTCTTTAGTCGTGGGATGAGTCTTTAACAGTGAATGGCTAAGGTTAAGACTCAGAAGTCACATTTTATAGAAAAAGAACCAAAAGAACAAAAGGAAAACTAACCCAAAACAAGTCACTCTGAGGAGGCAGTTAGTGTTTTCAGGTGTGTAAGCAGAGAGTCCATCCTAAAACCCAATGAGTCATGCTTGTAATCCAGTCTGGCACATGCAAGGTGGACGTGCAATATCAGATAATCCCCTTTCCATCCAGTTGTGGGTTGTTTGAAAAAAGACATCCTTTTGTCTTAGTCCTATTTATGTTGCCATAAAAAGTACCCAAGATTAAGTAATCTATGAGCAATGGAAATTTACTTTCATGGTTCTAGAGGCTGAGATGTTCAAGATCACCATGCTATTCTTCCCATGGGTGATGGGCTCCCAGATGAATTCCTAGGTTCTTGTGTGCAACAAGGAATTGAATGTGGCCCACAGTCACAAGGAAACAGCCAGCAAAATTTTATTAGGTGACTTTACTCTCAGAATGAGCAAGATTGCGCTGGCAAAAGGAAAAGTGGCAGAAGCACTGAGGGAACTGGTTTTAGGAATTTTAAAATGTTGCATTTGATCTGGGGCATCTCTCATTTTGTCCTTCAGAATCTGATTGGTAAAATGATTGACCAGGTGTTGAATCCAATCAGCTGTGTCTACTGTGCCTGTCCTTTCCCATAATTCACTCTATTGCAATTGGATGTATGAGATGCAGCCCATATGCATGAGCCTTCCTTGAGCACCAGGTGAAGAGGGGCTACTGTTGGTCATGCAGGAGGTCTGGTGGATGTGTCCGGGTTTGCAATTGTGGAATTTGCCAGGGCAGGCTCAGAGGTCTTTGTTTTTCTTACCTCTGCCTTTGGGTATTAAGCCTTTGGACAGAGGTCCAGGAACCGGTCACTGTTATGTTCAGTATCTGATGAGGGATTAATCTCTGCTTTCAATACATCTTCCAGGTGAGATACACACTGTGTGAAGATCACAGAAGGGAAGCAAACCAACAAACAAAAACTAGGGCACTCCCTTAAATCTCTTTCATAAAGTCACATACCTTATTCACGAGGGCTCTATCCTCATTCTTCAAACTCTTCCTCAAGGCTCCACCTTTTAATATCACCACATTGGGAATTAAGTTTCAACATATGAATTTTGGAGGACACATCCAGACCATAGTAGGATCCTTTCACCCATAAATATGTATGACTTAGATTTGGAGAAGATCAAAATAGGGAAAGCTCTCTGGTAATAAATTTAATCCGAATTTTGTAGAAGACAAAGTAAGACTTCTACTGGGGGTAGGCAACCGAAGAAAACCTCTTTATATGGTAATGAGAAATTCACTACTCTTACCTGCTCAATGAGAGGGCCTATTACCTACCCTAAGAGTGCCAGGAAGAGCTTTAGCTAACAGCAAAATCTGCCTTGCAGTTGATGTTCTTTTAGGTTACTTAGGAAATAAGCTTTCCTGATTTCTGAACATTGGCTCTGTGCAATCTTTATCAGTAATTTCGAAGAAGAAAATGGCCATATGTGCAGCCTAATTCTCAGATGATATAGGTGGTACGTATTAGATCACCATGAGCTCACAAATAAGCAGCTTTTCAGAATTGACAGGAACTGAGGAGAATCCCTGAAATGAGAGCAGAAAAATGAGGCTCATAGAAAGTTCCCCTTTAGAGACTGCATGTCTACTAAAGTACCAGCTGACAGATTTGTGAACACTTTACCCCAACATAGGGTGCAGTGGTGTAGTGAAGAGTGCAAGCTGGAGCATCTGGGGAACAACTGACAGGACTTTCTAGCTTTCCCACCCTTCATGAAGCAGGTCATAAGACCCTCTGATGAAAGGTGCTCCCTGTACCAGGAGGCAAGGGACATCCTTGTCTCAGGAAGCAGAGGCATGCCATGGAGTCTGCACTAACACAGCCTGCTGAGCTCCCCTCCTCTCTGGTCTCTGCCCAGACTTCCCAAAACATGGTCCCACAGCAGTGTCTAGTAACTCTCCACTCTTCATCAAGCTTAATATGATAGCACTTAGGCTTATCCATTTTTGGGGTCTTCTGAAGGTTTCTGAGTCTGTGAAAACTATAAATTAACTTTTGTACTTTTTCTTGTTAATTTGTCTTTTGTCACACTAATTTATAAGGCTCTGGTCAAAGAATCTAAGATATGTAGAAGGTAAATAGATATTTTTCTCCTATATCACTAAGCTCCTAGTGAATCCTTATCAATTTGTACAGGGTAAAATGAAAGAATAAATACTTCAATTGTGATAATTTAATTAAAGAATGATAACAGAAATTAATACAATTTTTAAATTAGCACTTAGAGTGAGTGTCAGGCACCATATACTTTCAAGAACACTTTTGGAGTGAAAGATGAAACGTAATAGCACAATGCTTTCCTTTAAAATTATTACCCTATGATACAATACACAATATAGTAAGACCAACGTTAACTGTTGCGAAGAACAGATACTTGCCATATCGAGTTTCATATCCTCAGCACAAAATCAGGGATTAGAAGCAAAAAAGTAAGATACTCCAATGAGGAAGATATGCCAAAATGGTGAAGACACTGAAGGAGCCAGGGGTAAAAGTTCAGAATCTCCATGTCCACTTCAGTCTTTCTTCTTATCACGTGGAAAGCAGATGACCTTGAACATGATTCCTAAGAGCCTGTTGAAAATCTGAGTCATTCAGAGATTAATATTCTAGTTTTCCCAAAGGAAATCTAAGATATGTCATTGAATTAGTTTTATTCCATATTTTCTGCTTGCTTTGAGACTGCTATAATAAAATCCCATCAGGAAATTCTTCTCTGCACCTAACCCTGATCTCCTGAGCTTAACTGATGGTCATGGCCATGATTTTTCTCTTCAGTAGGGATTAAAAACAGCTGCTTGCAATTTATAGCACCAAGAGGCTAACAGAACCTTCAGTGTAATTGGAGAACATTATTAAATTGTCCCTCAGATGTCATATTTCCTGGCCAAATAAACTCTGTTCTTTAACCTTCCTTATTATCCTCATTCTTTAACCTGTGAGGCATCCTTGTGGCTCTATGAAGGTGCTATATTAGATGTGATAGGAAGCAAATCTAAAAGTGATTTCCTCATGAGCTCCACACAAGCTCAAGCTCCCACTGAGCTCATGGGAGAAAAACAGCCCTCACCACATGCTTAGGAGTCTTTGGAAGACAGAGCTGGTAGGCAGAAGAGGGGACCCATTGGAATGGCTCAGCTTTAGTGTCATCAGGTCAGAATCATGAATTTCTGGATGGCCGGTTTTTTGAGGACAGTGAAGTCTGGAGACAAATTATGACTGCTCAGGTGGTAGGCGGGGTCAGACAGCGGCCTATGTCAGGGTTTGCTCAGGATTGAGGACCACAGGCAAGAAGCCTGAATACTAGAGGACCAGGCTGTCCAGGCCAGGTGAGCTTGCCAAGGGTGATGAACTAAAAGACTAGCATGCATGAGAAAAACTGATATCACAGAGAAGCAGGAGTGCTAATACTGAGCAGAACTTTGCTTCCTGGAGGGAGCTTCTTCTCACTCCATTTATAGGAACAAGTCTTTAAGACTTACTTGGCAAACCCCTTTCACCCGCACAAACTGAGCAAGTGTGCAGAGAACCTGGAGTAAGAAGTGTGAAGAGCAATTGTCAGCAGCTTTTTACAAGCACACAAATGTATTGGCAATCATTGAGTGCTCACTTAACAAACATTGATTGTGTATTGTTGAAAACTCTAATTGAGAGGCCGTTAAAACCAAGATAGCTCTAGCATCTTGGGTTCCTAAGTAAGCAGACAAAAGCTCAATGTAAGCAGTAGAACAGAATTTAAGCTTAACCAATCAAAAACTGCCAACCAAACCCAGCTAAGGACTTTTCATTAGATCACGCTCAAATAAAGCAAATGTGGAGGTGGAACCAACCAAGGAGTTTTGTTCTTGTTCTGTGTCCAGCCTAAATCAGCCACTTCTTGGGCTGTGAAGATGCATTCTCTGAGCCTCTCCTGATTGAGTGCTGCCTGGTTCATGACTTGTTCTTTTGCCAAATAAATAAACTCTGTTAAAGTTAATTTAGCTGAAGTTTTTGTCTTAACCATCCTAATATGCACCAAATGCTAAATCATTATTTCAATCTGAACTCTCCCCCAAAATTAAGTCCTTACATTCATTTTTCTAATGAAAGCAATATACACCATTAATAAGGTTAAATAACACTAAATAAGATATTCTTAAATTTTAGGTACTTTCTTGAATAACATAAAAAGAATTTGAGGAAAATATAAACAAGGCCTGCTTAAATAAAGCTTTTCAATGATTCTACAAATACTGATTACTTACTATGATTTATTACTAAACAGGACTTGATATCTGAATGGATGGAAGTCACAATTTTAAAAGAAGCTAATAATTATAATAAATTAGTAAAATTCTGCAAAGGCTAAAGAAATACAATACTAAAAAGAAAGCTAATTAATGAATCTTCTATCTACCTTCTTATAAGTTAAGTATATCCATGAATTTGCACTCTAAATATTTTAAAACCTTTTTTTCTTTATGTAACATTTTATACATTAAAATGTCTTTCCATATTACCTCTCATAAAGCTTTCTGAAGTAAGAGAAAAGGAATGTGTTTCATGAAGAGCCAAGAAGAAAATCTGGATATTCACAGTTCAAGTACAGCCTTGTTTCTCCAAGCAATTTCTTTAGAAATACATTTTGTAAGATATTTCTCAGAGTAGCTTCAGGTTCATATGTTGTCATTATATAATTGTGACAATGACATCAGGGAAGTTTTGAACCTAATTTGGTAGTTTTAAAAGTGACCAATGAAGTATTCAAAGTTATTACAATATACAATATAGTTATGTATTTGAAAGTTTTGATCTCTTCAATGATACTCATGCTATTATTATGTTAAAAATGCCTTTCTTTTAAAATAAAAATGTTGCAAATAGCACAGATGAAGACCATTAGGAACAGGAGAAACAAGAAATGAAACAGAAGTAGAAACAAAATATGAAGAACAGGCAAAAGAGTTTGAAATTTGAAAGATTAATTAGAAGACCAGACTCAGAAGCTTTGGGGTCAATTCCGCTTGGCTTTGGAGACTTTTCAAATAAATAATCAAAGATTTGTTAATATATGAATTTTAAAACATCAAAGGCAACCATTCTTCCTAGGAAAGAATAGAAGTCAGAATAACGTCTGTATCTTCCCCAAGCCAGGAAAACTAGAATTACTGATGTCAAGAGAAAGTTTCCTATTTTCTTTTGAGTGACAGAATCAGATATCAACATTGTCATATAAACAGGCAGGTCTGGGATTAATTCTTCAGCCAAGATGAACACACACAAAAGACTTTTCAGAAAACCTGTGTGTTACTACTTTCCCTGTAGTGCTGGTCTTTAAAATAAACAAACCAACCAAAAAGAAGAGGGAAGTGTTCTCAAACAGATGAAAACTAAATCAATAAGAGCCTACAATTATTCATTTATAAAGGGAAATAGCAAGCTACTCAGTCATATCTGTCCACCCTGGGCCTGTATATATTTTTAGGCCACAGTGACTTAGTGATGATTCAAAAGGAGGCAATGCCAGGCTATTAAAGAGATCATCTCACATAATGGATAAAGTTTTAGGTTTAGCTTCAGCAGTGCAGTCTCCTCTATGAACTGTTGGTTTAGCAACTGATGTATTTCACCTTATTTACTCAGCATAAGTTGTTCCCAATGACAAAATGCCATTCAATTTGACATACATACAAATTATTGAATACAGTTTTATATATCATCTGAGAAACTCCACATCATCACACATTTCCAGTCTCTAACTCCAGCTCCAGCCCTAACCTGGTAAAGAATATTTATCGCCTGAAAGATTCCATTGCTTTCTATTTAATAATACTAATCTTCCAATTGTTTTTGTGTGTATATGAATTAAGTTGGTTAATTTTTATTTTTAATTTTTTCTTTTACCATACTTGCAGAACACACGCTCATCATTTTAGAGTATAATTATATAAAAAGAGGTCATGTCTCAACTCATATCCTTTTAAAGAAATAATTGATGCTTCAATCTACCAGTATGATGTAGAAATCTATTTTCAAGTTCTATCAAGTTCCTGCCTTTAAAAGAATAAAATCAAACATTAAATAACCAGTCAGGCCAAGGCATGTCTGGCATTATGAGTCTAAAGCCTAACATAAATTAAAGAAGAAAAAGAAAGATTTATATGTGCAAAAAAATAAATTGTGACCTGAGGTTTGGTTTTATTTAAACTTCTAGATAAATACTATCTCAAATTATAATTTTAGACATATGTTTCAGGAAAAACCAACTGCTCAATGAGCAGAATTGTTGCTGTAGAATATCTAAACACAGAAATTTATGACTAGACTTTGTAATAATGTCACTACTGTTTTATTTATTAGACTTCTGAAGAGGCCAAATTCTGTAATTAAGGGCAATAATTTTCTATTCAAAGTTATCCAAACTCAAATCCAACCTGGATCAACATAGATGCTACTTGAGCTAATTACTTAACATCTGTGTGTTACCAGTCTCTTTATGTGTTAAATATAGATAATAATACCTGGTATAATGGGGTTGTGGTAAAGGTTAATTAAAATAGTATATAAAGTGTTTAGAAATGTGCTTATCACATGATTAGCATTATCTATTTACCAACAATTATTATTGTTGAGTTACTGAAACAGTCATAAATCTACATATTTATATATTTCAATATATTTAATATATATATGGGTTTTAATTCACAATGAAAAATTTAGAGAAATCAGTTTAAAAATGGGAAAATAAGGCCAGGCATGGTGCCACACTCCTGTAAACCCAGCAGTCTGGAGGCTGAGGCAGAAAGATCACTGTGCGTTCAAGGCCAGCCTGGAGTGGGCTACATAGTGAGTTCAAGGCCAGCCTAAACTACAAAATGAGACCCTGTTTTAAATAGCCAATTAAAAGAAATGTGAAAACCGAAGAACAAAAGTAAAGGACATGGGACAAACGTTAATGGCAGAAACATTCACTATATTAAGTGCTTCTTATTATTGATATTGAGTTAGGGCTTACTGCCCAATGTGCATAGAGTTCAACATATTGGCACAGGTTTGCCAAAAAAGCAAACCAAAGACAAGATGCTTTATTGTGTGGTCATGGGGCAAGGAGGCCAGGAAGTGTAGAGTCAGATCTGTCACTCTGTTCCATTAGTATGGGGTGATTCATGGAAAGGGAGAGGGAGCAGCTGGTTGTTGATTGTGTGGACAGAAGGGAAATTTTCATGCCTCTTCACAGGCCACAGGCTTATTTGGGGGAATTATCTTCTTCAGTGAGGAGGATTTTAAACTTTTCACTTAGAAAGCTCATTGGCCAGATGACGTGTCTTCTGTTCATGTCCACTCTTGAAAAGCTGGTTTCAAATGATTCTTCAGTGGATTCTGGAGACTTTTCCTGAAAAACAACTTAAGCACTTTGCTATTTAAAGAATTTATGTCAGGGTGTGCCGATGCCCAGGCCAATTTCACAATTACACCACAAAGGTATTGTTTTACTAAGCAATAAATCCCTGGAATACTTTGATGGTGGTAATGCAGATCATAACTGTAAGTGTCTTGAAATGCAGACGACTCCTGATGATAACAACATCTGTAATAGGTGCCCACCTCTCCTGTGCAAAGTGTTGCTGGTAAGACTCCTTTCCCAGGTTTGCATTTCCTTGGCTTTTGAAAAGAGCCATATTCTGGATCTCAATAATGATATGACAAGTAATAGGATAGTACTTGTGCCAAAGCCCTGCAATTTTGAACAATAATTATACAATGACACTGAGTAATAGAGACTATACAAAAGACATGTGCAAATGCACAGTGAGAAGCCCAGGACCACTCCCAATCAGTGTGACCACACTGCCCTGCTATTCTTGTAGCAGTTCACCACCTCTTCTCTTCTTGAATGCCAGGAAGCTTACTGCAGCCCCATAAGTGTAAATGTGCTTTAGTGGTGGTTCATCAAGAAAAATTAACATGGCAGAAGAGAGGAGTATCGATAACTTTCATATTACATGTACCTCCTTTGAGTTGTATCCTAATTTCTTACATCAAAGAAAAGATGCTCTTTTCTGGAACATGCTATCCTTCAGCTAGTTTACAGCCTATGATCAAGCTTGCTGACTCCTCTCTGCAGTTCGATCAGAGCAGAGAGCAACACACCAGGGCTTGCAATAGTCTGCTGGTAAATGGATTTCTGAATGCCTCTTGCTTGCATCCTTGGTCCTCTGACTGCCTGCATTTCTGAAAGATTTGCTGTACTTTCCTAGTGCTTGGACCAGTTCTGCCTAGGGAATTTCTTTACCATTCCATTAACTACAACTGCACCCCGTACAAGATTTGTATCACAATGTTGAGGACGCCCTTGACACCCAATTCTGCCTTCCTTGTGATTCCTTGCCTGGCTTGTGTATTCTTCCTTAGCCCTGAGTGTTCTTTAGGGTTTTTTTTCCCTATAATTAAAAATCAAACCACTACTACAGCTAACAATGCTTTATATTCAACTTTTCCCGTTTGAATTATAGTACGGTTTCTACCCCCAATCAAATTTTGATTGCTATTTAAATGCACCTGGTTGAATTGTACCTTAAAGTGAATCTCTTATTGTTGAATAAAACCCTTCAAAAAATTATGTATTATTATAACAAAAAAATATTTTATAAATAGAGGGATGTCTAATCACATGCTCAGCCATGGAATTAAATGAAGTACTTTCTCAAATAAATCAAATGGTACTAGCTTGGAGAGATGCATATGATCAATTCATACACTGTGATAGGTTATCACTAAGGCCTCCAATAGCAATTTGTCTAAAACTTTTACCTGAATTTCAAGAGAAGCCATTTTATTTCTGCAGTAAATAACTGAACTAGATGTAAGTACATTTTCTAACAAGTAGGGAAAAGAAAAAAAACGCTAATATTCTTCTATAAGCCTTAATTATGCACTCAATCTTAAAAGTGCTAAAGATATTATGATCAAAGAAGAGTTGTGAAAAAGAATATGTGATCATTAAGATATACGTAACTGGCAACGTCCAAAGTGATTTTCAGCTGTGAATATGTTGAAAGGATAGACTCAAATGTTGATTGTACTAAATAAGAAAATGGTAACTGATTAAATAAATGTACGGTATATTCTGATATTTTAAAAAGCAAAAGAATAGATTTAATGACATTCACTCCTAGTAAATGGTTATGAAATCATAGTATCTCATTATTATTTTGGGTAGCTTAAAGATAAAAAGTTGGTTCTTGAAATGGGCCATGCTGTTTCTGAAATCTGGAGTGTCACATATGCTAATTCTTTCTGGAGAATCCCTCATCTCCAAAAACAATACCTAAGAAACCCCTGTTCTTCTCCTTCTGCTATTTCTTAATGATTTCATCCAGCCATGGCCTCCTTTGTAAAGTTGTGTATGGCTATCCTGGTCCCCATTCACGCCAAGCATCCCACTGGTCACTCCAGTAGAACCGTGTTTGTTGTTGTGTTCATTTCCATTTTATACTTGCTATACAGATGGAATCTTGTGTCCTCAAAATTATTTGCTTGACAAATGTCTAATCCCTAATGTTATGGTATTAGGAAGTGGGTCTTTTGAGAAATAATTAGGTTCTGAGGGTCGAGCCCTCGTGGGTGGAATTGAGTCGAATCAGCACACTTAGGAGAAGAGACACACAGGAATTGGTTCCTCTCCGGTGTCTCTGCAGTTTAATGGTAGGGCAAGGAGACTGCAATTTGCAAATCAAGAACCAGATCTCACTGAACTCAACCATGATCGCATTCTGATATTGGTCTTCCAAAGCTTCAGAACTGGGAGAAGTAAATTTTGTTGGTTAAGTTACCCAATCTGTGGTATCGTGGAACAGTAGTCCAAACAGAGTAAAAGGGCAGTTTTGTTTTAAACTTGTGATAACTCGTTATTTTGGTTTATTTACTGTATAGCCATTGGATTTATTGTGAACTTCACAAGAAAACTGTTTTTGCACCAATTTATTTGTCTCCTCAGCACCTTCAACAGTAGCTGGCAAATAGGAGATCGATGAATATTTGTTATGTAAAATTACTAAGGCAGGATAGAACAAGGTGCTGAGGGAATAAAAAGAGAGAAAGAGGCCTTACATAATACCCATGGTGTTTACAATCTAAATATGGGAACTGCCTGACAATTACTTGTTTATACATCTGTGGGCAAATTGTTGAGAATTTTTTGAGAATTTACAGTGAATGCATGTAGAATGTATTGTGTCATGTATTATTCTGTGCTTTATCTGTATTAACTCCCTTAACATTTATATAGCAGTTGGATGCACTAGGCACACACATCACCACTGGATAAACTTACCCAGAAGGGGAATTATGTGCTTTAGCAGATGAAATTATCACCTAAGGAGCACAATTAGCATGTCAACTAAGGCTGCCTAACTCCAGACTCGATGTGCTTGATGATTCCATTACACATATGATAGGATGAAGGATGGGGTGGCCAGCGATGATATTCCAATGCTGAATTCCCAAACCATTTTGAAGCCAAAAGAGATGATACTATATCTATAATGGTTTGAGGCTTCTAACCTTATAAATAAGCAACAGCTTATTTGGGAATCCAGAGGCTTAGAAGTATTGCATTTATTTATGTATTTATTTGAGTAATTCACTTAGGAACTATTTAATGAGCTCCAAATATTTGTTGAACACTATTCCTTGCATTTACAAATATCAGGATTGTCCTGTAAGCAGCCAACATCAAATGGGACATTTAAATTCATTCATTTAGCAAAGAATACTATGAATAGCACTGTGGGTTAGGCACTGAAATTAGAATGGTCTGCCAGGATAATAATATGAAAAGAGCCTAGAAAAATAATTACAGAAGCTTAAGGACCTTAGAACAAATTGGTGGGAGTTGTGGTTCCTCTCAGACATCCCAGGGCAGTAAGTTCTTCTGGGGTAATTAATTAGAGCTGAGCTAGGGCAGTCAAACAGATATTTACAACTTATAATAAAAAAGGGAATGTAATACACACATCATATAGGGATATGATAGAGGAATCACACAGTTCAGAATCAAAATGATCTTCAATGCATTTCATAAAAGTGCATCTATATTTTGGTTACAGTTTCAACTAATTCTAACAATGAATGGTTATTTGGGTTGTAATTCTTGGATGAATCTGTTGATTAACTGACTCTTAAAAACATAATGACATCCAGTTAAGAGAAAGCATTTCATCTTTCTTTAGAGGAAAGATATCAATAAATGCATATGTTTTAAACCTATGTTTGGAATATAAATTGGCAATTATTATAATATATTTCTCTTCTCTGGGCTTGTCAGGCCTCAATTATTTCAATGAAATATACAATAGCACTGCCTATATATCCTGAGATTATGGTTAATAGGAAACATCTTCATTATACACTGAGGCAGGAGCATATTAATTAAATTATGCAGTTTTTCAGAAAGAAAAAGACCCAGAATTTGGAAACCATATGAATGCTACTCTTAAAAAAAATCTTTTGCAGAAAACTGATAATTAGGGACAGGTAGCTTATTGGAAAGAGATTAATCAGCAGAATTATTAGGGACATATGTTCAGGTACATGATTAATATGTTTGTATAAAAGCTGAAATAAGGATAAAGTGTAGGCCCCTTTTATTCTGTGAAATAAGAAGTCTAGAGCATATTTAGGAGCTACCCTGGAAAATAAAAACTATCATTCCCTCTCTTTAATTTAAGAAGTTGGTACCTGGAAGGGCCTGGGATTGTGAAAGATCAGGAAATAGATGTATGGGTTCAAATGTGTTACATCCATGTTATTCCTGTCTCTTCAAGAGTGGATGCTTTTAGATGTGTATGATTTTAATGTAATAGAAAGTACAAGGTCACTCAAACCCAGGAAATTAAGATGTGGGGCTAAAATCTCCTCAAACTCCTAATAGTATAATTTTGTTGCAAGACAGTCTTCTTTACAAAACTTGTGACTCATGCACTTTAGGGGTTACATGGAGGTCAAGGAAGAGTGGTTATGCAAGTTTTGATGATGGGAACCGGTTGTATATTTATCTTTCCTGTACAGAGAGCCAAAAAAGAAGAGATAAGGAGGGAGTGATATGGTGCCTTAGGAGAATTTTGTTAGGAAAAACCTAGAGAATTGTCTGTGTTTCAGTCAACATACTGTACATCTATCATTTTGAGATAGTGAGATTTTATTTTCTCAATTCACTTTTGTTAAGTTGGAGAAAAGTTTCCTCTGTATTTTGTATACAACTTATTTACCCTAGGCTTGATAAGTACCCATGATTCCTTTTGTATTCATTTAATGTTGGTGAAAGACCAGGCAGCATGCAATGTCTATAACTCAATCCCTTTAATTTCCTTATTTATTTTTTCAAAAAAAGGGCAAACAAATCATGTTTTTCAGAAACACTTAACTATTTGAGAAAACACAATGGAATCCATTTCTTTAAAAATATTTAGAATTGTAAACAGCAAACCTGAACCAGACTTAAGAATTAACAAAGAATCTAGTAGTTATAATTTCTACATAAAAGATCCCTAGAGAGGCAGTCAGGGGCCAGGTGTTCAGGGCTGGCTGATCATTACCCTGCCTTAACCTCAGTGAGCTCTGCACTCATTTATCCTCTTTCAGAAGGATTTCTCAATGGGGCCCTCCTGACAATCAGAGGAGGGGAGGTAGTTCCTTGTTGGGAGGGTTTGTTCTGTGCATTGCGGGGTATGTAGGCACCTCTGGACTCTCTCATAAGGTTTTACTCTCAGTCCCCAAAATTCTGACACCTGGCAATACCCACAGACTTTCCAAATTGGGATGTTGCAAAATCACCTCTCATTGAGAATTACTAGGATAACAGTCTCTGAGATACCTTCTAGATCAATGTTTCTGTAATTCCAAAAAACTGACCCACAGCGTGAATGCACCTAGACACACTCATTAGAGAATATGATTAGAAAGGCAGCAATATGGTAAGTTCTAGTGAATAAGATTACTAGTACTAAGGCCCTACACAAAAAGGGGAAAGAAAAAGCCTTTCAGTGGAGGTGTTTTTAGCTTCTTCCAAAGAATTGGGAAAGCGAATATAAAATGACAAATTCCTTTGTGCCTATTGAACTTCTCTGATCCTTACCAGCCCCATGGAATGCCCAAGCAGCAAGAATACCTTTGCTTTCCTGTTAGCCCTCCAGAATCTATCAAGAGTTCATTAAGATCCCAGCCACCCAGCTTTGTTCAGATTGTTTCAAAGTATTTTGCATTCAGCACCCAATCACATTTGCATAATTTTAACTTCCCTTTAGATAATTTCCCTGCTGTATCTGAGGAGAAAAATCATTCTATTCTAGGTTCCCTCTCTTGTATTTACAGCCAGGAGCTACCTTTGCATTTTCTCTGGCTGTGCGTGTTATTTTCTTCTCACAGCGCTCTGATTACTGCTACATTCGTGGCATTGGTACTTGTGGTCCCCCCTCTCCCAACATGGAGAGGAGAGAAAGCACCACTGGGGCCTTAGTAGAATGGGGCCCATAGTGTCTTGTTCCAGCCTAGTAGATAACTACTTTGTAATCTATTTTCTCCTTTTAAAAAGTGATATATCTGCATAGAATGATGCAAAATAAAGCTCAAATATAGTCTACCAGTATATTTTTAAGTAAGAAGGCTAAAGAATATTCAGGACATATAATTGAAATATAAAAGAAAAATAATTCCCTTTTTAATTGAATAGATTGATATTTTCTTTAAAAACGTTCTATTTGGACTGAAAGATCTCAGCCTGAGATCAATATACATTTGGAATTTTTTCCCTAGACTCAAAACATTTTTTATTCTAATTCTGAACTCACATTGAACAAACTGTCTATACTGATTTTGAATTAGTAAAGCATGTTCAAACTATCATGGCTCTATCATATCATCCATGTCTAAAGGCATGTGTACTTCACAAAGCCAGGAAAGTTGGGACATTATTTTTAAGTTATTTTAAAACAAGAAAAGTGTAGGCACCTTTTGTGATCATCTATGTGGGTGCAATGGTGGCTTTGGTATTCATGGAAATGTTTCAGGATCCATGAAGAATTGGGAGAGAGTTACTCTTGTACCACTAAAAGCAAATAGGATATTAGTATAGCCAGCAGTTGTCTGCAAATCCTACCAGATTCGCATGTGGAGTTTTGAGGTCTGGATCATTTCCATATAGAGCCAGTGTTGAGGAAACTCCTTTCTTTTCAACAATGCCTCATTCTGGTGGTTGAAATGGTGAATTCCATACAGTTAATCTGTCTGTTGCTTAATCCAGGTAAAGAGATTAATCTGTTTAGTAGTAAATAGGTATGTTTTTGGGAGCCAAGTATTTTATCCAACGGATTTATTTTCCAGTTTTAATGATGAAATATAAATATAATGAGTGAAGCCATGTAGTAGCATTATGGAGCCAAAACAATTTTTCTTTTGAGAAAGAAATACCTGTGCTAGTGACTTCTCAGGTGCCATTGGATGTGGTATTCATTTATCATAACACTAAACATACCTGGAAAGCCTAGAGATAAAATTAGAAGCATCATTCTGTTCAGCTAATCCTTGCTTCCTTTCTGATTGAAAAATATATACGTACATTTTTCTTCTGTGATATCAGAATCAGAACAACTCTGCCTCTCAACATTTGCCCAACATTTCTCTCTCTCCATCCTCCTCCCTACTAAATAGACTCTATGTGGACCACATGGCTTTCACACCACTATTAGTTTTGGTAGTCTGTGGGGAAACTAAAAAATGTTGGGTGGTAGCAAAGGTGCCTTTTAATATGGCCTTGCAATGCAGATATTTTGCTAGTGTTCAACTCTTCTCTCATATTCAGTACACACACACACACACACACACACACACACTTATGGAAGTTCCAATGGCTTTATTTTTAATGGGAAAACTAATGCCTCACTGCAGAATTTTAGTCAATGATAAAAAAAATTTAAAAGATCTTGTGAGTAAAAAGAGAACTATTTTTCCTAAGGGCGAGAAGAAATTTTATAAATAGATTAAAATTACTCTGTAATCCATGCCATAGAAGACTAATTATTATCTAAAAGATGAAGTTTTATATAATCACATAAAGCACTAATATCTAGCACATGACAAAACAGTATAACTGAAATAAGGCATGAATTTATTGGAAGAATATGTTTGCTCATCAAAAATTAGTTTTAAAATATTGATGAAGGTGATTTTATAATTTTTAATCCAAACTTGAATTCTTTTGAGAAAGGGAGGGAGGACTTTGGATAAATATGTGGGTACACAACTTGGAACTATACTACAAAGCTACTGTGATAAAAAAGCATGGTACTGGCAAAAACAGACCCAAGGATCAGTAGAATAGGTTAGAAGATGCAGAAACAACTCCAGACATACTCAGCCACCTCATCTTTGACAAAGGAGCCAACCA
>NW_004624734.1:17006245-17016376 GCF_000247695.1 Heterocephalus glaber
TATTCAAATTTTATATTTCCTCCAGAGTTAGTTTCATTAATTTGTCTTCCAAGGTACTTCTTTGAAGTTGTCAAATTTATTTCAAAACAGATTTTTGAAATATGCTTTCAATATCCTTCTAAATTCTCTAAAATCTGTGGTAATGTCTCCTAGATCTTGATGTTGTAATTTAAAAAATGTATAGTTGGTATTGTGTAACAGGAATTAAATGTCTAAAGGTGTAGGGCAAGTGGGAAGGGTAGGGGAAAGGAAAAAAGGAAAAAGAAAAAATATGAGAAAAGCAAAAAAATGGAAACAATGTCTTTGCAAATAGGGAAGGGTGGAGGGGGTGAAGGGAGGGCAAGGGAATGGGAAAAAAAAGAACCAAGATACATTATGTAAAGGTACAAGATCCCAATGATGAATGTAACTATATTTTTACCTAAAATGTACCAATAAAAGAATTTTTAAAAAATTATAATAATCAGCCATTTGGGAAAATATTTAATATCTGGTTTCCTTAGAATTTCATAGTCCTCTTTCTAAGGAATTGTGACATTCAAAGCAATTAGGAAAAAGCATTTCCAATTTATCATAATTATTGTAACTGATAAATGGGTTATCTATGTTTTTCCCCCAAAAAGTCCACCTTGAAGAGTCAGGGGCCATCTGGAGAGTAATGTTATGGATTGCTGTTAGAACATATGCAGGAAGCAGATGTAAATAGTTTGTTGAAATATATATATTCACATTGGTCAAAACAGATCAGGAAAGACAAAGATATCATCTAGTAAGTTTTCCTTACAGAGTCCTGTCTCTTGACCAATTCCTTACTAAAGAATTAATTTCAGTGCTTCGAATCTGTTCCTTTGGAAAGGAAATACAGAACCTATTTTCAAATATTTCACACTCATCCTGTGTACTTGCTTCAGTTCAATAACTATTACCTAACTCAGACCAATGTGTTGAATGATAGACAAAAGAGTGATCAGATTTTGGTGCCATATGGGAAAAACTGCATAGACGAATTTCTGTTGTGCAAACAACAATCAGTGATATAAACATTTTCTGTGATTCTACAGCTGCTCCTTTTGACCTCTAAAATACCATATATGGTGCATACGAAGATAATTCTCCGAACTAGTCAGATCATTCAATGAGTACACATGGACGCTCAGTCATGGAAAAACACAGTAGGGAATACAAAGGAATACAATCTTCTCAGTGTCCAAATAATTATGTTGTATTTATGCAAAATTGGTGGCCCTTTTTAACCCTATTCCCAAATAGCATAACAAACAAATAGGAATGACTCACAGGAGAGAAGCAATGCCACATGGACATAATTCATAAGTTAATTAGCACAGTCTCCTGGGCCAAGTAGTGACAGATGTGACACCTGCTTCCAGGAGGGAAAAAAAGCAAAAAGAAGAAAGAAAAACAAAGGTGAATTTCTTCTCCAGGGAGATTTGTGATTGAACACAGGTCACACTGACTAGAATATAAAACAGAATTTTAGTAGACCAAAATATCTTTGAAAAGCTAGTTATACATGTGAATAAATATGAAAACCATTCAAAATCACATACTAAATCCTTCAACTAAATAAACAGTTAGATGTATGCAGTAGAGGGAGACATCTGTACTCCAAGAGTTCTTTAGAACATTCAGAAATTTTTATGTTAAAATGTTTGTCTATCTGCCTAATATATTACTTAAAAGTTTCCCATAAACTTTCTTTTATAAAAAAAAAGAGCTATTAAACTGGGACAATATTTATAAAGTGTAAAGTTGGCAGTAGAAAAGAATAGTTCAGAGTAATATACTGAATTTATTTTGTTTTGTCAGGAGATGTAATACAAGTTAAACTAATGCCACTATCTAGAATTGTGAATTAATCTATTTCGACTTGAACTAGGGTTTATTTGTGAAAATGAGTTTATGTAGTAGTTGATTAGAAACAATTGCTGACTTTCAGGTTTGCAAGAATTCAGCATCTATTTGTGCAGCCCTACAAACAAATCAATGAACACCCACAAAATCACTGTTGGAGAAAATTCCAGTGTTTTATTCAGGTTTTATTTCCCAGTTTGGAGTCTGAGGTGGACATTTTCATGCAGGCAGTTTATTGGGATGTATTCTCAAGAGTAATTCCTTTGGGGGAATGAAGGGAAACAGGGTTGAGTTCAGAGAGTAGTGGAAAATCAAAGCAGTTGCAATACGGGACCTGGCTAATCGCACAGTGAATTCAAACACTGAGGTTGCCTTAAAAGTCATTTCACATCAAAGCTGAGGTACTAGGTTTTCACCACTCCTTCTCTTCACATCTTCCAATCATGTAAATGAGGTGTGTTTAAATATTTAAAAATTACAGTATAGACTTTGCCCTTAATACTCCTTAAACAACTTATCCCATCAGTCTTGTCACTTTCTGAAGCAGTTCTGGAAGTTCTCTTTCATGAATGTCTTTATGAGGTGTGATCAAAAGTGCAGTGAATGCTGCTGCCTAGTGCCACGCGATGGAAAGTCAAGCTCATAAAAGCATAACTGTGGGTGGGTGTTCATCCACCTTACGCTGACTCTTCCTTAAAGTCAGAATAGCCATAAAATTTGGATGTCTTGAATGGATCAGGGAATGAATCAACCACAACACTCCAAGTAAAGACACTCATGAAAAAGACTTCCAGAACTGCTTCAGAACATGGCAGCAATAATGGCAATAAGTGATTTTGAAGTGTAAAGGAAAGTTTTGAGTGGCATTAATGGCAATGTGTTTTTACTGTAATAATTTTTTTAAAATTCTAAACATTCACTGTATTGTTTTCAATCACATCTTGTCTTTTACCCTATTATAACCTATGGAAAATTAAATTCATAAAAAGAACAAAACCAGTTTTTTTTTTTTTAAATAAAATGCTTTAGAACCAAATAATTTGTCTAGGTCACTGGTTACCAAAGCATAGGATTTGTACCAGTGATATCACCATCACCTCCTAATTTGCCAGAAATACAGTTTCTTAGATTCCACCTCCCAACTACTGAATCTGAAGCAATGGGCTTTGACCCAGCAAGCTGCTTTTAACAAGTCCTCTGGAAGTTTCCACGGCATTTTAAAGTCTGAGAACCATTGATTCAATACAGTACTTTTAAAACCTAATTCAATAGTTGAGAAAAAAATGATTCAGAACTGGGTGACTGGCTTGAGGTGAAGAAAGAATCACATTCACAGTTGGACATTGTTATCTGTTGACTCTACAAAGCTTTTTCTCGGCTGTTTGACCTGGTTTCTGCTCCTCATGCAGGTGATACCTGGCAGCATTGCACCTGTGGTGAATAGTCTGTGTTTGATCCAACTGAGTGCGTGCTGAGCAGGAAGAATATACCCTTTCATTTGGATTGATGGGAAGGAATAAGGGAGCCTGAAGAGTGACAAGGATTTCCACTTTAACAAGCCTCAGCAAGACCAGAAATTGCTTGTCTGGGCTTTAATGATGACAACATTGTCAAGATGGTACTTAAATTTAAGATCATCCACAGAGTATTTCTGAATGAGAATTTTGTTTTATAAGTTTCCATTCAACCCTTTCTTGTTGAACTTTTCCTGCCTGTTTAGAGTTGGAATGAGGATTTTTCTAGCATAACATATCTGGAAGAAAGTGAGCTGGACCAAGTCACAGGCCTCTGGAAAATAGAGAATGTACAGGATGAAAGTAATCATTTTAAAAATGAAAACCTAGCAAGCTCATCTTTACCAAGAGGTCAAGGCTAACATTGCCAGTTATCAGTCCTCTTGATCATATGTACTTATGACTTTCCTTTATATGCCTGCTTCCTTCTTAATTCAGGATTTGTTCATGTGATAACTCCTTGGAGACTACTCTAAGATAACATCTAGTTACCACCCACTTAGCTCAATAACTTCTGTTTAAATATCTGTTCTACATTACCCATTAAATTATCAATACCAAAATTTATTCTACTGTGTTTGTGTTTTGTTATTGCTTTCTGCATTAGATAGCAAACACCAGAAGAGTAAGCAACTCATTTATGTTATTCTTCATTATCTAGTAAAGACTTTGGACAGCACCTGTCATGTTAAGCACACACTCAACATATTTTTAAAAATAACATGTCCTGCCCTGCTAGAATCCCAGGATGTCAAAAACTTAATTTTAATTCTTGTTTACCCCAAGTCCATTACCTTTTCACCAAACCACCATATATGCTTGTATATGAATGAAATTACTATCACAGTAAATAATTAGTTATTATTTACTGTCTTGCAGTATGCAAGAGTGGTTCACATATGGTTGAATCTCAGTGCTTTTAGTAAGAATCCAGATATTATCACTCTGGATGTATAGATAGGAAAATTGAACTTCTGAGGGACTAATTTTTCTTTTCAAATTATAAAATGAGTAAGTTGTATAATTACCTAGATTGGATGTTCAGATTCTTGATAATTTGTCAGCAGTAGTTAGAATCAGTGGAAGCGGAATCATCTGAAGGATCTTTCCAAATACTGGATTTTATGACCCTAACTTCAGACTCAGATATAGTGGGCAGAGGCTGGGGGTCAATTATGAGCTTAACTCATCCCAGGGATCTAAGACAGGTGATTCAAACACTTTTGCAATAGATTTTGTAGAACAGACCATAGGGTGACAGTGGTGGATGGAAGGAAGTGACATTTGGGGAAAATCCCTGATGAAGTTCTGATTGCATGTAAGCAAAGGCAAAGTTCAGGGAATGATTCATAGGCAATCAGAACACTTCCCTATGGCCTTAGGTTAAATTCAGATCAACTCTAGTTCTGATCAGCCTGTTGGGACAGATGAGATCAGAGCTCCGGTGTGTCTGGCTTCAGGGATATCACTACCCTTTTCTGATAGAATGATGGCTTTTCACTCAGAAAGGTAGTAAGAGAGCAGGTTTCCTGATGGGTAATTCCGGGATGTGGAAAAGGAAGCCAACTTTTAATCTTAGAGAAGGACGTGCCATTGATGTGCCTGACTTTTGACAGGAATACTGCAGCTGCTTGTACTGGGGCTTAAATTGGAGTGAAAGAAAGGCAGGGTCTGTCATTGGCCGATGATGGATTTTCATCTGCTCCTAACAAAGCTGAGTAGCTGAGACAGCCTGTTGAAATAAATTTAATGCTATTTTGAAAAAAAAAAGAGAGAGAGAGAAAGAAATAGTAGATTCATTTTTGGCAGCTAAATTCAATCCTGTGAAAGTAAAGCTAACATAATTTCAAGTGCCACAAGAACCTTAAATCTCCCCTAGGAATTTTTTTTCTTATTCTTTCTCCTCTCTCCCTCTCTCTCCCTCTCCCCCCCCCCACACACCTCACACAACACCCTGACTTACATCTGTCTTCCTCCAGGGAACCGGATTTCCTATATCCATATCCTGTGGCTTTGACCCTTCCTCTGGACATTAATGTAATCTCCTAATGCTTAGGTAATGTAAGAATGCATTTAGCTGTGGTTGTATTGCTGGTGACCTTCCCTTGTGATTTCATGCTGCTGCTTAGATGGAAGGTCAATTAAACTCCCAGAGGGATTTCCTTGTTGACTTAGGTTTTCTGTGTCCCTGACATGGGAGATAATGGACACAGCTATGTAGTCATCCCTTTGGGGCAATATCTGATAAATCAGAATGGCTTTTCTATTTCCTGAAAAGCTAGTGATTATGATGTTAGATGTTTGTCTTTTTCTCCTTTCCCTGCCAAAAGAAACAAGCCATCCATACACATAGCCTTCATCAATATTAAAAACACTTGTTAGCTCCAAATGAGCTGCATTTATTGACATGCTAGGAAAATACATGTCAAGTCTAAAAATAATAATACATGTAACTCATAGCTTTACATATCAGAAATGATGACCGTTAACACTTTGGAATATAAATTTCTAGTCTTCTGCTATCTTCGTGTATCTATATATGTACATATAAACTGAGCCAGATTTTTATTTCAAAAGGATGACAATATATGAGCTATTATTTTATTTATTTAGGTACTGAATACAATATTAATTTAGATTATCATGAAGCAGGAAACAGTGAAGACCCTGGACAAACAACTATTTAATACAAAGAAAGGAGCAAAAGGCAGCTTTTAATGATGCTGGCTGCTCAGTGAGTGACTCCTGTCAGTCTCCAGAGCCCAGAATAGAAGTTTGCGCCTCCTTATGTACCTCTTTTTTACATATATGAAGCTTAATTCCATTGCAGTTTCCCTGGGAATATAGCAAGCAGGATTTACACAAAGTAGAGCAGCGGAGAGGGGGAGAGCAAAGAGTTCTGGCAGGACTTTCTGAGTCTGTTATGCTCCTTTGGTGACAGATTACAGAAGTTGTCGTGGTTACTCAGGTGCATTCTACAAAGAGCACAGTTACCTAGTTAACACATAGTTGCCTAATAACACAGTTAACTTATAGTTGCCCAGTTCCATATGGAGGGGTGGTCTCCTCTCTCATCACATATGATTCATGTATAACCATATTATTCTGCTAATAAATCCTATATTTTTAATATTAATGTTATTCCATTACTTTGTTCTGTGATTGCCCTGGCACATCTCTACATTTTCAATGAAGTCCTGTAGCATTTTTCTTCTATTCTTAATTTATAGTTTCTCTAAATGTAGTCCCTGATGAGCTGCATTAGCATCACCTGAGTACGTATTAAAATGACAGATTATCAGGCCTCTATTCCAAACTCACCCAACCAGAAATTCTAGGGATGAGGAGGAGTGACCGAAGTCAGAACAACCTCTCCAGGTGATTCTGATATTGATGATGAAATGAGTGAGGACGTTACCTCAGGTACCTGGTGGTTGGGGAAAATTCCCTTTACAGCAGCCTCAATGTATGTTTCCTTTACATCCTGAGAAATCCTGGTATGTACAGATGGATACGTATTTTTTACAAAATCCAACTTTTTGCTTATATTTCAGAGTTTTTTCTAACTTTGACTATACCAGTTCTCCTGGAAGATCTGTCCTTATGAATCTTACATTTAGAATCTCTAGGCTTTATTGTCTCTCATTTGAAGACTTATTCTTAACTCCTGACTATTTTCCTCTGGTTTATTTCCCTGTCTTGCAAGCCTGTCTTCCTTAGTAACCAAAGTTTGATTTTTGACCTTAAGACTTATATGAAACACAGTTGATTATTTCTACTTAAAAAACAGTTATCAGTTTTATCACTTCTTATCTAAAGCTTTAAAATCATTAACATGGCATGTAAGACCCTCACAACTTGACTCAGGCCAGATCGATGACGTAAACATAGATTGAAAAAAGAAAAAGTAACTATGATTCTAAAATGTGACCAAAGCTACAGGAGGTTATCCATCCTTATTCTCCAGGTTCTTACTCCCTAGGCTTAGGACCAGGGCATCCCAGAAATTCAAGACCCCCTGCTTGTCTATTTTTCATATACTAATTTAGGACTAGTCAGCAAACTCACACAGCCAGAGTGACAAGCATCCTAATTCTCTAGAAGTGAGGGATCAGTTAAGACAAGAGAGCATTTGAAACCAGGACCTACAATCTGGACCTGAAGATACCCAATGGGTAACTTAAAGTAGGATGAAGCTTGACATTACTACCTTCATTTGTTTATTTTTATTTTTGTCTTTGTTACCTTTAAACTTTGGAATTGAGCAGTCCTGCACATGGCCATAGGAATCATATAAGGAATGTATTAAAAAGTTCCTTGGCACTAAATTTACCCAGCCTGTCTCTTCCCTCTTCAAGACTGAGGCCGTAAGGAGTAACTAAACTAATACTTACTTACAACAAATTGCTAGCTCTTACAACATATTGTACCAGACCCCCTGGAGTGATGCCTAGAAATAGCTGGTCATTGTGCAAAATACAGACACCTCAGGTTGCAGAAGCAGGAGAGCTTTGCAGACCTCCCCATGATGAGAACACCTCCCCACATATGAACAATCACTCTATGACAGGAACCAAGGCTGCCTCCTTCCCTCCATTGAAGAACCATCATCTCATGAGTACTGTATTCCCCTCAAGCCCTGAAACCTGAACTGAGATAATGATGGACCAGACCTTGGCCCACCTCAACAAATCCATAGGGGGATGACCTCATTCTTTTTCATGTGGACCAATCCAAACATCTTCATAGAGTATTTTCCTGCCACCAGCTACTCAACATTGAGTCCTTTCTCTATTCTCCCTTATTTTTTAATTCTCCCTGATAAATTTGCTCATGCCTCATACTGACATATCCTAAAATGGTGTCCTCTGACAACTACTCCATTGATGATAGAGGAAATGAGTTGAGATCCCAATTTCCTCTTTGGAAAATCTCCTTGGACCTCTTGTGGTAACATTCCTATGAATACTAGTGGAAATGTAGGAAAGAAAAAATGTCATTTCACTTCTATTCTTCATAGTTCTTAAGTAGGATCGATCCCTGTAGCCAAAGATAAAAAAACAAGAGAAAAAACAGAACTTTAAAAGCATGCATACCTCACACATACTTGGGAGATACCTGGAAAAATAGTATCCTTCAGAGAGGTAGCTTGAATTCAGAGTTAAATATCTCTGACACTGAAACAAAGAAAGATGGGTGCTGAGGAAACCAGCAATGGGAATGTGACTAGGAAAGGCATAGCAATCACAAGAAAGCTTCCATTGGGAAGCCACTCTGCTGGTCCTTCCTTCCTTCCTGGGAGGGAGGGAGGGAGAGAGAGAGAGAGAGAGAGAGAGAGAGAGAAAGAGAGAGGTAGATTGTTAAATATAGAGATTTCCTTTATAGTTGTAAATTATTTTACAAAAGAGTAACTTCTCTATTTTCAGAACTTCTCTAGCATCTGCAATTTCTTAAAATAATGTGCTCAAACTAATCCTTATGGCAGATAGGCATATTTTTGGTGGTATATTCTGATTTCCTATAGCATATTCTGGTCTTCTACAAATCTCCTCTGCCACTACCCACTCATTCAGACTCCATTTTTAGCCATACCAATCACTTTTGGTTCCCCACATGAGCTATTCTCTTTCAAGAATTCATGCCTTCATGCCATCAACCTGCAATGTTCTTCCAAACATTTAAAATGCAAGAAGAATCATATTTTTAAGGGATAAGCTTAAATATTACCTCATATGTGCAGGCTTTTCTGTAATTTTAATCTTTTATAACTATAAATGAATTAGTACTTTTTCCCTACTAGTTGACATGATTGTAGGGATGAGATATAATCACTGAAAATCTAGCAGGTGCTCAGTAAATGTTAAACATTTAAATGAATCATAAGTATATAAAATTGCAAATATGTACAGAAGACTAAATATTTAGATTCCTATGAATTAATATTTTATTGTACTTTGATTTGTTATGCTTTATTATGTAGATGTTCGGTTTGCTACAAATTCAAGATTTGCCACAGCCTTCCTTTGAGCAAATCTTTTGGTACCTTTTTCCTCTCAGAAAGTACTCATGTCCTATCTCTACATCCCATTTTTGTAATTCTGAAAATATGTAAATTTTTTCATTACGTTATTATTATAATTGTGTTGGGAGTCACAACCTATGCCTATGAAAGAAGGCAAACTTAATACATGTGTGTGTTCTGACCATTCAACCAGCCAGCCACCCCCCTATCTCTTGCCTTTTCCTCAGGACTCACTATTACCTGAAACATAATACTATTGAAAGTTGGTCAATTAACAACTCTCTAAATATTTACTGTAAAAGCCACATGTTTCTCCTTTTCTATCAAAAACTAGAAAGAGTGACGCTCAGCCTGTCCCAGCACTCTGAAGGAAGCTCCCCACCTCCATCCCAGGCTCCTAGGGCAGAGAGGGTGAGCCAGTCCCAGCACCCAGAAGGAAGCTCAACCACCCACCACCATCCCAGGCTCCTAGGTCAGTGAAGCAGAGCTGGTCCCAGCACCCAGAAGGAAGCTCCCCTGCTGCCATCCCAAGCTCTTGGCAAAGAAGCTGAGCCGGTCCAAGCACCCGGAAGGAAGCTCCTAGCTGTCATCCCAAGCTCCTAGGGAAGAGAAGGTGAGCCGCGTGCATGCGAGAAGCACCCCCACCCCACCCTGTGGAAATGAGAAGACACATAAACAAGCCTCAAAAACAGACTTCTGGATCACCTACAGCAACCCCAAAGG
>NW_004624734.1:17021483-17132353 GCF_000247695.1 Heterocephalus glaber
GCTGAGTGTGTCTGGAATTGTTTCTGCATCTTCTAATCTGTTCCACTGGTCCTCAGGTCTGTTTCTTTGCCAGTACCATGCTATTTTTATCACAGTGGTTTTGTAGTATAGTTTCAAGTTGGGGATTGTGATGCTCTTTGTCATGTCTCTGTTGCCTAGAATTGCTTTTGCTATTCTAGGTCTATTCTGGTCCAAATGAATTGTTGGATTGTTTTCTCTTGTTCTGTGAAATATACTGTTAGGATTTCAGTCGGGATTGCATTGAATCTGTAGAGCAGTTTTGGAAGTATGGCCATGTTGGTTCTCCCTACCCAGGAGCAAGGGATGTCTTCCCATTTTCTTATATCCTCTTTGTTCTCTTTATTCAGAGTGGTGTAGTTTTCAGTGCAGAGGTCTTTTGTCTCCTTTGTTAGGTTGGTTTCTAGATATTTCATTTTTTTGGATGCTGTAGACAACAGGTTTTAAATGTAAATGAGGCTGTCTTAAATTGGAAGAATGTACTGTGTCAGTCAGTTTTCTACTACTGTAACAAATAATTGAGACAAATTACCTCATAAAGCAAAAGTGTTTATTTTGGTTCACTGTTTTGGCATCTTCAGTCCATGACTGAGTTGTTGGATTGCTTTCATCTTATGTTGGGACAGTATATCATGTTGGGAGCATCCAGCAGAGGGAACTTCTTCACCTCATGGCAGCCAAGAAGTGAAGAAATAGAGAAAGAGATTGAAAACAGGATCCCAAAATCCTCTTTGAAGATATGTTCCTAAGGACCTAAAACTTCCCATTAGGGCTTACCTTCAAAAGTCTCTGCCTGCTCAGGCTGGGGATTTAGCTTGTTGGTTCCGACACTTGGCACGCAAGTGCAAGGATAAGTTTCTGCCAGCTTTCAGGAGTGCTAAGGGCTATAGACAAAGCTGGGCCTTTGGAGGTTATTTCAGATGTAGACTATAGCATTCTGCGTCTGCCGCGCTCCCCCAGGCATGTGTTCATCTCACGATGTAAAATGGATTTAGTCCATCTCCACTAGTCTTAACTGTTCCAGCATTGTTATCAAAGTCAAAGTCTAATGTCTCCTCTGAGACTCAAAACAAACTTGGCTTTGAGTCTTTGTAACAGTCAAAAGAACAAGTTATATACTTCCAAGATAAAATATCATGTGTAAAGATTCCCATTCCAAACGAAAGGAATAGGAAAATAGAAAAGCAAGATAGATAGCCAGGAGAATATTAAATACTCATATTCCATGTCTGACATTCAGGGAATGCCCTGGTGGGTTATGTTCTCCAAAGATATAGGAAGTTTCATTCCTACAGTTTTGTTGATTACAGCCCATATGGCCAATCAGGAAGGTCTTGTATGCTGTTTGCCTCTTCTTTAGACAAGTGCTTCATGGTATTGGTATCACTTCCTTCCAGGCATCTCCATTGCAGCTTCACCTTTGCTTAGCACACTACTCTATTTTCAGGGACTCTGAACCTGCACATAGTGCCTGGCTTTCAAGGCTTTCCTTTGAAATCTAGGTTGAAGACTCTATGACTTTGTAACTCTTGCATCTGCATGCCTGAAAAACAAAAGAATTACATGAAAGGTAACCAATTCCATCACCAAGGGAACTGGGATCTTGGGCCACTATCCTGCCCTATGTCTGCCTTGCTATCAAGAGTTCCCTAGACAGTCCAGGCAAACAGGGTTCCCAGAGGTTCTCTTCTTAAAATATGCTGCTTTGGAAAGACCTGGCTTTACACATTAAGCTCTGTTTAAAACATTCTTGAATTTTTCTGCCCTTCTTCTCCAATTTTTTCCAAATTCCTCCCATAAACTTCTTGCAAAGGCTTTATATATCCTGTCAGTACAGTCATACTGCATGCCTACTTCTCAGTACCAATTTTCTGTTACTAATTTTCCATTACTGTAACAAATATCTGAGATAAAGCTATAAAGAGAAAAAATTTCATTTTGGCTCAGTTATTCAGTCCATCTCATTTTGGTTCTATGGTGTACAGCACATAATGTCATTATGGTAGAAATACATGGTAAAAAAGCCCATCTTTGGACTGTGGGGACATGAAGATAAAGGGAAGAGAGAGAGAGAGAGAGAGAGAGAGAGAGAGAGAGACCCACAAGCCTTTTTGAGGAACTGATATAAATCGTCCCAGTAGGCCCCACCTTCTAAAACCTCTGCCAGCTCCCAGTGCTGCCACAGGACCACAAAGGCAATCAAATATTTAACAGTTGAAATTTTGGGGAACATTTTAGATACAAACTATAGTACTTATTCCATCTAGTATTTTCATAGCTAGAACGGAGAAGTCAAATGCTGACTTCAAAGTTTCAAAGGACAGGCTGACTTTCATGTTAGGGACTAATGCAGTTGGCAACTATAAGTTGAAGCCAATGTTGATTTATCACTCTAAAAGGCTTTTAACACTTATAAATTATATTGAATATACAGTGGCACCTTGGTGTATGAATTTAATTTGCTTTATGATTTTAAGGAAGATGGCCGCATTTGTATTTCATGGGGATGATGGCCATGGTTGTGTTTGTCAACCAATGTGGAGTTTGTGAATGGAAGCCACTGAGAAGATTTGTGATTCATACCAGAAGGTCAAATTATCAATATTGACAAGGGTTTGAAAGAACTTGATTCTACCTCTTATAGGTAACTGTGAGGAGTTCAAAACTTTAGTAGAGGAATTAACTTCAGCCATGATAAAAAATAATGAGAACTAGATTTAGAAGTACAGTGAAGATATGACTGAATTGCTGCCATTACCTAACAAAATGTGAACTGGTAAGAAGCTAATTCTTATAAATAAAGAAATTATTTCTTGAGATGGAATATGTCTTGGTAAAGATGCTATGGACAGTGTTGAAATGACAAAAATAAAAAGATTTGGAATTTTACGTAAACTTAGTTGGTAAACCAATGGAAATTTTGAGAGGACTGACTAATCTTGGAAAACAATTTGTAGCTTAGGCAAAATGTTATTACACAGCATTGGATGCTATAGATGAGTTTTGATGAAAGGAAGATTCAAGCAATACAGCAAATTTCATGTTTTCTTATTCTAAAAATCTTCGTGGTCAGTTCCACCTTCAGCAACCATGACCAAGATCAGTCAGTGCCCATCAACACTGAAGCAAGATCCTTCACCATCAAAATATTGCAATTCATGGAAGATTGAAATGATCACTAGCATTTTTTAACAACAAAGTAATTTTAAGCTAATGTCTGTGCATTTCTTTTATTTACATAATGTTATTGCACACAAGTAGATTTCAATATAGTATAAACTTGATTTTATATGCACTGGGAAACTAAAGACTTCATATGACTAACTTTACTGAAATATTTGCTTTATTACAGTTATCTAGATGATATCTCCAATGTGTGCTTGTATTCAAAATCTGGAACAGAATAATATTAGTCCAATGGAAAATAGAGCTGATAAATTAAATACCTTATATAACCAGATAACTCATTTAAAATAAACTTTATGAAAATTCTACTAAAATATTGGTAAGAAAGTAACCTGACAGGTCAAGGTAGATTTGATGAATTACTTTTATCACGTTTTATTGTTCTCATTTCCTCAGGGAATGATCTAAAATGATTTTGGCCTTGGTTTATTGGCTGAAAAGTGAAAATGGAATAATAACCTTGTCATAAAACATAGAGAATTATAATGGCATTATTGTACCTTTGGAAGTGGGTGTTTGTGGGGTTTTTTAACAACACTTTACTTTCTAAAGAAAATGTTATTAGTTGCATAATGTTTTAAAGGATATAATGATTTCAGCAATTCTACCTAAACTAATAGTGCTATTCCCTTTCCATTATTATTGTTTATCAAGCTTTTATAGCCTCACTAAGCAAATTCAGGCATATCAGTTATGCCTCACTATCAAGAAATGTCTGTTTCATCACTTTCCCCATGGGATGCTGGGAATGACTAATTCTCTAGGGCCCATAAAATCTCTTTCTTTGATTGAAGACAACTAATTATGCCTCCTACATGATTCAGTAACTTGGGGCACTAAGTAGACTTCCAGTAGGATGTAAAATAGTTTGATAATGAAAGATTTGTACCACATCAAAACTATTCTTCAAGTGTCCCTCAGGAAAGATTTTCACATGAAATGTATGAACATATTTTAAGGAAGGAAGATTTTACAAAATTTGAGTGTCTAAAAGATTTCAGTCATTTTCCTTCTACCATGGAATGAAGTATGTAGTACCCACATTCTTACATTGAATCCAAACTGAGTCCAGAGGATCTCACCCTGAAATATGGCATCCTTATATGCTGATTATTATAAAGGATATAGAAATTAACAACAGATTCTGGAAAAAGCTTTTCTCTGAAGTTTCTTTATCCCCCTGAACTACCAAAAAGCACATAACTGTCTCTATGCCTTGGTATTTTGCCAGTGAAGGAAGATGTAACTGCTTTCACAGAAAAGGAAACAGAGTCAAACCCAGCACTTAAGGAACAGATGAACTTTTGCCCACATCATTGTCTGTCCTTCTGGCTTATTTATCTTCCTAAGAAGTATTTACTGTTTTGGTAAAAAGTTACATATAACCTCCACTTTATTCTTCTCTGCAAAGCTGGTTACATATCCTTCTAAATCTCTTTGGTTTACTGGGTATTTACCTTTCTGCGATGCCACTAAGAATGGAAAAAGTTGTATATTTCATCTTAATCAGCCTACTATCAGTTTTGTTCAAATTGAACCTCAGCAGGGAGAAGATTCTCTCAGCCTATAATCTGTAATGCTCAATATAACTATATTTGAAGATAGGGTATAAAAAGTGGTAGATGAAGTTAAGTAGGTTATAAAGGCAGGGCTATGACTAAGTAAGAGAAATGTTCTTATAAAAGACTCTTACTGCTCTCTTTCCATAGGTACTCATCCAGGGAAGGGCATATGAGAAGACTGTAAGAAGTAGCCATCTGCAAGCCAAGATGAGAGCCCTTCCCCAAAACAGGTGTTGCTGAACCTTGTGCTGGGATTCTAGCATCCAGACTTAGAAGAAAATAAATTTCTCCTGTTTAAGTGGTATTATATTATGGCAGTCCAAATAGATTAATATGAATTCTCAGTGACAATTATTTAAATAGTTAACATAATAATTAATATTTTAATGTCAAACAAAACTTTCAAATCTCAGGCTCACAAAAATAAGCATTCAATATGGTCTTTAAAGCTCAAAAATTGCTGTTTATTTTCCTTTAGAAAAATTAAACAACTGAGCAAATCCCATAAGACAATAATTTACCTGAACTTACATAAGGATAAGTGTAGGGCCAGAGAAAGGGGTAAATATGTGAAATTTTCATATTGCATCTTCTCACACAATATTACTGCTTGTTGTTTATTCATTTAAATTATTCAATGTGAGTCTTCTATGTGTTCAGCTCACTCATGAGTGCTGGGAAAATACAGTGGTATGCAAGCGAACAAACCCCCAATCATCATGGAGCCTGTATACCCTATTGGGGTGGTGAAAGTAATAAACATATGCAAAATTGATATAATATTCAGGAATAACACATAGAAAATAAAATGTGAGAGAAAATATTGAATGACTTTTTTGGAGCAATTGTAAATCTACAGTGAAGCTGTCACATCTTACCAGCAAATAGTTTAAAATCTAGTGATGGCAGTGCCATAAATAAGCAAATGAATATGATAAGTCCATAGGTACACATGATTATTGGAATACAAAAGGAAAAGCTCTTATCCAAATGTGAGAGCCAAAGGAAGTCTTTCCAGAGAAAAGAAGCTTGTAGAGTGCAATAAACAATCCAACAAGGAAAGAGAGATGCACTTTGGCCCAGGACTGACCATTGTTATGACAGCTAGGAGCTCATCGTTTCTGATTCTTTTCTGTCTTCTACTATGAGGCTTAAACTATACCCTTGCAGGAAGAAGCAAGGAGAAGTTTTGTGTTTAAGGCCCAGAATGGGAACTAGCCTAGCCTAGTTCTGGAAGTCAAAGTGGTCTCCAGGAATGAAATTAGGAAAAAAAAAAAGTTCAAGGTGGCAATCAGATCATGAAAGTCTCTGCTAGGGAACTGGAAGTATATATGGGGGAAAAACATTACTTGGGCACTTCAGGATTAATAGAGGGCAGATGAAACATATAATTTAGAAAATTCAAAGAAGAATTTTTACTTTTATTTTCTTCATATTTTGTAAGTTTTTAAATAATAGTGTATGTATATGTTTTGAATTCTTACAGCAGTAAAAACAACTGAAGTATATTAACTAATGGATTAGTTCATTTTTTATGACCATAACAAAATACTTGAAGCTAATGACTTTACAAAGAGAAAGGTTTATTTAACTCAAAGTTTTAGAAGTTGAAAATCCAAGATCAGGGGTTCCAATTGGTTTGGCCTCTGGTGAGCCTAATGAAGGATAATATCATAGGCAGAGTATTGTGTGAGCAAGACATCAGACTGCAACATAGAAATTGTGTAGTGCCAAAATTCCTGCTGAGGGCACGTGACAACTGACCTTAAGACTTCCACTATGTGCTCCATCTTAGAGTTATATCACCTCTTGTCCTTTGAAAAAGCCTTCATTAATGAACCACTGGAGGACAAGCCCCATCTAAACTATATTAGTCAAGAAAGGCACAGGGCCTAAATTCAGCAGTATTTCTCCATAGGCATGTGAAATAAGTGTATAATAACTGCCAAGTAAGTACATTAGTCCATTTTGGCATTTTAAGACTTTATGATTAAGAAATGAATACTTAATAGCATCCAAAAAATATGAAATATCTAGGAATCAATCTACCAAAGGAAGCAAAAGAACTCTACACTGAAAACTACAGCACCCTGAAAAAGGAAGTCAAGGAGGATATAAGAAAATGGAAAGACATCCCTTGTCCTGGGTAGGAAGAACCAATATAGTGAAAATGGCCATACTTCCAAAACTACTATATAGATTTAATGCAATGCCAAATGAAATTCCAACAATATACTTCACAGAAATAGAGGAAACAATTCAAAAATTCATTTGGAATCAGAAGAGACCTAGAATAGCAAAAGCAATTCTGGGCAACAGAGACATGCCTGGGGGCATCACAATACCCAATTTAAAGCTATACTACAAAGCTACTATGATAAAAACAGCATGGTACTGGCAAAGAAACAGACCCGAGGATCAGTGGAGTAGATTAGAAGATGCAGAAACAACTTCAGACATACTCAGCCACCTCATCTTTGACAAAGGAGCCAACCACCCTCAATGGAGGAAAGATAGCCTATTTAATAAATGGTGTTGGAAAAACTGGATTTTAATCTGCCAGAGATTAAAACTAAACCCATATCTATCACCATGCACTAAACTAAGATTGAAGTGGATTAAAGATCTAAATATTAAGACAGAAACACTAAACTTGCTGGAAGATAAGTTAGGTAGAACTCTTGAAGATATTGGCATAGGAAAAGACTTCATGAACAAAACCTCAATAGCATGGGAACTAGCAGAAAGAATCAACAACTGGGATCTCATCTTATTAAAAAGCTTCTGCACTGCAAGAGAAACCACCAACAGAACTAACAGACAACCTACAAGGTGGGAAAAATTTTTTAGCAGTTGTACCTCAGACAAAGGTCTACTATCTAGAATATATAAAGAAATGAAAAAAATCAGACCCCCAAATTCAAAGACCCAACTCAAAAGTGGGCATCTGAAATGAACAGACATTTCTCAAACAAAGAAGTAAAAGTAGCAAATAAACATATGAAAAAATGTTCAACATCACTGGTCATTTGAGAGATGCAGATGAAAACAACACTGAGATTCCACCTCACCCCACAAAGAATGGCTGCTATCAAGAAATCAACCAATAACAAGTGCTGGCAGAGGTGTGGAGAGAAAGGAACCCTTCTCCATTGTTGGTGGGAGTGCAGACTGGTGCAAGCACTGTGGAAATCAGTGTGGAAGTACCTCAAAGATCCAGGGTCGGAGGTCCCATTTGACTCAGCTATTCCCCTGCTGGGTATTTTCCCAAAAGACTTAAAATCATACCACGGATATATATGTGCACCCATGTTTATAGCGGCACAATTTGTAATAGTTAAAGCTTGGAAACAGCCCAAGTGCCCATCAACTGGAAACTGGATAAAGAAGATGTGGGTTTTTTACAAAAGGAAGTACTACTCAGTCATAAAGAATGAGAAACTAGAGTCATTTATAGCTAAATGGATGCATATTGAGGCCGTCCTCTTACGTGAAATAAATAGGACACACATGTGTAAATATTGAATAGTTTCTCTAGTGTGAGAATCTGAGAGTGTAAATAAGGATTAACAGGATGAATAACTAAAAATTGATACTTTGAAATAGGAAAAGGTCCAAAAGCGTAGGGGTGGTGGGAGGAGATGGGGAAAGGAAAGAATGGAAAGGAAAAATTATGAGAAAAGAAAAAAAATGGAAACAAAGTCTATGTAAATAGGGAAGGGGGGAGGGGTGAAGGGCGCACAGGTAATGGGGAAAAAATAAGAACCAAGATACATCATGTACAGGTAGAAGCACCCAATGATCAATGTAAATGTGTTGTATATTTAAAATGTTCCAATAAAAGAATTTAAGCAAAAAAAGAAAAAAGAAATGTATAGTTTACAAAGAAGAACATTTTACTTGTAATCTTTGGGATTATGCACATGCATATATTTTCTTCATAAAGGATTGGGTAATAAAATCTTAGACACCCCAATCACATCATCCAATATGGAAGCATGCTTGACCCAAATGGCTCATTTATACAAGCTATTCTAATGATGATCACATATACATCCACAACCCAGCAATTCCACTCCTAAGTACATGCCAATATGAAATCTATACAGATGTTAAGCAAGGAAATATATGGCAGTACTAATTGTAAACCTCCCCAATGCTCATGAACAATAAAGAAGGATAGCTATATTTTGTTATATTTGCAAAAAATGCAACAGTATACACCACTAGGAATGAACAGACTAAAAGTCCACACAGGCATATGAATAAGCTTCATGGAAACATAACACAGAAACAGTAAATATTATAACATGTATGTATGTCTCTGTGTGTTCATTGGAAGACTAGGAGATGTGATGGTTAATTTTATGTGTCAACTTAACTGGGCTATCCTGTGTACAGATATTTGATCAGGCATAATTCTAGGTGGTTTTGAGAGTGTTTTGAGTGAGATTAACATTTAAGGCTGTATTCCAAATAAAGTAGGTTGTTGACCCTAATGTGAGTGGGTTTCATCCAATCAGTTGAAGGCTTGAATAGAACAAAACAGCTGCTCTTCCTCTGAGTATCAGAGATTGCTCCTGCCTAATTCCTCTTATCTGCAACACTGGCTCTTTCCCATCTTGGAACTTGAACTGAAACAGTTCTTCTTTGGTCTGAAGCCTGTTAATCTTCCGAGTAGAATACATTGTCGGCTCTCCAAGGTCTCAGTCTCAGCAATTTTCCCAGCGAATTTTAGGACTTGACAACCTTCATAATCACATGAGTCATTTTCTTAAAATAAATCTCTTTTATTTGTAAAAATGAGTACATAGTTCAATGTTTCTTTTACACTGAAGAACTCTGACTAGAACAGGATACTGGTAGTATTTTATTTATTAATCTGAAATAGGGATTATTTGAGATTATCAGGAATTTCTAATCAATGTCTACTTTATAACAATTAGGGGGGAGAGTAGTGTGCCTCAAAACTTTAACACCATATAAAGAAACCAGCAAAAAGTAAAAATAAGATCATGGAGCATATGGAATATCTCATCATCATTGTCCAATAACAAGTGTTACACTGTGGGCTATACATCATCTGTTCACCTAAATTAATTTCAGCTAAAGGTCAAAAGGCAGACAATCCCCTGGAGCCGTTCACATTTTGGAGCCTGTGACTCAAGCTTTTATTCACATGCATTCCAGTAGAATAAAATCCAAGTATCACTGAAACTCTATCTGGCAGTTTCAATCAGAGTATGTCCTGATCCACACAAAAGCCACCTCTCCAAAGACTTTCAAGTTGCCCTTTAATAGAAGGGTGAGGCCTTGGGTAACATGCATCAGATCAGTGCAAAATACCAAAAGACAAACTATCTACAGGATTTCGTGTATAACTCTCTTCTTTAGAGGCTCAATGCTATGAAAAAACCAGAACACTGAAGCTCCTGTGGGAATCTTATAGTAACAAAGTATATGTAGTTTACTATTCTAACATGTATAGTTATAGCAACATATTGCTTATAGAGAGACCTAGATGATTATCATTTACCTTGTAAAATAATAATCAAAAAATTTTTCCATCAGAATCACAAGTATTACTGTGAAATATATGCCTGTTGTACATGATAAAATAATAGTTGTTAGAATTTCATTAAAGCTAATAAACAAATAAATAATGATGTTTACCTGTATACAGTATATCATACTCAGTCTACCCTTTCCATCCAGGCCCCACTTCCAAAAATCTTAGTATTATAAAATTATTAGTGAATAGCAGGAAAAAGAATGCAACGTGTTTTATGTATTTATCTATTGGCAAGTATAAAAGATAATCTTCAATGGATTCACAATTTGTTATATTGGGAATTGAATCCAAAGGCAGTAACAAATCATGATTCTTGGGTAACTGACTTTTTATATTCACAACCTCCTTGCATTTTGCTGACACCATTATCAACCATAAAAATAAAGTAATCCACCCCCATTCCATATGGCTAATGTTTGCTTGATACCTTTGAAACTATTCACACATTTGGGAGCTCTCTTGTATTTCTTAAATACAAACTTTCTCACTTTTTGCCAAGAGCTAATTGGAACTTTCTTCAAAAAGAGTACCCTTTATCAGCCAGTTAAGAAACTAGTTAAATGCACTAGTTAATGCACAGTTTTCTTTCTGGCTATCTTAATTATTTTGTGCCTCTCTCAACTTGACCATTTACCAGAGACCCTGAGACATCCAAATTAAGCTTTCTAATACTGAGTAATTTCCAATTCTCAATCTACTAAATGTCAGCCTAAGCCCTAAACTCTCGCAAATAGTGTCATATCTTGATGAATCATTTGTTAATTTGGAAGCAGAGCTCTGTTTTTTTGGTGGAGAAAATCAAAATAATCATATATCTTGCATGTGTTTCCTCTACTTGGACCTCGTGTGTACAAACAAAGCTAGAACTCATAAATTTAGAGAGAAGATTGGTGTAGCTTGCTTACGTTTAGCATGTACCGACACAGGAAGAGGTGAAAACTTGGAAGCAGCTTTAAAAGGAATTTAAATAAAATAAAGATGGGAATTTGTTCCCAGACAAAACTGTTTTAGAAAATATTAAATGTTTCTGGCAGTGACTGGCATCTGATACACAACTAGAGTGTTCATTCTGCCTGGTACTTCATCAAAGTAAAGTCATGTACAATCAAATGTTAACAGTTTTTCTGAGTTATCAGGGCTGTACTAATTGAGTGTATGTGGATTCTGTAGGAGAAATTATTTTTAATGCTAGTTTCTAGATCTGTGTGAAATTGATACCCCTCTGGTCGTTCTGTGTTAGTTTATGTGGTTTTCATCTGCCTGGCATCCTCTTTCCATGACACATGCTGCTGGGAGTTTCTCAGTCTTCCTCTCAGCCCTTTCTCCTTAGCCACAGGCATGAAGTGGTGTCAGCCAATCCTACAGCAGAGCATTGGCTAAACACCAGCAAGTGAGTCAAGAAGTGAGCTCAAGAACCACACAGGGCCTAAGGGCTTTACTTGGAAAGAATCATGGACATGGACAAAAAGAAACACTCTTCACTGAATTGCTATGCATGGACTTGTAGCCACCACATGGAGACAGCCAAACTGCAGTGAGAGAAGCACAGACATGCAGAAACAAGAGCTACTGAAACTAACTCCTGGTCTGAACCCACTTGAAGATCTCCAAAAGGTAGTTTTTGCAAGTGGACTGAAAATTTTAATGACGACAAATTGTATTTTCAGAGGTAGTGTGTTCAAATACTTCTAGTTTATATTCCATTTATGTATTAGCAAATTAAAATTGCCTCCCTATAATTTATATATGGACCAGCTCTCCAGAATTGTGGAATGAGCTTGTTCTTGTATGTATGCCAGCCTCGTGCATATTAAAATATATCCTCTCTTGTCTGTGCCTGGTTTTCTCAAGATTAAATATCAGTTATTTCATTAAGAGAGACAAATCTGGTTGGGATTGAACAGGAATATGATCCAGCATGACAAACTTTTCTTGTACCTGTGAAGATTCTTTGCCAGGTCAAGATGTATAACTAAGGAGTTAGCAGGATCTCAGACACAGTGTGAGGACGGTGGTGAGGCAGAAGAAAGGCAGCACATGTAAAGCAGTAGAACATCGCACACCAGAGAGAACATGATCTGAAATGGCTGTGAGAACAACATTTTGGTCATGTTTCATACGGGAGTAGGCAGCATAAAATATTGCACAGAGATAAAACTTAAACAAAATTGTCAGAACCTAGAAAGTGTTAGAAAGAATCAATGGGAAAAAATAGTCAATAGCAAATTAAAAATGGAAACATGAAACAAATTTGACAAACAGCTGTACTGCAGGATCTTTAAGTTAATCAACCAGTTAGCAGAAAATCTATCTCATTCTAAAAAGAGTTAGGATGCCAAAGAAAATGAGACTAAATTAAGAATATCAATATATGAAGATCAGCTGAAATAAGAAAATGTCATTCCTACTGGTAATTGGGCCACAAAATAGATTTGTTGTGTGATAAGGATGAGGATAAGTTTCTTTGGCATGATACAGGAGGTTCCAAACTCTAGTTGTGTGTGTCATTTCTGAAAGGTACTTGGACAATTCTGTGACCTCTCACAGTGGAGGTAGTGATTTTAAATAGTGATCTAACAAAAAGTTCCAATTAAGGTTTTATAAAGGCAATATAATTATATTTTCATAATCATGTGCCTGTTTGTATTTTACAAAGAGAAAAATAAAATTTATAAATTAGCCTCACAAATGAAAGTTAGTGTTATCAGTTGCAAAATGGAATTTATTCAACCTTTTTTTCTGAGAGTAAAGTAAATGATAATTTCAATACAATCCCAAAGTATATCTTTACCATTGATATCATTTGACAGTAAATTCACAGTTTCTTATTCTAAGAACACAAGAATTTTCCCCTAGACTTCAGTCTGGGGTTGTCACCTCTGGCATAGATTATATAGTCAACCTGATCAGGCATTTTCTTGGAAGTAAAATATTTTTACTGCAGTGGAATAATGCACAACAAGGCAGTTATAAGCCTTGGCTTTGAATTCACAAAAGTTCTGGGTTCAACTCCAAGCTCTCTAACTCATCGTTACAGCTTGTGTCTAGATATTCTCTCAAAGCTTCATGTGGTCATAGGTGGGGCTTTTAAGAGGTGGCTGGATTAGAGTGTGCAATGCTGGGATTAAATGAGTCATGCTGGATCAAGGATGTATGATTATTAAATTGGTCCACTGATTGGTTTGGCATATTTCTGTGTAAGATAAAATGTGCCCCACCTTGGATGCGTGTGCTGGGTAGATGTAATATAAGGGACAGAAAAAGGGTAGCTATTTTTGCTTGTCACTTGCTGCTAGCTGCCTTGCTGGCTTTTGCCTGCCATGAACAGTTTCTCTTCTATGATGCCGCTCTGCCATGCCACCCAGCCTTGGAGCCGACCGACTATGAATTTAAACCTCTACAAACTGTGAACCAAATAAACCTTTCGTTCTTTAATTTTGGGTGTTGGGTATTTTGTCTTATCAATGAGAAAAGTAACCAAGACACTCCCCAAGAATTTCTGAGCCATGTTCCATATCTATTAAATCAAAATCATGAAGTCTGCTTTATAGATTTTTTATTGGAGCGCTATTGTTTTTCCAGCATTCTTAGTAAATTATGTTAAACTATAGAAATTTCTTTTATAAATATAATAACTTGGGACATATACTATCTGCAAAAGGATACGTTATTATTACTAAAATTAGGTGGAGACACATGAGAAATGGAACATAAAATCTAAATTCACCACCTTTATAATTCTAGAATATCAATATTAAGACCATATTTTGCTTTAGAAACAATTGAAAAAGATTTTTTCAGGCAAAGCAGTTGTCCCAGGAATATGTTATTGAATGATATGAAGTTCCCTTCCTTGAAAGACAAATTAATGAAACTAACTCTGGAGGAAATATCAAATTTGAATAGCACCTATTAAAGAAAGTATATTCCTAGCTTGAAAACCTACCTATATGACAACAGCAGGCTCACATACATTGTAACTGATACATTATATCAAACAATTAAAGCAGAAAAAAGGAGGAACACTTCTCCCCACATTTTAGGAACTCAACATTGTGCTAATCCTAAAACTGAATAAAGATAATAGAAGAAAAAAGTATGAACATAGATAGAAATTTGTTTAACAAAACAAACTACTAGAAGTAAGATCTGGCAGTATGTAGAAAGTGGTTTTGTTATAGGGATGGCTTTTAAATTCTGTAAAATCTGTGGTAATGTCTCCTAGATCTTGATATTGTAATTTAAAAAAATGTATAATTGATATTATGTGACAGGAAGAAAAGGTCTAAAGGTGCAGGGGAAGTGGGAGGGGTAGGGGAAAGGAAAAAAGGGAAAAGAAAAAATACGAGAAAAGGAAAAAAATGGAAACAAAGTCTTTGCAAATAGGGAAGGGTGGAGGGGGTGAAGGGAGGGCAAGGGAAGGGGGGAAAAAAAAAAGAACCAAGATACCCATGTAAAGGTACAAGATCCCAATGATGAATGTAACTGTATTTTATACCTAAAATGTACCAATAAATTTATATGGTAAAAGAAAAAAAGTTCCCTTCCTTGATAAAGGTTCTAGTTTAGAAACAAGTGAATCATTTGCAAGTTGTGTGTTGAAGGGTTAGAGCAATTTATAAGGTGCATCAGGCCACATGAGAAGTGCTGTAGTCCTGGAGTGGGTGAGGAAAACAGTCTATTTATCAAGGTTTTCTGGAGAAAGTCATGCATAATTTAGCCCCAAAGGAAGTGCAGGAAATAACCGAGGAAGGCCAAAGCATAGAAAGGGTCAAAATGTTTTGAGGCAGCTAAATGTGACAAAGGAATGATAAACCCTTTGACAATACTGGGTTAAGATACAGTTTTAGGGCATGTTCTTTTCTGGTTTAATATTAGTTTGCCATGCTTTACCATCTTTCCACAGCAGAGAAAAATACACAACACATTTCAATATAGTTACTAAAATCAATATACAAAATCACTTGTAGGATTAAATATATAGCAATAAATCTATTAAAATTAGACAAAGGATGCTCACTGTTATTTTTTGGCATATCTAGCAATGCAACACACCAGGAATCTGAAATAATATTATGGATTAATAACAAAAACAACACAAAAATATCATAGCTTGTGTATGACAAGAATTTCTTCGTTGAAAACTCAAGAGGATTAAACTGTTGGAACTGAAATATAAATTCAGTTTTATCCACATAAAGAACAACAGTACAAAACGTGGTAAGTGTCTTATATCAGCAATATAGGCAAGTGAAATCATGTGGTGGAAGCATTCATTCAGAACAGGAGCAGCAACAAAAATGGTTGGAAGAAATCTTAACAAGCATTTTTTTGAACTGAACTAATCTGAATATTTTTGCTGAGAGATGCAAAAGAAGACCTAAAAACAGAGAGACATATCAAGTCCACAGACGGGAAAATTGAATATGATAAACTATTTCTTCCCTTTTTAGATTTTATGCAAATCTAGTAAAAATCATAGTGTGATTTTTTGAACTTGAAAATATGAATTTATGACTTTTTGAGAAAAATAATTATCAAGAATTGTAAAGAAACATTTTTAAGTATACAACTAATGTGTACTCAACTACATAATTTGTCATCAGTTATATACAATTATAATGAAAGTATAAAATTATGGCATTACAATATTGGAACAAAATTCCCCAGATTTACCAAATGAAATATTCACAAAGCAGACAAAAAAAATAAAGTTGCTGTATAATAAATCAGGAGATGAATTCAGTAGGAAAACAAAACATTACTTAAAAATAAAACTCTCAATGTTACTAACTCTTTTATTGAAAAGTTCTATAAATCATATGCAAATGCAAACAAATCACATGGAAATTATACTAATTGAAATCAAAATAATTAGAACAAAGTAAGAGAAAAGATATTTGATTTAATAATGAAGCTTAGTTGTATAATCAGAAGTCACAAAAGAAAACTCTAAATTATTATTTATCCAAATTTTAGACCATGGTAGTTCAAAAAGTTCCATAAATACAATTAGAAATCAAGTAAGAAGTACTTTGCAACAAATAAGTTGACAAATTAGTAGTCTTAATACTTTTAGAATGATTAAAAAATAAAAGCTTGAGAAATAGAAACACAGTTTGCAGATTATAAAATATAAATGCCCAAGAAGTATTTCAATAAATTACTGCTCTGAACGAAAACAGCAGATTTCTCCTTTTCCAGTTTATGTATTTTTATTAGCTTATGTTTTCAGTACATAATTCTTACATTCCTCTTGAGGTATTAGTACACGTGTACAATTCTCCTTAATTCTTCTTTCATCCCCTTCTCTCCTATCCCTCCCCCTCTTAAACACCATTTCTTTTGTCAAAGAAATAGATCAGAGTATTTTTTGTTGTTTTAACCAAAGCAAGCATGTATTGTAAGAATGGTAATAAATGGATCCTTGCAATTTGTGTTGAAACATAAGTCTGGAAAGTACAAACTTTTGAAAAATAATTTATTATGAATCAAGAGATTCAAAAATTTTGAAGTCCAAGAAGCAGTTATATCCTTTGTAGTCTTTTTATTAAGGAAATAAAAACCTGGAAGCATTTATTTTTTAAAATCTTCACATTATATTTTAAAGAAATTTTATTTACACTTAGGGAACAAGTTTTAAGATAGTACAGAGAGGGGGCCGGGGATTTAGTTCAGTGGTGCCGCCGCCTGCCTCTCAAGCGCAAGGTCCTGAGTTAGATCCCGGGTACAAAAAAAAAAAAAAGATAGCACAGAGAATTGCCATACAGTCCATACTAATTCCCCCATTTTTAATGTCTTACATTAATATTGTACAGTTGTCACAATAAATAAGCCAACTAAAGTTCATACTTTATTCAGATTGGCTGTTTTACCTACTATCCTTGCTTTGTTCCAGGGTCACATCCGGAATACCATACTACATTTAGTTTTCACGTCCCTCGTGAGTCTCCTCTGAGCTCTGATAGCTTTCAGACTTCCCTTGCTTTTGTGTGATCCTGACAGTTTTAAGAAGTACTAGTCCAGTATTTTGTAGAAGAAACTTCATCTGGGATTTGTGTGAGGTTTTTGTAAGGATTATACAGGGTTTATTGGTTTTGTGAGGAAGACCACAGAAGGGGGGGACCATTATGCAAGGGCACATACTACCAACAAGACTTACCTGCTGTTGCTGCCAACATTACCTCCTCCCTGAGGTAGTGCTTGCCAGGTTTCACTATTTTCATACATTTATGCCATGCTTTTCGATACTATACTTTGGGATAAAGTCAGTATGCCCTTTAAATAATCAGGAACGTTATTTTAAAAAACAAATTAGTACCTTATTTATAGAAATATAGAACTGGTTAGTAGGGTATTTATATAAGAATATTTATTATAGAAGTATCACAAATAACTTTTAAAAATCAATTTCATTTTCAGGAAAATACTCATGATAGAATACACAAAAGCATAGACATATATATCCTATGATTACAAAAGACTGTCCATGTACAAAAATATTATAACATTTTTATCAGGAAAATTTAAATATGCTTCCTGTTATATTTCTAATTTGCCAAATCCTCTATAAATACTTATTACTTTTGTATTTTCAAATGTAAAGGGTTTTTTGTTTGTTTTGTATTTTTGGTACTGGGGATTGAACTCAGGACCTTGTGCCTGTGAGGCAGTTGTGCCACCACTGAGCTAAATCCCCAGCCCCTTAAAGTACTTTTTCAACTCAAAGAATATGGCTTCCACGTGCCTGAACATATTTATGCTACCTAGACTGTCTATTCAAACCTTGGGACAGGACTAGCGGTTCTCAAGCAGATCTTCCAGGGGCATTTCTCCTCCCCACCCTACACTCACACATAAACTCATGTTCTCTAGGTTTGTTAATAGAAAAGAAATACAACTTCAAAAATATTAATGCCCATACAGTATTTGAATCCTGGTTGAATTTATCATAAAACTTTCCTTGGTCACATCTCTTTGTAGATCTTGTTTAAATGAGGGATCACATCCACTCAAACCTATTATCTATTTGTCAGTCAGTCTGTCTGTCTGTCTGTCTGTCTATCCCACAAGATTAGCACATTGTTAAGTTCTGGGTCATCTTCTTCCTATCCAAAACTTTAATTCAAGTTTATATTTTGAAAACTTTGTCAATCCACATGTGCATTACAAGAGATTATACAAACAGATTCTATGTATCTTTTACCCAGTTTTTCCAGTTGTAACATCTTGCAAGATTATATTATAGTATCAACTTTATCACAATTCAATGGTTTTATTCAAAATACCTGAGTTTGAATTGCATGTGTGTGTGTGTGTTCAATTTTATACAATTCTATCACATGCAGAATTTCATGGTACCCTCCACCATGGCCAAGATACAGTTTTCTCTGTCAGTGCAAGGGGTCCCCATGTTTCCTGCCCTTTTATTACCACATCCACATCCCTTTTGGTCCCCACACACCTATTTCTAACCCCTTGGCAACTACTAATCTGTTCTCTCTTTCTATAATATTTAAGTCTTATATATAATAGATTCATACACTCAGAGCTTTTTTAAGATTGGCTTTTTAAAACCTCATTTAGCATATAGGTCTCTTAAAAGTCATCTAGATTGTTGCATATTAAAACCTTTTTATTTCAGGATAGTATTCTATGGTGTGGCTTAAACTCCTTGTTTAAATACTCATGCTCTTAGAAATATCTGGGTTATTTTCATGGTTTGCAGTTTGGGCCCATTACAAAAGTATTTGCAAAGCTGTTGTACACATTTCATACAGGTTTTGTTATAAACATAATTATTTTCCTTTGCGATAAATGTCCAAGGATACTGATCTGCCAATCTGTTTTCCATTAACTGGTTCTGTCCTCCTTCACATCCAATTAGGAAAAACAGAAAAATAATAACGGGATTTAAAATATTTGCTAGAAATTGCCAGAAAAGCTACCTAGAAAAAAAATCTATAATGAAAATTGTATTGAAGTGTAGTATGCAATCTGAAGTGTGCCACTTCATAAATGTATTCTAATGATTTTTTTGGAAAGTGAACACATGCATGCGATTGGCATTCAGAGAAAGTAACACAACATTATTAGAATCTCAGAATGTTGCTCAAGCCTGGGCAGAAGTTCCCAGAATTCACACTCCTCAGGCAACCTCAATCTTCACTGCAGTCTCCTGACAGTGTACTTTTGTCAACTTTTGAACTTTGCATAAATGGATTCTCATAGTGAAAATTTTTACTTCTTGCTTTTTTTTTTTTTTGGTACTGGGGATTGAACTCAGGACCTTGTGCTTATGAGGCAGGCGGGGGCACCACTGAGCTAAATCCCTGGCCCTAGCTTCTTTTCATGTGTTGAGATTGGTACCTAATTTGAAATACTGTGGTTTATGTATAGTTAATTCATTCTCATTGTATAGTAAGTATATATTATTATACATATGTATAGTTAATTCATTCCCATTGTATGAATCTACTGTAATTGAGTTGCCCATTCTGCATACTTGTTTCTAGTGTTTCGCTATTAACTAATTCTATTGCTACAAATATTTTTGCATATCACAAATATACTTTGTGATCATATAGAGGTATTAGTTTTGATCATGTACGTAGAAGGAGAATTGTTGGCTCAAGGGGTATTGCATATATTCAATTTTTTTTTCACCGAATGGTTTTCTAAAGTGGTTATGCTAATTTATGTTCCCACTAGCAGTGTATAAGAGCTCCATATCCACATATGTGTTTTAAATCTCCATTTTCACACTAAAAAACTGAGATTAAAAACGTTAAAAACTTTTTTAATGTCACATAGCTAAAGAGTCCTTCGTTTAGAGCCAGGTTTGTCTGACTACAGTGGTGTTCCTTTTTTATTATAATCCTGTGTGAATTACTTGATTTCAATCAATATACCTCAACTTACTTCCCACTTTTTTTCACACATGGATGCCTTGTCCATTTTGTCCCCATGCTGTCTTCCCATTGAAGGAATTTCTCCAGCTCACCATGGTTCCCTCATTACCTCTATCAGCTCACAGCCACCTCCTCCTATTTTTGTTCAACTGTAATAACTTCATACATGCATCACTTCCATATTTACCTGGGTTTTAATATTTACCCTGAATAATTCTTAGTTTAATACCTTTCATAATGAACATATAGTATTTGAGATTAAATATATTCTTCTGTGATATCCATCTACCTTACCAATATAGTTAATGATTAATAGACTTGTTAAATTCAATTGATTTCTAGCTCACCTTCTAGGTGGAACGATTGTCTAAAATTTAAAAGGAATAGCAGACCAATGTAAAAACATCAAAGAACAGTAGGTTTTGAAGAAAATCCTACATGTCTGCAAATTTGTATGCCAGACACACTGAATTACAAAATAATTAGCAGGGCTCAATTTTATTTGCAATATTTTAAAAATTTGATCTATATATGTAGATGAAATTTTTTAAAACCTCTGATTATCAATTAAATGGAAATATTATTTAAAGTAAATACAAAATAAAATTATATACTGTGTTTAAAATGAGATTTGAATAATAGGTGGGGAGTTAAGGTATGGAAAGTACTTGACCATAATTTCTTTCAATTATAAGGTCTATGGGGGAAGAATTTTTTAACTTGGGGAAAGAGGAAGATTTTGTTTAATCAAAATGTGCTTGGAGGGCACCTACTATTTATCACCAGGGTGTTTTAGATGCATTGTTATAAATCAACAAATACAATGAGGAAGAAATAATCCAAAGCCAAGATGACTCAAAGAAAATAGTGACCAAGAGTTTTGTATAGGGATTTTTAAAAATAATTTTATATGATGTATCCTTGGCTTGAGATCTTTACAGCATCTACTAAGTTTATATGATACCACTTCATAAAAATTATACATAAAGAAAATATACATTGAAAATAATGGAGATATTTCATTACCAAAGCAATTCACATTTCTCTTCTTATTTTACACTATGATTTCCTGTCATATAAAGACAGTTTGTACCAAGGCCATGTTGTAGTGCAGGAACTAAATTTGGAGCATGAGTCAACATAAAATCAAGCCTTGAACGCATTGATCTGAACATTGGTTGTGAACAATGAACTTCCCTCTGGATTGCTGCCAGTGACAGACATACCACTTCAGCAGAATTTCCGGATTTGGCCAGAGGTTCTCTTACTTGAACATTTACATTTCTCTACTACTCAAGTAATAATGAGGGTATCCAATCATTTCTTTGAAAGTCAGTTTTAACTAGTGAGATACAAAAGGGAAATGATTGATTAAAAATGAGCAAATAATTATATAAGAAAAAATGAAAACATGCTAAACTTCTTAGCCAGTTGTTGAAGTGTTGAAGGGTATGTGTGCATGTTGGGTGTAAAAATATGTGCAGTAGAATAATTTAAATGTTAAGCCAGTGGAAAAATATAATGTAGAAAACTGGTTAAATTACTCTTGAATACTGTATAGACATTAAAAATAACCACAATGCTGACATAAAAAATGTGAACTAAGATTGCTAAATATAAAAAAGTGAGCCACAAAATATGTATATGAACTAGTTCCCTATTTTCTGAATTAAAACTATATCTAGTATACTTTGTACATACAAAGTATACATCCACCTACCTATATATACACCTATTATCTATGTATCTACATATATCTATTATCGGTATCTATGTATTATCAGAGCAAAAGTCTGGAAGTTGAAGAGTGATGAAACTTTGCTTGGCTAGAATAACAATAATAATAATAATAATAAACCCAGTGCAGATGGAATAGAAAAATAAAAACAGTCCTACTGCTACATCAGGTTGGCGAGAAAGGCAGATGCGACAGCAGACAGAACCGGCTGCCAAGTTATCAGGAAATATTTCTCCCAAGGGCGCATAGCCGTGGCATCCGGTGGGCAACGCTACACTCTCTGAGGGTCTGTTCCTTTCCAGTGGCGCCCCGTCCTACCTATGTTCCCTTCACGAGGGGTACCCCATGGCTGACCTTCCTCACCCCTTGCCGGCTCCCAGGACTTCATTGTTCCCACTTCTGACCTCATCCCAGAGACAGCGGCCAGTGCGGCGCTGGTGAAGCTTCCTCTGCATCCTTCTCCTGATCCTCCAGCAGGAGGCTGGCTGATCAGATTGATAGAAGCTCTCCTGCTGTCAGGTGGTCTGCAGGGACCCTCTGGAGGGCCTGTCCTCTGAGCTTCTGCCTAGGACATTTGAATTTGTCAGAGCGCAGGTTGATTCCTGAGGTTTCAGCCAAACGCAGTTTAAACAACATGCACACAGGAGCATGAACATTGACTGGCATATATATGCATCTGCCTATCTTATCTGTGGATCTACCTGCTTATCTATAATCACATTAGGGAAGTCAGGGAAATTTCTGGAAGGTACATGTCATATTGAAGCAGCTGTCACTCTGAAGTATGTGAGTAGAAAAGGAATGAGAACTTTCATTGACAATTTGTAAATCTCTCTCCCTCCTCTCTCTCTCTCTCTCTCTCTCTGCTTTTCCCCCAACCCTGGCCCATTTGACAATTTGTAATGTTCATGTTTACAATGAATGTGTACTACTGGTTTTACTTTTTAAGAGGGAACATTTATGAATTTTAAAAATCCAAGTTACTTCAGACTGTTTCCTCTGCTTGCACACACACATTTTACACACATTTCATATCTTTCTTTAGAAAGATGAACATCTTGGTTTTAGATCATGGAAAATAGAGATATAGGTAGTCATTCAATTAATTGTTTTCAAAATTCCAAACCTGTGCATTAATTTAGTGTCAAAGTGAACATATGTTTGCTCAAACTATTAAAATAAATACTGCAATTTATTGCTCATTGCATATATTGTTTGTGTTATATATTCTATAGTTTTATTTCATGATATTTACATTCAAATTCATGTCTATCTCTTAAGATTTGTATCTTTCTCTATATAACAATCACCTGCTTCACATACACTAGGACAAAATCAGAGTGAAGGGTTATTTGACCAAGATTTAATAAAACCGCTCTGAAGGTGTGGCTCTCCTACACTTATTTGGCAAAAAAGAACATGTTGATTAGAAAAATAACCAAGTAGAAGAGAGATAATGGGTCATCCTTAGTCTTAATTAGCTGCCAGTAGTGTACCTACTTCTCTAAAAGGGAACGCAGATGGAAAAGTAATTAATGCATAAACTAATTAGCAATCTCATTTGCCAATTGTACATGATAAATAAAACATATTGCAGGAAATACTCAGCAGGTTGAAGCAAGATGAGGCCAGTAGGGTGAGATGAAGAGATATTTATGATTAGATTGGCAATAAAGACTAAAACAAATTCTGAATTTCTTAGCATATCATTAACAAGGAGAAAACAGAAAGAAAGATGAATTCTTTTTTTTTTTTAAATAAATGTAACCAAGGGCCATCTAGACAACTTAAATGGGTGTTTGACAGTAAATTTTATTTAGAGCAAATAATCATTTCAATTTGTAAAATAACTTATCCAATCTATCAATAAAAACATAGCTACTGACTTATCTTGTAAAGGAAAATATTTAACATTAATAATCAATGTAAAAGTATATTTTTGCAAGTTTTAGAGCTGTGCTTTTCTCTGGAATCTTTGAGTCTAGGTCCACTTAAATCAGGAAAATGACTTGTTTTCAAGGCAGTGTGGTAATGCTGTGAATAGGATTTTCATACATTTCTCTAAGAAGTTACAGGAAATGAAAGATGTCAAAGTCAAAGTGTGGGTTAAATTTATATGGCCCAAACAACTTTCCTCTAAGTGTTTATTGCACAGGGTTTAGCTGCTTATACTTCATGAGGAATATTTACAAACATGAGGGGGGAAGGCAAGGGAATGGACAGCTCAGAAATATGGGTTTGCTTGAGAGGAGTATAAGTGAAAATAAAAATTCATTTCAGAAAGAAATCTAGATATTTTTGGTCCTATTTATTTCTCATTTTAGGGATTCCTAGAACATTAAGTCATTTACCGAGATAATACTGAAATTGGAGAAGATAAACAGTTATTTCCAGGACAATAACTTTTTCATCAGAAAATTATGCCATTCATAGTGTGAAAGAGTTTAAGGAGGATAGACAAGGTTTGTCATTATTGCTGCTTGCCCCTTCTTTCTTTCTATCCTTCCTTCCTTCCTTCCTTTTTTCTTTACTTTCTCTTTCCCTTTCTTTCATTCTTCTTACTATTACTAGTAGTGTAATATCAGAAGCAGAATCTGTATCAGGAAGAACATACTGAGATAGTTTCAGCTCTAAATAGAGCTAACATCTGTGAAGATCAAAAAGCAACACGGTGACATAATGTTTTGGGGAAATCTGTAGAACATAGCAATTGTGAACTTATTTTTTAAACAATGATCTTGAGGGTGCCATTGTCAGTTTGTTGGAAAAATATTCATTTCATTGGATTGTTGTTGCTTATTTCCAGTAGCCTTGATCTGTGTCCTTAAATGCCAATGACACCTTTAACCCTTATAACAACATAACTAGGCCCAAGACATTTGCAGTAGCATATAGTGAGGTGACAGTATGACTTATTTAGCATCTCTGATACCCTAAAACTAAAGGTTTGATTTTTGTTCAGGCTTAAAAACTTCATGTTCATTTAAAAAATACTTTTCCTTCAATATAAGAAAAAGTCTCATTTTTTTAATGGAATCCTTATGAAATTAACTGTGAGAACATTGAAAGCCTTTGTTTTCATTCTTGTGGAGCTATAAAATAAAAGACGTAACTGTCATTCACCTAAACTCTGACTATAATCTGACATTATTTTATGTGCATTTTAATAGGCAAAGCAAAGAAATACTGATAAAGAAAGATACTTGGCGTTTTTTTCTCAGAAATCTAATATGCAAGGAACCCATCCTGGTTTTTAGGAGCCACATCAATTGATGGTTCCAACAGTGTCCCTGAGAACCTTGATTTCAAATTATCTCCAAAACGATACAGTTCAGAGAGAGACTAGACGTCGACAGCTCACTCTGCACTGTGCCTAAAAGAGGCAGGCCACGCACCATCTTTTAGCACAGTGGACTACCTTTGAATGACAGGATTTGCAGTTGTAATAGTTCTAACAAATGCATTTATGGAGCTTGTATTTAACATAGTTTTTCTGCTGATAATATAAGCTAATTATAAAAACAAATCTGGCTCTGTGTGTGTGTAGTAAAATTCTCCGTAATCTCAACACTAAAAATAATAACTTTTGACATTTGGTCTATATTCCTCTGGAGAGTCTTATGTGGATATGTGCCTATTTAAAAGGCATTATACTCTGTATACTTTGTAATACAGGCTATCTTCCTACATCTATCTATAGTCCATTTCATCCATTTTATGATTATATAATATAAAATTGTCCTCTCTTTACAGCTATTTTGTCTGCCTTAAGTTCTTCTTTGCACATAAAAATTGCAACAACCTTACACTTCATGTACTAATTGATCAATAAAAGACACGTTGATGAAAGGAATAAAAATAAGAACAATGGAAGCAGTCCTGTGACATCTGATTTGTGTAAAAATGTTTACATATAATAAATTAAAATTCCAGATATGAGCAGTTAATTTTGATTAATGTAGAAACTTACATGTGTAGGATGTTTTATATTTTCAAAGTGACCTTATGTGGATGTTTTGCTTTGGCCTTCAAAACTACCTCATGTAGTTTGTAGACTAAACATTACTATAACTCCTTTTACAAATGAGGAAATTGAGATCATAAAAGAAAGTTGATGTGGCAGATCTGGAATCATACCTCAGATGATTAAACTCCTTTGGATAGCTAACATTATACCAGTGTAATAACTGGAAAATGCTCATCTTGTGAAAGTACCGTGCCATGTTGAGTTTGAGAAATGACTACAAACAGGCACAAATCGTTGTTTTTACTGTTATTATTGTGTGTGTGTGTGCTGGGCATTGAACCCGTAGTCCCATGACAGTTAACCACATTTTCTACCACTAAAGTGTGTACCCAGCTCCTTAACTTTTTTAAGTCTCGCATCTAGATCAAGGTTAATTTGCTTCCAAAATTATTTAGTAACTATAAAAATCATGACAAACATCTATAGACCCACAGTATTTAGATTCTGTAATTAAAAAAGATTTCACAGTTAAACTTTAATAATAGTAATGCAACTAGTTAATATTTGTTATACCCAGAAAATTGGCCCAACAGTATCCTAAAAAAACCCCTATACGCTTTATATTTTAGCCCTTACAACAAATATCTGCATCAGCATTTCTTTCTGTACTTAGCAGGTGTGAAAACTGGAGCTCAGAAGAATTAAACTTTTCCAGTTTCACCCAGATGAAAAATGTCTGTCTAATTCTGGACATGTGGAATAAGCCACTATTCTATGATCCTTTTCAGTAGCAAAGTGCTGCACATTATTGATACATCTAAGTCTATAATAGAGTCCTTCATCTGCATCTTGAAAACATCAGAATGAGGTTCTAGTATAGAATATTACTATTTTCATTGAACAAAGAGCCAATGGATGCAAAATATCTTTAAGTCAATGAATAAAATGAACAGTCTGCTAATTGAGAAAAAACTATTCAGTGTTGACTTCATGCTAAGCACAGTAGACATGCAAATATTGTTCTTATGAGACTTTTGTATTCAGTGTGTTCTGGTTTTGTATATGGGATTAAAGAGATAGGTTGTGTTGTCACTGGCCATGCATAGCCTCTTTAATATGTGTATGCCTGAGTTTACTACATTTAGAAATTAGGATGGTGACATCCATGGCTTAGGGCTTGTGTAAATTTTTGGTTTTGGCATGGCTTTTGACTGCTTAAGCAGCAATTATTATACATGGACTAGAAAATATTTAATATTTTATAATGAAAGACATTCCTCCAGAATCCTAGTCTCTGGTTTTCATTTTTTTTTAAACCCATTCTACTACTGTCATTTACTTCTACATTTTTCCTTATGTTTTGTTGTTCAAAACTTAATCCAGAAACAGGCTACTTTAGCCTTACATGAAATGTCTTATTTAATAGGGGCTGGAAAAAACCCTAAAAGATTTTCCTCTAGGTTTTCGTGGGTAGATTATAAGACTTTCTGGGGAATATCTCATGAAATGTCAAGCAGATGCAGTAAAATATCTTCTACCCAGCGCTAAAATCTTTTCTCCTAAAAACTCCTAAAAATTTAATAGTGGAAATATATCATATTAACACCCAGACTATTGCATTAAAGTAACATTACTGTTCTTGACATACACCCTCCACGATCCAGTAAATTCTGAGGAAGCACTTCCTCTTCTGGTTTCAGCATCAATGTACTATATTCAGAGCTTGTAAGGTGGACACTCTCAGCATAGAAATAATTTATATTCACCAGTAGGCACTGAAGTTTGGATCCAACAAGGTTATGTATTATATATTTCAACAATTGTCAGAAATATTTATTGAGAATCCATTGTGTGTAGTTCTGTCAACTTCATGCTCTTTGAGAGCACACAAAATAAAGTACATGACAGGGACCTTTACCCTCCACAAACTTAAAGAGTTTTTAGAAAGGGTCTGTAAATCAATTTGAAGATTATATTAGATGACTTCTGACAGTTTTTTTGCAACTCTAACTTCCTAATAATCTTCTATAGTCTCCTTATTTTATGTAGTTTAACTTAGTTTTATCTTGCCAATGCGAAAATGATTTTGGGTTTGTCATAAGGGCTTACTTAGTTTAGAAGATTCAAAAATAAATAGGTAATTAGCTCAGGAATCTGAGAGAAGATAGCTACTCTAAGTGATCATTATATTATGCAGACTTTTATTTATTGCTAAGATAGCAGTATGGTTTTAACATTCCACACTGGGACAAGAAGAAGGAGCAAAAGAAACAAATAGCTCTCTGAGGCTTTTCCACCAAATATGGAATGGATTGCTATCTTGAGAAGGGGCTCGCAAACACAAAATTCTGTGTAATTCAACGATAATTCAAATAATTTTTTTCTGCAGTGAAAAGAAATTCCCTGTGTGCTTGCTGATAGAGGAGGGAAGAGTAGAAACATGATTTATATCCTCTGGTGACTATTAGCATAACTTTGACTATTGGTTGTGCAGCAAGGTCTAGACTAGGGATTATCCTTTCAAATACCCAACTGGATTACCTTAGTCTGTTTTCTGTTCTTATAACAGAATACCTGAGACTAAGTAATTTATAACGGAAAGAGATTTATTTTGTTTTGTTTTGGAGGCCAAGAAGTCCAAGAACCTGGCTTCTAGTGGAGGCTTGTGGTCTCTTCAACTCCTGCAGGGAGTAGAAGGGAAAGTGGATCATGGTAAAAGAGAGAAAGGGACAAATCCCTCACAGTAGCTCACACATTCCAGGAGAGAGACAGTCATCTGTTCATTGAGCTCCACCCCTGCAATCCAAACAGCTGTCCTGTGGCTTCACCTCCCTAACTGCCTCATTGAGGAATTTGATTTTCAGCACATGATCTTTGGGGAGCACATTCAGCTGATACAACAAATGTAGTAAAATGTCCTCCTTGGTGCTAAAGTCTCTCCTTAGGAATTGAGTTGCTTAAGGAAATACTCTCTTCTGCTTCAGCTGTTTGTTTTAGGTCCATATACTGAACAAGATTTATAAAGATACATTTTAAAAAAAATTTAGATGCTATTGATAAAACATATATTTTTCATACCAAGAATAACCATCAGGAATATTTTTAGAAATCTGCTTTTATAAAGTGAGAATAGAGATTCTGGAGATGAGAGTGAGAGGTGAAGGTGTTGGTGGCCATTGGCATCATCACCATTTACATCATTCTCTGGTTGAATAGAGAGAAATATTTCCATTCTTTAGAACAGGCGTTCTCTTGGAATTCAGTTCTACACATGATTTTGTATTACTACTAATCTGAAATGCTTTGTGGGACATAGTAGAAAATGCTCCCAAGAGGGAATTTACAGATAAGAGGGGGATGCAAGATTTTGCATTTCTGTGTATTTGTTCCTTTTTAATAAGCTTCAAAAATTCCGTGGGTTAGATAGTAATTATAGTTTAGCTAAAAACAATTCATGGATTGCTGTTAAATCTTAAGGAGGCTTCAGAAAGTCCTGAGAAATGACTCCTTACTAAACCAATTATTTACAAGTATTTAATTGGGTCAACTTGTGGTTTTGTTGTTGTTGATGTTCTTTTAATTTGAGGAGAAAGGAAAGAGACTGAGAATTCTTTAAGTACTGCTCAGAATGCCAGGTAATGGGTAAGGCATTTTCCAATCCAGTTTCCCATTTGATATTATTTTATCAACATGTCAATTATCCAGAAAAGTCTCACACTTTTTCTCTTTCAGATACAAATGTATAGGTTCCAGGAGGATATGTAACTCCTCAAGTTTGTGCTATGAATAATACTTATGTCAGAATTTGACCCCAAATCCACAGGGATTTAAAATCCAGGCACATTTTGCTACACAGTGGTTGATTTCATGATGACAAAAGGTTTTCCCGTTTTGGTTCTCCCATGACATCTGCCTTTCACTATAATACTAGCTATATTTATTTTATTTCCTTATTATAAATTGTAAAGTCTTTTGAGAATAGACTGTATTATTTTCTTGTTCCTTTCCTCTATAATTTCTACTCCAGTGCTGTGCATATGTAATATAATAAAACCCCTCTCCCCTGAGGAGTCTTCCTTCTTTACCAACTTAAGAGAAGCCAGATGTGATTTTTCTAAGGGAGATTTGTTAACAGTTATTCATTGAAAACAGTTTTACACAGAAATTTTACAGTAGAAATTATAAATCAATATGTCAGCCAGTTTAAATTTAAGTAGTTATAAGTAGTCCGTTTAGTGTTAAAGGAAGGACTTCATGAAACAAATAAGTTACATGCCAGCTTTTGAATATGCAGATGAAAATGGATTGCTGAAGGATGTGGGAATTCAATCTAATTCAATCTGTTGACTTCAAATTCAACCCTGTAATTACTGGAGAACTGATTCATATTTTTTAAAAAGTGAGAGAAAAGGATATAGAAAGCTTCCTTTGAAAATCAGGAGAAATATATTATCAGCAATGATAGTAACAACAGTTACTATTTATTGAATAACTGTGTGCCAGACACCATGGAATGACTTTTGCAAATCAATTTTTTAATTGATCCATCAAATAACTTAAGAGACAAATAGTTTTGTCCCCAATTTACACACAAAAAATAGGATTAGAAGCTACCTTTTTTTTTTTTCTATCCAAACCCATAATAGAAAGCTACAAAGGCAGAATTTCAAACATGTTACATCTGACTTGAAAATTTAAAATATCTTCTTGGGAAGAAAAATCACGTTAAGCAAAGGAGAATTCTGGCTCTGTAGCATACTGTCTGGAATTGAATTTCAGGTCCACACTTTTAGCAGATGAGAACTGGTTCAGGTCAGTCTAAACCCCAGGAATCTGCTTTCTCATTGATAAAGTGGGAGATGTTGGGAAGATAAAAACGGTTTGATACAGGCACATAATACCTAACACAGATTAAGTAATAAATGCTATCAGTAGTGGTGATGATATTTATAATGAAAGTGAAGATGATGATAATAACAGTGAATTTATACAATATATTTTATATTTATATCCTCAGTATTTTGCACAAAGTTTGGACTATTTTCTTTTTAAATGACAGGGCTATATATAGATGCCTTCTGACTGATTATTGACTGGGTATAAAGAGTTGTTATTTTTATTTATATTTTATTCTCTTTTCTGAATAGATCATCTGATAATAAACTCAGTTGAGGTAGAAGTCTCACAAATGCTACTATCTTGTGCTTTGAAGAAAATATTTCCAGATCCTGTAAAATTTCAATAATCCAAAATCTTAAACACAGTTCTTTGTCTTTGATTATTTAATTTATTAAGTACATTATTACATTTAATTATACAATTTATGAAGGCCATAAATGACTTCAAAAAATGGAAAGTGGTTTAATGACATTTATGGCAAAATCTTTCCTTCAGAAATTTAGCAGGAAAATATTGGGGGTAATATTGAGGAGATGCATACAGAGGAGTGAGAAATTGTTTATTAAACCCTTTTGGAGAGCTTATTTGACACATGCATACAGAAGAATTCTCTTTCTATTTCTTCTTGAGCATTGTTAATACCTTTTCTTATCCTTTCATAACTTCATTAAAAACATCAGCTTCATAATTCCTTTCAGGAAAAGACCTTGAATTTTATTTTGAGATTTAAAACAGTAGAAAATATTTAAAGTAAAATTAGAGAATTTTTGCCAAGTAAAATTACTTGTTTGAGATTAAATACACTTTGAAGCACTGGAGGGGTTTTGAAAGCACCCCATAGGGTGACCCTTCTCTGTTAAGGAGCTCTTACAGGTAGGTAACAAATGGTCATGTGCTGGAAATGAAGAGAGCTGTACAATATGTGTATTCTCACTGCCATTCCATTTGCCTAATAATTCAAAGGTGAAAGATCTCTCAATGCTCCATAAATTGGTTCAAAGACAGTTTAAGTGAACAAACGGATTTTTCATATCTCTCTCCTTTCCAATATTATCATTCTCGTTTTTCTTCTTTCCCTCTTCTTTCTCCTCCTCCTTCTCTTCTGCTCTCTTCTTCCACCTCCTCCTCTTCCTCCTCCTCCCCCTTCTTCTTCCTCTTCCCTCTCTTTCTTTCTCCTCATTCTCATCCTCCTTCTCTCCTATCTCCCACTTCTGCCTCTCTCCTCCTCATCTTCCTCCTCCTCTTGCTCTCCTATCTCTCACTTCTTCTTTCCCTTGGTAAAAAAATTAGCAATGATCTAATACTTTATTCAAGATGCTATAGTAGGTTTTGGGTAAATGAGGATGAGTTTCATAAGAATGAGTGTTATGGATGCCATATCAACAGCCATAGTGCCTTCACAGGGACAGAGGCAAGAAATAGAAAAATCAGCCTTCATGTTGCAGGGTTATTTGTAGGTGTCAACTTGACTGGACTGGAGTTTGAGTACCTAGAGGACAGATAAAAGATGAATTTGGCGTGCATTAATGAAAATATTTCCAGAGCAGATTGGTCTGTGTTCTGAGTGGGGAAGACTGACCCTTGTGGGCTTGCACCAGCCAAAGGATTGAGGGTTTGAGTAGAACAGAGACAGAAGAGGAAAGGATTTATTATTTCTCTCAAACCTGGGAAACACTATTCTCTTCTGGTTTGAACACTCAGATCCTAGACTCCCTGGCCCTGGGCCTCTAAGGCTTTCACTAGTGCCTCCACATTCCTGTTTTCAGGCCTCTGCCTTCAGACAGAGTCTTATACCATTGAATTCCTTGGCTCTGAGTGTTGGGGCTTGGACTGAGCTATAATGCCACATCCCTGGATCTCCAGGTTGCAGCTGGCCTGGTGTCGGGCTTCTCACGCTCCGTGATCACATGAGCCAATTCTCATACCAACAACTCCCCTTTCATTCAGACAGAGAGAAAGATAGAGAAAGAGAAAGAGAGTGAGAGAGGGAAGAGAGAGATAAGAGAGAGGAGAGAGAGAAAGAGAGAGAGCCTACTGATTGTATTTCTTTGGAGAACCCTAATATATTGGGTTACAGGATTGTAGGATAATTTACCACAAAACTTGTAGTAATCTGAAAGTTTGAACAAAACTATTGTGCTTTTTCATTTTATTTTATGATTTTATCTTTCATTCTGATGCATGGAGTGATCCAAATGACCTACAAAATGATTGAAGTATATTCTTTTTTTTACCTCAGTTCACACTGTACTTAATTTTTCCATGATTTCTAAGACAGGTGATCACTACCAACTCCTTCAAATACTTTTTTCCTCTGATTTCCAGGCCTCTATACTTTCCTCTTTCCACCTTACCTTGTTGTGTTAGTCAAGACTCTATAGAAACACAGAGCCAATGGGTTGATTATGTGAATTAGCTCATGCAATTATAATTGCTGCAATCAGTCACTGATGTTTATGATCAGTCATCTGCAAGCTAGAGAACCAGGAAAGCAGTATTATCATGTAGCCCAAGTTACAAAGCTTGAGAAACCACGGTGAGTTATGATGTAAGCCTACTTCTGAGTCAGAGACCAAAGCTTCTAGAACCACAAGTTCTCATATCTGAAGGCAAAAGATGGATGATTCAGACCAAATGGAGACAAGAAATTAGCCCTTCCTCTACACTTTTGTTTTATTTGGATGCTTAGCAGTTGAGATTGCGTCCAGCACACTGGTAAGGGGAATCTGTACCCAGACTACTGATTTAGATTCCATTCTCTTCCAGGGACACTTTGCAGATACACAGAGAAATAAAATTTTGTCAGCTGTGTACACGCCTTAGCCCAAATTGACACATATGCTTCACCATCATTTGTACTCTTTTCTGAACTCTTGGTATATCTTCCTTATCTTCCTTATATCTGACATTTTTGAAACCCTAGAGTTCGCTTCCTGTTCCTCTTCTCTACCTAGGTTCTGTATCTCCCAAATCACCTTGCTCATCTTAACCACCTTTGAGGTAGAAGAGACTGTGATGGGTATATCTTCTCCAGACCTCTTTTCTGAAATCTCTTCTCTTTGTTTTGCTTTTTCCCTGAGTACTGAATTCTAATACTTACTATGCTATTGAGAAATTATTTTGCTCATTTTCAATCTCCTCTGATTTAAGTATAAGTTTTAGGGGAGATATGTTTATTTCAATTGGTCAGTGCTTATATTGGGGTTGGAATAATTCTTGTTCTAAGCAAGCATTCAGTAGTAGTATTTGTTTTAGAGAGCACGGGAGGGATAAAGATCCTTTATGTCACATAAATACCATTTCATTCGAGTGGTATAAGTTCAAGAGTTGGATAATCATAATTCAAGGCTAACCAGTATAACTTATATTCCCAGCAGGTGCTGAGCCCATGATAAACTTGAAAGTTTTGATAAAATTGAAAAGGGCTTCCTTTCTTAGATTTTTAAAACACGACTTCATTGTTTAATTCAAAGTTGCTTGGGGAAGAGCTCCCTGTGCTTTTAACAGCATCTGCTAGAACTGAGAAATGGGTCCTCCATTTCCCTTTCACTCACTCATTTATTTCAAATTTAGGAGTTGCCATATGTTTAACACACAATAACACTGTGGAATGTTAACTAAGACAGCAGATGCATATGCACCTCAGAATGGTAAAGCTTTATATTTTTATCTTTTATGTTGCTCTGATACTGTCATTGTATAGAATATATACAGTGGCAATTTGTAATTAGATTTAGGATGGTGTATATGGATATGACTAACTCCCTTTCTGATTGGTCTATGATTTTTACACCTTACTTCTACATTAAGGAGTGTTGTTACCCAGGAAGCAAACCATGTGTGTTCACAGTGAACAGAGCAGCTTTGCCTCTGGCAATTACTGGGTTAGCCAGTGGGATTCCAGATTGATTCTCACCTGGCAATTAAACAGAACAGAACATTCCCATCGGACCAGACATGAGAACTCTGCTTGTTTTGCTGCTTGTTCTCTTTCTCCCTTCTTTTATTTTTATGTGTTGTTTTCTTGAGTCCAGGAAGTATTTCTTCTACTCAACAGCAAAAGGAAAAAAAAACAAGGTTGGAAAGGTGGTTCAAATATTCATACACAAAGTGCTCTGATTACACTGCCTGCCATCAGAAAATCATTCCCCATCTATTACTAAAAGAGAAAGCAAAACAAACAAGCACATCAACAAAATCATGAGTAAATATATGCTGAATCTTGCACCGTGTTATTTTCTTGTTTTTAATGGTGAGCTTCATACCCCTCATAGCATCATCTATGTTCTTTATTTAGAAGTAAATTATTTTTAATGTTGCTTATTAAAAATGATCATAAATGTACTCCACTGTTGCTAAGTTTTAGGACCACATTTCCTACTAACTACCACAGAGTTATGTATGTAAATAATGATTAAAAAGGCAAATCCTTAAACAATACTCATTGGAAAACTGAAAATTAATTGCCATAATATAACTAGTTAAGTGGAAATGAAGTAAATAAGGATAGAGAAATAATTGCTGCCTCTGGGTTATTTCAGGCCTGAAATCTACCCTGAGATTAAAATTTTCAACTCAAAATGTCTTTTAGGGGTTTATCATATAGTGAAATGCATTTTTAAAAGTTAATAACTTTATAAACAATAATCTTGGATCATATTATCTTGTCTACATATATCAGTGGATCCTTACATTCTGTTGTGCCAAGTTTAATTATTCATTAGGATTGGTTTCTTATTACTAGTGTAGACTTTTTCAGACACCAAAAATTTTGAGGTAAGCTCATCACTTAAAGAACAGACTCTGAGAAGTGTTTGCTTCCTTGTTGAAGGAAAGTTTTGGAGCTATCCATCCAAAACTTGATCAACATTTGCTTGTTATTTGATGATCTGATTGCAGTTCCCATGTAACAAAACCAGTACCGACTGGAAGTGACAATTGGAAACAATTGTCTATTATATCCTTAAGTCAAGGGAACACAAACTGTCAAGAGTAAAATATCTCATATCCAGCTCCTTCTACCTGGGGAGAATTCCTTAGCAGAGTCATTCCTCTTTTAGTCTTAGTTACAGCTAGAGATTTTTCTTCCTCCCCATTTTTCAGGGTGCCATTTAACACACTCATTTACTCCTTCCTGTTAGTTCATGACATATACTGATACAAACATTGAATTTGGCCTTCTGGACTCATAGTATGTGTCAGTATTCTACCTGTAAAGGAAAAGATAGAATTTGAATATATGATTTCCTCTATATTAAGCCATTGTCTCTTAGATGCCTTTCTTTCAATAAGACTTGCCAAGGAAAAAAAATAAAAGAACTACATTGAAAATACACATTGATTCAAGATGTATTCTTATACCAGAAAATTGAGAGTCAAAAAACGTATACATTTGAAAATAAATGTGCAATTGTTGATTATTTGTGCAACTTAGAGAAAGATGATGAAGTGTTTGTCCTCTTGCCTCCATCAAGGTCCAGTTTCCTGCTTTCTTGCTTCCCTTACTCTGTGAATCTTTCTCTCCTTCATTGGAACTGAAGTCCTCTACATGAGGGCCACTGGGTGTGGAGGTTAGGAGCCTAATGATATTTAAACAGCAAAGCTTGGATGTAGCTCACTTTCAACAATTTTTTTTTTGCTTCAGGGAAAAGCTAAAAATTTCTAGATTCATTGCTGTCATCAAGCATTATTTTCAGATACTAAGAAATAATTTAAGATTAAAAGTAAGGGACAATTTGGAGCCGGGGATTTAGCTTAATGGTTCCACCACCTGCCTCGCAAGCGGAAGGACCCGAGTTCCATCCCTGGTACCAAAAAAACAAAAAAACAAAACAAAACAAAAAAGTAAGGGAGGTTCTGGGATTTAGCTCAGTGGTGCCGCTGCCTGCCCCGAAAGCACAAAGTCCTGAGTTTGATTCTCGGTACCAAAAAAAAAAAGTAAGGGAGATAAAATGAACTTTTAGAATTTAGGTGGAAATTGGCTACCTTGGAATTTAAAGAATGTAGTACATCTTAAGAAGAATCACTTTTACGGCCTTTGCGATTTATGATCCACTGGTACGTTGAAAATAATTGTCCTTGAAAATTCACAGGAAGCTACTTGTATAGCACCCACTGGGTGAGCTCATTTTAATCAAGCTATAAATTTCATTGAAAAAAATTACTGAGAGCTGATCAAAAGCTTCATGCTCACAAAGAAAAGAACATCAAAGAAAACTGAATTCTCCTAGAAAACTTGATCATAGAGAAAGTTAATGTAATTTTTCTTTCTTTCTTTTTTTTTTTTTGGTATCAAGGATCGAACTCGGGTCCTTGTGCTTGCAAGGCAAGCAACGGAACCACTGAGCTAAATCCCTGGCCCAGTTAATGTAATTTTTCAGAGTTACATGGATAAATGCCTTCAAGTCAGTATCAAGAAATGGACATAGACAATATAAGCTTATTATCAAAGTCAAATTCTCAAGTCTAGAAAATTGAAACAGATAAAAAGAAAAGTAGTCTCAAGAAATACAAGCAATATGTAGTTTCTGAATGTCAGATTTGAGGTTCATTGAAATAAATACTGAAGAGTCTTTGAAAACTTGTCTATTTGTACAGATTATACTTGCTAGAGTTCATTATCATATTCATAAAGTACTCTATTATCACATGATTAATAATTATTTGACTCAATATAGATGCAAGTCTAAATATAGATGTGATTATCAATGCATATATAAAGATACTGCTATAGAAACTGGTCTAAATCCTTCCTTTGTGTCACTACATTATAATATACCCCAATTTCCCACATTGGAAGGGTGAATAATTTACCAGAGATATTTTAACTATGAATTAAATATCAATATTTTTAAACCTTGGCAATGAATAAGTATAGATTCTATTTATCATAATAAATGTGCCTGGCTATAGCCAACAACAATTATTTTTATTTTTAAAAATATTTTACCAGCTTTATTTGCAATTTTTAAATTTTTATTAGTATATATATGCTGTAAGATAGCAACAATTAAACATGAACTTTTAGAAAACTAGGTTTACCTTGTTTTGGTCAAAATTTAAACATGATATCTATAAAGATTCAGAGTCATTAAACATCGCTGACTCTTAGGCATGAGTTTTCAATTTTAAACAAATTCACTCTTGCTAGGTTGGTAAGACCTGGGACAGGTATCTTCAGGAACATTTTGGTCTCCTAAAAACTTATCATTTGTGCTTTTTTCAAAGAAACTGAAGAGAGTCAGGCCCCTTATCTACTTCACCTTATCCTATGTTGTGTGGAATTAAAGCATTAGGTGCTATCTACAGCAGCAGATTTGTGTTAACAGGAAATTACTTATCATATTTGCTGTATTTTATCTTGTTTAGTCACATTAGCATAAAAATAAACTAATTTTTTAAATTGCCAAATATTAACCATTTGGTTTTGTAGGTGTCATCCGGCCTCTTCTAGAGTGCAGATCTAGACTACTGTAATGAAGCAAAAGTTTTAAAGTTTTCTCAGGGAGAAAGAGGCAACGTGCACAGCTGGAGGTGCTTTGAGGGGCCATCTCAGTCTGCCATATGACAGCCTTTTGCAAGAGGGAGCAAACACTTCAAAGAAGAATGAAGATGGAGAGTGAGAAACCTGAGCATCCCATCAAAGAAAAAAGAATTAAAATGATAAAACCTATATGCAGGAACATTGAAGCTGAGTATGAACTATGGATGCAGACGTGCATAGCTTTACACTGACTGCCTTGCCCTCCTCATATGTGAATCTCATTCTTTTGGCGTTCAAGGACTGTAGGGAACAGAGGAAATGACATAATTTTCCATTTTTCAGTATAGACCAAATGACAGCTAGATATTCTGGTATAAATCAGATAAAGTGTCTACCTGCAGTATAACTATACCATACAGCACTTAAAATTTTTGTTGTTATTAGCAGTTAAGCAGAGTAGAATCATTCAAATGAGAGCTTTGTTTTGAAGCAGTTGATGTGGAAAATTCTCTTTTTAATGCCTAAGATATCTTTGCAGATTCTTACCTACAGGGTGGACACTGTTAAATGAAGAGCATCCCTGATAATGAAATTTTACTAGAATTAGAAAAGTGGAAATCAAGTATATTCACTGGAGTTAATTGTCACATACCGAAAATGTTTAATCATACATGCACAAACATGCATTTAAATAAACTTTTGCATTTTAATGCAAAAAAGATCAGGCTTTAGATCAGGAGAAATAGGGACAGCAGGACGGACCAAAGCCAAAGATCTGTCATAGATAAGTTGCTCTTACTCATACTGACATAGTTCATTTATCAGGATAAGAGCTTGAAGAATCATATTGGTATCACACTATGCAAATTTTTTGTAATATTTTCTCACCTATAAAATGAAAGTATCACTTTTCCATATACATTTTGCTAAAATATCTTGAAAATTTAAATGAGGTAATGTGCGGATAATTACTTCATAAAGTGAGCTGTACAAATATTAGTTATATCCAGTCTTCAGTTGATGGATATTTGGGCTGCTTCCAAGCTTTAGCTATTACAAACTGTGCTGCTATGAACATGGGTATACATATATCACTGTGGTATGATTCTTTTAATTCTTTGGGGAAGATACCTAGCAGGGGAATAGCTGGGTCAAATGGGACTTTCCAGTCCTAGTTCTTTGAGGTATCTCCATACTGATTTCCACAGTGGTTTTAACAGTCTGCACTCCCACCAGCAGCAGAGCAGGTTTTTTGTTCTTTTATAAAATGGAGTACTACTCAGCCATAAAAAGTGATAAATTAGAGACATTTATAGCTAAATGGATGCATATTGAGGTGATACTCTTAAGTGAAATAAATAGGACACACATGTGTAAATACCGAATAGTTTCTCTGGTGTGAGAAACTGAAAGTATAAATAAGGACTAAAAGGTATAATAGATAATGTGAAATGGGAAGAAAAGGGGCAAAGGGGAAGGGGAAGTGAGAGGGGTAGGGAAAGGAAAGAAGGGAATGGAATTAATATGAGAAAATGGAAAAATGGAAACAAAGTCTTTGTAACAGGGAGGGGTGGAGGGGTTGAAGGGAGGGCAGGGGAATAGGAAAAAATAAGAACCAAAGGAGGTTATGTAAAGGTGAAAATCTCCAGTGATGACTGTCATTATATTGTGTACCTAAAATGTACTAATAAAGTAAAATTAAAAATATTAGTTATAATACAGCAATGATATAAAAGCTCTGTGGAGTAGATCGTAGAACAAATGGCCTGCAGACCGGTCATGCAATGTCAGTTCAAGATTTCACAAATGGAGGGAAGCTTGGGTTGGAAGCTGAAGGAGCGAAGGGACAGAGGTGCAGAAGAAGAGTGAGGGGGATGGGCTGGGGCTTAGTGAGAAGCCTCCCGGGATCAGTCACCCAACTTGTTTATTTCATTCAGTGCCAATCAGCAGCTTGCGCAGCATGGTGCAGATCTGTTCTAGTAATTTCCCTCTCAAACACACATAAACTTTGAAATGCTAATTTCTCCTCAAGTTTATATGGTAGACTGTAATTTCCTGTAACCTTTTAACCATTTGACTCTCAGTAGGGAAGTGTGAACTCCACGTACTCACTAAAGGCTCAACCTTGTTCATAAGCATGCACAGAAAGTGCTGTTTCATTTCTTCTTTATTAATCGATCTGCATTAGTGTTTGTTGTCCTCACTTATATGATAAATATATATATAATAATTATTTAAAATAAGTATAACTTGCTTTCCCCTTTTAAAATGTGTATTTTATTTGACTCTTTGTCAGCTATTAAGTTATGAGCAAATTGAACTCTTTAGATCTAATTTCTAATTTCTTTGTCTGCAAAATGGAGAAAATAATAACTACTTCCTTTTAGAGTGCCCTAAGGACTGATTGAGATAATTCTGTTAAACTGTTTAGACTAGTGCATGGATTATAACAATCACATAAAAAATGCTATCTGCTTTCATGCATGATGACAATTCTAATAACGCTTGATCTACATTTACTGTGGGTTATGATATTCTACACAAACTTTTCATGTGGAATTAGTTCATATGTGAATTTTTTAGTTTGATCTTTTTAGTTTGAACTTATTCAGTTCCAGCGCTTTTATTTGTTTCCTTTTTATGGTTTCTATCTTTTTGTTGAACTTCTAAATTTGTTAGCAAGGGATGGGGATTTAGCTGAGTGGTTCCGCTGCCTGCCTCTCAAGTGCAAGGTCCTGAGTTAGATCCCCGGTACCAAAATGAATAAATAAATAAATTTGTTAACAAATCATTTTCTTAGTTTTATTTACTTCTCTATCAGGACTGACTTTCAGTTCTTTTTTTTTAAGACAAATATTTTGAAAACTTTTCCAGGGAGTTCCTAGATCTCCATTTCTTTATAGTAGAATGCTGTGATCTTGGTAGTCTTGTGTTGGTTTCTACACATTTGCAGAAATGGTCACCTTTCCCTCTCCTCAAAGACTCCCTGGACAGGAAGGCTCTTTAACTTTCAGATTATCCGAGGGTTCTAAGTAGGCAGAGTGGCAGCACTTATAGTAGCAGGCCTGCTGCTAGGCTCCCCAGGTGGTACTTGGGTACAAGGGGGCTGGATTGTCACTGGAGTCTGCTAAGAAAGAACTGAATCTTGGTTTGCAGATGATGGCCTACGCTGGCTGCACAAAGTCGGGTCCTTGGGGACTGAGGGTGCAGCTTGGAAACCACAACCTGTGCAGGATGGCTCTGTGGCAGGGTCCACCTGGTGGGCCTAGAATCTACCAGAACAGTGATTTTAGAACTCCCTTTTCCCAATGGGAGAAGTCCCAAGAAAGGGAATTTCTCTTGACCTTGCGCTGCATACGTTTGAAGGAGTGACTTAGGCAGAGTGAAACTGCTCTTCTTGCCTTAGCAGTGCATCTTGAAACATTTTTTCTATGCTTTATCTGTGTGCTTTAGTCTCTTACTATGATTCTGGAGACCTGGTGATGGTATTTTGTGTGTAGCTTGTTGGTGAATCAACATATCTGTGAGGAGATGTTTTTGAAAGCTCATATTGTGAAACCTCGCTGACTTTACTGCTCTATGAACTCTTCTGGGAAGCTGACGACAGGGATGGGGGTCTGGGACATATTAATGCCATACTTCTATGAGGAAGTGTGTTAAGTTTCCTGCTCCAATGCAGGATGTCATCTTAATGCTTCTCTAGGCTCGCTTCTCTCATTCTTCCTCTAACTTTGTGAGCTACTTCTCTATTCCTGCAGAAAAACATTTTTTTTCTGAAGCTACTTTGAATCAGTGAATGAGTGTATTCATTATTTATCGTTGCATAACAAAACCACAATGTCTCAGGAGAAATTAATAATCCATATTTCTTTATGTTGGGAATATACAGGTTAGCCAAAGGTAAGATAATTTGGCCTGGGCTTGGCCTAGAGTGGCCCATGTTATGTCATGCTTCTAAGCCTCCCGCTGGGAAGAGCTGGCCAGCCTGGGCACATTCTTCTCATGGAAAGATAAGTGCAAGAGAAACAACAGAAGAGAAGCAGGGTCTCTGAGCCTTAGGTTGTGCACTAGGATGGAGCTGTGTCCTAAATCTATTGTTCAAAACAGGTTCCATAGGCAAATGAACAGGTAAGAAACTTAAGCACACACCCAGTAAGAGGGTGCTACCTTGTTACATGGCAAAGGGCATAGATACGTGGTAGAATAAAAATTGGAGACAATAAAATCAAAGGAATTGAATTCCTATGAGTACAACTAATAAAAGTTTCTAATTAGTTTTGACACAGACATTTTCCATTATAACTTTGGCCTGTTTTATAGTTATATCTATTCAATATCTAAACTGATTTCTTAACCAAGATGTCTGGAATGGGCAATGGTTTACCTGCCTCTCTTCTCCAATAAAGTGAGGAGATGAGAATCTTTTTTTTGCTCCAAAATGTTAATGTTTCCTAAAAGAAAAAAAAAAATCTCTATTTCTGGTTACTCTTAGTTCTTCCCACAATTTAACATTTCAAACATTTGGAATTGCTTTGGCTAAAAGGGAAAGAAAAAGTTTTAAAATGTTAGCTGGCAATGTTCTAACATATTGTAAAACAAACAACCAAAGTCTATTGCCACCCATGCTGAGAGCTGCTGCCTGGACATATGTGATTAGTCAAAATCCTCTTGCCATGAATGTATATTTTTTTGGAAAATTGGACAGGGAACAGAAAAATGCTCTGTGTTAATATCTGGGCTTTAGTCATTATCTGTTATGATCAGTTACTATATCAATGTGTCTTCAGCATACTTATTATGTTTAATAAACACTTAATGTTAATGGAGAACACTAAGTACATACTGGTATTTAAGAATGAGATACCCTTTGATTTAAATTTTAGCTTTGCCATTTGCAAGCTGTGTAGCTTTGGACAACATGGTGCTCTTATTAAATTCCCTGAGAAATGTAATTTATTAGCACTTCTTAATAAAGTTGTGAAAAGTTAAAAAAATGTTCGTCAAACACAAACATGTGGTATATAGGAAGTACTAAAAAACCGACTTAATAGTAGTTTCATGTAGTCTATTTGTTAACTTTTTCTGACAGTTAAAATGGTTTATTTCTTATTCACATTTCCTTTTGCTCAAGGGCCAACTTTGGATTTATTCCACATCTTTTTCACACTGGCATTTCAGGAGAAAGAGGTAAGATTTATTTTGCATGTTGACATTCCTGTGGGAGAAGAAAAATGAAAGATGGTGACAGCATAGTATAACCCTTAAACGTGGGCTTGAATGTAAGAAGAGTTGCTTCCGTTCCCATTACATTGCCCACAGGCAGTCTTGTTTATGAGCCTATCTTCGATTAAATGGAAAATAAAAAAATAATTGTAGGTACATATTCAGTAGAGAGGGATTAGATGTGAATATTCTATCAGGATGCCGCATATTCCCATGGCTTTGATTACTTGTAAGATTTCCAGCATTCATATGTGAGTAAGAAAATCCACAAGAAATAGAGACTGAAAGCACATGACTATGTCACTGAACTAGCATTGAAGTGTCATCTCAAAAAAACAATTTAGTTACTTTAAAAAATTTATTTGTTTTAAAATAAATAAATAAATAAACAAAAGATTTATTTGTTCAAGGGAACTTATTTTTTGTGGAGTAGAGGGGGGAATTAATTTATATATGTGAATGTAAGGTAAGAATTTTATTTAAAAATCAGATTATATGTTAAGACAAGGGACTATCACTGAGTGGGCTTTTGCAATGTGAAAGCATCTATGTTCCTTAATTGACCACCAAAAATATACTGAGTACTATTCTGGCCTCCCATTGTCCAGTACGAAATAAAGGAGATCAAATCCCTACCCTCCTTCAGATTATGTTCTACTGGAAAGTATAGGTAATAAACTGAAATTATTAAGTGAATGTAGAAAATAAGAAGGGTGGAGATTTGAATAAATAAAATCACTGCAGTAAGAGTGTGCAAAACTGTGGACAGAAAAGCATCTGCTGCCTTTCCTTTAACTAGAATGACCAGTCAGGACAAGAAACTATTGATCAAGGACTTTATGAAGAGGAGGAAAAAATGGGTTCCATGTGAATAGAGAAACCAGAAAAAAAGGCTGTGTGTCTGCTGTGTTTGCCCAGAAGTTCATTGTGGATTAAATAATCCAAGCAACAGGGGAAATAGTAGGAAATTGGTTCTGATAGAAAAGACGCAGATAACATACCTAAAAGCTCTGTAAGGGCATCTGTCTACCTCAGAGAAATGGTAAGTCTGTGAAGGACTTTCAGATGACAAATGATGTGACTTCTTTTGCTTTTTAGTAATGAGAGTAGACTTAATAGTCTATTGGTCATAGGTGGTCAGTTTGGATATCATGATGAGAATCTACTGTAAGATTGATGGATAGAATAGAAATATGCACCATTCATGATGCTGTTAGTGGAGCCTGGTTCCAGAGTGCAAGCCATGCAGGAGGTGAGGAACTGATGGAATCTGGAGACACATTGATGCTAGAGCCAGTAGTTTTTGTTTAGAGTTCAGATGACTCCATTAGGACTGTTGAAATACCAGGTCGGGGGAAGAAGATGAACAGTGAAATTATGGTCATCTAATGTTTGAGCTATTTATTGCACATGCATCTGGAAATGCAGAGTAGGCAGCGGAACTTCATAAGAGTAATTCCCTGGAATACATCCTTAGGAGTCACTGAAACATAGCGGGTACTTATAGGGATGACACTAGTTGTCCTATCCAGGGAATAACTGACAGAAATGAAGAGTGGAGATTGAGCCCTGAGTGCCACTTCAATATTTTTTGGGGGGTAATGTTACAATAACAAAGTACCTCAAAATGAGTGGCTTAAAACTACCAAAAGTTGTAGTAAATAATTGTCTGAAATTAAGGCGTTAATAGTAACAGTACATGTGAAAGCCATAGGGGTTTCACATGGCATTCTCCCCTCTTATATGTCTCTCTGTGTCTTGTAACTACACTGATCTTATTGGATTAAAATAATTTATATTCCAGTATGACCTCATTTCAATAAATTACTCAGTGACCCTGTTTTCAAATGGCGCTGAGAGTTAGGACTGTACCATATTCTTTTAGAGATCACGAATCAACCCATAAGAGGTCTTTTACACTTTTAAGGAAATAAGGAGCAAACTGTCTTAGAATCAAAGGCATGGACATTGTCTTAAACTCAAAATGCATTCCTTAGCAGTCTTTTATTTATTTTTTTTGGTCTTATAATTTTGACCAATATAGAACTTTCACTGTGCTATACACAGTACCTTAGGCACAGTAGGCACTCAATGTATATTTGTAGCTAGCTCTTTTGATATTTGTTTCATCCCTAAATAGACCTTTAATAGGGATGAGAGAACAAGAAAGTCCAATCATGGGATGCTTGTAAAAAAAAGAAGAAAAGCCACATTTTGAAGAGCTGCGGCTCTGTGATTAGGAAACCACTGAACACTCTAAAAAGCCTTTACTTTAAAGAGATAAAGAAATGTCATTCTAACAACGGATGAGTGGTTTAAGGATAATAAACATGGCCCCAGGCTCCACCAGCAAGATAAAGGAAGCAGTTGTTCAAGTTGGCTCAGATAATTTTTCCTTTGATATGAGCTTCCATACCTGTGTCCTGGTGCAGTTTAGAAAGTTGGCCAGGAGTAATAGGGTCCCTTGGCTGGTGAGAAACCAGGCTAACAGTGTCCCCACCTGTAGTGGAAATTTCATACCAGACTTGGCAAGATTTCCTCCTTGTCAAAAGGCCAGTGCATGGCTGCTCTAATATTTACTCTGGTCCCTACTGCCAGAAAGGAGGACATTATTACTTTTTTTTAATGGAAAAAGGGAAAATTTCTCAAAAGTTGGTACTTTAGCTTAAGGTCAGTTTTAATAGGTTTTATTTTTAACCAGCACTTTGTTCCCCTTTCCTCTTTTGTTTGACAGACTGTTTTTGATAAGGGCTATGGTAACATGATCCTCTTCTAGATATTTGGCAATATGGACACGAACTGGCTCCTGTCTTTCTGGTCTGAGGCTTGTAGTCTTCTTTGTACTCTTCCTTCTGTGTGTATGCATGGACATTTTGTGTGTGTGTGTGTGTGTGTGAGTGTGTGTGTGTGTGCACGTGCATGCACTCAGTGTGCACACATGCATAGTTTAATGAGGTTATGTCACCAAGGGAGGCACATGACATTTCTGTTCTGCAACACTGGCAGTTCTAATATCTAGACCTTCTCATTTAGAAGCCTTAATAAGTTATTTCAATTACGTTGTCAGGCTTAAGTCACCAGCAAATAGAAGAATATCTTTTTTTCCTTCTAAGGTGAGATTATATTTAAATGATAATAATAAGTGCCAAAGTAATGTGAATGCACATGCCAAAAGAGGTGATGCCCTTCCTGGCTGACTGGGTTTTTACTGGGTGCTTGTCATAACTTATCAGCTGCAATCCCTGTGTGGAGAGAGCAAAGGCATTCCCAGGTTGATAAGAGGAGTTGGAAGCCTTCTTTGGAGCAGACCCTGGGTAATGAGGCTGCCCTGCATATGTAGGATGGGCCTTTTCTTTGTTAGTTACTGCTGAGAGCCTGCGCAGTCTCATGAGTTTGGCAAATGGCATTAACTCCTGTCTGTTTTCCCTGCTTTATTGTCTCTGTGACCTCCTTTGTTTCATTGTTTAAAGACTAGTACTTCTTCGGGGCAGCTTCCAAGATGTTGAGATTATTTTTCCTAAAATAGGACGCCTGTTTTATATAAAAATCCCTTTCCACAAGGCCTCACCCACATTTGCTTGTTTTCTTTAGTAAAGGCCAGATCTTAAAATAATTAGTCTAAGATGAGGAAAAAGGGAAGGGCAGAAATGTCAGGGATGCTTTGTAGGGGGAAAAATTTGATGTTAATTTATCATAAGATTTAACATTCCAAAATGAAGTAAGAGACAAGGACCATATTAGACATATGATTCACTGTACTCTTATCTGCTCGCTATCTGTATATTTTAAAAATTCTTTGCTCCTTCGATGTGTGTGCACATACTAAGATGAATATCTGGATGTTTAGGATGATTGGGGTACAACACTGGTTATGGAGACATTTTTGTGTTAATACATTTTCTTCTTTGCTGAGTGCTGGAAAGGAGCAGGTAAGGTGAATATTTTGCATAATGTCAAAATATATTTGCTATTTCCTATCAATACATATCTATTTTATTTTTACAAACCCCATATCTATCTTTGTGAGACTTGAAATTTAGTTTTTAATTGATTGCTCTTCTTAGTAGAGTCTGAAGTTCTTTTCTGCTATGAAGCTTCACATGATTAATAACAGAAAGCCTTCTTTTAAGTGGGCCTAGAAATCACAAAACTGGTCTCAAAAGAGGGAAGAATATGTGGCAATGAGTGAAAGTTCATAAGCATAAGTGCTTCATCCTCTTAGCTGTGGAACTCAAAGGTCTTTTACTTTTAAAGTTCAGCATCTTTATGATTCCAACAAAGACAAAATGATCAAATTTCTAAGTGTTTTATTTGAGGAATAATATACTAAGATTCAAACTTGAAGGTCATCTTTAAAAATTATTCACAGTGATCAAATAGCTTCAAACTTATCTTCAGTAGATGAATTTACCTTTTGTACTCCAAAGAGGGGAAAACTTTTGCAAAATTAATTAAAACCTCATGATGAAACTCCCCAAAGTTCAAGGTATCTTTGTGTGTCGGTTGAGGCTATGTTATTTGAATTCAGCAAACAAGATGAATCAGGCCTCACTCGGAGTGTTTGCTTCCCCTTTCCTCACTAATAAATAAACTCAATCAATAAAGCCAGGATATTCAATACTGGTTTTATGGAATATTGGATTAATGATGACTAAGCATTAAAATTGCCTATATCACAAACTTATGTCAGATGATCTGGCGTGTTCCAGATCTCATTTGGAAAAAGCAACCAACTTATCCTAAAATCACATAACCTATAGGTTTTTTTTTTTTTTCAAAGTCTACTGGTACTTTTCAGTCAGACCACTACTTTTCCCCTGTGGTATTTGATCTCTGTGATTTTGCCCTCAGAACCAAAGGAAAACCAGAAATTTTAGAGATGATTCCAAACCCTCAAAGTTTGGACAGAGTGACCAGAAAATAGGTATCAAGCCAAAAATGTATGTGCAGAAGATTTATTGGCAATAATTCTGAGGAACCACACCCGCAAAAGGAAGAGAGGAGAGCAGGGTTAAACAGATGAAGTTCTGAGGTGATCTTTCAAAGTTGCAAGGGTTTGGGAGTTGGTTCCTTACAAGGGAATCTCAGTCAATGGAAGCAGGAGAATGTTCTGTTAGACTGAGACAAACAAACCCTAGGGAAAGAAGAAGGGTTTACAGATGAGGTCAGAAACTTGGGGATTAATATTCAGTCCTAGTAGGTCATCTCAGACGTGTCATACTGTTCCTTCTTTCCAAAAAGATTGAAGTTATTTGAGATGATAGATGTTTAATTTATATTTAAAACTCTAACCTTGGTAGTATGGTGAGAAAAGATCAGGAACAAAGGAAATCTTGAAGAAGTATTAAATTCTACTTTCACATTTTAGAAATAGTCTCTTCATGCAAAAGCAGGAATCTTGATTTGGTCAAGTGGGATTCCTGGTCGACAAAAGGCTTGTCCTAAACATATAAAGCAAAAAAAATCTTAAAGTGAGGCAAATCAGATTTAATCAATCATACTCTTCTAACGATTCACTCATTCAATCTACATGATTATAGAAAAGGGATTCAATTTAAGGAAAAATAAAAATAGTATACATCAAGACAGAGTAAGAGGAGAAAATAAAGTTGAAATTTTTATCTGGAGAGATTTCCAAAAACAATAGAGACACTAGTAGTAACAAAGCTGACAGTAAGGATAGTAATAATATGGTTGTAGAAATAGTTGTGGGATAATAACAGCTTGGAGCTGTGAGCTAATGATATTATACTATATGGTAGGTTTATTTTTTTACCTAGCCTTTGTGACTTTTCATCACTGGTAAAGCAGAGATAGTCCAAAGATTTTGAGGTTATTCTGATGTTAGATTTATCTATGGCACTGTTCTCCTTTTCTTCTCCTTATTGCCTTTTTTTTCTTTTCTTCCTATTCCTTTTCTGTAACATTTGCTTGTTTGCTTTTCTAAATTTTCTCTTCTCTTTCAAATCCAGAAATAAGATATAGTAGACAATTCAGGGAGTAGTTGGATGATTAATGAGATTGTTCACTCTGTACAAATTGAAATTGTGTAAGAGTCACAGTAAAGTATTTTTTGTACATAATTCTTCACCTAAACCTATGGAAGTTAGGATCCTGAATACGCCCCAAGGGCTCCTACATTATATACTGAATACAGGCATTGTTTCCTGGTTGTAGAACATTTTAGAGGTCAGGTCTAGTGAGAGGGCTTTCAGTCACTGGAAGTGCACCTCAAGTGACATTCTTTGTTTATAAGTTTAAATCAATCCGTTACTCCTTACTCTGTCTTTTGCCCATGATGAGGTGGACAGCTTTGCTCTACTGCATACTTCCACCTGATATGCTCCCTTGTCACAGGGCCAGTCAGTGGACTGGACCCTCCAAAGCTGTGAGCCAAATTATCTCTTTCTTCCTTGCAACTTGCTTATCTTAGATATTTATAATATTAATGGAAAGCTGACTAACAAACCTTAGAATTGGTAAATAATAATAGGAAATTTGAGCTACATAGAAGGCAAAATATGATCTAATTTAATTCTGTTAATTTCTTATAGAGAAACAAAAACTCAGGGTGGGTTACAGAAGTCAAACTGGCTTAAGGAGGTGCATGATGATGTGGTAGATTGAGTGGATGCTGTTATACAACACTACCCACTGTATGATTTCCTGCTCACAAGCTTATGGCACTTGCTCAATGTGTGATTTGGGGCAGCTTTCGGAAAGTGCGTATCTCTGCCCAGTAAACAACAACATAACAATGTATCAGTCAGAGAGCCACTGGGACGGTGAGCTCAGTGAATGCAACTAATTCACTGTGCAAAGCACAGAGTAAGCACACAGTAAATGTCTTTTAAACTCACCCAGTGTCTACTTTTCAGTTCTGATAGCTGAACGTTTCTTCCAAGGAAGGTAAAGCGTATTCTGATCCTTTTCTAATCACTTTTATAAGTTTAAATCAATCCATTAATTATATCAGTCTCCCAGAGCTTTTAAAGTAACATTTTCTTCCACCACATAATAATTTAACATTAGTGTTTACCTCTCTCCTGTCTCCACATATTCAAATCTTACAAACTGTTTGCAGATGGATTTTTCATACATCCAATGTTTACTGTGATTTTCCTCTGCTGGTAAATGTCTTAGGGACATCTCTCCTGCCTATGTATTCTCTATTAAGCCTTCAGTGCTTTTTATAATCTGACCCATTCCATTTTTTCCTATTTCCTATTTACTCATTTATCCTGCCTTCTTTCATTAAAAAAAAAAACACTGATAATATCCCACATGGTGAGGCACCAAAGGTGCACTGATAAAAACAGTTTGCTCTTTTAGAACTTTTGAGCCATTAGTCCTTCCCCGGAGCATATTACAATGGCTTACCTGCCTCCTTCTGCCTGGAATGCCTCACCTTCACATACACACATGACTGAATCTGGTAATCTCATCCAAATTTCTCCTTCCAGTTGGAGTCCCATGATTGCTTTCCAGAGAGTGAATTGATTTTTATTTTTTATATACCTTTTACAAATTAGTGCCTTATATTGCAGTTAAGTATGTGCTTTTATTGTCCTTTCTAGACTATATAGATATTGAGAACTGGCTGTGTGTTTGAATGATTTTTACATACTCCACAATACCTGCATATTGTACTGCAAATAAAACAAAAAAAGAAAAACAGAAGGAAAAAGGAGATCATTAAAAGAATATTTGTATGATCTGCCTCCAACTGTGGTATTGCTATTCAAAACTACCTTAACAAAAAATGAACTTAGTGGCATGAAGACAGATTGGCTTGGGAGATTTTAGTGGCTGAGGAATCAAGAGAGATTTTTTAGTGTTTTACATAACAGTATTTGATTAACAATGATTCTTTCCTTGACCAAACTCTAGGAGGCTTTTTCTCAAATTTTCTCTGGGCTTTCTGTATTTGTATTCACCTCTGATTGTTCAATTTTAGAAAACAATCCTGCTGAATTAGGTTAGTGGAAACCTTTATGTTTCTTCTGAATATGGGGATCTTTTATATCATCCTAGGCTACCCTTGGTAAAAGTCCTGGGAGGTCGGTTTAGCAAGAATTACCTCTTAGAAAGCTTCCATCCACCAACTCTCCACCTTACTCCTTCTTTATAAATTTCCATTTTTCTTTGTTCTTTTTGAAGTTGAGTCCAGTCTCATTCTCCTACAAAGAAATCTCAATGTAGTGGCTCTACTTGAATAAGGTTTATTCTTATCACCTCTAAATTTTTTCTTTAACAGTATATAAAAACTTGTATTTGATTTGATGACAGTTCTGTATCAGGAATATGAGTAGAATTTATTATCATTGCTAGCCTATTAAATTTACTATTTATATTTTTGAAAATTATTGATTTTATCAGGTTCAATATTCATCGGCAACTCAAAGAATGGCTTCTGCTGCCTGTGTATTTGGGTAATATCTAGAAAGCATGGACTGATTACTATGTCACCTGATTACTATGTCACAAGCAGAAAGTGTACTTGTTAAGTGCAGTTTAGCCTCTACATAGAACTCTAAAAGCACAAGTTATAAGAGCCTAAGGGCAACAGAAAATTCAACCCTGGCAAGTTCTTTGAGATTATTAGTGCCATCATGTGCAATGGATAAAGCCCTTACTTGTCAAATAATTAATGGGAAAACCAGTTTTTGTTTTATTTTACTTTCGTTTGTTTTTTGATGCAGGGTCTCCCTATGTAGTTCAGGCTGACCTTGAACTCACTATGTAGCCCATAGCAGCCTCAAACTCATGGCAATCCTACCTCAGCCTCCTGAGTTCTGGGATTACAGGCATGCACTGACAGGCCCAGTGAGAAAAATTTGTTATGCTAACAAAAATCATGAGAATAGGCTTCAAAAAAGCAAAGAGAAAGACCATATTTTTCTGACTTAATTATGAATTTAATATTCTAGAATGAAATTTAGAGAAAAATATGTGATCACACGTAGGATCATCATTTCTCGCATTATGTATCTAAATTTAAGATTGAAAAGTGTTTTATATATATCTTAATTATCTAGAAGGTATTTTTCTTTTCATTTCAAACAATTTTCATTTTTTTATGCTTTAACAATCATTTAACATTGTACCTGATCTATTTTGTAGAGTTCCTTTCAAGCATATGAGATACTTTTAGTAATAAAATGGAAAAAAAAAATCATGTGAGTTGCTTGAGTACTGTTTTTCTTTTCTTATCACTACTCAAGAATCCACTAAGTACTTTTGCTTATCTTAAAATCCAGAGAATTCTTGGTACTACTACATAGTTGCAAATAAACACTATCAGATAGTTGTCAAAGCATTTCAATCTTAAAAACATTGAGGAAATTGTAAAGGGAAGCCATTCCAAACTCTTAAATATCGAATCCTTCCTTGAGAGATTTTCATGTGATTTGGAAAAAACCCCCAACTTTATGGGGTTTATAATTAGATTGGCTGATTATATAAAAGGCAATGGGATTTTGTCCTTTAAGCAATGGTTGGTTTTGATTTTAGACTTTCCCAATGTGCAACTTCACTGAAGGGAATTAGAGAAAACAGAATGTATGAGAAAAAGGTTGGGCATTGTTTTAAAGACATGTGGTAATGACATTAAAGGATGCAATGGCAGGAGCTGGGCTGGAGGGAGACAAAGAAAATATTGACTGCATCATGAGAGGAAACCATGCAGTCTGCTGTGGACAGGAATGGGGCAAAAGGTCAAAAGGCTTCTCCAGGATTGTTTGACCTTTGGACAGTCAATAAACTTCTTAGAAGAAAGGGTGTACACAAACATAAGCCTTATGTTTATGCCACTAGCATGACTTCTCACTCCTGACTTTGTATCACTTGAAAGATTATTGTGAAACATCAGAAAATCTAGGGGAAAGGGGCTGCAACTTTCCCATACCTGTAGCAGGGGATGTATTTATTTCCAGAGCTTTCAACAACTGAAAACCTTGTCTGGAGAGACTAAAGGAGCTACATGGAGAAAGACTCTGGTGAAAGCAGAAGCATCTTTTTTATTCTATGTGAATCTCTTACATCTGTATTGTTCGAGCCTCGAAAGCTGGAGAAGGGTGAACTAAAACCATCACTGTGGAAACTGACTTTTTTCAATGCAATAATGCAGAAATCAAAACAACAGAATCAAGTGACAGTATATGCACATTTATTTTTTTCCAGTGTCATGAGAGAGCTTAATTCATGTTAGAGAAGACGAAATTCAGGATAACTTAGGGAAATCACTAATAAATGGAAGCAGTAGATTTAAATCTCACTCATTTGACCTCAGAGTCTACTGTTTGACTAGCATGCTGGGGAGTGGGCCGAGAAAACTGCAGTAGAACAATTGTCTGTGATAGAATAATGTTGACTGGCATATTAGAAATTTGACTCAAACACTGGAAAAGTAGGACTATGTAGGAATTGGGAGAGGGGGGATTGATTATAGGGAAGATTGAATCCAGGGATTCTTATTGTATCGTTAGAATATTACATTCTTTTTCACAGGATTTGTTTGTGTCCGTGAGGCTATTTGTATGGGTAGACTTTTTCCCTATAGAAAGTAAGATATCTTTCCACAGTCCTAGCTGCAAATATACCATAACGATAAAAAAGAATTTCTGTGTCTCTCTACTCTCTGTACCTCGGTGTAGTCCATGTAGAAGAAAACATGGCTGACACCTGGGCCAGTTATCAATGTATACAAAGGCTCTATCCTTCTTTACCTGTTCTTGGACAATTGGGTTGGTCCTTTATGTATACTTCTTTTGCCAAGTGGTATAATGCTAAGCTTTTGTCAGTAGAGAGCAGAGAAGAAACCATACAAGAGAAAGGTGCTATCCTCACTTGTTCTCTTGTCTGAGCTTACAGTGTGCAGCTTTTCCAGCAAAAGATTTTAAGGGACAATGCAGCTTCACCAATGTCATCTCCTGCAATGTAGAGAATTTCTCTGGCACCTAAGTCCGGTATCGCTCAGTGGCGGAACCTGCTCTCTAGTGTACTTTTTGGGATACATCCTTGACTTCTCGAGGCTTCAATTTTACCATTCATAAAATAGTGTAATATGACACATTTCATAATCCCATAAAAATTAATTTAGACCAGCAAAAGGACCAGAATACATGAAACATATCTGTATTTGCTACCCTTTAAAAGTATCCCTGGTGGAAAAGAATCACACAAAAATGAAGACCAAAGTCATATTAAGTTTATTATCAACACAAGTAATGTTTTGCTATTCCTCAAGCTGGTGAAGTGAAATACATCAGGTAAACTTGTGTAAAAGCATTAGCTAAATTCCTGATCCAGAGAAGAATCCTCCATTTAACTGAGGAATCATAGCTTAGAATTCAAAGCTAGTGGTAGTGGGAAATGAGTAGAGTGGAGAAAGTTGTCAGTTTTCTCTTCTGCCTGTTGTGTCTAAGATAACATTTGCTTATTTTCGCTTTGTGTGAAAAATGAGCTTTAATATTTAAAATGAAAAGTCAATCAATATTTTATCATGTGTTTTACCAGAGAATATCTTTGTATGAGAATGTTTTAAATATTGTCAGTGTTTGTTGTTTACTTCAACTTTGAAGTAAATTTATCATGCAATGTTCATTTCAGAAAGGTGTAGCTCATTTATTTCCTAAAGCTTAATTAAGACTTTTTTAAAATATGAGATTATTGCTGCATGAAGATAAAAATAACAGACTAAAGAGATGAATATTTAACAATATTCCAAAGAAATGACTTCTGTTTTCAGAAGGCAAAGTAATGAGTTCTCATTCTCAGCTTTGGCTGGAGAAATTATAAGAAAATTTAATTACCCGTGATGGACACAAAGGAGCTTTGCTAGATACATAGTTGTACAGGAATGTAACTTCATACCTCATAAATCATAATCTAAAGAACACACTATTTTAATTGCCCTGTTAAATAATTAAGTTTGACTTAAGGGGCAGGTCGCACCTTAGCCTGGAGAAACTCCAGCATAGACAGGTTTAGTGTTTGCTTAATGAATACCTATCTCTTCAGAATGAAGAGATACTTTCCACCGTGTGCTGTTGGGTATTGTTATTCACTTGAAACAGTTCATGCAATGATTTAAATTAGATTAATGAAGGGTTTATGATTTTCTCTCATTAATTCTGTTAAGAATAATTACAAATTCTGAAGAAGATCGGTCAAAAGGTTTTTCTATTTGTTTGCCAGCTAATCATTAAAATGTAGCCTTTTAGATGACTGCGCTAACTGTAACTTAGCCATCATCTAGGCTTGCAGGTTCAATATTTGTAAAACTATAGATATGCAGTAATTGTTTTTGCAAATGAAATCTCATTCAGGTCCCCTTTAGGCAAAGGAGATATTTATGTTTAACACAAGGGTGTAGCCTAGCTGTATGTCTCTGAGAAAACCATCCTGGAAATCATTCATGGTTCTAAATTTCCATTTGTCACGGGGAACATCAAGGCTTTTACCACTCTCAGAGTTTTTCCATTAATTTTGCAAAATGTTTCCTTTCATTCCAATCACCTTCTCTCCTGATGTTGGAATCAGGTGGCCATTTGTCCCCTGAGCTCCCAAAGAGCTGGCAGAAGCCACCTGAGAATAGGCTAATCTGGCTGTTTTTGTCCAGTATTGATGCTCACTGCAAACATGGGTGTTACTCCTTAAATTCTGAGATATGTCAAAGGTCATGATCTTTGCTTGGTCAACTTTTGCATCATCCATAAAGGGAGCGGCTGACTTCACCTTGGACGCACTACAGTGGAATTCACTGCAGCATGGACACTGATGTCACCCCACGCAACCACTTCAAACAGTGGAGAGCTCGATGCTTCCTGCTCTGTTACAATAGTAGGAGGAAGACGTGCTGAAGGGAGTGGTGACAAAAAAAACCCCAAAAAACCTTTACATTCTTTCTGCTCATTAATTAGTATTCATTTCAGAATTTGTTTTGCAGTGATTCTGCAAAAGCATTTATAATGCATTATTTTTGTAGAGAATATAAGCCTGCAGTCTTAGAGATAAACTTGTTTTCATACTCCATGAAGGAAGGGAATAAATCTGTTTCTAACAATGATTACCCACTAATAGCCATGACACACGACAAGGGAGAAATGATCATTAAACATTTCTTGATCAACAACAAAAAAGCCTATCCATAGGATATAGAACAGCAATATCAGAAACACATGAAACTCTATGTATTCTCTGTTCTAAAGGAAATTTTGTGAATATGAATTTATTCAATTCCCCAGAAACCTCTTGAATTTGGAAATATTTCCACTGTACCCTAGAAGGAACTGAAGTCCAATAAATTTATATGACTTACCCACATTCACACACCAGAATAAGAATCTATATGGGTTTGAAACACATAGACATAGTTCATTTTAATATAGTTAGTTCTGAAACACTTGGGGAAAAACACTTTGTAGGATTTCATATGTGCAGGTCAGGTCTTGAGGAGAAGTACTAACATTAGTCAATTCCAGTTCCTTGTTTCTAAATCTTCTTTGCAGCCTAGTTCTGGTTATGTTAAATGCATCTGAAACATTTTATTTAACAGCATTCCCAAGATCTAGAGATTGGGCATGTGAACAGAAACAAAAAACCACTGATATAGGTTACACTTGGTATGCAACATTAGCCTAGGTGTTCCTATGGCTACAAGGATGGATTGAATTGCTCGCTCTTCTGTGAAGAAATCAACAACACAGTGAGAAAATCCATGACTAACCTCCTGAGTTTGTAAGCCTCCATCAACCCAGTAGCCCCTTATAACCTCATCCACTCAAATGCCAAGCACTTTATATTTACATTGAATAGGATGCAAGCTTGCTTCATAAAGGCCAGCATGACCTTAGAAGATGTTTTGTGCAATAGAGTCTAGTGGAGGTCCTCAAAATGAAAACATTTAATTCTTACAGCCACAGAAAAAATTTTCGTCAATGAAAAAAGTCGATAAAAGAAGATTTATGGTTTCACTCGTTGGGAAAGGACCTTTTCATGGGTTATAATTGGTGATATACAGGTTGAAGCCAGGGCAAGAAAGCAAAAATTTTAGTCTGTGCTATTCAATACGGTAGCCAAAAGGCAGATGTGCCTATTGAATATTTTAAATGGGGTTAATATAATATGTTTGAAAGATACTACTTTGAATGTACTGAGTTAAATATAATATTCTATTGTAGTTTATTTTACCTATTTGTTTTAATTCTTTTTATCGTGGCTCCAAGAAAATTTAAAATTACATTTGTGATTCAGATTCTGATGGAAAAACATACCCCAGATTATTATAAACTATGTGTGTATGATTGTGGCAACTGATAAATTAAATTACGTGGCTGCATTAATCCTCTATCATTCCTCCACATTATCTACCTTCCAAATTTAAAATATATAATGGAGGGCTATTAGTAACCATGGGAGAACAATAGGCATAAATTAGAATCTGAGTTTCCATTCTCTTCAGTATGAGATTTTTTTACATTTTAGTTGTTTAAACTGTTCTTAGCAATGCAGAACAGATGTTCCTGACGCATAAGCCAAGATCATGGTAACTGTTAAGTTTTCAAACTGGTAGATTAGCATCAGGGTGTGATCAACTGCATATTTTCTACCATTATACACCTAGTACTCTGCTGAATGAATATTCCTTACATGAAAGTGTGAATGAATGCACGCAATAACATTTTCTAGGTATTTATTAATATGAATGTCTATTGTTACATTTTCTTTTTTCATATTTAGAAAAGATTTTCAAAGACTGGTTTTCAGAACACTATGTGACTTAATAAAGTAAACATTTTTTGGGGGGAGGTGCCGAGGATCGAACTCGGGTCCTTGCGCTTGCGCAGCAGGCGGTAAAACCACTGAGCTAAATCCCCGGCCTGAAGTAAATATTTTTCAAAAACATATTTCTCTCTAAAATTGTTATGCCCACAGTTTCTTTTTGCATTTCATTTCTAAAGTAGTTTTTAAAAAATATTTTGATATTTGTATAAAATTTGTCCCATGACTTGAAGCCTGAATTAATTTTTCTGCTAAGAACATAAGGCTGCTTTTTAACACTCACAGATGAAATGGTCTTCAACAATACACATATCAAAATTACTGAGTATGAAAATAAGAAAATTCTTACACTTTTTGATCTACTTAGAACTATGGTAATTTCTGTCCTTATCTGTAAATCTCCCCAGTCTTGAACCATGTTATTAAATAAATTATTGTAGCATTTGCAAGTATTTAGCGAGATATTTGTTCAAATAGATTTATGATAATGAGGATGAACTGGGATGGTCTCTGATTCCTTGGTATGAACCCTAATGGGTCCCACTGGCCTTACTGAGACTTAGTGACATTGATCTTGCCATGTTAAAGTTATTGTTAGCCCCATAGGTATGGAGTTCATTCCCAGGACCAGTTACAAAATATATGGAGCCCATATGAATAAAAATAGAGGACTTCTTTTCAAAATGCAAGAATTTCAAGACAGTGACCAATAACTTTAACCCAAGTGCAGTGCCCTACCACACAGTGCTTGTGTGACTGCATAGTCTGCGTGCTTTGCTCATGTCCTTGTATCAGCAGAGAATCTTCAGCTTTAGCCTCTTCTGCAATATTGAATTTCATATTTAATTGCATTTAAGTGATTCTGTGTATTTTCATGAATTCTTAAAAAAATTTTGATCATGAAAAAATATTTACCTTGTTTTATTTTAGAGACCTTTCCCCCTGTTTGGTAGATCAGACATGTCTTCTGATATAAAAGTATCTGAGTTTTGCATATTTTTCTTGGGGTTTTCTCACTATGTGGTCACACTTTTCATGCCACTCTTTTCAGAGGACCTGCATTTTGTCATCATTTCCAGCTGTCATCATGGCAAAAACTCTGAAGAAAGTCAGAGAAAAGGTTGACCAAGGCCTAGCATTAATGACCTTTTCCCCTTACCTTCTGCCCTTACTGTCTCTAATTTTTTCTTGTTTTCCTTCCTGGTTTTCTGCAAATGTGTTTTGGACAGATAGAATCTTTCTGGTACCATATAAGACGCTGAGGCAAAAATCTCACTTTTGACAGTCATTTCAAATATTTAACATTTACAATTTATCTTTTTCTTTACATCTCAGCTGTCCCATTTGTAAAAGTTTTCAATAAAATACACCTTTCCAAATTCCCAAAGTGGAATTGTGAGCACACTTTATTCCTTAGGTGATTCAAATTTAATATAAAAGCTTAGGCCAGAGAGTATTTACAAGCTACACATAATTTTTAATGCTACCTGCTACATCTGCAAGACTAGTTGGAAAATAAATGGACTATGCTTTTCCAGGAGCTTTCTCTCAAGTCCAAGCAGAAAATATCACTTCATGGTTGAAAAGGAAGACATAGTTGCAGATTATTATTATTTCAGTGGCAAAATGCAAAACCTCATGGAATTGTGCATCAGCCTTATCAGGTAAAGGAGATTAAAATCATGTCTCCACCACTGACACATAAACCAGAGCTACTTTAAATTGTTATAGCAAGGATCTTTTGATCCTATTTCACTAAGCTGTGTGGGAGGTGTTTGATGAACTGCAGGGTGCCTGTTAATACAGTTCATAAGATGCATCAGAAAAAGGGCTGGCCTACCCAGCCAATAATAATGTATAATAGTAAGTCAACCACATTATGCCATTTTAAATACAGAATGGGCACTCACATTCACACTCTATCAATTCGTGTCATGCAACTTTTCCTGCAAAGGGTTTAATTTCAAAGACCAAGGAAAGAAATTCTCATGTGAATGTGAAATTTATTGGGAAAGCCCTAAATCCTACCCAAAGCAAACCCCAACAGAGCATTTTTAAAATTCAAACATATTTTATATTCCTATATTATATGATTTGGACAATAGACTTACCTAAATAATAAGATTAGATTTGTCTGTCATGGTTGTGTTTGTTGTTATTTATTTGAAGATGAGCTATAGGTTTTTATTTTTTTTAACTTTCGAAACATATCAATAGGATGTCATCAAGCTGGATTTTACAGCCTATCTAAACTAATTCCTGCCCATACTTAGTAATTAATAAATAACTATTTTCACATCCACAACAACACTGAGACAAAGTCTCGCTACACTATGATAAACTGTCCATTAAGGTAACAATCGCTGTTCATTATGTTAAAGATAATGCACTTGACTCTTTATGTTCTTTTTTATATTAAACTGAAGTTACATATTGTATTACTTAAAAACAAGCAAAGTAAATTAAAAAATAAAGATGCAAAAATATAATCACATATTAAAATTCAATTTAAAAATCTGAACTCAAGTCTCTTTAATTCTTTAAATTACATTACTCTGACATTACTCTGGACATGCATATCACCAAAGGACCTGTGATATTAGGTTTTTTTCTCCATTAGAATCTCATTCAAATACTACTACTGAAAGGTTGGCCTGGGGTCATACAGTGGATGGAACCAGACATGATGTACAAATTCATTTCAGTAACTTTGTTCACTCAGCCTGGTGTGTTAAGTTCGCACAAGACAGGTGGACAGCATATGGCAATCAGAGGTTGTGGTAGTTGCATGTGTTTGCAATACTTTGTTGTATATCTCAATGAGCTTCTTTGTTGTTTTTAAACCTGGATGAATTTAGATTATTCACTAATTAATCTAACCTACCTGATACTGTCTGGCCTCATTCTGCAAAGTTGGAAATATAATTTACATAAGTATTTTTAATATGTTTGGAGAAACCCTATTTTTCTCAATTGATATTTATGTTACGTTCAACTTTGGGAAGACCATATGCTTTTCAAATATGTCATCAGGCTGTGGCACAGTAAGCTGAGTCCACCTGTCACCGCTTGTCTGACATCTAATTGGTTGAGAGTTTGTAGCAATAATGAAATTTATCATGTCGCCACTGAAGAAGTCTATCAAAGTCTCTGTTTGTTTCAGTACACCCTTGTCTGATCCAATCCATTTGAATCTAAAATTTTCTAATTTCAAGGACTGACATGATGACAGGAAACAGCTGCTAAAAGGCCCCAAGATGCCTTATGTTCTTTCATGTAATTACAGGCAGTTTCCTAAGAATATTCACAGGGATTACTTGCAATTATAGTTCATTATGAGACTATAGTTTCCCCCTAGAATGCATAGTCAAAATTTATAACATTCCTATTGGAGAGATATTAATAACAACTTTCTTTGGAAGAACAAATTATGAAAACATTTAAGGCAGCATGAATCCAACTCTATACAAATCCTTTTTTGTATTCAGGAAGGAATTATTATAAAGCTAAGATTACATGTATATAAATTTTTAAAATGCAAGGTCTGCCATCATAACATGCACCCAATCAATCCAAAGTATTTCTCTTTTCTCCAAATGACCTCACATGTTATACATTACCTCATATGGTTTTCACATCAACTGTACAAGGTGACAATATCTCATATTTGATTTGATAAAACCAATCAGCATCTTAAAGTTATGTGCCTGATGTAATGACTAATGAAGACTAGGGATACAGCTAGACTTTCTAATTCTAAATTCAAATTTTACCTTTATTAAAGAATAGAAAAAAATTTTTAAAGTCATCCTTGAAGAGAAAACACTTAATGCCTTGCTTGTGGTAGATTATTAGATGTTCTTAGTGAATAGAGTTTATAAATAATTTTGTAAAAACTGGCTATGTCATTGTTACTCTTACTGAATCATGCAAATTTATATAACATTCATTGAAGAAGAATATACATATCATTTCATTTTGATATCATTTAATCTAAAATTAGACATACTTGGACCAAATGAAGTAGATATTTTTTTAATTATTATAAGAATGAATATTGTTGTCTTTGTGTAACACTATTATGCTGTAGGAGTGTTTTTTCTAGTAAATTTCTATAAATTAATTGAACAGTTTGTGCTATTAAAATATATATTAAATATACAATATAATATATATTAAATATATATTAAATATATATGATCTTTTGAAAAGTTAGAAATATATCTGAATAAAATAAATATTCATATGAAAATGACTGGTGGGATTTCATAACGTTTAAATCATATCAATCACATGAGACTAGAACATTTGAAAGTATTTAAAATTTCACACAGGCAAAAGCCTTTAGCTGCAAGTAACAAATTTATTCATTAGCTTATGTTAAAAGAGAAAAATACTAATAAATATAAGTTTGTTTTACATATTCTTAGGACAAGAGATAAAACCAGTCTGAAGCAAACTTCACACTTCTCTTCTTCCTTGTATGCTGTTCACTTTCTCTCAGTGATGACCAGTTTTCTCCTCTTCTCTGTAGACTTTACTACAGAAGAGCCGCTGATACACTCAGCGAGGAGACTCACGTCTCTGGCAATAGTGATAACCACAAATAAAGGCTTAAGCCTGCCAAATGTAATGATTCCCCACGCTTTTTCCTTTTTATGTGAAAGGAAATGTCATTCTAAAAAGAAGATGGCCAAATGTTGTTCCTACGATGCAGAAGAGGCAGAGCTTTCTGTGGGCTTTTATGAAATTGATAGACGTTCCCCAAAGCTATTTTGACATAGCATTCTACCAATGCAAAATTACTTCACGTCAATTGTCTCTGCTACCTTCAAGGGAAGTATTTTTCAAGCAAGAACAAATTTAATGCAATAAAAAGGGTAAATGTTTTATTTCTAAATTTTGATTAATTCATTTTGCTTAAATTTCTTTTTTACATTTCATTAGAGAATATTAATTTATGCCACATTTTTGGAACTGTGAAAGACAGCTTTTGGGTAAGTGAGTAAAAAAAAATAGTTTTTTAAAGAACATGCAAGGTATAGTTCTGAAAGCTTTTGAGAATTTGAAGAATAATAAATCAGGCATGAATTTTTTAAATCTCTAAAGTATATTTTTATTCTAAATGGAGTTAACATATACATGCTAGTCAAGCTCAGCTTAATACTCTTTATTTTTTTATTTTTAATTTAAGAAATCTTAAAGCTCATAAATAATTTGTTCTACAGAGAACAAGTGAGTCATTTGATATGTTGGCTCCAATTTATGATTAAGAATAGACTTATACTGTTGGAAGTTCCAACAAGCCTAACTACATTGCTGCTTTCTGTGTATCTCTTGTAGGTAAGTGTGGTCAGTTACACAACAACCTACTCTAGGTGGTATTTCTGGGAAAAGTCTTTAAAAGAGATCTCACTAAACCTTCTGTTGTGGTCATGGCTTAGTGACTCATTCTGAAATTTTCTACTCATTGCTGTAAACTTTTTTAATATACTGTAAACTTTTCAAGTATACTGACCCAAACTGATGCATATATTTAAAAAGACATGCTTGACAGTTCTCAAAAGCTGTTTGAAATCCCTCCTTGGGACTGGGACTGGGTTGCAAGATTAAAGAAACGGGGGCAATTAGTGCATACCTTTCCCTGGGGGTAATGTAACACCTCCTGTAATAAATGAAGAACCACCCTTCTATGTTAATGTGGAATACAAGAAATAAAACAAAACTATTGCACATGTTCATGGCAAATGTAGACAAATTTGAAAATTTAAAACTTAGCTATATCAGTAATTCATTTTGCTTCATTGAATGGTTTCTCTTTACTACCTCTAATTCCATTTAAATATTTCATTTTGAGATTTTAAAGGAAATCGAACTTAGTAGTGAAATAAAACCTTGTTCAAAAAGATTTAATAATGTTTTCTTGTGTGAAAGTTATCTTCATTGTTTAATATCAGTAGGTGTAAGAGATTATAAAAATAGAGAAAATCTTTTTAAAGTGTGAATAAAGGATAGAGATGTTTCAAATGGTAGCACTGAAGTTTCAATTAATACTTCAGATTTTTCTCATCAATTTAACAACAAATGTCACATCTTTCTTGAGGGATTCTTAAAAGGAAATTTAAATTCATTAATATAATGACTTTATGCACTCTGAGTATGTTTGGAGTGCATACTATTATGCTAAAATAACTATTAGAATATATTAAACCAAAATATGTGTGAAAAAATTACTAAAAGGCATATAAATGCTCTGAATAAATGCAAATCACTGGGTGAAGCTAAGCGACAATCCATACTGCGGGGAGTTTTTGCATATATATATATATAATCATATATATGTACATGATTTTATCTGCAAAATACCTATGTGTGTTCATATGTGTACATATATCCATATGTGGTTAAATGTAAAAATATATACCAGAAACTCTGCCACTGATCACTTGAGGATTATAGAAAGAGTATTTTTCTAGCACTTTAGTAAAGGATGTTATGAAAATTGGGCATCAGACTAGGTTTACAAGGAATAAAATAACTCAAATTAAACTTTGTCTTAAAGTTTGTTAGACCAATAGAGCTGGGAATTCTATCTATACAAGAGACACTTTTAAAAATAAAAAGATTTAATATTTTTATGCAATAAAATCTTGTGAATCTGGAGGGTAGTGAGGTCTCTGTGATAGAATTAGAGGATTATTCAAACTGTAAGTTTGAATAGATATTCGAATGATGTTAACTTGTCAATATCAATGTAAAGGGAAAGTTCACTATGTTGCAAATCTCTTTCATCCAGCAGGCTCCAGTCTCACACTTTTTGGCATTTATTTTGATGAGGACTTGTGAAACTATGTGGATGCCTTGATCCTTGAGATGAATGGTGAGTGAATTGCATAATATACTCAATAATAATTATACAATACTTATATTCCAATGTATTTATAACACCCTCTACATATAATTAACATATATATACATTTATAAAATTTTATTGCAGGCTATGAATCAGAATTAAATATAATAAAACTAAATTTTATAAAATCTTGAGTAGATTTTTGAGGATAACTCATTACGTGAACAATAGACTGACGTTTTTTTAAATAAGGCAAGAGATTATCAGCTTGAACTTTTACATCCTGGATACCAAAAGTTGATATAATTCCAGACTACATTAATATTCATTAACATAAAATGGCTGATAATCCCAATAGTCTCTTTGTTGGACAGCTCATTCTGTAAATGTCCAGTATATTATAATAACTAATCTTAGTATATTTTAAATATATCAGCAATGTTATCTGGCAAGAAATGATGGGAAAAGTCCTAAGACAAAGATGTTTTATGTAAAAAAAATGGAAAAATTAGATATGTTTGCTATAGGATATGGGAGATGCATAACAGTGATCATTAATTTGAGTGTTGTAATATAAAATGAATTAGAACATTGTGTATATATCATCAGTTGACAGATAGTAAATAGTGAGTGTAAGAAAGTCATGGGATCCAACAACAAAAACATGGAAAACAGAGCTATATAGTACTTAGATACATTTTCTCACATCCAGAAAAGTTCCTTCATCTTTAATGGTTTTATACCATTTGTTTATTCAATTATTAATGTATTTTCCTGAATTTCATATACTTTTAGTACTTTTTCTACAAGGCAACATCCTCAATTGTGATGGTGCATAGATTCACCTATCATTGACATAGGCATCATTTTTCAAGTACAGATAGATTTATCACTGGTTAGTAAAGTATCTTAACCTTGGTGATTTAAAACAACAATAATCATTTATTAGATTCCAGAATGTTTGTGGATCAGACATCTGACAGAACACTACAGGGATGCTTCTCCATGTTCTCAAGTGTCTGGGGATACAGCTAGAGGACTCAGAGCTTGTTGCTGGATTCATGTAATGGTCCTTTTACTCATGTGTGGGTGTCAGCTGAGACTGTGGTTGGAGCTGTTTGCTGGATGATGCATGTGTCCCCTGAATACATGCCCTGGAATTCCTCAAAAAGTTTGGCTGGTGTCTAAGAAAAGTGTCAGAAGAGGGAGGGAGAACCTTGAAGTTCTGTCTTTGTAATAACTTGATATTGTAAGAAATCACAAAGCATCATATTTTTCATATCCCTTTGGTTTAAACAGTTATAAACACTATCCCAAATCCTAGATGGGAGGTCCATTCAATTGTAAAAAGAGCACTTGGAATCGTGTATATACTATATACAATGTCACAAGAGAATGCAGTTTCTAATTTTATTAAATATCACTGTCACTCATTAAACATATATTCACCAAGGTTTAAAACATACAAAACAAGTCACTTATAGTCCCATTCACTGAAGAGTGCACCATGAAGAAAATTTATAAATGAAAAATTCACTTCAGTGTGATGTGGTCACTGATATCTTAATTGTATAAGGTAATATGAAACTACTGTATAATGACAAAATAAAGATGGATACATAATAAGTCTTACTCATGTAAAAACTTTCAGAACATGTTTGAACAAATTATAACAGTTTTTCTAGAAGCTACCCTTATCTCTAAATGAACCCAGAGTGTATTGATATAATGTATTATCTGTGTTCATTTGGATTGAAAAGGTGAAACCTAGTGCTTTATGTGATTCCCTTCCTCTAGCCAAAGCTGATTTGAGAATTATCCCATTGACTAAGACGAAAATCAAGTGGTTGGTCAACTGTCAATCAGATTGTCTCTGGTTTATTAAAATTTGCATACAAAAACTGAAGTTCAAAGTAGGGAAGAGCCTGAATAGCATATCCTCAAATTTTTGCTCATGTACCTAGTGCTTCCTTATTTCCATCATTCCCGAACCTAGATATTTGAATATTCTATGAAATGCTTGGGTTTTGTTATGTGTGATATGGCGGGGAGTATGTATATGCGCATGTGTATTAGCCTCTGTGAGATTTACGTTTTCTTGCTGGGAAATACATTTTTCTCTTGGACATCATTAACAAATATTCCTCTTGCTTTTGTCTTCCCTCTTTTTAAACTTGTCTGTTTCCTATTTAAATTTAAGCCAATTAATATTTTAGTTTTTAAACCTATTAATCCATTTACTTCTTATATTTTTATATTAGATGTGTCAATCTTAGTATGATTTTACATAGTTGTTCATCTACTTCATGTCAAAATAAAATATTTTGTATATTCAGACTTTTAGGATCATGGTTATTCCATTAAGTAAAGTAGATTTGGCCTTGAGAGTTGCAAAACTAACTCATTATTGGCAATCTGAGTCATATGCTCCCTTTCTGTCGATAGAATTATGTGCATCCATTGACTTTGTTCAGAATTCAATTGTATACCCTTGATTTTTAGAAATGAGACTAGGAAAAGGCAAGAAAGAAGACTCAGTGACCCTTGTATTGTTTCCATTCTGTTATTTATGAATTCTGAGTATGCGTAGAGAAAAGAGGTAACAACAAGTTGCTTGGGGAAACCTGACTAATTCAAAAATTTGTTTCACTATAAATACATGTATTTATATGTGAACTATTTGGAGAAATTTATTCAGTTTTCAATAATCATGAGATTAATTAACAATGATCTCCACTGAGTTGTGGTCTCCTTTAGATGCCTGTAGGTCAGAGGACAAGATGCTCACACATGATACATAATACTATGGTTCTTTTACCTTGAAACTGTAGTAGATATTAAATCTGATTGATTACATTTGTTGACTTAACAAGTTTTGCCTAATAAAGTCTGATTCCAGGAATCCTCCACTAATTTGTAATTGAGCAATGGCACCAATTGTGAAAGGGAAGAACACCAAGAGGTGGAAGGTGGAAGAGAGGGAGGATGGTGGGGATAAAAAAGAGTTTAAGATGTGTTCTGTGCATGTACCAACTCCTCAGAATGAATGTAATCATTATTTGCTGCAAACATGGACTAATAAAAACATTTCAATCGGGCACTTTAAAAGGCTGTTGAGCACTGCAGGTAAGCAACACATTACAACCACATCTCAAGAATGTATTGCTATTCTTGCATTATTGCATTTTATATAGTTGAGTGGATACATTAAGAAAATAAAGCATTATGTTTGTTGAAAATGTCTCTAAAAAGTAAGTCATTGTTAGTGCTTGTTAAAGAAATTAAGATAAAGTAAAAATTCAAAGAAAATGATTATTCTTAAAAAGGGGGCCCTTTTACATTAAGCATATTCTTCTGTCTTAAGTATTTCATGTCAATTAATTGTCTAATCTAAAAGCTTAATTATATTGAGGTTTGATTTTCTCAACAAGATTATTTCATAGACAATGTTCAGTCTTTCAAGTGGCAAATAATATTTGTTTTTCTTATGGGATGTTAGAACCATCCATGTTCAAACCAAAGAGATTACAAATAGCTGGGGATTTAGCTCAGTGGTTTCGCTGCCTGCTGCGCAAGCTCAAGGACCCGAGTTTGATCCCTGGTACCAAAAAAAACAGATTGCAAATGAGACTCTCTTTCTATTTGTGAAATATTTTGTTAACTACCTCACATTTACCAATTGATTATGACTTAGGCAATTTTTGTAGAAAAATAGGATAAATGTTTGATTTGTCCCCTTTATCATTTTCAAAATAAAGAGCTGATTCCACAGCATCTTCCAAAAGTCTCCATTAGATTTTGTGCTTTGGATGTGAAGTGTAGTGGTGGGTATTAGTGGTGGGTTCCTTATGGAACCTAAAAAGAATTTTTTTTCTTAAATTATTTTATTGGTACATTGTAGGTATACAACAAAATTACATTTCTCATTGGGAATTGTACCTTTACATAATGCATCTTGGTTCTTATTTTATCCCCATTCCTAGCCCTCCCTTCACCCCCTCCACCCTTCCCTATTTACAAAGACTTTATTTCCGTTTTTTCCATTTCTCATCATTTTTCCTTTCCTTTCTTTCCTTTCCCCTGCCTCTCCCACTACCCCTACCACTTTGGACCTTTTCTTCCTGTTTTACATTACCGATTATTCATTCTAATCATTGGTACATTTTAGGTATACAATATAATGACACTCATCATTGGAAATCTGCACCTTTACATAGTCTCTCTTGGTTCTTATTTTTCACCCTTGCCTAGCCCTCTCTTCGACCCCTCCAGTCCTCCCTATTTACAAAGATTTTGTTCCTATTTTTCCATTTTCTCATATTAATCCCATTCCCTTCTATCCTTTCCCCTAGCCCTCCCACTTCCTTCCCCTTTGCCCCTTTTCTTCCTATTTCACATTACCTATTATACATTTCAGTCCTTATTTACACTTTCAGTTTCTCACATCACAGAAACTATTTGGTATTTATACATGTGTGTCCCATTTATTTCAAATAAGAGTATGGCCTCAATGTGCATCCACTTAGCTATAAATGTCTCTAATTTCTCATTTTTTATGGCTGAGTAGTACTCCATTTTATAAAAACACCACATTTCTTTTATCCAGTCTCCAGTTGATGGGCCTTTGGGCAGTTTCCAAGTTTTAGCTATCACAAAAGTGCTGCTATGAACATGGGTGCACATATATCACCATGGTATGATTCTAATAATTCTTTGGGAAAGATCCCCAGCAGTGTTATAGTGGGGTCAAATGGGACTTCCAGCCCTAGCTCTTTGAGGTATCTCCATACTGATTTCCACAGTGGTTGCACCAGTCTACACTCCCACCAGCAGTGGAGCAGGGTTCCTCTTTCCCCACAGCCCCACCAGCATTTGTTATTGGTTGATTTCATGATAGCTGCCATTCTTTCTGGAGTGAGGTGGGATCTCAGCCTTGTTTTTATTTGCATCTCTCGAATGATTAGTGATGTTGAACATTTTTTCATGTATTTATTTGCTATTTCTACTTCTTTGTCTGAGAAATGTCTGTTCATTTCAGATGCCCATTTTCAGATTGGGTCTTTAAATTTGGGAGGTCTGATCTTTTTAAGTTCTTTATAGGTTCGAGATAGTAGACCTTTGTCTGAGGAAAAGCAGTTGAAGATTTTTTCCCACATTGTGGATTGTCTCTTCACACTGCTGGTGGTTTCTCTTGCTGTGCAGAAGCTTTATTAAAAAGCTTATTAAAAGAAGAGATCCCACTTGTTGATTGTTTGTGTTAGTTCATGGGCAACTGAGGTTTTGTTCATAAAATCTTTTCCTACACCAATGTCTTCAAGAGTTCTACCTAACCTCTGTTCCAACTGGTTCAGAGTTTCTATTTTAATATTTAGATCTTTAATCCATTTCGATTTTAGTTTAGTGCATGGCGAGAGATATAGTTCTAGTTTTAATCTATCTCTTTGAGACACATCCTTACAGACATAGCATATGTATTAACCTCAGCATTCTGTGGCCTAGGCAAGTTGACCCATAACATTGAACATTACGAGAAGATTTTCTGTTGTCCTAAAATATCTAACAACACAAACAGATGGTTTTGAACACTGAACACTGGAAAAATAATGATGTCTGTTGAATCAGCGTTTAGTGAATAATTATATTACCCCATACCTTGCTATAATATATAGTTGAAAAATTCTAAAACAAAACATTTAAAAATGATAAAAAATGTTTCAAGACTTAAATTGAGTAAGTACTAGCTACTCAAAAACTAAAATCTTGAAAGGTCACATCTTGGGTTTCTGAGTTGATCAACAATACTATACCACATACAGAACTAAGAAAAACATTTATGTAATGGTTTTATTATGTTTTCTATTAGTTGAAAAAAGTCAAATAATTAACGTAATGGACAGCATGATTAATTACATACAATTTAGGCTTCTTATCTGGTCTTTTTTTTTCTATTTGTCATTACTGTTCCAAATTTCCTTTGTAATCCTGAAAAAATATATACTTTTTTAGAGTACCTAGAGAGTATTACACAGAAAACTTAATTTTTTACTGTTATTATTTCTTTTGAAATTTCCACCCAACTCCTCTATTTATGGAGAAGAAAATGTTTGAGGTATATCTTATCTTTTATTGGTACCTCTTTCTCTGGTTGACTTCCATTTCATATTTTAAACCTGTCATGAAGTTTTTAAATATTATTGTAAGTTCTGCAATTGAATGTTCTCTAAGTTAAGAGAATTGTGATTACATACAACTCTAAACAAATCCTTAGAATTAGTTCAGACTATTTCAGATTTGCCTGTTAATATTTTCTTTGGATTCCTATTTTTTGTTACGATCTTTTCTTTAATTTTAGTCTTTGGATTGATAGAAAGTTGACCTACTTTTTCATTTTCATAGATTATTTAATTTAAAAGACTTTCACAAAATGTATTTGCTTCTTTACCGTGTCTTTTCATCAAAATACTCATCACTGTAATAGGTGTTAATTGTCTAAAAATTTTTGTCTTGTATACTGTCATTCTTAAGGTTTGTCTTGAGTCAGTATTTTTTTTCCTCCTTGAGCATGATCTGAGTCTGATTTTTAAGTATTAGATTGCTGCTGTTCAGAGCAACCTGGAAAATATTCACACAGCAGATCTATATGGAACGTCTGTACAGAGTGATTACTCAGGATTTTTTATTTTATTATTTCATTGACATTATTTCCCACAGTGACTGCTTAAAGTTTCAGTGTAATTAATCCAGACAAACAGTAGTCAACTGACAATATCAATAATTGTAATCCGTGCATTTCTATGTTTTTCAATTGTTAGTGCTTTTTAGTCTTGAATTGCATTTTAGATTTTGTTGTCCTATTTCAAGATTTGAAAATGATTAATAACATTTTTGCTCCTTGTTTTTGATACTTTTGTTTGATATATTTACTTCATTACTTTCTCTTCTAATTTTTAAAACATCCTTTTTTAGACCCTTTTTAAATGTAACGTAATAAAATTCACTCACAGTTGGAAGGGTAAGTAGAAGTTCTTTTAACCTGAACTAACCTCAAGACATATATTTGACAAGCAAGGAAAACTAATGTTTAGAATCTTTCTGAGCTTACATTCTCTCCATTTATTAAGGATTAGAAAACAGTCCTGAACTGTATTTTGTCATACTTAAAGCTTCAGAAGCTTCTAATAAAGGGCATCATTAGATAAGTCTTAGATGTCATTATCTCATAAGGAATATTTTTAAAGGATGTTTCTATTCTGTTGTGTAGATAGCAACCTGTTTAAAAGTGAGCAGAACTTAAGTTTAAATAATATCGATATTCTACATTTTTCTACAATTACTACAAAATGATTTCTTACTGAATAAGTACATTTGATTTTAACTAACTCTGCAATCTAATAGGTAATACAAATTTGAATCTATAATTAAATATAAATTTAATTGTTTTAATTATTTTAAAATTGTCTTGAAATGCTGCAGAAAATGCTATGAGTGTTCTCTCAGCTTGCATTTCCCCTCAGTCTAACTTGGACACGAAGTAGAGAGAATTCTCAAACAAGTTTATGGATTCCTGTGTCACTTTGCCTAGCACCGTTTTCTGGCTTTTCCAGTCTTCAAGGCTGAGGCAAAGAATAGCTAGAATTGCCAGGGACTAATACCACAGAAGATTTCCTCAACTTAGGAAGGACAGGAAGATAAATACTCTTGAGTTTCTTGCCTGTTACTAGGTAACCTAAGTAATAAATTGCATTTTAGTGGTTGTCCTACTTACCCTTTGGGAACCAGAACAACAACTGCCATTGCTTATGCAAGATTGAGAAATTGAAAATCACCATTATCAGTTATGTAATTAAACCACAGAAGATCTTCTGGCTTGCACACATATCCTTTGCTCAGATTCTTGCTGGTTTTCACTGGGCTGTCATCTTAAGAAATCAACCAGCACAGGTCTTGTATCTTTCTGATAACTTACACTAAAATCTTTTCATTTTTTTTTTAAGTAATAAATACTATACATGCCATTCTATAATGATAAACCATTTCAAAATTGTATTGTTCCCCCTTGTCACTATAATTATATAAAATTTGTTTATATAATAGCTGGTTTCTTTATTTGAAGAAAAGATGTTTTTTATGGCAACCATAATTCTTCAGTAAAATTCTTGATCCTAAGTTATCACCAAAGGATGTACTATTTAGGAGAAATGACACTAAGACAAGTGTATTGTAAAATATATTAATATAATATTACACATCAATTACTATTGTATGTAGTATTATCATAAATTTGAGACATAAGAGAAAAAATAATGGAACTGTAGGATCATGCAGCTCTAGTGTAAGTCTTTACTTCTTTTCAGGTGAATATCTGGAGTTCATAGAGATTAGTTAAGCACTATGCATGAGATCACAACCCACAAGCTAGCAGTCGAGACTCTTCTCCACAATGCTCTATCAGTGATCTCTTTTAGTTGTGCTCAGATATACTCTTTTTGACTACATCTATGATAATAAGTTTTTTTAAGGAAGTTTACTGGGTTAAGGTTATAAAATCTATGACTTAACAATGAGGATATAAATTTTCTTGAACATAAAGAATCTTGATGTTTACTAGAGACTGAATTGTATCTCCTCAAACTGTGTATGTTGAAGTCTTATTCCCAGAGTCTTTCTCACTAGTGATAAGGTCTTTAGAAAAGCATTAAAGTTAAATGAGTAATATGAGTAGGCCCTAAAGTAGCATCACTGTGGTATTAGAAAAGCAGGACAATCTCTAGTTCTCTGTCTCTTTCCACAGAGAGGCCCCTCACCAGACCTCTACCATGCTGCCACCCCGATCTTGGACTTCTGATGTCTAGAATTGTGAGAAAATAAATTTCTGTTATGAAGACACCTAGTCTATGGTCCTCTGTGACACCATACGCCTTAGTTCTCTCTCTTCGATGTTCAACCCCATTCCTGTGTCCCTTACATTAATTCTAATAAAATCTATAACATTTGCCACTGACAGACCATCTAAGACTGATATCACATGAGTATCTTCATTTCTTTGGATATCCCAGAAAATGTCTTAGCAGATAATCCATCTGCTCCTCAAGGGACCTGAAGCCCCTTTATAATATGATTCCCATGGGGAAATTCAGAAGAGTACCAAGAGGGGATATATATATATATATATGTATATATATATATATATATAAAATTTATTTTAAGTCAGGAGGATGACCTCTTCCATAAAAATATCCAGCCTTTCTTGGGGACTTATCTCTAGCACTTGCTCAAGGTGATATTTTTTTTCTTGTTCTTTCCTTGGCACATACAGTGTTACAGTTGGACAGTGGGCTTATTCTGCAGACCACACATCTGAATCCTAGCTCATTCCTCAATTCCCCCTCTCCATCTTTCTTTCAGTTAATCAACTCTATACTTCATCAATAAAAATCCCACACTTTTCTATTCTTATACAAAGTTGTTCATTGTCCAAAGCTCAGCAAGCGCTACTGTGCCCCTTAGAAAGAAATTCTAATACCTTTAGCAAGAGGTATGCATTTGACATTTGACTTTCAAGGGTAATGATAAATGATGTGCTCCACCTTCTTGATAAATGGAGATGAAAGTAAGAGAAACACTTATTTCTACCTGGTGGCTTATTTTGTGTTATAGATTGAATTTTGCTCTTTCTCCTGAATCCTAATTTGCAGTCTTGACCTCTCTCCCACTAATTTGGAAATAAGCTACTTACAGCAGTAGTCAAGTTAAAACAAGCTCATTAGGGTGGGCCTAACTCTCTTTTTTAAAGGGGAAAATGAGAGGCAGAAAAGTACATAAGGAGAACACCATGGGAAGATACAGGCAGAATTTGGGACAATGTTCTTATCAGCCAAAAAATGCCAACAATTCCCATGAAAGAGCAATGGGGCAGAGGCTTCCTCACAGCCCTTAGAAGAAACCAGACCTGCCTGGATCCTGATCCTGACCTTCTAGCCTCAGGAACTGTGGGACAACAATGTTTGTTGTTTAAGGCACTTAGTGTGTGGCTGTCATGAAAGTCCTAAGAAAGGAAAACATTTTTTTTTATTACAGACCAAAGAACTTCTTGATGCAACATCATCAATACCCATACAACAAACACTGTGTTCTCATGTCCTGTTGACAAGAAGTTCCAGTTTTGTGCCCTGACAACCCTGTTTGATCTCATCACTTCCCTCTTACCTTTAATTTGGTCTAATTTTGCTGACTCCTCCCCGACTGTGGTGGTGGGTGGTCAGGGAAGACAGTGTGGAATTTGGAGAAAAGGGCTCAGGACCCTCTGCTGCAGGGACACTACCCCTTTCTTCCTGTGTTAGCTCACAGTGATCCTTTCCCAAGGCCGCAGTTTCTCAGTGGAAAACAAGAAAATAAGTTACATTTGGAGATGTGAGTTCGCAGTTACCAGCTGGAAATTGGAAGTAAAAGGAGGGAGATAATATAGAAATCCTAATGTTGAATGAAGATTTATAGAAATTCTCTGTATTCATTAAGGAAGACAGTTGAGGGGAGAACCCAATAAACCAGTATATGGAGGGCAAGAAAGATAATAAAATACAAACCCAAACTGACATTTATTATCCTCCTATTAAGTCTAGGCAGTATAAAGATAATAAGAGCTAACACTTCAGCGCTTACTAGATGTCAGACACCATTCTAAATACTTGTAAATATTATCTGAACTTTCTCAAAAGTATAATTGGAAAGTATTATAATCCCCATTTCTTTGATGAAGAAATTGAAGACCTAAGAGGTGAGTCCCTGAGCAGTAGAAGGCAGGGATGTAAGGCCAGGCCCTCTGGCTCTAATTCTTGTGCTCTTCATGACAACAGATTCCTCTTAGCAAGTAAACAACTCTGTGAGCTATATCCATGGGTAGGTTAGATGCACATGGCTTTATGTGTGGGACCACTGGTAATCTTCAGAAACACTCTACAATGCAGACAATAATAAAAGACTCACACAGAGTAATGGTTCATCAATTAAAATACAACAACAACAACAAAAACAGAACAGAAATAGTAAACAACACTGCTCAGTGCATGGAAAAACTGGCAGAATCCAAATGAAGATGTAGTTATATTAATAGAACCATGCCAGTGTTATTTCTTGGGTTTGAATATTGCACTATGATATGGTAAGGTGCCATCTGTGGAAAAACTAGATAAAAGGTCCACAGAATCTCCTTGTACTGTTTTTGCAACTTCTTGTGAATCTTAACTTACTTCAAGATAAAAGTTAGAATAAATACAATCTTTAAAAAGTAGTGCTTGATTATGACTGAGTTTTCTTTGGTTCTGAATACATACTTGTCCTGGAGGATGATACACTCAATTTTCAAGAGGCTTGGGAAAGGGCAATAAACAGGTTAGTCAAACAAGGGGAAAGGAGCAGATGTTAAATGGAAAAAAAATCCCATGAGAAATCATAAACATTATGTAAGATTTCTATGTAATTAAACACATAAAATGCATTCTCAGTGTATTCATAGTGACACTGTAAATGTGGGGAAGTACTGTAAACATATGTACTAAGGGAAAATTTCCATGCAGGGAGGTTATTATTGTTTGCACCAGGAATCACCTGGACCCTAGAAACCCTGATTTCACAGTTTTTGATATTTGTACTATACAAATCTGTCTGGTGGAACCAAAAGAGAGAACTGTCTTAAGAGTCACAGAATCAGAAGTTTTAGGGTTCAAAGAAACACTCAACAGCAAGAAACAAATGACACTTCTGACTAGTAAAATTAACAGCTTTCACAGACAAAGCTGCCTCATTGCGTGACACAGGCAAAAGTCAGTTTTGCAGTTTAAAAGGTCAACAAATGGTGTTGGCATGGCGACCTTCATTGTACTGTCTTTTGCAAAAAATCTGAAGGGCAAAAAGTAGACATTGGATAGAGTTGAAGAAGGGGTCAAAGGCTTTTACTAAAAGGGAGAGGTGCGGTAAGAAAGACTTCAGCCTGAGTCTGCCCCAAACTCAGAGGGACGAGATTTGGGGCATGGAAAGCTGGGACACTGGACTCTAAGCTGCTTTTAACCGTAACAGCTATTCAGTTTCCCTTGGCAACCTGGGAGGGCTTAACCCAGTGCCAGGCACATAGCATACCAGGAAGAAATATGTGAGTTTGGACTATGTTCGAAGCCGTAATAATATCACCCAGCTCACAATAAATATAGCTTTGTCATCATTTGAAACTTTGCCCATAAAGGGCCCTGGCTTAAAGAAGCTTGGAACGTTCAGCAGGGAAGGCTTCAATTTGAGTGTTGATCAGACTCAAATTTGTGAACTTTGGCAGGACCTGAGGAGATAGCTGCACACAGCAGTTGACATTTTAGGTTGCCTGATGTTTTTCTAGACAGCTGTCAAGATTGATAAAACCTGTCATGTTTTTCCAGGCTGTGCAGCCATTTAACAGCAAAAAGACACCACCATGGGAAGCAGTCAAGAGGCATACTAGTTTTGGAGATGGATGGGAGGATTCTTTGTTGTGCATCTCCTTACAACAATTTAAATTTTGATCCATTCCCTGGAGGCCTCCTCATCTACTCACCAAGGAGTCACTTTGGAACCTACTTCCAGGGCAAGTTCAGAGTGTTTGATCAGCTTTGTGCCACTTAGAGATCGAGAGATAAAAAGCCAGGAGTTCAGGTGTGGAAATACAAGGCAGTGTATTAGGTAAGACTTAACAGCAGGGCAATTCGGAATGCCCAAACGTACTTAAGTTTCAAGACCTATCGTACAAACGGTTTTATTTCCATTCAACTGTCAATAATAATAATGATTTTAAAATAGCTTCAAGGACAGAGCCAAGGACAGTGGGATTGAGGTGCCTAAAACAGATGGGAGTAAAAATTAGATAATGCGGCATTGCCAGTTTTGTTTTTTTTCTCTTTGCTTTGGAATGAGAAAAATTTTGTTTACCAGAGTTGTGCAAGTCCATTATTTTTGTTCAAATTTTTATTATTCAAGGAGAACAAGTCCCAAGAAATAATTTAATTAGCTCAAACAGAAAATATCTAATATGAAGGAAGAATATGTTTCACAAATAAGAAAGGCTCAAATCTATTTAACATTATAAAACAGCAAAGGTAAATGTGGGAAGAAATGGTTATGCAGCTGTAGACTGATGTGTAGAACTCTCCTCTACTACTGAATACATTTCTTATTCTCTCCCTCTCTCCTTTTCTCTGCTCTCTTTCTGCATATGTGTGCTTTTTATAACCTCTCAACTCTCATTCATTTTCATCATTACATAAATGTGTATGCACTGTTTTTATTTGCAATGCTTGTGATTTATTGTGTTTCCTGCATCTAAGGCTTCATGGAATTTGTCAAACCTGAAAAATTATCATCTATTATCCCTTTAAATTTTGCATTTTTACAATCCTTCTAGTCTCTAAATGTCGACCTCTGATTAGTAAAGTTACAAGTTTTCATATCTATCAGTTTCATATTTTTCATTTATCTGATCTTCTCTGAAACATACCACATTCATTTTTCCCAGCTTAGTCTTGCAGGTTTTTTTTTTTTAATTTTTTCAGCTACATAATCTCAATTCAGCAAAACTAGTTTATCTCTCTGTTTTGTAATTTTCCACTCTGAATTTTCGTTTGGTGAGCCTTAACATGGAACACTTGAGGGACATAGATTCTGATGTATTTCTCTAAGAAGAATTTGTTTTTTGTCTTTCTATTACCTACCCATTTGCTTGTCATCTTGAGATTATGAATATTCAGTGTCTTAGTTACTTTTCTCATTGCTGAGACAAAATATCCAACAGGGAAAGTTAAAAGAGGAAAGATTTGCCGTAGCTCACTGTTTGTAGAGGTTTCAGGCCATAGCCAGCTGGCTCCAAGCCAGGGTGGCATGGAAGAGGAGCATCAGAGAGGAAAAACAAGTCCTGGCCAGCAGAAGGGAGCAAAGCAGCAAAGTAGCAAGGTAGCAATAACTTGTTTCTGTTCCTATTGATTAGTGCCACCCACGCTCAGGGTGGGGCACCCTTAATTCCAGCAGCACACAGTTAATATCAGCTTCCTACATCAAATCCCAGCATCACATCCTCAATCCGACCATCATACAACCTGGAGCCAGCCATCTCCAAAAAGCCCCACCTAGGATCGCATGAGGAGGGAATGACATGGGGGAGCATCTAGATACAAGCCATTAACATTCAGGAAGGTGTTAATTTTCCTTTTAGCCAAATCACAAACTGAGAGAAAAATACTTTTTGTTAATGGCTAATTTTGCATATAAAATAATTTGTAGTCTACTCACTCACTGATAGTGCAGTAGTTCAAGTTCCCTGGGTGTGTGTGTATGTTTGGTGAAAGACAGGGGTACTAGGTCCAATTGTATAATTTGTTTAAATCAAAGGTGTTTATTTGTCCTCTGTATAGACATTGAATCCAAATTTCCATTTATAGAATTGACAAATACCTCCAGAAAAACTGTAACTTTAGCCTCTGCTTTTTTTTTTTTGTCTTCATATTTGTCAGTCTAAGGATTTTGTTTTCTGTGTGGGGTATTAAAAAGATGTTTACTTGCTGCAAAACTGAAACTGTTCTAAAAAAATAAAATCTATTTAAAATGTTGACTATGTTTATCAATACTATTTGAAGAGCATATGTGTATATGTGTGTGTGTGTTGTCAAATTTGTTGAAGAATGCTATTTCTTAGAATAATTAGTTGGAGATTTTAATAAAATAGTAGTTTTTCAAAAGATTTAAAATAAAAAAATAGGAATTTGAAATACAGTACAAAATTAATTTTTATAGAAACCAAAATGAATAATAAGCCCTTTCTTTTCACTTAAGAGTCAAAAAATACTGAAGTGAGCTGTGATGCAATAAATGCATAGGTATACCTTTGAATACCTTATCTTAAAATTGGTTGAATAATAATTGACACATTTTATGATAAAATATTATCTAAATTAATTTTTAACACCTTTATATTTATCCTGCTGTTTTACTGTAAGTATTGAAATGGTCTGTTGGGTAGCTTAACTACTGTTGAAAACTTAATATTTACTGTAGGAACCAATACAATTTTCACCTTTGCTTCATATAAAACATTTCACTGTGAGTTCAGGAAAGCATTGTTTATCTTCAACCCATTACCAATAGGATTTCAGAAAGGACAAAAACAAAACTCTTTTTGGATTATAACTTTCTTTCTAATATTATAATATTAATTGTCCATCCAACATTCCTTTTGTACACTGTGAATAAACAGGAATAAACTGTGTTGTAATGCAGAAAGTATGGGAGTCTTTTCCCTTGAGGCACTGAATTAATTATCATAATTCATTGGCTGAGTGTGACATCTGTCAGTTCAGCAAAGACCTTGGAATAGTGGCCAAGTGAGAGAGAACTACTGTGTTTGAATTCCTTCTCACCAGATTGCAAAATTCATGCTGAGTGCTTTTAATGATAGAATGACAGCATTTTGCTAAGTTATTCTCCTCCAAATCCAGGAGTATGTGATAGTCTTACAGCTTACTTGATTCTGACAGTCCGGGAAGGTTTTAGTGGAGACAGCATTACCAGCAACACTTCACACTCAGAGTTTCCCTTTTTATCTATTCTTTCATATATTTGTTCATTCAAAATCTCTCTAATCCTTTCTACAGTTCAGAAATCATTCAAACAAATGGAAGAAACAGTGGAACAATTTCACTCGTGGGAGTGAATGAATTTTGAACTCACAATAGAGTGTTTTATACAACATATGGAGCATTTATAAATGGCTGGGCAAGGTGCTGGTGCTTTATACCCAATTACCCCATGAGACAGATAAAATAAAGTATTTTCTTCGTAAGGAGATGTCATTTTCTGTGTGCTAGTCAAATTTGGATAGGTTGAGATGTCACTTGGAGAGGAACTCAAACAGTACAGACTTTGCTTGATCATTAATAGCACTACTGTGATAGGCAGTGGATTGGGGTCGCTTGCTGTAGTTCCTCTCCAGCAGCCTGTAGTCCCTGCCCTGCTGTCCTGCCCCACAGCCTTACCCATTCCAGTGACTGAGAGTGTGGATTCTGGAGAAGGCAGGCCTGTGATCAAAACCCACATCTTCCATGTCAGCAAATTACTTACTCTCTCTGTGCTTCACTTTATTTTTAAATAAGATGAGAATATTCTGTAGCAATAGAGTTAGTGTGACATTAAAGGAGTTAATTGATTCCAGGGTCCAGAATGCAAAGTTATATACAGATGTCAGCTATTCTAACACCACCTTGTTTTATTTTATTTGCATGCTCATCTGGTCCATTTGGCACTTGAATTTGGGACCCTATTTTTAGGACTATGAAATTTAAAAAGGGATGAACCTGAGGAACAAGGGAGATGGTAAATACAGCAATGACAACAAAACTTGTAAAGAGAATCTTAAATACACACAAAAGAAGAATTTTTACTTCCTTTTTGAAATAAATCACCGATTTTTTTTTTGATGTAAAAAATGTGGATGTGGCCACATCTTCAACTGTGGGGAGGTTAGTCTAGGTTCAGGAAACATTTAAAATAAGAACATAATGGCCTAATAACTCACTGGTTCCTTCAGAAAATAATTTTTGAATACCTTCTAGGTGTTAGATCTTGAGGATACAAAGTTGAATGGCAATTTCTCTGCCATTTAAAAGTTCATATGCCATGAGTAGGGAAAGAAATGGATATATACCAGTACTGTGCTAAAGAAAAACAGGACAGTCTATTTAAGTCTGGTTAGGGGAAGACTCATCTTAGACGATTCTCAAATTCATTCATTCAAACTTGCTCTTTGGAAATAAAAATTATGCAGGTAAAACACATGGAAAAAGAGGCAAGGATAATCCAAATAGAACAGAATAGAATATTTAAAAATCTTTCAGAATTATAAACAGAATAGTAAATTTTGGAATGACAATAGATATGTGAACTATGTGAATTAGAGCAATTTTTTTGCATGTGTCAATGACAAATCCTCACTTTACAGTTCCTTACTCTTTCTTTAAAAATAATTCTTCATAGCAGTCCAATATGATAGAAAATAATATTCTCCAAATGACCAGATGTGCACAATGAGGTTCAGAGAATTGAACAGAGTGGATTATATTATTGATAAATGGTAGAAACTTTCAAACACATTGTAAAAATACAGGGAGCAGGTACAATGTGATGAGGTTCATTTGACCCAGATTAAATATCATAATGAAAATGTTGGATAATAACAGGAAAAGTTTGCCCTGGCTGATACAAATGTCAAAAGAAAGGGAGATCATTTGCTTAAAGCAAAAGAGATAATCTAAATGACTAATCAGTTTCACTGCCTCAGGTATCATTTTTTAGACTCAGCTTCTTGATCTTTCACAAGAATCTGTGGACCTTGGTAGAATCCTTGTCCTGTCCCAGACTCAATGTTGAAATGGGAAAGGTTGAATTCACCACAAATGTATATTATTTTATAACTTTCCTCTACTGAAAGCACAGATTACAGAAGACTGCCCAAATCATTTTAATGATTTCTCCCCCCTCATATATACACACAGATATATTAATTTTCCTTTAAAGTTAAAAATAGATTTACAATTAAGTGTTAAAAACAGTTTGCATTATCTTAAAAGTTTTCCAATCTTTTACTTATGCAAGGAAAAATTTCAAAGCAGATTAAAAATGCTTATACAATTTAGTTACAATATTTAAAGACATTTAAAAAGATTTGGAAAAATAGTTGGTTTTGGGTAAATTTCCTCCACCTCCCCTACTCCCATATCTAGTAAAATAGGACACGTAGTTCTTTTTCTCACATATTATTTTATATACTTAGAGGAAATTGCCCCCAAACTTAAATGAATTTGACAAATGGATTTAGCAAATGAACAGATGCATTTAAAATATAACAGATGGGTCTCTGTTTTCTTAGGTGAGGTGATCTATATCCATTTTATCAAGTTACAAGGGTGAATGAATCTGAAGCTCAAATGATATACAAAAAATTAGAAAATATTGATGGCTTTGTGCCATAAATTAAATGAACCTTAATTTTTATTAAAATTGAAATATACATTTGAGGAACTTGAAAATGTTTCCTTTACTGGTAAGAATGACATTAAATATGGAAAGCAAGCATTTCAAATCAATTGATATTTTCAAAACACCTCCTCAATTTTGAGAAGATAAATTTAGATTTGGCAGAATTCTTTAAAAATATGGCACTCTTGTAGAGTTAGGAGAGAATTATTTGGGAACATAAAATGAAGACAATCAACCTAGAAAACAGGTCAATGTGGTTAAGTGCCTTGAATAAAAGCAATAGCAGACGTTGGTCTATAACCAAAGTCTTGTCAATTATTTGAGGATATTAACTCTTTGATTATGTCTTCCTTCAAATAAGATTAGTTAGTATAAATGACTAATAGTACTTCAGCTAGTAGTAAATGGTAGCTATGAAACTTCACCTGTAGTGCCTATAATACCAGAATTTCAGTTCTCCATATTCCCTCCTTCTCAAACAATGCTTATTGAAGAAAATGAATCTATGGGTCTCCTGTTTACTAATTTCCCAGGTTTATTTTTCATTTTTCCATTTTATTTTGAGAAGCTTTCATTCTATCCTTAAATACCAATAATGTCACAATCCAAAGCATAACACTAATTTGAGCTCTTAAAAATCAACTTCAGAAATATGCAAAACACTAATAACCGTATGAGACTTAAAGATTTGGACGGGGGATTTAGCTCAGTGGTTTCGCCGCCTGCTGTGCAAGCTCAAGGACCTGAGTTCAATCTCCGGTACAAAAAAAAAAAAAAAAAAAAAAATTGGACAGTAACATTTTTCTTCATTTATGTTTAATTTATATCTGAGCTTTTATGGCAGTTATGGTTTCTGTCAGCAGTATAAATAAAATACCTAAACTTCATAAAATCAAACTTACCTGCCAGGGGAGGAGTCCGAATCTCAAAGGTGGCTTTCCCAGTGTGATGTTCATTTTTGGAGCCTGGATATGCCGACCTCCATAGTTTCCCTAAATGAGGGAAGCTTTTCAGCATAATCACTGATAATGTGAGATTGTGCTCAGCCTGTCCCTTTCTAACAAGAAAGCTTGAAGGTATATTTGTGGGACTGTGAAGCATTGTGCATGTGGCGATTTGATTCGTATTCACATTTATAAAGTTTTTTCTTGTGAGGATTTCAGATTATTAATTTTGTCACTGCCTAGCAGGGGGTTCATACTTTAGAAATAATGAAATTTAGAACTAAAGGACAAAGCTAGGTTAAGTAGTCCCCACCAAGTGTTCTAGCACTCTAGGAGTCTGCAGTAGGAGGATTGAAAGATCCAGCCCAGTCTGGGCAACGTATAATCTTAGTGAGACCTTGTATCTAAACAATAAATTTAAAAGAGGAGAGGGGGACAGGGGATGTTAGATAACTGTGAAATCCCTGAGTTTGATCCTCAGTACCAGAAATAAAATAAATAAAATTCATTAAATATATGAGTATCAATATTTTTACTAAATGGTTGTCTAAATATATTAAAACTTGAATGTAGAAGATTTCTTGGTTGACTTTTCTATGAATTAGAGTAAAATAAATAACAAACCACATATCTCAGTGTCTTAGTAAATAACAATGTTATGGTCATATATTATTTTGAAAAAACAATCCCATCATTTTAAACATATCTCAGATGCTGATATCTGTCCTCTACGTGGAACTGATCTGTATAGTTTAGTGGAAGCTAGAGGATCTAGAATTGTGTATTTCCTATTTAGGCTGGTATAACAAAATACTATGAACAGGAATCTTGTTAAAAATAGAAATATATTTCTCACCATTCTGGAGCCTGGAAAGTCCAAATGAAAATAGCTGTGGACTTCATATTTGGTAAGGGTCTGGTACATAGATGGCTGTCTTTGTGCTTTATATGTCAGAAAGGGAGAGGGAGTTTTATGGGATCTCTTATATAAAGGCACTAACCCCATTCACAAAGGTTCTATGACAGTGACCTAATTACCTTCCAATGGCCACACCACCTATACCTTGGCCACTAGGTTTCACAACTTGAACTTTGTTCAGAAACAAATAAATGGTCTGCTCATAGTTTCTGGCCTGCTTTTGGTCATCAGCTGGAGTATTCCATCTTTCATCACTGTGACCTTTCTGTGCATGTCCTCTCTCCTTATTCAGCAGCCTAGCTCATGCTTCTTTGCATGACTCTTAGCTTTCTTTTGGACTAAAGCAGAGCCCACGGGTCTCCTAAACTTTAGTCTGAAAGTCATTTGCTTTGGATTGACCTAGAGACCCACATACTCGATTGAGACTTACATGTGGAGAAACCAGATTCTAACTCTTGATGGGAGTAGTGACAGAGTCATGTTACAAAAACCATAATAGAACATGAGAAATAAAGAAACTTCTCAATTCAATAATCTGTGTTCTCCGATTAGAAATTAAGAAAAGAAGAATACAACACAACAGAAAGCACAAAACAACAAAATTCAGAGAAGGAAAGAATACATTGAAAGTATGAAAGCAATAGAAAAAAATGAATGAAACAAAGAAGTTGTCTTTTGAAAACATCAATAAGATCGACAAATTTCTAGCAAGCTGAAAAAAATAAAACAGAAAATTGACACAAATTGTTAATAATAGGAACGAATAAGGAAGAAAGACCACATATCCATGGTCATTAAAAAATAAAAGTAAATATAACAAATAACTTTCAATTGATAAATTTGACAAGTTAGAAGTAATAGACAAATTAATTGAAGCCTGTTGTATCAATACTAAATCAAGATGAGCTAGATAATTTGAATACTCGTATTATTGCAAAACTGGAAATTTTAAAAGTTACTCAAAACTAATCTCTAGGCTGAGATATTTTCATGAGTGAATTCTATCAAATATTTACAGAATTATCAAAATACTTTACAAAATATTTTTCCAGAAAATATCAGAATAAAGAATAATTCTCAGTTCATTTTATGAGGCCAGAATTGTCTAGTACAACACACAGACAAGTACAAAAAGTACAAAACGTAGATCAATAACTGCCACTAATTGAGGTACAAGAATCCTTTTAAAATTAGCAAACAAAATCTGACAACATACAAAACACTATAGCCAGTTTATTTCAGTCATGAAAAACTGGTTTGACATCCCTAATCAATGTAGTCACATATGTCAATAACCTAAAGGAGAAAACTTATAACAGTTTCCCACACCCAAATATAGTAAAAACACTCAAAATGTTATAAATGGAAAAGTATTATCTCAACTTGATAAAGAGCGTCTACACAAAACTTACAGCTAGTAAGAGTGAAAAAAATGGATGCTTTTTTGTAAAATTAGTCATCAATCAAGGATGTCTTCTCATCCCTCTTCCTCTTCATAGTGTTAGCATTTCTGACCGTCTTGATAAAGCATTAAAAATAAATACTAAATCAAAGGAAGAGAAGAAATAAAACTACTTACAAATAAGTGATTATCTGCAAATTCCTTAGAAATAAACAAATTTAACTCCCAGAAGTAACAAGTGTGTTTAGCAATTTGTAGAATATATTATTCATAGGCAAAAATCAGAGTCATTTATATACACAGTGAAAACATGAGAACCAAAATGTAAAATGCAATACATGAGAATATGACATATTTAAGTATTGTATATATTTGATAAAGCATGCATAAAATCTATGTATATAAAAATTACAAAACTACTGGTGGAAGAACTGATTGGTACTTTTTAGGTATACAATATAAGGACATTCATCATCAGAAATTTGTACCTTTACATAATATACCTTGTCTTATTTTTCTCCATTCCCCTGCCCTCCCTTCAACCCTTCCACCACTCTTAAAAATAAAAAACCAACATATTTTGCTTATGAATTAGGAGTCTCAACATAATAAAAATATCAATTCTTTCTTTATATTTATCTATAAGTTTGATACAATTCCAATCAAAATTCCAGCAAGAATTTTTATAGACAGGGACAAGCTGATTCTAAAATACTTATAGAAAGGCACTAGCTTTGAAAGAACAACAACAATCTTGGCAAAGGAAAAAAAATATATAGTTGAAGGAATCACACTGTCTTTTATTAAGGCTTACTATGCTTTGAAAAACCGGTGATATTATTTGAGCTGTAGTCACCTAGATAAATGAGGGAAATTAGAGAGCTCAGGAACAGTCTCACATAAGACTGCTCAACTGATTTTATCAAATGGGGAAAATCTTTCAATGTTGAAAGGATAGCATGAGTAACAAATGGTGTGGGAGAAACAGAAAATCTATGAGTTAAAAAAGGAGGCTTTACCTAATTCTGAGGATTTACACTACAGCTAACTAAAAATTGATAAAAAATTAATCATAAAATTTAGAAAAAAATATGAGAAAATCTTTGAGACCAAAAATTAGGTGCGAGTTCTTGAATTTGACACCACAATCATTATCCATGCAAGAAAAAATTGATAAATTAGATCTGATTTGAAAATTGAAAACTACAAACTTTAAAATTGTAACTACAAACTTTATAAAGGCCTGATTAGGATTGAGAGAAAATCTACGGACTGAAGAAAACATTCGGAAAACTAAACAAAATTCTAATGCTTAGACTATATAGAGAAGGCTCAAAATTAAATAATAGCAGACGTTTTCCTGAAGCGAGTATACATATGGCAAATAAGCACTTGACAAATGTTCAATATCATTAGCCATCAGGAAAATGCAAAGCAAAGCCACAATTAGCCATCGCTGCGTATCTATCAGAACGATAATGGTAACATCAAATCTTTGTGAGAATTTATGTTTCATCTTTCAAATTACATATGGGAAGTTTCAAATTTTTTTCTTTTTCTTCTTCTTCTTTTTTTTTTGGCCTTTTTTTGTTCTTGTTTCTTTTGATACCAGGAATGTAGATCAGGGTTTGTACTTGTCAGGTAAGCATTGTATTGTAAATTAGGTCCCCGCCCCTTCTTATTTTTGTGAAGTCCACAATGGAAATGGGCATGCAGGCATGATTGGGAGAGATTCTCATACAGTCATGATTTAAGCTTTGTCCTACTTGAGATTCCATTATTTTTAACAAAAACTTATTTTAATATATTATTATTGGTGCTTATTAATTTTCCAAAATAATGGGTCTTAATGTTAACACAGAGTTTCAACCTGAGCAATTGTATGTGTATGACAGTGCTCAGGGATTTCCACAGCCAGGTCAACATGTGCTCAAATTGGCTTTCCATTATTCCTATTATTTTGAGAAATATGGTTCTGTACCTAAGGTAATAATAATGTTGTCTGATGACTTAACAATTTTATTGTCTAAAAGTTACTTCCAAATTTTGTCAAGATTTGTCAAAATGCAAAGTTCAAATAGCTGACACATTAAGATTTATCATCTAAGTTTAATGTAGTATTAAAATGTTTGCTTTTTACCAGTATAGTTTTTGGCTAGTACATTGACTGTAGTCCACCTGCCTTTGGCAAGAACTTTATTGTTTTGCCAATACGTAACTGAAAAGAAGAAAGTGTAATAAAATCTTGATGTGATACAGAAGCTAAAGATATCAGAAGTTGTGGTGGGCAGAGAGTTTTCTCTCCATAATAGTACTGGACAAATATACTGGAGTTCTTTCCTGTGTGTGTGTGTGTGTGTGTGTGTGTGTGTGTATCTGTGTGTGATTGGGCCAGTAATAGTTTACCCTAGGTATATCTACCATTTCCTACCTTGTGTCCAACATTATTACCGTCACCTCAAGAAGCTAATAAAAATAATTTTCATGTTTTTGAACAAGAAATAGTAATCTAAAAATTAGAATTATGAAATTATAATATATTATTGCATTAGAGTATTGAAACAGAAGCTGTTAATTTATAAACAAGACAAACGTGATTTTCTAGAGGGAAACAGTTAACTGTTGCATTACATACTCAACAATCGTTGCTTGCGAGCCTAGATCTAATGTGCTATTTATGTAACTCGGAGTTAAGTTTGCATTCACATTTTAGGCCCTAGTAATTTAATATATCTATTTCCTGCGCTTAAATATAATTACATGATTGAGTGCTTCTCAGTCTTTTCTTCATTATAAACAAATATAAGATATTTACATAATTTGAAACTAAAATAAATCCCATCCAAAAGGTTATGAGGTGAAAATGGTGGTACTTAAATGAAATTTTAATAATTTTTCATTCATGTAGAATATCTTATCATCATTGAAATTTACAGTTATAAGTCACAAAGTCAGACAACACTTCAAGACCCAAAATACAAACCCCAAGTAAACACTTAAGCCAGCTGGGCATCTTCCCAAAAGAATTAAAAGAATCACACCACAGCGATATATGTGCACCCATGTTTATAGCGGCACAGTTTGTAATAGCTAAAGCTTGGAAACAGCCCAAGTGCCCATCAACTGGAGACTGGATATAGAAGATGTGGTTTTTTTGTTTTTTTTTTTATAAAATGGAGTACTACTCAGCCATAAAGAATGAGAAACTAGAGAGATTTATAGTTAAATGGTGGCATATCGAGGCCATACTCTTAAGTGAAATAAATAGGACACACATGTGTAAATACAGAATAGTTTCTCTACTGTGAGAAACTGAGAGTGTATATAAAGATTAAAATGTTTAAAATGAATAATTGATAATTTGAATTAGGAGGAAAAGGTCCAAAGGGGTAGGAGAAGTGGGAGGGGAAGGGGAAAGGAAAAAAGGGAAAGGAAAAATTATGAGAAAAGAAAAAAATGGAAACAAAGTCTATGTAAATAGGGAAGGGGGGAGGGGTGAAGGGCGCACAGGTAATGGGGAAAAAATAAGAACCAAGATACATCATGTACAGGTACAAACACTCAATGATAAATGTAAATGTATTGTATACCTAAAATGTACAAATAGAAGATTTTAAGCAAAAAACAAACAAACAAAAACCCCACACAAGCCAATAGTTTTGGAAAAAATCTAATATATACCTAGTTTCAATGTATGACAATTTAACATTAATTCTTGAGACTCAAATCTAGAGAAAAAACTTTCCTCTAGGAAAAATAATTGATAGTACTTAGCTTTGGCTTTTCTTCCAAGACTGTTCTTTTCCTAACTTATAATGCCACAGTGAAGTATACACAAAGAAAAATAGACAGGTAAAAAGTAACAAACAATATGCTAATGCCTACCTTTTCAATATGTACTTCACAAAATTGAATTTTGTTTTTAATACAGTAAGTAAATTTCTCCCTCCAAATCTTTCCCATTTCACATCTGTCTCCAGATTTCATTATGAAGAAGATATCAAAAGATAAACTAAGTGGTCACATATTTAATATAATTTGAGATCTGATATTGGAAGGCACTATGCTCATAATAAATGCTCCATCTGTCTTCTAGGGTCTCTAAAATTGCATTATTTCAGATATATTCTTTATTTACAGTCATCATGTTTCAAAATCACTTCAAAAATGCAATTAACACAGAAGGGGATTTTGGATAATTACTACTATATCTTTTCTTAGTTTAGTATCTACAACTTGGCATACATACTCTAAGCACTTTTACTAAAGCAAGTGACATCCCCAAACTCAGTATAGATGGAGTAGGAAAATGAATTCCTCCAATGAGAGTCTGAGTCAGAGCGAATGTTTTTTAATATTGCTCTATTATTTATAAACCATATTCTCTCTTTCTCTCTGTTTCTCTTTCTCCCCCTTCCTGCTTTCTTTCTTCAGAAGTGGGGATAGAGCCAATACCTTTTTAAGCATTCACAAAGTGTTAACATAAAAATAAAGGTGAATTTAACAACAAAATGAACCTCAAAAAATACCTCAAGAAGAGTCCTTACAGATCACTTTCTCTAACCACAAACCAATATTAAAGGATATGATTCAAAAAAAAGTTATAATGCAAAGAGAAAATCTATGGGACTATATACTTGAGAGTGTGGGATTTGAGTGGGAGAGAAACAAACTTAGAAGACCTCTAAGGCATTCAGGAAATAGTTGGTTTGTCAAACATATGAATCGTTCAGACTGAAACAGTTCTTTACCTAGAGTTAAACTCTACCGGTTCTCCACAAAAAGTCTTAGAACACTGGTATATGGGTTTTTGCTTTCTTCCTTTCTGAACTTTCTGGCAAGGAAAAGAATGGCTGTTTATGGTTTTTTGTTTTGTTTTGTTTTGTTTTTTTCAGTATTGGATCTTTGGCATCCACAGCCTAAGCTAGAAACACAGTGATTATTTTGAATAAAAGCAATAACAGGACACCATTCTGAAAAGACTGGCTAGATGCTCAGTGAATGTTTTCTTTTCTCCTAGGAAATAGTCCTCTTATCTGCAGTGTTTCAGTCTTCCTAGCTATTATGTGTGGCCATAGATGGTGCTGGCCATAGAATGCGGGTGGAAGTGGTGTCTGACATATCCAGAACTGTTCCTTGATATCCTCCTATGCAAGAGACTCTAACTCTGTTGTTGCACCCAATGGCCAGATCTGGTTAGTTTACTTTTATTCTTTTATTTCTGGCTTATAAACTGGAAAGGGCCACTAGACAAGCCACCAAATATATTTTTGTGTATAACCTTAATACATGGACCACTCTAATGATTGAGAACTTTTCTGCTTGCTAGAAAAATAGTTTTTGTTTAGTCTGAGAGACTTGCTGAAGAGAAGGAGTCTCTCAGAACTCTGGACATGGCTGGAAAGATAAGACACGCTAAGCACTGCTCTCATTCTGCCTTCTGTTCTCATGCTCCTAAGAGGATTACCTTGACATTCTTCTTAAAGAAAAAATGATTACTTAAGCTTTACAATTATTTTTCTTCTCATTTGTTTGGTTTTTTTTTACTTATTTGTTTTTTGATTGACTGATTGTCTGATCATTGAGACAATCATTAATTTCTGTCCTGTGTTAATGGTAGTAGTAAAAGTCATTTTATAAACTATTTTTAATTAACTACTGCAAATGATATGTCTGTAACTAGAAAGCATAAGTAGAAATGACAGTTTAATGATTTCTTGTTTCCAGAAGAAGATTTTAACTCAATAAATTGTCCACTCCATGAGCTGGTACTGTACAAAGGCACATTGTTCCTTCAGTACCTTCATTATGAGTTTATCTAATATTCAAAAACATCAAATTTAATGATTACTATTAAATTTCACAGTTGTAAAATTTTACACAATGTTAGATATCTGTTTCTCTTCTTTTTTTCTTCCTGACAGAGATTATCCCCCCATTCTATAGTCTACCAAAGTCAACATAAAGGAAGCATTCACAACAACTCAAATTTGTTGAAATGCTGACTATTATTTACTAAATAATATTTGTTCTTTCACTCTTTTCTTCATAGCATTGGAGAATTACAATGCTATGGAAATTTGCTTAAATTATGTCTACTTTTTTCTCAGTTCACTCACCAACATGATTTCAATTATACTGAGATTGAAAGATAGATTTTTCATTTTTATCAAATTTAAATTATCTCATCACCTGCACATCCAACAAAATCTAGTTTTGGAAACAACACACATGAGGAACTGAATGTTGCTGGGTGGTTTTCATAGTTCAATATTCTGATGTAAGCTATACAAAAGTAATTTCTTATCTCACAGATGATCATTAAGTAATGCTGAAAAGAATAACCTTTTATGAATATTACTTTTGTGTAATATCTTTGTTGTTTTAAAGAATAAAGTGATAACCTGAACAGTGATTGAATAAATGGGCTACATACAACATCTTTCTACTTATATTTGAAATTTTGAATAACAGTACCAGCTATTATTTAGTAACGGTTGGTTGGTTTGGGGCTATCTCTATTTCTGAGCACTCTTGCCAAAAGGTGTGAGCTGTGATTCCTGATTTATAGGTGATGTTATGAGCAAACAAGTGACTTCCTCAATGTTGCAGAGATAATAAATTGCTCTGCCAGGATTCAAACTCTATTTCTGTTCCCTTTCCCATACTACATGGAGAATATCTGACAAAACCATGCAAAGATAAGATGGCCAAAGTGCTTAGTTGGAACAGTGCTGATGTTTATTTGACTCTACATAGACTTCTTTCATAGAACCATGTGCAAAGTATATTTTTCTTTTAAAAAGCTTCAATTACCATATATTGTGGGTTTAAGTCAAACTGGCATATAAAGTGACCTGCATTTTTTTCTGTATAAACATTTCAATTTTGATTTAATGTCTAGATTTACTCATCCAGCTGCTACTTTAAGCAGTTGTAGCCCTGGGGAAGGGATCATGAGATTGTAGCTCTTTCCTGCAAGTTGCTCATTAGCCTCTGAGAGGAACTGGAAAGGTAAGCAGAGGACTGTGTGGAAGGCATAAACAGCTTTCAGTTGGCTTCTCATTACCATAGCATGTTAGACTTAGAAAGATGTAGATCAGTTTCTCTGATTTTATTGTAGGGAGAAATTTCAGGCAGTGAACAAGGCATTATACAAAAGATGGTGCACTTTTGTAGTAAACTCAGGTTGTTGGACTCCTAGTGAAATTTTCTTTCCATTCCCCATTGAGATATTTGCTTTCAAGAAACTATGGCAAGGTCTTGACCGTCATCTGTGAATTGCTCCATTCTTCTACATGTGGTTCACGATCAGTGAGATTCGTGTTCACTAAGAGAAGTATTGCAACTGAAAATAAGATGGACAGTGTGATGGGCAGATATGTGTCTTATTTGGTTCATTTCTTATTTTTGCCACAAGTCCTAGCATTTTTCATAAATGAGTCATCAAATTCTTTGGTGATGGCCTTTGGGGGCCAAATCTTGGGAAATCTTTAGAGAACATCATTTGGAGACTTATGCAAGAGTTGGAGTCTTGCAGGATGTTCTGCTTTGTGATGTGGCAAGGATGAAGATTTTAAACCTGACATCTTAAGTTTAAACTGAGTGTATTAGTTAATATTTTAGTAAAACTTCATTCTGTGAGGTCTTATTTCAATTTTGATAAACTCAACAAATGAACCAAAATATTAAATCCCCATTCTTTTTTCATTAATAGTGATATAATATTAATATTAAGCATTAATGTATTGCTTCCTTCATTTTTTCCCCAAAGACATGCACATGTACATTGGTACACACATGTTCATATGCACATATTCACATGTAAGTTTTAAGGATTAATTATAAAATATATCAGGTCCAGCAATTGTAAAGGTATTCTCTGTAGATGACAAAATAAATTTGCATATTCTTTTCTGTGCTTCTTGCAACATTCAATTTCTTCCTTTATCAAATCCACATCTTTGAATAGGAGGAAAGTTTATCTTATCTTTGCAGTGTGCCTATTAATAAAATAATTGTCACAATAATAATTCTTTACACCACCACCTTGCATTCATAAAGAATATAAAACCCCCAAAAGCCTACAAAAAGAAAAGAAAAAGAGATGAGTCAGTGCCATATTTTAAATAGATTTTAGTAGAATTCAGTGACATTGCTGATCATTTTTCTTTCTGTGAAACATGAGCGGGTAACTATTGAATGAGCACAATGCAGCCTGTAGCTGCCTCTCGTGAAATTGCTAGTCAGTGTCAGCACATGTAACTGACAAAACATCTGAGGGAGGATTGAGCAAGAATCTTTTCAGGTTAAAAGTTTTCTATTTGTGGTTTTCCTGACTATGTTTGTTAACAGTAACTGTCTATTCTCTACTGTTCATCTTTAATGAGTTCCTTAAAAATGGGGGCACTAACTGCTGTAGGGCTTATTCCCATTTTGTTTACTCTAGGAAGAACAGTGAACAAAGTAGCCCTCCATTTCATTCAGGGGAAAGTTAAAACTGCATCATTCGAGCCAAGATAAAATAAAAGAGAAAACTAATGCTTTGGGGAAAATATGCAAGGAATTTTGGAAGTGGAAAATCATTTGATGCACTGTGCTATTTATTAGGAGGATTTCATCAATCCATAAAGTTTCAGTATGATATGTCTGTTCCTTGCTGTGTCACAATAAATGTTTTGGTGTCAGAGTATCTCTAGGAGAACACAAAATGGATTTTGTAATGATAAATACATTACATTTCTCCATACACCGCAAGAGTCAGGATCTCCTTTCCTTATTCCATTATATTAAACTCAGAGTTTAGGAGTTATCATATCTTAGTTCTATTTATAGTTTTAGTATTTGGAATACATTTTATAGGAAAGACTCAATATGTATATATCGAATAAGTGGAACTATTATTTGATTCTGGACTGAGGAAGTAGAATGGTTGCTGTCCCCAAATCAGCAAAACTTATTTGATAGAACATGCCTAAATTACTATGAATTAAATTTGTACATAGAATTTTATATTATAGAAAATATGTTTTTGTACTTGTGTACACATATGCACTTGGTTTGTGGGGCAGTTGTCAAATTTTCACAAATTGGTTGGCTTAAAGTAATAGGAAATAATTTTATCAAAATTCCAGAGGGCAGAAGTCTGAAACCAAAGTGTCAGTAGGGTCATTTGTCTTCTCCCTAGGTCCAGAAGGAATATTTCCCTCCTTCTTCCTAGCTTCCTAATGTTGTTGGAAGTCCTTGGCATTCCTGGACTTACAGATGCATTGTTCCAATTTCTGTCTGTTTTCACTTAGCTGTCTTCCCTGTTTGTGTCTCTATATTTCTGATTTTTCTTCTTATGAAGACATCTGCTATTGCACTAAGAGTAATCTTTATTAAGTATGACTTCATATTAACTATCTGTAGACTCAATTTTGAAATTGAGATTCTATGTAAACGGGGATTTTGCAAGGACAGTATGAAACTCAGAACATTTGGTTGAAATTATACACTTGCTTCTTCCCTTTACTGATTATGAGACCTTGGACAAGAGACTATATACCTTCAAACATCAGTTCCCTTAGATATATAAAAGGAGAACAATGTTTTTCCTCCTCATCTCAGGGAAGTATAATGAGGACAGCTAGAACTAATATGTTAATGCTTATATCACAACACCTGACACACTGAGTGAGCTCTACTAAACAACACTTCAAATTAATATAACACAGAGGTTAATAGGATTTTTATGATAATATCCTTCAGCACAGAACAGTGACAAAACGCTAAGGAAAAAAATTCCTAAACATGTTTTTATGAACACCAAAAAATGTAGAGTGGTTATCTCAAGTAAGATGTAAGAGTACAGCACAATAACTTCAGTACTTGTTCATAAATGTTCTTATTTGGTAACACATTGTTCTATCAGAATCACACCAAAATTCTTGTTATATAAATTAAAAACAGAGGAAGGAGCTATATGTCTGCTGTGCTCTATTGGGATGAAGAGATTGGGTAGGGAACACTGACTTACATTGCTCCAAAGGGCACAGATCAAAAACAATGAGCCCAAAAGAAGGATGAACTCTAACTTCTTCAAGGAGAACTTTTTGAAAATAAATTTCTCATAATCAGATGTGTGACAAGGTTTGTGTGGCTAGAATTGAAGGCTAAAAGCAGATACATTCACCTAATAGTGAAGAGACCAGTGAGTGCTTTAAATTCCTGTAATTTCAACAGCTTTGTGAGGGATTAATTTATGCAGTGTTTTAAACATTTTCCATGCATTTCACACAATCCTCACAACTTTCTGTACGATATACTATGAATTTCCCCATGTTCCCTCAAAAAGCAAACAGAAATGAAACAAATCAGGAGTGACAATTTGTATATAGTTGAAAAAAGCATTGTAAAGAGAATGTAACTATTCCCCATAGTTTTACCCAACATTTAAAAAAATTTATTAGAAAAATATCAATCTTTGTACTATCTGGCCTGTAAGGGACCCCAGATCTCCTTCCAACAGTATGAATCATGCTACCTTAAGGGTGAGTGTTACTCATCCAGAAGTAAATAGGAAAACCTTAGATAATTAGTTTAACTTACATTTCTTCTATCAATATTTGATAGGTTTTCAATATGCATTAGGCACTGAGTCAACATGACTTTTCTGAGCATTAGTTTTCAAGATAGACAGGTGATTAAGGCAACCATCATGTTTCCTAGCTCCTCCACTCCTTGACCGAAAACAAGATGGTACCCCTTTTCCTAGGCATACAAAAACCTAGAGACGAAATCATTGAAATGATGGAATTAATATGAATTCACTAAAACTATATGTAGGCATTAGTATTTCCACTTGTTATCAAATAGTTGGATTATTTTGAACATGTAAATTAAACATTTTACCACATATTATACTCTATGGACTGAGTCAAAAACTGGATTGTAAGAATTTTTTTTTCTTTTTTGGGAGGGCAAATTGTTAAGTTCTTTTCTCCTACTTAGTCCTATTTAAAATATTGATTAGAAACAAAAGGTAAACTAATGGTCAGGATTCATAGCATGTTTTAACTCTGAATATATCATGAAACAAATTGTCATGGTATTCAGAGTTGCAGCTGTTGGAAGGTGATTGGGCCATTAGGTGCTGTAATTGACTGCTGTTCCAGAAGTGGGCCAGGCAGGAAGAGGTAGCTCATTGGAGGCATAACCTGGAAGGGGTTATTTCCCTCCTGGAGTCCTCCTTCCTGGCTGCCATGGTGTGAGCATCTTTCTTTAGCCAGCCCCTTCTATCATGTTGCTTCTGCTTGGAGCCAGCAACCATGGATTGTAATCCAGAACCAAAGTAAATCTCTCTTTCTTTAAGCTGCAGGTGTCGGTTATTGTGTCTCTGTGACAAGAAAGTGCATGAGACACAAATAGTATGTTTTTAAACTGGTGAAAGTGACTTATCCAAAAGAATGGTGAGATTTAGCAAATGTGTTCCTCTATTTAAGTTGAAATATGTAAGCCGAAAGTAACAGCACATTTTGTTCTGTTACTAATCTTGCAATGCAATAAATCACAGGAGAGAAAAGTTTTATTTGTCTGATTTAATTGCTTTTGGGAAAATGGATGACCCTAAAGTTACCTGACTAATGGACAAGAATGGAGAGATAGAAGTGAATACTCCAGGAAAGGAGGGAATTACTATTGATGCAGTAAACAACTTACAATCCCAAGGATGGTTTGAGATACATTTTTATCTCTTGCAACTTCCTCCTAGGAATAAACTAAGTAACTAAAAGTGTATATCTACCCATCATATTCTTAATATTAATAATTTATTAACATTACCCTTTTGCCAGCACGAGCCTTTTCATAGAAAACTATGCCTACATTATGAAATTATTACTCTCTGCTACTAACAGAGAGACAGAAAATTTATGTTATTTTAATTTGATTTTTCATTGACATTTAACGAATGGGTATTTGTGTGTGTGTGTGTGTGTGTGTGTGTGTGTGTGTGTACAACATTGCTTACTTTAATTATTGGGAAGGAAAAAAGTGTTGGTAGAAGCTCTGCACACTGTATGTTCCATGAACAATTATTTAACCATTCAAATTATAAGAGAGAATGAGAAAATTTTTCAATTGAAAATATTCATGAGTTCCTGCCAAAGGCTTCTCTCTACTCAATATTTGGAGAACACAAGGATGAAGAAGACACAATCTTTGTCCCCCTGAAACTCAGTCAAGACAAGGAAATGTAGGCAGAAGCAAAGCATTTGAGACAGGCTTGCATTATATTAGGTAGCCAGGATAAGAGGGAACCTGAGATGGAAAGAGAGAGGGTGGCAGTGCACACTGAAACAAATTTCTCGAGTGACCTGATGATGAACCTGAGCAGTTGATGTTATTTGTTTACCGTTTTTTATAACCACAGATAGAAGAGAAGGAAATCAACATTTTAAAATTTACTTTTGCTATATTTCATCTGTATGAATTTCATCTGAAAAAGAGGATCGAAGGGAGGGATTTTCTAAAGATGGTGAAACATAAAATACTCCTGGACATTGTTCGAGACATTTCAATGGAAACGGTGCTTTTCAAAATGCATTCTTGCTTTCCTGCCTTTACAGGTGTGTTGAGGCCCACTATCTTATGTTCCCTTTAACTTTAAGGTTTCAGTGAGAGACTTCCAAACTGTGGGTGATAGTGAGAAATGGGGCCCAAGGCCTCCGTGGGAATCCTGGGTCTCCGGAATTTCACATCTCTAACTGGTGGTGGGGTAACCCGGCAGAGGGTGATGTGCAGCCTCTGGTGTGACCTGAAAGTGGGACGTGCAGTGGTACAGTGCCTTCCTTTACTGGGGGGACAACTTGTTCTTGCTTTCCGTACTGCTGAGTGTGTAAAAACACCACACAAGCACTGGGCCACAGGCACGGCCCAGCCAGTCTGAGTTTTCCCATTCCTCTGGTCATTTTTCAGATTAAATCTCAAGTTAAACAACTCTGGTCCACTGGTTGGCATGTCGCTTAGGAATAGAAACACAGAGCAAGGGCAGAGGGGTCAGCATGGAAATCACAAGTACTTCTTTGGGGATATTTGATTATTTGCATAGTTTGTCTTGTTTCTTTATTTCAATTATTATTTTTATAAGGGGGATTGAACTCAGGATCTTCACACTGCGTTACACCCCTGGCACTTTTTAATTTTTTATTTAGGGTCTTGCTAAGGTGCGCAGTTGCCCAGGCTGAGCCCAAACTTGTGTTCCCTTTTTGCCTCAGCCTCCTAGATAGCTGGGATTATGGGCCTACTCTTCTATGTTCCATTTTTTGCAACATTAGTAAAACAACAATAACTGGCTTTGAATTGTGATTACTATTACAATTCAAGCTTTGTTGGAAAAGTCTATTCCGTGGCAATCGTTTCTTGAGATAGGGTCTTGTTACATAATCCTGGCTGGACCTGAACTTGCTATACAGCACAGCCTGACCTTGAACTATCGATCCTCCTGCTTCAGCCTTCTGAGTGCTGGGATTAGAGGTGTGTGCCACATGCCCATCATAATGAAAATGAAAAGTGGGAAGCAGGACTTAGATCCCTATGCTTCTCAAATTATATAAGCTGAAGAACTATGGTTTATTTTTTCTTTTTAAATTCTCAATTCATCGGTGCCCTTACATTTGTAATATACCATAAAATTTACTAGAGCAACTAAAAGATATATGAAACATAACACCTCAACTTTTATTATTAGTTTTAACACACATGTATTCGTCTGTCAGGTTACAGTGAGGTTTCTGCCTGCTTACTTAAAATTCCTATACTTATTTGTCACATTTCAGAGGACAGTGCTAGCCAGAGGATCACATGTGAAGTAAGGTGAATTTAGAAGTTTCTCAAAGCAGTCAGAAAATCCCACTGTAAGTGACACAGTTAAAAAAAGTAAAAACTATACACAACACTTGCTTAGTCAGGACTACCACCATTTTCCTGCATTAAACCAAGCTGCTTTCTGATTTATTTAAAAGAAAGAAATTACATTTCAGGCACTGCTGTGGTTTGAATCTGCAATATCCGCTCATAGCATCATGAGCTCAGAGGCTGGATTTTAGGACTATGATGGGCTTATTGGGGCCCTATAACTGAATGTGTGTTTGTTGTAAGAGGCAGGTCCCTGAGGCTTGACCCTGAAGGGTGCTTCTCCTAGCTCCTCCGTTCTCTGCCTGCTTCAGAGCAGCTTTGCTCTGCTGGATTTCCATGTTCTGCTAGCTGTTCCTCATAGGATGAGTGGATTTCCTCTGCCCACACCCTTCCATGACTTTTCTGCTTAGAGCCTGTAGGTCATGGACTGAAATTTCCAAAACTGTGGATCAAAATAAACTTCTCCTTTTTGTTGTGGATGGCAGGAATTGTTTGTCAGCGAGGAGGAAAGTGAGTAATACAGGCACTAGGTTTGGGTTGATGGAACTCAGGATGAATACCACTATTCCTATTTTTGTATGATTGTTGTATGTGCACAAAGAATAGCCCAGGATCATAGGAGAAATTGAAATCTTAAAGAAATTTTTAAGTATCAAAAGAAGCATATACAGTATTCTAAAATGCTAGCAATTTCATCTAGTTGTTTCTAAATTCATCTTCATGAAATTCAACTGAGTGATACTAGTTCATCCTTTAGGCCTTTTTTTCTTCATCTATCTTTTCAGCCTCCAGTATTTCCCACTCTATGCCCTTCCCTTGCTCTGTTAGGTGAAATAAATTAGAGACATGAAAGAGCACATGATTTCTCTTCCATAAAAGCCCAAAGTACAAATAATTTAAAGAACAAAAACAAATAATGGATAATAGAAATTAGGAAAATAGATGTTTTGAAAATGGAAAAGGGATCTAGAGCTGGAGGGAGGAGGGTGAAGAGCAGGGGAAGAAAAGATTAAGATGTGGTATGGATGTGTCCCAACTCCTCACAATGAATGCGATCACTATGCACTGAAACATGTGCTAATAAAAATGTACAATAAAATAATTTATGTTGCTTCTTATTTGTTGATGAAGAAAATATTGCTAATCATTGTAATCTCTATTTTTCCTCCTTCCATCCCAATAGAATCTCTGATTTGTTTTCCTGAATAAATGATTGCTCAGAACAAAAATTTTGTCCTTAATTATCCTTTCCAATCAAGCATAACCTTGAGACAAATTGTAGACCATAAGATGTGAGCAGAAATGTGTTGGATCCAGGTGTGGGGAGCCAGAAAACCCAATTTAAAAGATTAGGGATAACACACTTTATTTTCTTCCTTGTCTCACATAATTTGTAGTACAATGAAGAACTACATCTTGTAATATTGGGAGCAGGAGTCACATATGGTAGAACCAAATGATAGATGAAGTAAGGGTCTCCAACATCCCTGAAATGTTCTATCTACCTGTCTCTTTGGGAAAATTTCCTTTAAAATTCTTGTCTTGAAAAAAACCTCCTGCCTGGTTTGGTTAACTATGACACAGAATCAAACTTCATCTTAAATGATAATAAAATTAATATTGGAAGCATGGTAAAAGTGAATTTTTGTAGCTCCTCAAACTTGATCTAAATAAAAGTAAATTAAATGTAAGAAGTAATTTCTCAGATACTCTAGCCATTTTTTATTTTTAAATTTTGAGACAGAATCTCACTAAGTCAAGTTACAGCTTAGTTTTGGGAACTTAGAGACCTGGTTAGCTCGAATTGAGGTCTTTCTGTCCTAGATTCCAGCTTGCTGGGGGTTATAAGAGTGTACCTATGCCTAGTTGTATATATATAAATATTTAAATAGATATATATTTATGGCTCATAACGACCTGGGGCTACTGATAACATTATTGGACAGTACAGAAAGTGTAGAACATTTCACATTCCACTGACAAGTTCTGTTTTGTTTTGATTTGTTTTGAGACAAGGTCTCTCTATGTAGAACTTAATATGTATCTGAGGCTGGCCTTAAACTTTCAGAGATCCTCCTGCCTCAGCCTCCTGAGTGCTGGAATTACAGTCACATGCCACCACAGAGGTTGTTAAAATTTCTATTGAACAGCACTGATCTCAAGGACAAGACCAAGATTAGTCTTCATCATAACAAATTGATATTTATTGAAATGTTTTCACTTATTAAAATACCTTGCATATTGACTTACCCAGAAAGGTAAAATAAATATGTGAAAAGAACAAAAAAACCCCAGAAAATTTCAAGGTAATTGCATATTAGAAGGGATAGTAAGCGTTCCTTGGAATGCATGAGAGCAGATCTCAAGTGTTGTCCAGGGCCTGACATATGTAATTCTGATGTCTTCCACCATCTAAGGTTTTCACACTGATTTATTTTAGTTGAAAATGGGCATAAAGGATCCCTTCAGGGAAAGAATGGGAAATGGAGATGAAATGCAAAAGTTAAAATACATATACAGGTGAACTATGGATTAGTGACATAAAATTTTGAAGGGCAACTTCATGCAACTGTCTTTGGGGTTGTGGGAAACATGCAAACTAATTTTATTAACAGTAGTATTACTTCCCTTACCTTTATTCTAAATTTTCTTCTTTCTTTCTTTCTTTCTTTCTTTTTTTCTTTTTTTCTTTCACCATATATTTTCATTTTCTGTAGAGTTCGTGAAGTACCTGAGTATTACAATATGGAGGAACTTCCAAATATTTTAACTACAAAGTGTTCTCCATTGGCAAAATCTTAAACCAGGCATGGTTGTACATGCTTGTTTATCCCTGCACTCAGGACTCTTGCACAGGAGGATTGCTGTGGGTTCAAGGCCAATCTGAATGCCAGCCTGAACTACATAGGGAGACCCTTTCTCAAAAGATGAAGAAAAAAAAAGGGAAAGATATATTCAAGGAAAGCAAATGTAACATAATAAAAGTTTGAAATTAATTTTTAAAAATCCATTAGCATGCTAACATTTGATTTATTTTTTTGCTTTTTTATGAGGGAGCTGTCTGAGATACTATTCCTTTCTCCATATTGAACAGTAGATATTCCATTTTTAAATGTGCATGTGTATTTCTTCTCATGAAGCTTCAAATTTAAAAAATTGAAAAAGAGAGTTTATTTTATGATATAAAACAATTTTCGAAACTGAAGTAACTTGTTTACTTAGAGTACTAAAATTTTTCCTACTCTTTTCACCTTATTGCAACGGCAATCAAGCCAAAGCTCATTCATATGGAAAAGTATTGGAAACAAATTACCACACATTATTAGTGGAATTACATGCAGAAAATTCTTACCAAGGTACATATTTTTGTATCAACAGTTCCAATAATTTTATGCCTTTTTTTTAAACAGAAGGTAGCACTTCTTTTTTTTTTTTTAAGAGTAGGAAAAATTTATTGGGAGAAAGAAAGCTTCTGTCTAAGAGAGACAGAAAGGGGACCAGAAGTGGGTTGCCAACCCACTCCACCTTTCAAAGATGTTTTATACAGCAAAGCCATGTGGTCAGGTGGGCATAATGTGGGACAAAACTATAAGACCCAATGGAAATTTATAAGGTGGGCATGAGGTGGGACAAAACCATGACCAACCAATAAGATTACAAGTACAGTCACCCAGGTAATATTGATTAAATGGGGATCAAATGGGGGAGCAAGTCAAGTTGCATGCTTACAAGGATTTTCAGTAAGGGTGGGTCAGGGATATTTCCTGGAGAGGCTGGGTTAAGAACTTCCCCCCCCTCCCCCACAACCCAGGTGATTGATACCTATTAGAATATCAGTCACTGCTATTCATCCTGCATGGGTGTGGTAGTTTCTCTCCTTTTAGAATGCTGGACTTCAGTGAATGTGTCTTCACTGTCCTCCATGATGGCTCCTCCTGGGATGGCCCTGTCTAACTGCCTACAAGATATCTAATTAACTTACCTATCTGAAATATTCCCCCCTCTGAAGAAGTACCCCTAACTGCTGTGGGAGGGCAAAGGGTGAAGACAGTTCTGGCTACTTCCAGTTGAAGAGGGTCGAAGTTGTGATAAACAGTTAGAGTTACACTACAGAGGGTCTATCTAAAGGCCCTCAATACGTGCCAGGCATTGTCATCTTGGTAGCTGTATAGCTTTGAGTCTGGAGGGGACAAAGCCAAAGAAACAATTAATACATGAACCAAATTATAAGGTCAGCAGGATTGCTATGAACATAGCCAACAAGGGTTTCCACTGGGAGTAACTAGTAATAGCCTCCCACAGAGGATAAGGAGAAGGTCCAGGGGACTTCAGAATCCAACATAGAAATTGGATTGTATAGTTTAGCAGTTATGAGCTGTTTACAAGGTCTATCTGGTGGATCCCGGTAAAAGAAGTCTAGCACATTTGTCATTAGTTCCATTTGTATGACTGCTTGGACTTCAGCAGCCTCTAGGAAAGAATAAACAAAACTTTTAAGGAATTAGAGCATGAAAAATCTAAGCATGAGCACACTAGAATGGAAGGGCAGGTTGGGGAGAAAGTCACACTTAGAAATTGCAATAGTGATTGCAGCCTGCTGGCTCTTAGATTCTTTCATTGATAAAGGTTATGTATAAGTCTGATACTTTAAGAAGATACAATTGGAAGAACAAATCTCTCTTAAGAAATTTAAAACTCTAGCTGAGCTCTTATAGATTTTACCACAGTTTTTCCTAATGATCCATAACCATCGTCAGCTACTGCTGTAGCTGGAAACTGCCAGAAGGGGTCAGTTACTGGAGCCCCTTTTTATATCTAGCTTTATTACTATGGCATTGTTTTATACTTCTTTTGGTTATTCTTTTTTGTTGGGTATTTAAGACCAAGTTAAAGTGAGACCTTTGTCAAATCAATATGAACTTCTTGGTATCTATCAAGGTCAGTTATGTCTCCTTGGGGATTACTTTGGAACCATACATAGAGCTTCTCAGCTCCTCTGTCAGCATCAGCTGTCAGGATTGGTCACGGCCTTGCTTGACCATGTTGCTTTCAGTGAAAGCGTGGGAGATATTTTTCCTCTTTGTGATCCTCCTTTGATACATGGTACATTTGCCCTCTGGTGCTCAGCAATCTCCATGCTCAGAAGGTTTAATTAGGTAGGCACATTCTGTGTTGCAACATCTCAGTGTTAGGTTACATTAAAACATGTCCTTAAATCTAGTCATCCTTCGGTGGAAATTCTACAGAGTTGGGAGGACTTCACCATTTGGCCACTATGCACACAGGACAGGGGCAAGTGGATTAGCCTTCCTCATATTCCACAAAAATAAATTTGAATATTTTGTCTTCTCTTGGTACCATGAAACTGAATTGAAATATTTTATAGACTGTATCTGGTATGCAGGAGTCACCAGTAAGAGCACAAACACAAAAATCAACATGAATCATGATGCAGAGATGGTAGGATCTAAAAAGGGAAAATCCTTGCGATATAAGGCATGTGTTTGAGAATTTTCATTTTGGCATGAACACATAGCCCAGAATTCTCTGAAGGCAATTTTGAGAAACAGTAGTCCTAGAAAATCTTAGAAGCGAAGAAGGGGGTTCCATGTTCAACAGCACTTTACAGATTTTGTCAGAGATAAAAAATAATTGAAGTATTATGCCAAAATATTCTGGATTTATTTGATTGAGTGGTCTTTTCATTATCTAATACATCTAGTGAAATGAGAACTTTCTATTAAGAAGAGTTTTATAGAACACAGTTTAGGAAACACTTCTATTTAACAGATTCTTATAAATGAAATTTTATCATGAATTTAAAAGATTTTTGAAAGAAGATGTAATACGTTAATTCAGCATACACCTTTACCCATAATGGACCTCGAGACAAAATCTGACAAGGAAAGTTTGGTGACTACTTCACATGTATGTGAGTGATATATACATATATTCACATTTCAAATATGTGTAGGTGTGCATAAACACATTTGTACATATGCACTCTATTAATTTAGTATTCATAGCCTTCCTTTCTCAAAATAATTCAGGGCAACTACCCTTTCTCAATGGTTCATTTATCTTCTGCACCATAATATCCATTGAAAACAGTAGTCATCACATCTAAAACTGCAATGTCATTGCACTACATTTCATACAGATATTTGTACAAACCCCTCTACTTGAGTGCAAGTGATGCCTATGCCTTGCTTCTAGCTCATGAAATATGGCCTGGTGAGGGGTTTCATTGATTTGATTCAGCTTTTAATAAGTTGATTTTGAGTCAATCATCTTGGGTAGGCATAGTCCAATGGAGTGAAAACCTTTAATAGCCTTGCCCTGGCACTCCTCCAGCAGGCAGATTGTCTGCCAACCTTTAAGAAGCAAGCCACCATGAACTCAGTAGCCAAAAAGAATTGAATTCTGTCAACCACCTAAATGACCTTGGAAGAAGCAATGAGCATCAGGTGACAACGTAGACATGACACATCCTTGACTGCATCGTTGGGAGACCAAGAACAGGGAACCAGTTTTTCTATGCCTGGATCCTTGAATTACAGAAGCTGTGGGACATAAATGCAGGGTGTCTTCTAAAACTAAGATGGTAGAAATCTATTACATAGCAATAGAAAATGAATACAATGGTAAACATGAGTCTGAACCCCAGCAGCCTGGTTTTCTGGCTTGAATTCCTAATCTCTGTGATATCCAGTAAGGCTTTCATTGGCATGCTTGGTGCTTGCTGTCCTATAGATATACAAATGTTTATAACGGCTTGACTTTTTTTGTCACATTACACTGGTGTAAAAGTGATATGTTCAGCAGACATTGTACTTTAAGTTTTGATTTTTCATCTTCCCTGCCTAGCAACATGCTATATGACACTTTCTTACAATGTTGAATAGTGGCCATAAACCGTGCTGCCTGTCAGCCATATGAACACAAGGTGAACAGCAGATGCCCTCCTATATAATGTGTTGTTCAGTGACATGTTCAGTAGGTTAGTTATATACAATACATTTTTAACCTGCCATGGATTTATTACTTTGAGTTTAGATATTTCTGGTCATAGTAATGACAGTAACACTATGTTAATTCTTCTAAAATACAATTGTTGACGATGAGTGATTTATAAAGAAAATTTATTTTCTTGCAGTTCAGGAGTCTAAAGAGATCAAGATCAATAAGCCTGCAAGTTTAGCTGTCTGGTGAGCACTGCTCTCTGCCTCCAAGATGGTGCCTGTTGCTGTCCTCTCTGGAGAGGAGGAATGCACGGAGGAAAGCATGGAAAGAGTTCAAGGAGAAAACTCTTTCTGTCTTCATTTTATAAGGGCACCTACTAGTGTTTCAAAAGGCCATGCTCTCACAACTCAATTATTACTTAAAAATCTGACTTCTTAATAGTATTGGATTGAGGTTGGATTTTAACATGAATTTTATGGGTTCAAAACCATTCAAACCATAGAGATATCTTACTTACATTTTTATTTATTTATTTTAGCAAAACATTTATTGGTATGTTTTAGATATATATAGTGATATTCATCATAGGGAATTTGTACATGATATATCTTGCTGCTTCTTTTTTTCCCCATTCCTCCCTTCCCTATGTACAAAAGCTTTGTTTCCACTTTTCCTTCAATTTTCTCTTTTTTCATACCCCTTCTTTGCTTTCCTTCTCAATTATTCCCCTTTTCATTTGAACACTTTCTTCCCATTTTCCAATATCTCTTTTACATTTTAGTCCTTATTTCCACTTTTGGTTTCTCACACCAGAGAAACATTGTGGTATTTAAATATGTGTGTTTGATTAATTTCACTCATGAATATGGTCTCAAATTGCATCCACTTAGGTATAAATGTCTCAATTTCATCCTTTTTATGGCAGAGTAAAACTCCATTGTAAAACTCCATTGTATAAAAAAACTACATCTTTTTATCCATTCATCAGTGGATGGGCATTTAGGTTGTTTCAAAGATCTAGATGTTACAAATTGTGCCACTATAAATAGGGTGTGCATATATTATATTGCTGTGGTATGGTGCTTTTGATTCTTTCAGGGAGATACCAAGAAGGAAAAGCTGGGTCAAGTGGAACCTCTAGTTTTAGTTCTTTGAGAAATTTCCATACTGATTTCCACAGTAGTTGCAACAGCTTACAATCCCACCAGCAATTGGGAAGGGTTCCCTTTCCCCACGGCCCTGCCAGCATTTGTTATTGGCTGATTTCTTCATAGCAGCCATTCTTTCTGGAGTGAGGTGGAATCTCAGCATTGTTTTAATTTGATCTCTCGAATGACCAGTGATGTTGGACCCTTTTTCATATATTTATTTGCTGTTTCTACTGTGCATATTCATTTTAAATGCCATTTTTGGATTTGGTCTTTAACTTTGGGGTGTCTGATTATTTTGAGGTCTATATATTCTAGATAATAGTCCTTTGTCTGAAGAACAGCTGGTAAATATTTTCCCCACACTGTGGGTTGCCTCTTCACTCTGTTCATGGTTTCTCTTGCTTTGCAAAAGCTTTTTAATAAGATTGCAATTGTTGATTCTTTGTGCTAGTTCCTATGCAGCTGAGGTTTTGTTCATACAGTCTTTTCCTATACCAATATCTTCAAGAGTTCTGCCTATTCTATCTTCCAGCAGATATGGTGTTGCTGTTTTAGTATTTAGATCATTGATCCATTTCAATTTTAGTTTAGTGCTTGGTGAAAAATCTGGGTCTAGTCTTAATCTTTGGCAAGGGGAAAGCTAGTTTTTCTGACACCATTTATTAAAGAGGCTATCTTTCTTCCAGCAAAGATGTTTGGCTCCTTTGTCCAAAATAAAGTGGCTCAGTATGTCTGGAGATGTTTATGCACCTTCCCATCTGTTCCACTAGTCTTCAGGTCTTTTTTTGCCATTACCATGCTATTTTTCTCATAGTAGCTTTGTAGCATAATTTCAAATCAAGTATTGTGATGCTTCTTGCCTTGCCTTTATTGCCCAGAATTGTCTTTATTATTCTAGGTTGCTTGTGATCTAATGAATTTTAGGATTGTTTTCTAATTCTGTGAGATATGCTATTGAAATTTTGATCGGGATTGTATTAAATTGGTATAGCAATTATGGAAATATGGCCATTTTTCTCTACATTAGCTCTTCCTACCCAAGAACAAGGGATATCTTTCCATTTTCTGACATCCTCTTCGATCTCCTTTTTTAGAGTACTGTAGGTTTCAATATAAAGTTCTTGTATTTTCTTTGTTAGATTGATTCCTAGGTATTTCATTTTTTTGGATGCTATTGTGAAAGGTGTTGTTTCCCTAATTTTTCTCTCAGTGAGACTGTTATTTGTGTACAGGAATGCTATCGATTTTTGAGTGCTGACTTCGTATCCAGCTATGCTACTGAATTTGATTATTAAATCTAGAATTCTTTTGGTAGAGCTTTTGGGTATTGGATTTTTGTCTTGTTTTCTTTTTTGTTTCTTCTCTATATAATGTTTAGAGGTATGTAGGAAAATTGATCATTATACCAGATGGATTTGAAGCAATAACATTTACTATATGCTTCTGGTTTTGTTCTTATTTACTTGAATGACTTTGGGACACTGCGTGTTGTTTCCTGCATCACTTTTCATTGTGACATTGGGGGTATTTTATTCAACTTCCAACTTGAAGAAGCTAACTCTATTAATTGTACCAATGATGATCACTACCAAAAAGACTTCTCTCAAATGACAAGCATTCACAAAATAATACCGAAATGGCTAAAATCGATTTCAAAGCTCACTTTAGTGCTTATTGAGTGCTTAATGCTATTAATCATCACAGATTCCTTAAATATCTATTCCTCTTTTCTCTTTTAACGATCCAAAGTGAATACTAGTGTGTTGCATGATTGCCTCTTTGACCATAGACCAAAACACTCAAAAGTTTTGATTTATTGGGCTGTTCCATAAATTCTGGTTTCTTCTGGGTCCTTAAATCCATATTCATGGGCTGCAGATCTTCAGTATGTTAAGGAACAAAGAAAATATCAGATGCTTTCAATTGTGTGTGATTTTATTCTCCCAGATGATGCCACATCAAATACAGCTATCAGAAAAACAAGACAGGTTTCTGTCTGTATACTTGGCTCTCATTTAAGGAGTTGCATTTTTAAAAAGTAGCATAACTTTAAATTTATCTCTTCAGCTCTATAACCCTTATAAATGCATTGCTGCATCTACCAAGAATTTAGGAACATTAATCCTCTCATGTCAGCACTCCTCTCTAAACACACATTGCAAAGAACTGCTAATTTCATTTTCTTTCTGTTTAGTTTTATTTCTTCCTTCTTGGGATTTCTGTTTTTTTTAAAAAAACTTTAACAGTCTTCTTTCACATATGGCACATATGCTTGTGGAATAAGCAAGCCAGCTTGAGTAAAATAAGAATAAAAATAAGCCACAGGGTACGAAGCTCCAAGCTTTTGGGAAGTCCTCAAT
>NW_004624734.1:17132453-17171991 GCF_000247695.1 Heterocephalus glaber
TTTCTTTCTTTCTTTCTTTCTTTCTTTCTTTCTTTCTTTCTTTCTTTCTTTCTTTCTTATTTCTTTCATTTATTTTCTTCCTTTCTCACATGTCTGTGATTCCTATTTAGAAACAGGTAATGAAAATTCCAAAATATCCAAATAAGAAAGATGGCATTGTTCACCAAATCAAAGAGATGAACAAGAACTATGAATTATGGAAATTTTTTCATCTTAGGACATTTGCAAAGGTTTTTCCTGGAAAAGAAATGTATCAAAAGATGAGAATTATCTGATGTACTTAAATAATGTAGGAACTTGACAACTTCTTTTTGACATTTTATTATAAAAAGACAGACACTAAACATAACAGGCCACAGAGGAAGGAGTAGAGCCCTCAAAGCCAAATATTTAAGGCATAGCTACTCAAGGAGCCATAGAAATAAAATGAAGTTTTCTAATGAAATCTCTTTGGCATTATCTTCTTTCAGAGTGTTTTCAAAACACGTGGAACAGTCTATATCCCTAAGGATTCCTTTTCTCTAGTTGATTTATGTGTTTACATATGTTAAACTACTCATTGTATTGTCTGCTATAAGAGAAAATTCATACCATGCAAATGGTTCAAGTCTAGGTGATTCAAGATGTATATGTGGGAAGCTTTAGTATTTGGATGATATTTCACCCAGTGCGAAGGGGGAGACTCTTAAAAGCACAACGGGAAAGAGAGGATATATGCTGCTCTAAAACTGTTAACCCAGCTTTGGAGGTGTGACAGTGCCTCTCCTCTTTGCTCTTTGGATTAGATTCAATCGGGAAGTACATCAAAGAATATTAGGCATGCACAAAGCAGGTAAGAAATACAAAACAACTGGAGCTTGTCACTTTGATGTATAAGACAAGAAGTCAAACAATACATATGTCACCAATATGAGTGAAATCATCTTGTTTATCATTACTTTTCAGTCAGCCATGGTCATGATGGAGGCTTCAAAGAAGAAATGGAATGTCACCAAGAAATGAGGGGAATTTCAATGGGAAGAAGATGGAGGGAAGGGAAATAGGATGCAAATGACTGAGTGTGTGAATTAGAGGGGGAAAACTCAACACAAATCACTTGCCATGTATGGCAGAAAGACAAATTTCACTTGAATTTTGTTTTATTAGGGCAGTTATTGCTAACTCAGATTTCTTATCAGGCAAAAGAGTTACTACAACTAAGAAAAGCAACCTGGCTTTGCTAAACCAATTTTAGAGGTCTGACAATATCTGTGCTCTTTACTCTTTGGATATAATTCATAAATGTAGTCACATTTTAAAAAGTTGAGCATCAAAGGGGAAATATTCTTTATTTCCACAAGGAAAACAATACCTTCCCTTTCTATTTCTCTCATCCCTCTGTTCCACAAAATGGATTCAGAGTAATATTTCTTTTGTAAAAAGCAAACAAAAAATGAGAAAAGCAAATTGTGCAAGGACAGGGACAAAACGACTACTGACCCTCAGCGTCCCATCAGCATACCCTAAAAGCATAGGGAGCCAGCGTACACAGGCTCTGGCTCCACAGGCCTGATTCTAGGGTGTTCAATTCTTTTCAACACACTGTTCAAGCCAAACAATGCACACCTGTAAGCATGGATGTCCTTGTCAGCCACCACAGTGCAACTTTGTGTTGAAGAAAAGGGTGCTGTAGGACAGGAAAGATAAGTTTTAGGAAGTTAATGGAACTGTTCTTCAGGGTTCAGTATGAGGTTCCAGATCGAAGCTCCTAACAGAGCCCAGATTTGGTTCATTTGCTAAATGCTAAGTCCATTCTATTTCCATAGTATGTTCTCCAAGGTTTTTTTAGTTGGAACTGATTTTGTATTTGAGAGCAAAAGAAGAATGTATTCTGGCAAGCTGATGTTTCTGTCTGTGAAAAGCTGCCTTAAAAGGGGGCTGACAAACACCCATCTTGGCCCTTCAGCATTTTTCTATGCGCTGAATGGGCTTCAGGAACATAGATCACTTTTACTGCAGAATGCAATACGTTTGATAATAAACTTTTAATCTCTCTTTATTGGGCTGCACATACAAACCCATTACTTTCTTGGCTAACACCAATACCTTACCTAATGGGAAAGATAAAGAGTGAGTTCAGTAAGAAATTTTACAGAGCAGTTGATACTTGTATGAAAAGAGTAACCAAATTACCTAGCATTTATTTTCTCTCGTGTTCCTGGCATTATAAAATTGATTGATACTTCCTTTACCCATCTCATACATAAGCATGTTGTGTCTTTGTGTGTTTTGTCAGCTCTAAATAGTTGTTTCCTTGGCATTAGAGAAACATTTTTTAACTGCCTGAGCAGAAAATATCTGATAGTTGCAGATTTCAGAAGGACAGGGAAAGGTGGTGGGGGGGGGATGCTCTGGATGCTGCAATATATGAGAGTGGATGATGATTAATAGATAATTTATTGTATAATAGGTAATGTGAAATAGGAAGAAAAGGGGCAAAGGGGAAGGAAGTGGGAGGGGTAGGGGAACGGAACGAAAGGAATGGAATTAATATGAGAAAATGGCAAATTGGAAACAAAATCTTTGTAAATAGGGAAGAATGGAGGGGTTGAAGGGAGGGCTGGGCAAGGGTGAAAAATAAGAACCAAGAGAGACTATGTAAAGGTGCAAATTTCCAATGATGAATGTCATTATATTGTATACCTAAAATGTACCAATGATTAGAATGAATAATCAATAATGTAAAATAGGAAGAAAAGGTCCAAAGGAGGAGGGGTAGACGGAGGGGTAGGGGAAAGGAAAGAAGGGAAAGGAAAAATGCTGAGAAATGGAAAAAATGGAAATAAAGTCTTTGTAAATAGGGAAGGGTGGAGGGCATGAAGGGAGGGCTAGGAATGGGGAAAAAATAAGAACCAAGATGCATTATGTAACGGTACAATTCCCAATGAGAAATGTAATTGTGTTGTATACCTACAATGTACCAATAAAAGAATTTAAGAAAAAAATAGATGATTTATGAGTAGTTGTCCTCATTTAAGTGTAGATCTGACAAATGGTGAATGTATTTTAATGCTAGATGGACAGTTAATGCCTAAAATGCTTCATTACTTTCAATAGAGTTTTACTTTTACTAGACCAGTGACACATAAAATAGTATTGTGAGTCCTGTTGGGAAAATGGTGTGTGTGTGCATGTGTATGTACATGCGTGAACACATACATGCATGTGTAAGAGGTACGTTCAGAAATTAGTATCCCCATCTCAGTCATGTGGTCATTTCGCTGAGCTTGCAAGATGTATGCATAGTTCCACAGCTGTTTAGTAGCATAATAGAGCATCCTGACTTCCGTCCCACTGTGACTTTTACCACAATAATAAATATCTTCACTCCTCCAGTATTCATTAGATGCATGCCCCCTTGTGCCACTATTGATCAGTCAGTGGCTTATCTGAATTATATTCATTCTCAGGTTTACTTAAAATAATCTTTAGAAATTAATATTCTTGTCAAAGTGATTGGTAAAAGATCAACTCAGTGAACTAAATGAAGCCTAAGGTTTTCATTTTGTGGCTGTGAGAGGAGACATATTCTCATTTTTTCAAAGAATTTCGCTTAGAAAAGAAGAGACATTTGTTCCCTGTAATTATTTGTAACCACCTTGAAGCCACACATGGTGTGCCTTGAGATGATCATGAGGCCTTGCAGGGTGGGAAGAGACTGCTGTTGAGGAGAGTTGATCAAGCTACACAGGACAGTGACTAGGTCAAGCCTTGCCTGATCTTGTTTTTCCTTTCTAACTGAAAAGGTTGAAAATAAATTCATTCTTTATGTAAAAGAAGTGAATTTTGTTTATTTGTTATTCATGGCTGAAATAACTGTAAATGCTGTACAAAGTTACATTTGAAGAAACCAAATTTCACACTCTTGATTTATTGCAAGAATTTTAGACTCAGTAAGAGATATTTACAAACATACTGTGCTAGCTGTACACATTATGTGCTCAGCCTCTTCCCAAACGTTTTTGAAAAATTGATTCAGAGAACAGGAACACTAATGTGTCGAAAGTTTATGAGATTTTAATGTTTAAAAATGGATTTGGACTCATGTGTCACATTGTGTTGAATGTGGAATTGAAGAGGGAGGCACTTTCTCTCACTTGAGCTAAAGTCTAGTCTCTGGAGTGGAAGCTTCATCAGCAATGAAAACCTGGGCCAGCAGCTCACTCCAGGGTCACTATCAGCCAGGGCATGGGTGAAGCTTCTACAAGTGACCTGGAGAGCAGCTATCATCTACCCAAAGAGTGTAGAGATTGGTGGCAGAATGGAACGTACATTAAAGCTATATGTGAGAGTGTAGCAACCATATTCCTTTATCAATACTTATTTTATTAATTTATTTTCCACTGTGAGGGATTGACCTCAGGGTACTAGACATGCTGGATGTGGTAGTGTAAGCCTGTAATCTCAGTACTCTCAGAGGTTGAGGCAAGAGGATCACAGACTGAGCTCAACCTGGGCAATTTAGCCACTTAAAGAAACCATGGCTCAGAATAAAAATAATGAGAAAGATTTGGGCTGTATATCTTTGTGAAGGCTCTGGGCTCAAACCCCAGTGACAAATGTGCACACACACATACCCCAAAGATTGTTTTACTTTATGTAAAACACAAATTAACTTTATCCCCATAGGTGTGGCTTGAGTATGGCTACTACTTTTCAAAGTATACAGAAAATGAGGGGAAATAGAAGCATCAATGTACTACAGAGAAACTTGACAACACTATTTCACCCAGGGATGAATTTAAAATCTTCAGCAATAAAATATTGACAGTGTGTCAATAATACAATACAATGACTGGGTCTTACCTAAAAACAAGGGGAGAAAGTTCAACAATCAATATCCCACACAAGACATCACCAGTACTCCTCAAAACTCTGTTATCAAAAACAATAAAAGGTCTATGAAGGGGTCACAGTCAAGAACAGCAAAAATAGATATGACAAGATAATGTAATGTAGTATTCTGGGAGAGATCCTGAAATAGAAAAATAGAGGTTAAATCAAGGAAATCAAAATAAATTATGTACCTTAGCTAATAATAATCAGTCAATATCATTTAACTAATTTCAGTGAGTGTATCAGAATGTAAGATAGGGGAAATGAGGTGGAGAATATAAGGAAACTTTCTTATGTAAATTTTTATGTAAATTTAAATTCTCCTAAAAAATAAAATCAATTAAAATATAGCAAATACCACCATGTTATTCTATTCTTGGGTATATAAACAACAGAAATATGCATATAAATTTATGGCATATGTGTATAGAAATGTTTGCAACATTAGTATTCTTTATAGCTTTGAACTTGATGTAATCTACAAATCTTTCATTTATATAACTTATACAATGAATATATATATGCATATATACTGTGGTCGATTCACTGTGAATCTCTGGGTACCAATTAGAGCATGTCAACTGCAATCACATGTAACAACACAGAAAAAACTCAAAACTATACAAAGAAAATCATTCAACATGAGGTAAATGCTACATGATTCTATTTATATAAAATTAAAATATCCAAAAGATCATCAATACCTACTTTGAGAACATGTATACTAGTAAGATGGAAAAGACAGAAGAAATGAATAGATTCCTAGATATATATGACTTGCCAAAGTTGAATAAAAAAATATAAAAGTTATAAACAACTCAGTATCAATGAACTTGAAAATGTAATTAAAATCTTACCAACAAAAAAAGTCCAGTCCTGATGGCTTCACTGCTGAATTTTACAAGAAATTTAGAGAAGAGCTAATTCCATTATTTCTTAAATACTTTAATAGAATTGAAAGGGAAGTGGTACTCCCAAATTCATTCCTGGAAGCAAGCATTACCTTGATTCCAAAAGCAGAGAAAGACCCAACCAAAAAAAGAGAACTACAGGTCAATCTCTATAATGAACATAGATGCAGAAAACCTCAAGAAGATGCTGGAAAACAGAATGCAGAAGATTATCAAGAAGATCACACACCTTGACCAAGTGGGATTCATCCCAGGGATGTAGGGATGGTTCAACATACACAAATCAATAAATATAATATACCATATTAATAAAGTCAAGGACAAAAACCAGATGATCATCTCAATAGATGCAAAAAAAAATTTTGACAAAGTCCAACACCCACTCATTAAAAAAAAAAAAACTACAGAAAATTGGAATAGACAGCCTTTATCTCAACATGATAAAAGCCATCTATGAAAAACCAATAGCCAATATCATACTACATGGACAAAAACTAAAATCCTCCACACTAAAATCAGGACAAAAGAAAGGTGTAGACTATCACCACTCTGGTTCAATATAGTTCTGGAAATATTAGCCACAGCAGTTAGACAAGAGAAAGAAATAAAAGGAATTAAGATAGGAAATGAAGAAGTTAAACTATCCTTATTTGGAGATGACATATAGATACTCTATATAGAAGATCTGAAAAACTCCACCAAAAGACATGTAGACTTAATAATCAAATTCAGTAGAGCAGCTGGATACAAGATCAAAGCTAAAAAATCAATACTCTTGGGCGGGGGATTTAGCTCAGTGGTTCTGAGTGGTTCATTTGCCTCCCAAGCACAAGGTCCTGAGTTCTAACCCCAGTACCAAAAAAAAAAAAAAAAAATCAATAGTCTTGGTTACACTAATAACAGACTCACTGAGTGAGGAATGGGGAAACAACTCCTTTCACAATGCAAGAAATGATATATCTTGGTATCAGTCTAACAAAGGAATTAAAGACCTCTTCTCTGAAAACTACAGCACTCTGAAAAAAAGAGATTAAAGAGGATATCAGAAAATGGAAAGACATACCTTGTTCTTGAGTAGGAAGAATCAATAAAATTAAAATGCCCATATTTCCAAAACTGCTGTATAGATTCAATGCAATCCCAATTGAAATTCCAACAGAATATTTCACAGAACTAGAGAAAACAATCCAAAAATTCATTTGGAACAAGAAGAGACCTAGAATAGCAAAAACAATTTTAGGCAACAAAAACAAGGCAGGGGTATCACAATTCCCAACTTGAAACTATACTACAAAGCTACTGTGATAAAAACAGCATGGTACTGGCATAGAAACAGATCTGAGGATCAGTGGAATCTATTAGAAGATCCAGAACCAATTCCAGACATACTCAGACACCTCATCTTTGACAAAGGAACCAAACACGTTCACTGGAGGAAAGGTAGCTTCCTTAATAAATAGTGCTGGAAAAACTGGATTTCAACTTGACAAAGATTAAATTAGACCCAGATCTTTCACCATGCAACTAAACTAAAATTGAAGTGGATCAAAGATTTAAATATTAAAACAGAAACACAAATCTGCTGTAAGATAGGTTACATAGAATCATTGAAGACATTGGCATAAGCAGTCGCAGGAAAACTATCATAAAGAATCAGTAACTGGCATCTCATTAAAAAGCTTTTGCACATCAAGAGAAACCACCAACAGAGTGAAGAGACAACCCACAGTGTGGAAAAACAAAATTTACCAGGTGTTCCCCAAAGCACTACTATCTAGAATATGTAAAATATTCAAAAAAATCAGACTCCCCAAACTTAAAAACCAAATCAAAAAATGGGCATCTGAAATGAATAGACATTTCTCAAATGAAGAAGTAGAAGCAGCAAATAAATACATGAAAATACATTCAACATCACTGCTCATTTGAGAGATGCAAATGAAAACAATGCTGAGATTTCACCTCACCTCAGAAACAATGGCTGCTATCCAGAAATAAACCAATAACAAATGCTGGAGGGGATTTTGGGGAAAAGGAATCCTGCTCCACTGCTGGTGGGAATGCATACTGGTGCAACCACTGTGGAAATCAATGTGGAGATTCCTTGAAAAAACAGGATTAAAGGTCCCATTTGACCTCATTATTCCACTTCTGGGTATGTTCTCAAAACAGTTAAAAGCATAATACCACAGTGATATATGGGCACTTATATTTATAGTGGCACAATTTGTAATAGCTAATTCTTGGAAATAGCCCAAATACCCATCAACTGGTGTTTGGATAAAGAAGAAGTGGTGGGTTTTTTGCTTTTTTGTTTTTTGTTTTTAGTAAAATGGAGTACTACTGAGCCATAAAGAAAGTCAAATTAGAGACATCTATAGCTAAATAGATGCACCTTGAGGATATACTCTTAAGTAAAATAAATAGGACAAATATGTGTAAATACTGAATTGTTTCTCTGGTTTGAGAAACTGAAAGTGTACATGAGGGCCAAAATGTATAATAAACATTGTGAAATTGGAAAAAAAGTTCAAAGGGGAAGGGAAACTAAGGAGGAGGGAAGGGGAAAGGAAAGATTGGAAAGAAAAAATGAGAAATGAAGGAGAAAACGGAAACAAAACTTTTGTAAATAGGGACAAGTAGAGAGATTAAAGGGAGGGAAGGGGAATGGGGAAGAAATAAGAATCCAGATACATCATGTACAGGTACAAATTCCCAATAATGAATGTGATCATAATGTACATGTAAAATGCACCAATAAACCTAATGAATTAAAAAATAAAACAAGAGAATGACCAGATACACCCTCTGGTTTAAAGACAGAGGGGGACACATGGCTAGAAGTGTAGGTGGCCTCTTGAAGCTGAGAGCAGCACCTCATGTCAGCCAGGGAGGAAATGGGGACCTCATCATCCAACCATGAAGATTCAGCTTACAGATGAGAACTGGTTGCAGCCCACACTGTGTTGTTTGCTGTGGTGCCCTGAAGAGAACCAAGCCATGTCAGGCTTCTCAGCTTCAGAAACATGAACTAATGCCTAGGTGTTACTTCAATTTCCTAAATTTGTGACAAATTGTTACACAGAAGTAAAAAAACGAATACAATAATATACAGCTTTCCAAATCCATACAGAGAAATGTTTCTAAGTCTTTTTTAAAATTGCATAGTATTACATTACTTTGTTGTTATCTTTATGCATCTAAATACATTTAAATCTATTTCTAAAAGTCAATAAATAACATTAAAATAGGTACAATTATTCTACAATGTTTCACAGGTGTGTTTTGTCACCTTGGGGGAAAGTTATTGGGCCGGGACATAGGGGACTTGGACCTGAGGAATGTGGTAATTTTCTCATTCTTGATCTGAGTGTTGATTCTGAGAGTATTCAGGGAGGAAAATCTCATCAGTCTGTACACTGGTGACTTATGTAATTTTTCATATATATTAAAATGTAAATTATATATTTATGTAATATGTATTACCTTAACAAAAGCTTTGTCTGAGAAAAGTTTTGTATCAGATTTACAGGATCTGGAAGCATGACTATACTTTCCAGGCAATGGTTTGAGTTCTCCAATAACGTGCAATAAAGATAAAAGGGTACAGAGTGAAGAAAAAATATGAGAGAGAAAAGTGTAAACTTTGAGGAAAGTGAAGGGATTGATGTCTTGTCTTTTAAATTGAAATTCTAGTTTTAGGTTTAATTACCTGAAATGAAGGGCAGAGAGAGAAAGAAGAAACAATGATTGTTTTCACTGGATCAGCATTGAACAACTTTAGGGAGGATAACAGAATGCACTGCTTCTGTCTTAAAAGAGGCACCTCTCCTCATATATGCAGGAGTGTCCTCTTGTAGCAACAACCAACTGGTACTTCGCCATCCATGGCTTCATCTGCATACTTGTAATAAGTGAGCAAATATTATGTATTCCATGAGCCATTATAAACATGAACTCTACAGCCAGATTTATTGTGTTCAAATTCGAGCTCCACTACTTAGTAACTGTGGAACTTGGGCATGGAGTCAAGCATGCCTCATTTCTTCCTGAGGAACTGGTATACTAAAGATAAACAACTATATAATAGAGATGAGGATTAAATGGAAGCTCCCTTCTTATGTTAGCTATTACTCTACATCAGCCTTGCAAATTCATTCAATAAATCATAGAACAAATACACGAGGAATTCATTTTTACCCCAATTTATTACATGAAACTCTTTAAGTAACTTGACAGAGGTCACACAACTTGTAAATTGGAGAACAGAGTTTGAAATTAAAATGTGTGACTTTCTCCTTCTCAAATCCTCCGAAGACCCCGCTGCTCCCTAAAATGCTCTCACCTACTAAATGAAGTTATTTCTTTTGGGATGGGATTCATTTTACTATGCTTTAAACATATTTCTTACCAATGTAAAGTGACTAGAAAATTTATTAAACTGCATAAATTTATTAATGTGCATGGTTATAGTCTTGCAATAATAAAGGGAATTTAGGTAATTTTCATTATTTTGCATTTATAGAAGTAAATGCTGTAAATTAATATCAAATTACTGAAGTCTCTTTTTGGTCAATGTACTTCAGAAGACAATTCACATTTCTATTATAACCTTTTTAGTATAATGCTGAAATAACCTTAACTCTTTATTTCAAAGTGTTTATATAGCTACTGTTATTTACCTATGTAAGTCTGAGATAGTTTTAAGAAATCCGTAATGTCCCTTCTCAAGAGGCACACTTAGTAGATCTATGTAGGAAGTAGTTCAGGACCCAACCTACCAATAATCCTGGCTTTTAGCTGGTCGACAGGGGAAACTGTACTTAGGATCAGTGCAGGATCAGAGGCAAATAGAGTATTACAGAAACCACAAAGCAGCTTAGAGTAAGCTCTGTCTTATCTTGATTGTGGTTATCTGTTCCTTTTCCAACTGACCTATAAGAAATGAGATAAACCTTCTGAGGAAAAAGATAACAGCATTCTGAGATTCAACAATTTATCTATCACATGTAATGTCTGTCATGTGATCAAAAATTACTAGGCATACAAAAATTAGGATTAAGAGAAAAACCATAAACAGCTGATTCAGTTATTGGAATCAGACATAAGACTTTAAAATAATTATAATCAATATGTAGAGGAAAATATGTGACAGAAAGTTGTTTTCTCCAGAGAACTGGAAACAGAAAAACTGTACCAAATGCTATGTCTACACCTAAAAACAATAGTAATTAAAATCAAATCCCAGTAGATGAATTCAACTGCAGTCTTCAGAGATAATAAGGCAATTGGCAAGTGAGCTTTCTAGAGAGAAATAAAAGGGTGTTAAATATATACGGAATGACCTAATATATATATATATATAAATATATATATGAGTCCCAGAAGTGTAGAAGAGAAACAGTATTTAAAAAGAAATAGAGAAAACTTTCTCAAAACTAAAAACATTAAATTAAAAACTAACTTACAAATTCTGATTCTAAACAACAAGAATAAAAATGAAAATGATCATACTTAAATGCATAGAGAAATATTGATTATTTCTAATGTCAAAAAGAAACTATTATTAATTCATAGCAAAAAAAATTCTGTACTTTAAGTCAGTAACAGCATCCATGTAAGATCTCAAAAGAAACAAGGGATAGTAAAATTGAATTCAACGGAATTACTCTTATTAGTTTTTAAAATAATGCATTACAATAATTTTAAAGTGGAAAGAAAATAAAGGCATTTTTAAACATACAAAAAATGAAAAATTTTCATCAATGGAGTCACACTAAAGTAAATGCCAAAAGGAAAATTTTCAGGCAGAGAAAATGATCTGAGATCTAAAAAAATAGAACTGCCTGAAGGGATGAATTGCAATCATCAATAGAAATGTATAGACACATGCAAATATACAAAATAACAACAACAGCAATAGTAATTGTGTAGTGGTGAAATGAGGTATCTTATGATCTATAACAGTTTTCAAAAAACAAGATGATCAATGAAAGACATAAATAAAATTCATTGTTACAAACTACAAGGTTACTTATGAATAAACTTTTTATTAGATACTAAAGATTTTTGGATGTGGCAGCACACATCAAAAGATTGTATTCCAAATTTCTGGAAAGTTAACAATTTATGTTTAAGAAAGTACTATTTACAAAAGCATAAGCATGTAATATGTAGAAATGAATCAAATAAAAATTTGCAGATCTTTCCATATAAAATTTATATCCTACTTAGAGAAATTAAGGAAGTCAAAAGGAGTGTTTGCCATATACAAATTTTGGAAGACAGATATACAGTATACATAGTAATTATACAATTTTAATATATAATTTTTATAAAATAATTATAATACAATTTTAATATATATAATGATATGTATATTCAGTTCTATACCAATTGAGCTATATATTGAGTACAATAACAAAAAAGTTTCAGCAGGCTTTGAATGTTTTGCTTTTGTGCATATCTGTGCATGTCTAACAATTACAAATTGATAATCTCATCTTAAAATATACACGAAAATATAAAGTTCCAAAATAACCAACGTAATCTTAAAGAATAACAAAGTTGGAAGACATGATATCAGAAATCAAGACTCACTGTAATGCTACAGAAATTAAGAACATGTGCTGCTACAAGAAGTATAGACATGTAGATCAACAAAGAAAATGGAGTCAAGAAATAAATTTTTATGTATTGAATTACTTGAGTTATAACAAAAGCTATTCTGGAGTGCCATAGGTAATAGCGTTTGCTTTTTTTTATTTTACTTTTAAACAAACAAAGGGCTGAATCACTTGGAAAATTGGAAATCTATATCAGTAAAAAATGAATCTTGACCCCCAAGTTATATTAAAAGAATAAAACTCTCGGTTGTCACTTTATTTTCAAGAAGGAAACATAAAAGAACATCTTTGTTATTTTAGTAGGGAGAAGTTTCTTACACAGGATATTACATAGTACCAACCATAATTAAAGAAATGATAAAAACGGACCACATTGAAACAAAGAGCTCTTGTTTAACAAAGGATACTACTTGGATAATGAAAATCGGGCAACAATGTAGAAAATTATTCCTTATTTACTTAAATGTATATAAATATATATTAATAACTTCTAGCCATTAAAAAAGAAAAAATGGAAACAAAGCTTTTGTAAATAGGAAGGGATGGAGGGATGGAAGGGAGGGAAGGGAAAAGGGGTTAAAACAAGAACCAAGATATATCATGTACAGGTACAAATACTCAATGATAAATGGGATCATAATGTATGCGTAAAATGTACCAAAATGTCAATTAAAAAAATAATGGATAGCCAACAGAAGAAAAACAAGCTAATATTTTTGGGTATGCTGGCAATTGAATCCAAGTTTCTGTACATTTTTGGTGAACACTTTACTATTGAGCTATACCCCCATCACAAACACAAGATCTTAAGACACTGACAAAAAAAAATAAACAAATGCCATTAGGCACATGAAAAATATTGGATGTTATTATCAAACATCTTAAACCCACAGTAAAATACCAATACATGATCCACAGAACAATTTAAATAAGAAAATATTGACCAATCCAAGCCCTCAGGAAATGTGGGTAACTGGGCTTTTCATACATCATTGGAGGGCACCTTATTTAATAGTGAAATAATTCTGAAAAATGGCTTGTCAAAATATATCAAAGCTAAAGAAACACACATTTGTTTTTCTACCAGTTCCACTTCTAGTTATAGACTCAAAACTATATTCTTATGATTGGCTAAATTATTGGTAAGAAGGTTCATAATGGCATTATTTGCAATAACCTTAAACTGAGAGCCAGCCACTCAAACTAACCACTAACGCTGAATTGAATGAATACATTCTTCAATGCTCTTACAATAAGTTCCTCCTTAGAAAAGAAATTCACTAATTCACACATGCAATAATGAGCAAAGGAAGCAGTATGTAAAAGATGTCACACATTCCTATCCTTTTAGTAGTCCTGTGCAGTACTCCCCATTTGTAATGCCATCCACTGAGGAGGCTGAGGGCAGAATAACTTTATGGGACTTTATCAACCATCCAATAGAGCTAGGATGTAATTCCATGCTCCATGAGTTCAGTGTCTATCAGGCACACACTCACACACACACACACACACACACACACACACACACACACACAGTGAGGGCAGTGGCTACCTTTGGAATCTAATCCCTGAAAAGAAGCACCTGGAGTGATTCTCCTGTGCAGGTGATGCTCCTTGCTCGACTGGAGTCGTGATGAGTAGGCATGTTAATATGACAATTTTAAGATGTAAGCGATTTTCTATCTGTATGTTAAATTTCAATCAAAAGCTTGTTAAAATGTATCTAGTTTGTTACCAACCCATTTCAGTCCGCTTTTGTGTCTGTCTTGTAGATTCAGTAATCAAAGAGGTAAAAGGAAAAGTTTAGGATCTAGGTCTCTCTGTGTGAATCCGGTGGAGCCTGTGAGCAATGCTAACAGACCCTTGGGACCCTGGGAAGAGTGAAGGTTAGGATGGTGGGCCTCACTGGCAGGACTGCACCAGCAGGGAGCTCAGAAAAAGCACCCAAGCTCTCTTCCAGATGTCGTCTTCTCCAGTCATTTACAGGAAGCAGAGGAGAGGGGAAAAGGAAGTGTTTTCTTTGTCAAGGAGAACACCCTTGAGGGAACTGTAAAACAGGGATTCCCATATCCTCAGTTGCTGTCCTGAAAAGCATACTTTGCTTCCCAGAAATGTGCACCCATTGCTGTTATGTGTAACAGACAAAGACAGACAAAAGGCCTGCAGTTGCATTATCAGCCATAGAGGAGTGGCCACCTTGTTGGAGGCTGGCAGCAAATTAATGGATGCACCAAGGTAAAGCTGTAATTACTATGAGAATTTCTCCCTACTCATGGTCAACTTTTGATTCTCATGAAAAATAATAAAGCCTACTGTTGTTCTAGTAAGGACAGAGAAAGTGGCCAGTGTTTTTAAAAATCTAGACTATGAAAGTCTTGGACTTAGGTAGGAAGGTTTAAACTTGCATGAATGCATCCGCTATATTTAACACATTGCCTGGTTTTCTCACCTGCACAGATAGATCTTGTCTTTCTTTTCTGTCAGAAACAGCAGCATGGTGAATCAGGATAAATCAAGAGATTAATGTCAAACCAAACCATGAATTCAACCCCTCAGTCACTCTTTAACCTGAACTTTAGTTGTTTTATTAAAAAATAGCAGAAATAATTACGCGGGAATGAATTCATAGTCCTTATTGAGTACAAGTAAGATAGTAAATATGAAAGCATTTAAAATATTTAAACATTAGAAACGACTAGCCTATGAGATCAGGTCTGTAAGTTTATATCTATTTATGTTGTGACTTTATTTTGCATTGTATGCTTTTTATCTATACAACTAACTGTCCTGTACACCAAAGGAAAAAATTCCAATACATGTCTGGTATCACTTGAAAAAAATCCTTGAATTCCTTACAGTAATTTTCATGATGGCTAGTACATAAGTAATACTCAGAAGATATCATGTGTCAATATTTGTTGAATGAAAGTCTAAATTTAAGTTAAAAACATCTTTTTTAAATTAGCAGTTAATTAGAATATAATATGTAGAAGAAAGTGCTATAAGAAATTAACTTCATGAAAATGTTAATTCCTCCAAAAGCTTGAATTCATTGAGTTGTTGAGAAGATTCTCTGTATTTCCTGTCAAGTTTATTTGTTTCACCTTATAGGAAAATACAATAACAAGAAAAACTTCTCTAAAGTTTATTGCATGATTATGAAGTAATATTTTTTGGACTTGTTATTAAAAGGTAACTTGATGAATTTTATAATTACAGCAATATTATTTTATTGGGTATTAAGATGGTTATGGAAATGAATCTGTTCTTTTACTACATTTTTCTGTTGCTTTATTTATATATTAATTCACTTCTTCCCACATATCACCAAAAAATCTTTTGACTTACCTAAAACCCAGAGACAGAGAAGTTCTGTGTGGCTTGAAAAACAGTTTTTAAAAAATCATTTCTAGACACTTTGGCACCATAGAACTCATCAGTTCAGACATAAGTGACACTCAGCCATGGACTTGTTTAAAACATGCCGAAGTCACAAGACAGTCCTTTAATATTTTTTTTTCCTAATGATCCACTACCTATGTATTAATTACAATTCATGTTCTCCATTTGTTTTCCAAGATTTGTTCTTCATCCTCTTCCATGCTTGCTAGGTTCCTGGAAGCTGAACTTTATCAACTTTATCAACTAGATTCCCTTGTGTTCTAGCTTACAATTGGGAATGGCCAATGGGAAGCACTGGCAGGAAATTGGAAAGCAGAAAGAGAGTGAGGTAATAATGTCGTGCACATTTTCCTAGGACTACAGCTGCTGGCTCCCAGGTTGGTCTTGGATGTGCTTCCCAGCAATGATCTGAGCACCTATGAGGGATCTCTATTTTTCTTTGTCCGGGTCCCACTGATCACTTTGTCCCTATTTTCTTCAAACCTAGGGGTGTAGTAGGACATGGCTCTTGCTAACCCTGGCATACTCAAATCATTTTAAATACAGTTTTTATTTCATTTTCCTTGGTTTTATTAGATTTTCCTTAATGAGCATGCCATCTCATTCCTGTTGGGAGTCTGACCTATCGAAGTAATATAATGGATATTTTGAAAGATCAAGAATATGTAAGAAGATTGAGTCATAAAGTATTCCCCTACATAGCTTGAAACTCATGGATAGAAGTTCAAGAAATGGTGCTGTGAGTATTAAATTCAAATGCATTAGGAGCTCTGCAAAAGAGGAGGTCATGGATACTGGAATCATTAGAATAACATTATCCTTCAGATCTCAAAAAACAATCTCTTTTCAAGAAAGTGTTTCTTAATCTTTAAAAAGAAAAAAAATGATCGGATGTTCTCATGGCCTGGCACATCTGTAATTTGTAGCTGCATTTAGTTACTGCATGTCTTTGATTAATATTGGTTTTACCATTGGATAATAAGCTCTCTGAAGCAGAGGTTGCTTCTACATTTTTCTTAACATTGTATCTCTGTCACCTAGCACTGTGCATAGTGTATAGTAGAACCCAGAATTTTCCTTGTTTACTGAGTAAATAGATGAAAAAATAAAGTGTACGTGGTGAACAATTTTAGCAAATGTAAACTGGAATAAATTATTGTTTAGCACAATATCTTGAGTGGATGCTTACTGTGCACAGTGACATTGAATATCTCTATGGAAAACTTTCTCCAAAGAAAGAGACCAAGTTCATAAGAGTAGATTGATCAATACTCAGTCACCTGGTCTGTGTCCAAATCAGAATTTGAGCACCATTAAATGATAAGTTTTCCTGGTCAAATTTTGATTATCATGATTGATTTCACTGTGGAGGCCTGATGATAACCACAGACCCCTGCTTTCGCTGATAACACTTGATATTGTCTAAGGGTGATTCAGATTTGCATGCTTCCTGACAAAAGTGTGAGCCCCCAAGGATAAGTAAGTTTATGGTCTGAGTAAGGCAATGACTCCCAAGCTTTGCACAACAGTGGCCCTGTTACACTGTTAAAGGCAACTTGCTTGTCCCCGCCTTCAGAGTTTCTAATCTTACAGGTCTGCTGACAGCCGCAGGTTTAGCTCTGCATTCTGTATGTACAGGTTCTACATCTGTATATTCAACCAACCTCTGATGAACTATTTAAGAAAAAACAGTGCCTGTGCTGAACATTTAGAGACTTATTTTCTTGTCATTATTTCCTAAGCAATACAGTGTAACAACTATAAACTTTTACAATGTACTAGCTATTATAAGTACTCTGGAGACAATTTTAAGTTTTCAGGAAAATGCATGTATATTATACACAATCACCACACTACCTAGTGGAAGGACTTTAACTTGTGCAGAGTTTGGTGCCTGTGGGAGGTTCTAGATTCATTCCCTTATGAATAAGGAACAACTTTATGGGAACCCTACATCGAGAGAGTCTTTGTCCTCGGAACTCTTAAGTACAGTACAGTTTTTATAACTAATACTAATCGTGGCCAGGGATTTAGCTCAGTGGTTCCACCACCTGCCTCACAAGTGCAAGGTCCCGAGTTTGATTTCTGGTACCAAAAAAAAACCCGAATACTATTCATCCCCAATTTTTATATTTTTCTTAGTCTGTTATTTTGATCTTGGATATTCAATTTCTGCTAACATTTATGGAGGGACTTCAATTAATGAAACAAAGAAAATAAAACAAAATGTTCTCTGTCTCTATAAAGCTTATATTTAGTTTATTGTCAGCAAACCTAAAATGTTTTGTGGTTAATTTTAGAGCTTTCCCTGGACAGGTTTTTTAAAATTATTTATGGTGATGTTATATCATACAATTCACTCATCATCTACTCTTAAATTTATTAGAAAAATGAAGAGATATTAAAACTAAATAAACATAGTTTTTATCCTGAAAAAATCCCTTGATTGATATATATTGCATTTGTCGAATATTTCTTTGAATTGCACTCAGATACCTCTTTCCCACATAGATGTTCAGTGAGACCAAAGACAATGTGTAAGTTTCTCTGCTGCCTAGAAAAAATACTGTAAACTTATATACCTCAGGCTTTTCTTGATGCTTGATATTAAGCATATTGTGAAAAAATTTACATAAACCAACATAGAAAATATATGACTAGAAATTTTAGAATCTGCTTTACGGAAAATATAGATTTAAAAACTAACTGCTTCATTTGTTTCCAAAGTGGTAAAACATAGTGAAATAAAAAAAAAATTACCTTGATATTTTGTTTACACACTTTATTTGCTATTTTTATCTCCACACATAGAAATCTTCTCACATCTCTCAGCATATATTTACTTGGTAGAACATTATGTTAAGCCCATTATGAGATATAATTTAAAATTTTCAGGAATACTGATTATCTAGATGACTAGACAGGCAATGACTTCATACTCTTTCTCACATGTGGAACCTAAAAGAAAGTTGACTTGAAAGTAGAGTAATGCTTGGCAGATATTAAGAAGGTGAAGGGGTGGGAGGAAGTATGGGAAAGGTTTAAATTTGATCAGTGCACACTTTGACATGTATGTATACAAATATCACACTTTACCGTACTAATACTTACAATTAATATGTATTAATTTTTCCTTTGGCCACTTATTTTTGGAGCCTAGGCTCATTCATTTATATTACAGTAATATCATAATTTATTAATGTGGTAACAAATGTCTACAAGTCATTGATAGAGGGAAGAAGATAAAAATGTGTGGCGTCACAGTATAAGAATTCAAAAAAACTCTCCTCAGAACATGAAGGATTTCGTCACAAAATTTGCTTAAGAATTGAACTGAGTGGATGCACATTGAGGCAATACTCTTAAGTGAAATAAATAGGACACACATGAATAAATACCGAATAGTTTCTCTGGTGTGAGAAACTGAAAGTGTAAATAAGGACTAAAATGTATAATAGATAATGTGAAATAGGAAGAAAAGGGGCAAAGGGGAAGGAAGTGGGAGGGCTAGGGGAAAGGATAGAAGGGAATGGGATTAATATGAGAAAATGGAAAAATAGGAACAAAGTCTTTGTAAATAGGGAGGACTGGAGGGGTTGAAGGGAGGGCTGGGCAAGGGTGAAAAATAAGAACCAAGAGAGACTATGTAAAGGTGCAAATTTCCAATGATGAATGTCATTATATTGTATACCTAAAATGTACCAGTGATTAGAATGAATAATCGACAATGCAAAATAGGAAGAAAAGGTCCAAAGGGGTAGGGGTAGTGGGAGGGGCAGGGGAAAGGAAAGAAGGGAAAGGAAAAATGATGAGAAATGGAAAAAATGGAAATAAAGTCTTTGTAAATAGGGAAGGGTGGAGGGGGTGAAGGGAGGGCTGGGAATGGGGAAAAAATAAGAACCAAGATGCATCATGTAAAGGTACAATTCCCAATGAGAAATGTAATTGTGTTGTATACCTACAATGTACCAATAAAAGAATTTAATAAAGTGCAAAAAAAAAAAATAGAATTGAACTGAGGCCTTACAATCAGATGGTCTTTGCTGCCTTTCTGTGTTCTCCCGTTAAATAACCAGGTGGCGCTGGGGACGTGTCTAACCTCTGAGACTTTCAATTTCTTTGCCTGTAACACTGGTCTGATAACTCTTGAAAGGATTGCTTTGAGGTAAATCGAGTAAAAATCTCATATAGAATCTTCGCCTAGGGAAGTAACCAATGTTAGCTTTATAATTATTGGGCCAGATTAGTTACACACAGGTAAGTCTGTTGGCAGAGTGAGAAAACAGGAAAAGCAAAAGAGGCACAAAGAGAGGACCTGAAGCATTTCTGTCTAGTGTTTCATTTGGTGTATAAAGAGCCACTTATTTAGAAAGACCCTTCAAGAAAAAGTGTGTCTGGATCAAAGGCATCTAGGAAACATTGCATATCTTTTTTTCTCTTTGAAGTTTTTTAAAATTAGTATATGCTTGTGATACATAATAAACACATTCATTGCAGGCAGCTGCTACATATATATCCCCAATCTTGATCCTTTATACTTCCCTTTCACCCCTTGCTCCCATATCCCCACATACTGAGTTTCCTTTCCCATCTCCACAAAATCTATCTCCTCCTTCCTATCATCTGTCATTTATTGCACTCTTTAAATTATTTACACATTGCATTTGTCCTATAAAATAACCCTTGTGGTATTTAAGCTTATGTATCTGATTTATTATAGGATAAAATTGCATCTGTTTTCCTACAAATGTCTCAAATTTATCTTTATGGCTGAGTAGTACTTCATTTTCTTTATCCTTTCACCTGTTAGTGGGCATATAGGCCACTTCCAAGATTTAACTAGTATGAGTTGTGCTGCTTTAAATAACAGCATGCATGTATCACTGTAATATAATGTCTCTAATTTGGGGGAGAATATACCCAGAAGAGGTACAGCTGAGTCAGACGGAATTTCTGCTTTTATTTTTTTTGAGTAAATATCTATATTTTCTTCTGTAGTAATATTACTAGTTTATATTCCCACCAAAAATGTAGAATTGTTCCTTTTTCTCAACAACCTCACCAGCCTTTGTTGTTTCTTGAGTTCTTCATGGTAGCCATTCTTTCTGGAGTAATATTGAATCTCAGTTTTGTTTTGATTTGTATCTCTTTATTAGCCAAAAATGGTGAACAATTTTTTCATGCATCAATTGGACACTTGCACTTCTTCTTTTGAGAAGTGTCTATTCATTACAAATGGTCATATTTGATTGAGGCATCTAATTTGTTTGAGTTCTTTATATATCTAGATATTCATCTGTCTGAAGAGGAGCTGGCATACATTTTATATATTTCTGTGGATACCTATTTGCATTTTAATATGTTTGAGAAGACGTGGAAAAATCTTCAAGCTCTCTTCCAGAACTTCCAACACTTGCTAAATGAGGATCTCATGCAATATCAATTATATCACAGAATATTTGGGTAAAAGATGCTGGTCATACTTCACTTTGCTGGGTGAAAGTAGGAATAGTATGACCAACTAATAGTGAAAGAAAATTAGATAGAATACATAGGAAATTTACAAGCAGAAGGGTCATCCTGAACTGGTGCATATTATGTCACTACTCTTCTTTTATTTAAATAGAAATGGCAGCTTTAAAAACCTGACAATTTTATAAGCAACAGCATGTGTCAGATGCAGTGGGATATAATAGTGTCAGAACATTCTGCATGTTTAAATTGTTGCCATTGTGCATGTTCATAGCAAATGGGGCCTTTTGCTCCTAATTTCAACATCATTTTTTGCCTAATTGTGTTGTGTATTTACATTTCACATTATCTTTGTTAACACGTGGAAATCCAGTTGGTGACATAGCAGGAAGTCCCTTGTAGCCATAACTCTAAATTACCTTCCCTGGAGCCAGAATGGTTTGATTTGAGAGGTAGTCGGAATGGGCTATAAGAAGGATGCTACAAAAGTGCACAGAATTGCAAGCCCCAGAATTTTTGATCTGTAAGTTCTCGCTCAATATTTTATAGCAGTTAGTAGGTCCAACTTTTGATCCAGACAGTGCTCGGTTCAAATACATGTTCTAGTATAAACAAATTTATATGACTTGGATAAGTTACTTGCTCTTTTTGTGCCTCGGATTGCTCAATATTAAAATGGAAAAGTAATATCAAATACCCCCAAATATAGGACTTCAGAGAAGCAAAACTATGGTAATATATGTATATAAATATGAATATATGTAAATATATGTATATTATGAATATATGTAAATATATGCATATATGAATATATATGAAACATAGGTTATGCTCACTTAAAAGATGTTGTTTTTTAGTTTTTAAAATTATTTCCTTGTGAATAGAAGCACATGTATATGTGTATATGGCTAGTTGTAGCCAAAATATTATGTGTTTAAAGAAAGTTTTCATTGTTGATAACCAACCAATTTGTGACCTTATTGAAATGATTTTTCAATTCAAATTTTCTATTCTTATTAAAAATACTATTCCATCAACTTTTTAATATTTAATTTTAAAATGTAGTTTCTCTTCTGTATATTTTAACTACATTCTCAAAAATACAATATATGTCCAATGCCTAAGAGATTTTAAATGTTATTAAATAAACTGCTGAAATGAAAACCAATATGTCATCAGAAATATAATCTATTATCCATGATTATTGAAAAATAAATTTTAGCAATGGAAAAAAAGCACATAAAGATTCTGAGCAAATCAAAAAAGTTAAGAATGAGAAAGTTGTGTATTTTATGATGGAATTCAGGCGATGTAAATGTAGACAAAAACTTGAGCAGATGCTTTTCTTACAATGGGTTGTATCCCATGGTAATTTGAAATTATCAGAAGTTAGAAATGTTAAAACATTCTACAGAACATCGTAGCTTAGCCTAGCCTGCTATAAATGCGATCAGAATAGTTATAGTAACCTATAGTTACAAAGTCAGTTTTATAATGTGTTGAATACATTATATAATTTGCAAAATACTTTCCTGAGAGTGAAAAATATAATGCATGTTTGTTTTTTCACCATTGTGAGTTAAAAGTCCTAATTTCAACTATTTCAAGCCAGCCCCTCCATCCCCGTTATTTATGTCCTATGTTATATAACAAAGCCTTGGTCTTCTGAAAATGATTTTCTCATAATTGTTTCTCTTTATTGACTCCATTCCACTGGCCAAAGATTGTGCTAATGACCATATATATTATGCCACTTAAAGAAACGCTATAGAATAAGGACTTAATTTTCAGGTGAAAAAAAATCCATGGGAGAAAAAACAAAACAAAACAACAAAGGCAATCCTGAAATTTCCTCAACTCAGCACTTCCTTTTGTGGCTTTATTCTGGAGGAAAAGATACACACCAGATACAGGGACATTTTAGGGTGTATGAGGGTCTATTTGTGAGCCCCAACTACACCTATCTCCTTGGAAAGGTTTCATGAATGGACATTTTCTACTACTAGACTAGTGACACTCTTGTGGATTCCTCTCTCTTGAGTTGGTAGGGAATGGCTTAGCCCTCTTACAGGTTGTAACTTTTGTGTTGTGGATCTGTATTGATTTAGGATACAGTTTTTCAGTCTAGAAAAATCTATCTGAATTAACAAGGAGTGAATTCAACATGAAGGGATAAAACAGAGAAATGCACGTGTCATTCCTAAACTTAGTTTTACTTCTACCTTTTTTGCTATTGTCATATAACTTGTTATTTTTCCTCTTCTTGTAAATAATTAAAAGTAGGTTTTGCCAATGTGCAATACGAAGGCCTTTTATTTAAATCAGGAAGTCCAAGCATTCATTCCTTAATTTGCACGGGTGAATTGTTGTAGAAGTAAGAATAAATCCAAGCCAGTTAACATAAAAGTCCATCCTTGGCCAATGGAAATTCAAAAATACTTGAACTAATAAAAATATCCAGCAAACATTTGTTTTAGGCTGTTGGTTATCTTGTTACTAAGTCCCTGGAGTTTCTTATATACTTTTCCATATGTAGGTTGACTCTTCACTCTTAATTTTATCTTTTGTTGTTGTACAGAAGCTTTTTAACCTGAAGCAATCCCATTTGTCTGTTTTTGGTTTTATCACCTGTACTGTGTGGTTAAATATAAAAAAACAAAGTCATTGCCCATACCAATGTAGAGAAAATTTTTCCTACATTTTCTTTTAGGAGTGTTAGACTTTCAGATTCCATGAGTATCTTCAGCTACGAGTTGATCTTTATAAATGCTGTGAAATAAGGGTGCAAGTTTTTGAGCCATTTTTTTACTAGTACTATATATGTTTACAGTACATAACTATTACATTCCTTGTGGGGAGTTGGTGCATGCACATCACATTTTAACTCCTTTTTTCATCCCCTTTCCTTTCCCTCCCACTCCCTAATCTCTTGGTCAGCTTACATTTTGCAAAAGATCTGTCTCCCTAATTCCTATTTTCTATCTTTTATTTTGATCTTTATTTATATTTGAGGCTTCTCATATAAGAGAAGTTATGTGATATGTGAAAGTGTGTCTGATTTATTTCAATTAACATTATGGTCTTGTGGTATATATATTTTCCTACAAATGACTCACACGTATCCATTTTTATGGCAAAGTAGTACTCCATTGCCTACACATACCACATTTCTTCATCCATTCATCTGCTCATGAACATATAGGCCACTTCCAATATTCAGCTATTATGAACTGTGGTGCTATAAACATGAATATGCATGTATCACTGTAATAATATGTCTTTAACTCTTTTGAGAAGATACTTAGAAGGAGAATAACTGGATCCAGTGGAATTTCTATTTATAGTTTTTTGAGGACTTTCCGTATGAATTTCCAAATGGTCGTACTGGTTTACATTCTGATCAACAATATAGAACAATACTTTTTCCCTCACAGTCTTGCCAGCATTTGTTATTTGATTTCTTGATGATAGCCATTATTTATGAAGTAAGATCAGTATTGTTTTGATTTTCAGTTTCTAATGGTAAAAGATGTTGAACATTTTTTTCATGTATTGATTGTTCATTTATACTTCTTCTGAAAAAATGTATATTCATTTCAGTTGCCCAATTTTTAAATTGTTTTATTTTTAATTTTTGGGGGGAGGTATGATTGTTTTGAGCTCTTTCTTTATTTTAGATATTAGTTCTTGGTTTGCAGAATAGCTGGCAAATTTGTTCCCATTCTGTATGCTGTCTCTTCACTCTGTTGGTTGTTTCTTTTGATTTGCAGAAGCTTTTTAATTTGACATGATCCAATTTGTTTGGTTTTGTTCTAGTTTTCCAACACTATTCAAGACTGTCCTTTTCCTCCTATGTGTTTTTGGCACTTTTGTTGAAAATCAATCAACCATAAATATGTGGGTTCATTTCTGGGCCTTTTTTCAGTGCCAGTCATCTATGTTGTTATGGTTAATCCATACTGCTCTGGTTACTATATATTTAGAAGAAAGCAAATAGCTTGATGTAAAAATGAACATAGAACCTGAATAGACACTTCTCAAAAGAAGACACACAGATAGCCACTGGGTATATGAAAAAATGCTCTGCACTTAGTCATCAGAGAAATGCAAATTAAAGCCACAATGAGATATCATCTCACATCTGCCAGACTGGTTATTATTAAAGAGAGATAAAGTAACAAGTGTTTAGGTAGCTGTCAAAAAACATGATCCCTTGTAGATCCTTAGTGGAAATGTAATAAGTACAGACTACCATATGATCTGCCATGTGGATTCCATTTCTGATCATACATCCTGAGGATGTGAAATTAGTTTGTCAAAGAGATATCTAGACTCCAGTGTTCATTGAATCATTATTCATAGTAGGTAAGATATGAATCAAACTAAATGTCAATAGATGGATAGTGAAGAAAATGCGGAACATGTGCAAAATGGACTATTACTTAGTTTTCAAAAAGGAAGGAAAGTCTGTCATTTATGACAAGATTGGTGAACCTGAAAGATATTATACTAAGTTTTTCTGTGTTAAGCAAGGCATAGAAAAACAAACATGACAGGATCACATTTATATGTAGACTATAAAACAATCATATTTATAGACACAAAGAGCAAAATAATGGTTATCAGAGGCTTGAAGGTAGGAGCAGAAGAGATGTTAGTCAACAAATACAAAATTTTAGTTAGATAGGAAAAAAGTTTGAGAATCTGTTGCACAAGTGACTATAGTTAATAATTATATATATTACACTTTAATTATTTCTAAGAGTAAATTCATGGCTAGGATCCTCACTACTAACAATCATAACTATATGTGGTTTGTTAGATAGATTGATTTAATCATTCCACATTGTATACATCTATAATATTATCATATTAAATAAATAGATATCACTATATTGTCATTTAATAATAAAAATTTTTTAAAGTCAAGAGTGTGAATATGAATATATATTAAAAATTCCTAGACATCTTTCTAACATCCCAACTAATCAGAAACAAAAGCATAAAATGCAGTTTTAAATTCTTTTTTTTTTTTTTTAGTTTTGTGCATTTTATTTAACAAATTTGGGCCGCAAAAACTTCAATCTCTTCCATACACTGTATTCGTGTATCTCAGCCTGATATAAATGCTTGCTGGGAAGCTTGTTTTCATAATTTCCCTTTTTTCTTTTCTTTTTTTTTTTTTTGGTACTGGGGATCGAACACGGGACCTTGCACTTGTGAGGCAAGCGGCAGCTCATAATTTCTTTTTAAAGTTCTCAATGATCTCTTTTAACATTAGGATTATATCTAAAGAGATCATCGGCAAGAGGCTCTTCTTTGCATGTTGCTTTTGTACCTCCATTTCCTGTCTTGACCAGTCTTCTAATTCTGCATTCTTTCGAACATGATGAGCTATTAGATCTGATCCTCCAATGATGTGCGGAAGTTTACCTGCTCCAGGAAAGGTGACCTTTTTGAATTTCTTGAGATTCTTTAGTTGATGACCATGATTATTATCTATCCCACAAAGATTTCTGTAAGTGGAGTTATTAACCACCAGTAATCTAAATTCAGTCATTAACAACTTTTTGGAAGCATCTCACTGCTGTCCTGAAGTTCATCATTAGATATTTCTTTTGTTGACCACAGTGATTCTTTCTTAAGCTCACATTTCTTCCCAACTTCACTTTCTTGAGGTATTTTGTCACTTTCTGGTGTTATTTTATCATCAAAAATGTTATTTGTTTCTATATCCAATCTTGGCTTTTTTCTAATGTTGACATCTCCTTCTTGTTTTTCAACTTTCACTTCAATTTCTAATTCTGGTCTTGTGTTCTTGTATAACTACTCCAACAATTCATCTTCTATGCCCAAATAAATTTCTTTTCTTTTGTTTTGATCTTAGACTTTCTGTAGAAACAGATTTACTGTCAGAGTTTTTCACACTGGATTTTAAATCTTCATCATCTGTAAGTAAGTTTTCTGATTTTGTGTCCACAGGTTCATTCTGAGATAGATTTTGCTCTTTGTTTTTCCATAGAGAGGTTATAGCAGGTTGTGTTTGTTCTGAAAGAGAACAAGACATTTCCATTCTTGCTGATTTGGATGAAGACCTTTCTTGGTTTTTTTCATCCCTTTCACCTTTTTGGGGAGATGGCTGAAAGTAGTTTCTAATCGTATTTGTCTGTTGATGCTGAGAAGCACGATCTGTACTTTTATTTACACTTGGGAATTTAGTTGGTGAAAGCTGAAAGTTTTGGATATTTGCCCTAACCAGTGTATTTGATGCTATGTTATTATTGGAGCTTGTTTTGGGGGCTTCTTTTATAATGGGCATTTCTTGTGAAGATGATCCACATTTTTGTTCCATTTTGGAGATTTTTTAAACAAATAACTTTATTATCAAACACACACACATATAAAAAATTAAAACCATTCCAAGAAGAACAATGCATGGGGAAAAAACAATAATATTCAAACACAGTAGAACTCATCCAAAAAAACCCTGAAAAGCACTTAAACATTTTTCCACATAACTTAAAAAAAATCTCAAGCACCAACAAGACACCAGAGGATATAATTTGTTTCAGAAAGGTCCCCAAAACCAACGCTGAAGAAATAATGATCTGGAAAAGCACTCCAATTAGTTAGCAGACTCCACATAAGCCAAGCTTTTCCCTAATTTAAATTTTGATACAATCATATGACACACGATGGAAACACAATCCGAGAAATATGTTGTTATGCCATTTCATCTGTGTGTATCCTTAATTACAGTTTCAGTTAGTTACACTAGAGAAACTATTCGGTATTTACACATATGTGTCCTATTTATTTCACGTAAGAGGATGGCCTCAATATGCATCCATTTAGCTATAAATGTCTCTAGTTTCTCATTCTTTATGGCTGAGTAGTACTCCATTTTATAAAAAAACCACATCTTCTTTATCCAGTCTCCAGTTGATGGGCATTTGGGCTGCTTCCAAGCTTTAGGTATTACAAAATGTTCAGCTATAAACATGGGTGGACATATATTGCTGTGGTATGATTCTTTTAATTCTTTGGGGAAGATACCCAGCAGGGGAATAGCTAGGTCAAATGGGACCTCTAGTCCTAGTTCTTTGAGGTATCTCCATACTGATTTCCACAGTGGTTGCACCAGTCTGCACTCCCACCAACAATGGAGAAGGGATCCAAATTCCCCACAGACCCATCAGCATTTTTAGATGATTTCTTAATAGCAGCCATTCATTCTGGGGTGAGGTGGAATCTCAGTGTTGTTTTCATCTGCATCTCTCGAATAACCAGTGATGTTGAACATGTTTTCATATATTTATTTAATGCTTTTACTTCTTTGTTTGAGAAATTTCTGTTCATTTCAAATGCTCATTTTTGAATTGGGTCTTTGAATTTGGGGGGTCTGATTTTTTTCAGTTCTTTATATGTTCTAGATAGTAGTCCTTTGTCTAAGGTACAGTTGCTGAAAATTTTTCCCACATTGTGGGTTGTCTCTTAACTCTGTTGGTGATTTCTCTTGCAGTGCAGAAGCTTTTTAATAAGGTAAGATCCCAATTGTTGATTCTTTGTGCAAGTTCCTGTGCCACTGAGGTTTTGTTCATAAAGTCTTTTCCTATACCAATATCTTCAAGAGTTCTACCTAACTTATCTTCCAGCAAATTTAGTGTTTCTGTCCTAATATTTAAATCTTCAATCCACTTTGATCTTAATTTAGTTCATGGTGATAGGCATGGGTCTAGTTTTTTTCTTTGGCAGGTTGAAATCCAGTTTCTCCAACCCCATTTATTAAATAGGCTATCTTTCCTCCAATGAGGATGGTTGGCTCCTTTGCCAAAGATGAGGTGGTTGAGCATATCTGTAGTTGTTTCTGCATCTTCTAATCTATTCCACTTATACTTGAGTCTGTTTCTTTGCCAGTACCATGCTGTTTTTATCTCAGTACCTTTGTAGTATAGTTTCAAGTTGGGGATTGTAATACCCACAGCCATATCTGTGTTGCCTTAAATTTCTTTTGCTATTTTAGGTCTCTTTTGGTTCCAAATGAATTTTATATTGTTTTCTCTAGTTCTGTGAAATATATTGTTGGAATTTCAGTCAGCATTGCACTAAAACTATGTAATAGTTTTGGAAGTATGTCCATTTTCACTATATTGGTTCTTCCTATCCAGGAACAAGGGATGTCTTTCCATTTTCTTATGTCCTCCTCAATCTCCTTTTACAAAGTACTATAGTTTTCAGTATAGATGTCTTTTGCTTTCTTTGTTAGATTGACTCCTAGATATTTCATTTTTTTGGATGCTATTTTAAAAGGAATTGTTTCCCTAAAATCTCTCTCAGTGAGACTATTAAATTTGTATACAAAAAGGCTATTTTTTTGAGTGTTGACCTTATATCCAGCTACACTACTGAATCTGTCAATTAAGTCAAGAAGTCTTTTGGCAGATTATTTTGGGTCTTCTATGTAAAGTACCATATCATCAGCAAATAATGACAGTTTAACTTCTTCCTTCCAAAGTTAAATGAAGAAGATATAGAAATTCTAAACAGCCCAATTACAATGAGTGAAATTGAAAATTTAATAAAAAATTTACCAACAATGAAAAACCCATGTCCTGATGGCTTCACTGCTGTATTCTACAAGACATTGAAAGAAAGACTATTGCCATTACTCTGTAAACTCATCAAGGAAACTGTAAGAGAAGAAAAGCTTCCAAATTCATTCCTGGAAGCAAGTATTCCTTTGATTCCAAAACCAGGGAAAGACACAACCCAAAAAGAAAAGTATAGGCCAATCTCCCTAATGAATATTGATGCAAAAATCCTCAAAAAGATACTGGCAAACAGAATACCAATGGTCATCCAGAAGATCATACACCCTGACCAAGTCAGATTTATCCCAGAGTTGCAAGGATAGTTCAACATTCGTAAATCAATGAACGTAATACACTATATTAACAGACTCAAGGACAAAAACCATATGATCAACTCAACAGATGCAGAGAAAGCATTCAACAAAATCCAACACCTATCCAAGATAAAAGCCCTACAGAAAATTGGAATAGACAGTCTTTATCTCAACTTGATTAAGGCTATCAATGAAAAACCAACAACCAACATCATACTAAATGGTCAAAAACTGAAAACTTTCATGCTAAAATCAGTACCTGTTTAATATTGTTTTTACACTTGATCTTAGCCAAAAGGCCTAGAAGCGATTTAATATTGTTTTTAAAACATTAGCTACAGCAATTAGAAAAGAGAAAGAAATAAAAGGAATAAAAACCTATGGAGATTTTTATTTCTTTTGGCTTTTCACTCAAATACATACATGTATATGCCTGGTCCAATTCTGTGTCAGTCACATATGTTGCAGTGTTCTCAGGAGAACTTGACATGAGTTTTTCACTGACTGACCATTCTTGTGAAAGGCTTTGCCCTGGAGTCTTTTTCTTTAATCCTCTGCTGGGCTGGCCCTGAGGATCATGATAATTCTCTATAGTCATGAAAATAACTGCCAATCCAATTTCTGATTCAGGAATAGGTCTAAGACCTTGCCTTTCAAGTATATCTATAATTGAGTGAATACATTTTTTCTGGGAGTCAGGAATTAAGATCTGTGTATTTGTTATTCCTATGTCAACAACACAAGTTCCAGGAGCTGAAAAAACCTATCTTCTTCTTCATTTTCTTTGGTCATCAACCTACCTTCTCCCACTCCAAAAACAACTGCTGAACTCAATTTCTTATGCTGTTTGGCATTTAAAAATACAAATTTTTCCCTTTGAAGATTTATTTTCTTTCTTGTCATCCTGACAGATCAATATTTTTACTTCCAATGGCTGATTCATCAACAGGTTGTAAAAACTTTCAATTTGTGGAGTCTCTTTCTTGGATTGAACTACTTTAACCAATTCAGTAAAATATTCTGGCTTTATAGTCCAACATTCACAAATGAGTGCACATATTGTTTTAATGGTAACCTTAACTGATGCCATAACAAAGTGAGTACATTCTTCTGTCCAGTTGTTTATTGTTAAGTCCTCCAGGTTGTAATATAGTTTGATTTAAAGCAGTTTTCCCAGAGACATCTAAACAAGAGGAGCACGCAACCAAAGGCTCATATTTTACTATTAATTTACTTTCAAATACTCCAAAGGTAACTCTATACCCTGTCTTCAAAGTTCAAGAAAGGTCATGCTGCATTTTTTCATCATTAACCAAGGTACCATACTTAGAATTATCTTTTATTGTTAAACTAGGAATTTCACCTGTTTACTGCTTTTCCTCTTTAAATCATGGATGTGACATCATAAACACTAGTCCAACAAGAATAAGTTTTGGTTAGAGTTTCTGTTTTATAGTAAAGTTTACTTTCTGTGTAGAAATTTCAATAATGTTTTTTCTAGGGCAATTTAGTTACAGAAAAGTGACCAGTTAACACAGCATGATTTTGACTGATGAACTGATCATTGTCAATTAAAATGGCAAAGTTTTTCCTTCCAACAACATCCTCAACACCAGTCAAAAGTCTATATGGTTCTCCTGGAGCCCAGCCCACGACAGGTACCAGCTTCTACATGGCTCTAGCTTCTCAGGACCTGCACTGCCGTGCAGCATGTATCTGAGGGTAGCTGATGTGCATGGCCACAGCTTCTGCCAACTTTAAATTCTTAATACTAGTAACTACTTGCAGATTAAGGTCTTTTGAATTGGTTAAAATTGATTTTCACCACAGATTATTGAATAATCAGAGCAATCAAGTCAATTTGTCCAACCGAATCATCAGTTGTGATGTCGAAAGCGAAATCATGCTTATACAGCACTACTTGTTCTTTTTGGAGATGACCTTTCTAGACTGGTGGTGTCTAAGAACATGTGGATGTACAGAAATGAACCAGAGAGGTACAAAGCTAATAGATAAACAGCTGTTTTTTTTCTAAGGTCTGAGAAATAATATACAAATGATTCAACTGAGAAATTAATGAAGAGAATGGACTAGTGGAACTGTTTAGACTATAATATTTTAATTCATGAGGAACCTCTTTACTATGGTGGAGCTGATAAGAACTTGTATACTAATGTATAGATATAGAAGTGGTCCTTGTACTTTATTTCCAATATTATTTATATCATTAAATCTGGTAATTCACATGAACAATGGATGTTAAACCCTCCTCCCCGTATAGGAATCTCAAATGGGTGATGTCGCTAAGTAAAACCATCATTGTGTTTAAGTTACCAAAACACAAGCTGTCTGTAGTGACTGAAGTTGACTTTCCCCCCAAGGGTAGATGCTGTGATTCCCCACACTATCTTAAAAGGTCCACTGCTGCCAGAAAATTTCATGGGGTGCACTTAAATATCGTCCAACATGAGCTAATATTTCATTTTAACTACAGTTCTGGGAAACACAAATGGAGATGTTGGGCTAGAAATATACGAGGTGTATTGGACAGGGGGGTGTTTTGATTTTGAATGCAGAAGATCTCAGGAAACTATGTGCTGCTCTGAAACTATTTCCGTATGTTTCCTGATCCATAACTTTGAGGACAGGAGACATGGTGTTATCTTGATTAATGCCTTCATAGTAAATATATGATGAATGGGAACTTACGTACATCCTGACCCTTTCTCAGTGTAGCAAGATCAAAGCAAGTATATTTCATTCTGCTGTGAATTTTTCATGTTTTTCTCATCTTTTGTAATGCAAAAATGTGATCCACTTATACAGCAGCTCTACTATTTTATATATCTAAAAAGAAAGAAAAAGGTATTTTCTGAGGTTAAAGGTCTCTTTTCTTCTGTAAGAGATTATATTTTTCCTGCTTAATGTGAAGAGGTTATAGAAATCTTTGCCTTTTCTTCATTTATGGTGTGTTTTGGAAAATAAAATAAAAGTAACATTTATCATTTATGTCAAAAACAATTTATCCTAAATTTCTGCATTTGATAGTTTTTCTGTATTTATTTATTCTTTAAATATATAAAATTTCCATAATATTTTATTAAAAATAATCATTCAGTTAACATTTTATGTACCTGTTTATAGATAAATTCTTAGCAGTGGAGATGCCAGACTAAAGAGAATGCATATTTTACATTTTTTTATATACTTGAATTCACACTTGAAGTTAAAGCAATTCATATTTTTACCTGCACTCTCAACAATTTGACTTTGTCAAAAGTATAAATATTGTCAATGTTCTTATTCACTTTTTTAATCACAACAATGCATTGAATTAATTTTTATTTGCTTTTGAAAATTTGTCTATTTGAGTTTTGTCAATTTTTTCTATGTCTTCTTCAATATTTATTTTTGTTTTCCATTTTTATCTACTTAAAAATTATTTTTATAGTAATAAAAATATGCTGTCATTATTCATATGCAACCTGATTTTAAAAACTAATTAGGTAATTGATTTATCTCAAGTGCCTCTTGAAGTTTTGTTTCGAAGGAAATTTTTTGTAAGCATACACACATGGTAAATGTTTATATAATTGAACCACTTATTTTTGTTCAGGCAATTTGACTTTTTTTATTTCGAAAGGCTTATTCTAGAAAGGTTTATCATAATAAAAATATTAAAGGATAAAAGTGATCTATTTTATTTATTGCTTTATTTTATGTGCTCATTTTTAACTCAAAAAAAATTATTTCTGCATAAGAAAGGCAGAAATGCATAAAAAACAAGTTTAATTCTCCCCCCAAATGTCTAGCTTCTTTTCTCAATAATATTTATTTAATTGTCTGAAAATAGAAGTATTAAATTTTAGGAAAATTTCTTAAGAACCCTGAGTGACAGTTATCCATGAATTTACTGTAATGTCTTTTCACTTGTAACAGTAAATACCTAATAAAATAGTATGAAAATAACAATTATCACACAACATTTCTAAAATTTTAGTCTTCTTTTTCAACTTGTCAAGACTTTTCTATTAAATGTGCAAATTAAATTTCTTAAAAGTAAATTTATTTCAGGAAAAGCTGTATTCTGTATTTCAATTTTTTTCCACATACAAATTTTTACTCTTATCTAGAAAAAGATGATTTCCTAGGTAACAATTTTCTACATGCTTCTGATAACTATTGTCATGGTAATATACGGTGATACTATAGACCAATCCTGTGCTGGGCATAGGGTTTGATTTACTTTTTAAGAAATCAAAAAAATTTGAGTAATTTTCCCTTTTGATACACTTTGCAACTGAAATCCAGAAGACAGTAGATATTTAATACATTTAATATGATTGAATCTACATGACAAGGTTTGGCCTGCCAATCCCTTGTCTTTAGGACACAAGAAGTTGGTAAATAATCCTCATTGTGATACTTTCTAATCTTTTGGGATCAATAACCAGGTCTCAATTTTACTAGAACTATACTTTAGTTAAAAATACTTAGAAAGCAATTGACTATTATATATTCTGTTCAACTAAGTTTGTAGGTTAGGTTACTCAGATTTTGAATGTTGAAATGCAGTAGGGTTAGTGACATTTATAATCCATATATCCATCTAGTTCTGACTGCCAAAAAGAAATAGTCTTTGCAATGTCTTAGGGGAGTCAGAGAAAGACATTCTATAGAAGCAGGCTGCCCATAGGGACATAAGTGCCTGTTATGGATATTGTGTCATGCACAGTTTTAAAAGACATAAATAAAATGTAATGGAAATGGAAAAGAAAGTGAAAGCCTCCATTTCCATAGGGACATATAAACATAATGATAATATTCTAACAACAGTTATGTAACTTTTTGTCAAAATCCGTTGTAAAGTGGAATATTAGACCTGAATCTTGTTCAAAAGTGAAAGTCATGCTACCTAGCAGTTTTTTTAAATAGATGAGAGATTAAGAGCCAAACACTTCTATTTTTAAATTTAAACCAAAAGGTTGGGATGATAAGCTAAACATGAAACTGAATATTAATAAACATTTCTTTGTTTTGATAATATAAACCTGGTATTTGGGTATGTTGAGCTCTGAGTGTTGTATACCATTCAAACTCAATGTGTTGAAATTTAATCCTCATTGTGACAGTAATACAAGGTGCAGCTTTTTGGAAAGTGATAAGGTCATGGAGCTATGAACTCAGGAATAGATTAATTTCATTATGAAATTGGCATCAGAGAGCTGCTTTTTCCTGCTCTCTCTCTCCTCTGCCTTCTGCCATGTGAAGATTATACAAGTCATCGCCAATAAGAATGGTGCCTCACCAAACATCAAACCTGTCATTGGCTTGACCTTCATCTTCTAAGCCTCCAACACATTTGGAAAATATGTTTTTCTTCTTTGCAACTTACTCAAATGCAGGTATCCTGTTTTAGCAGCACAAATGGACTAAGACAGTGTGTTATCAAATGAGGTAAAATGGTCAAGTTTCATCCAATTTGACTGTGTCCTTAGAAGGACTGTGTCCTTAAACCTGTGTCTTGAACTTGAACTTCCCAGCCTTTGGAACATTTAAAAAATAAGGTTTTTCAATTTGCAAATTACCCAAATTTGGGTATCCTATTATAGCAGTGTAAGTGAACAGTGTAGTATAAAATGAAGTAATTTTTTTTTTTTTTGTACAAGGGATCGAACTTGGGACCTTGCGCTTGTGAGTCAGGCACCAGAAACACTGAGCTAAATCCCTGGCCCTAAAATGAAATAATTTTTGTAGGAGTCATCCAATTTGAGTGTGTACTTATAAGAGATTTGGACATACACACCAAAGGAAGACTATGTGAAGAGCCAAGAAAATGGGCATCTCTAAAACACAGAGAGGGGACCCAACATAAACCAACCCTGCTAACTCCCTAATCTTGTATGTTTAGCTTCCAGAAGAGTGACAAATAAATTTCTGTTGGTTAAGGCATTTGGTGGTATTTTCTCATATCACCCTTTAATACATCAAGATTCATGCATAATTTTATTCTAAGCCTTTAGTTTTACATTCATCATAATATGTCTTCTTTCAAGTTGAGTTGTGCCAAGAGCTAGTCTATGAAGATGAATTTTTCCTTAGTGTTTATCACTGTAATGGGGGTTATCGTTTTTCTTAAGTGTATCAGCACTGATCTAATTGCTTTGTATATCATATTGGCCTCTGAAAACTCTATGAATTATGTATTATTTCTAACATGATGAAAATGACAGTAAGATTACTTAAGTAGTTTGCTATGTTCACATAGCTCATAAGTCACCAAATCAAAGACTGAAACTACATATGCCTCACTCTAAAACATTTCTTTTAAAGGATATCCCATTGGGTTACAACAACCCATCCCGTACTTTTCTACTAAAAATTTGTACTTTAGCATAATACTAGCCAGCAGTGTGTTTCAATAGTTGTGCCTGGGGCATACAGGAAGCAATCTCTATGTTTGCCTACTTGGTATGATGAACAGCAAGGTGTGTGCATGTGTGCAAAAGTGTCAAACTAGGACTTTTACTCACATAATGCTCCATCTAACAAGTTTTGCATGTTTGCCTGAGCATCAAATGGGGGTAAAGAATACCCAGACCATTCTTCTGTTATGAAAACATGTATTTTATTATAATGGAATGTGGGTGTGACTCACAGTAGCTGCCCCTGGGGAAAGCAAAAACCCATCTGTGCATCCACCCACTTGGCAGATGAATGGCAAGATGTGTATAGGAGCTCCGAAGCAGCAACTGGTGAGTTTTATCCATGAAATATTCATTGCTAAATTTCTGTGCATTTAGGATTTATTTTTTTTTAAGTTTTCTTTTTATATTTTTTCTGGTAGAAGTAGCCCAATTCAGTATAATGGGACATGAATAACCAGATTTGCAAATTTTGGAGGAGATCAAAAGTGAATTATCACATTACTCATGCATGGATAGTGAAATTGCTACTGACTGATATTAGCAATGCAAGCCATAGTTCCTGTGACAGAGAAATGGAGTAAGAACTGACTGATACAGAACAGAGAATGCAGACCTCCTTGATTCAGATGATGAAGAAAACAGCAGTATGAGTGCGTATTTGACTAGTCAAAACGTTGCATCATACCAAATGGAATGAGCCAATATTAGAAGTAGGTCTGAAAATATATATGAGGATCTTGGCAGGGATGAAACCTATTGGACAGAATTACAGTGCTGCCATTCAATGTTGCAAATTGTAACAGACGAAATGCTACAAGATGTTGTGAAATACACAAAGGCTGAAATACAAGTAAAATGTTCTATATAAACCAATAACCATATTCAAAACTGTATTTATTATGACACTTCACTAACCGAACTGAAAGCATTCATAGGTCTGTTATGCTTTGTAGGGATTTCTCATGGTAATTGCAGAAATGTAAAAGTTGTAAAAGGGATGGGTGAAATTATGGCAGAAAAATTTATGACCTTGTAGGTAAATGCAAAGACTTATTATGCTTTCAATTTAGAAATTCATCCTGGAACTCAGCCAACAGGTCCTAATTCATATAGTAATAAATCAGATGATGTTGTGAACAGACTTGTTGCTCTCATACTCCAAACTAATTAGAATATGACATTTGAAAATTGATTTACTTGTTTCCAATCAGTGTTACATTTGCTAACAGACTACAAATTGACCAGCATAGGGACTATATAAAGGAACAAAGCAGAAATTCTAAATAAAATGTTGCAATTTCAACACACAGAATTATATAGTGAAATCTTTGGGTTTCAGAGAGATTTACATTGGCCTCATATACGGCAAAGAAAAAAAAAACTGGCACTGCTGATGTCAACATTGAACCACAATGGATATATTGCTAGGGAAACCTCAACAAAATGAAATCCTGAGATGGAAACTTTCTACAACAAACCCAGAGGTGGAGTAGATGTGAGTTATACAGCAAGTTTGATGTCAGTCAAAACACAAAGTATTGGCCAATGTTTGTGTTTTACTCAATCTTAAACATGCATGGCATAAGTAGTTCAATAGTTTACAAAGAAAATAACAAGTGCAAAATACCTCAAAGAAATTTTTCTTAGAGAATTGGGAATGGAATGCACAAGACAATATTACAGGCAGAGGAAAAATAAAATGTTTCTGTCCAGGAAACAGTGCAAAAATAATGTGAGGTACACTGGTGAGCTGAGAGGTGAACAGGCAGGTACAGTATCACAAAGATCTATCTTGGCAACAGGAAAACCAAAAAGTTGCCAACTGTGCCCTACAAGAATAGACAGGAAAACAACACATACATCCTATCAGTGTAAAGTAAAAGTGATCATTGTGTATGGAGCATGTTATTTTCATGTGTGAAGACTGCCTTGTGTGTGATAGTTGAAGCAAAGACTGTTTATATAGTAGACTTTTGTTTGTAGTTACACTGTAGTTCACATAGGTTTTTATTTCTGATGCTATCTTTTAGGCTTTGTAAGCAAGTACACAGCTGATTTGAAAATGTTGATGTCTTTTCTAAGCACTCATTACATATTTGATATTTTATTGATATCCTATTTTCCTGCTAAATGCACATTGTAAAATATAGTAGGAGGCTCTTGACAAAACAAGAAGAGAAGAGAGGTGACAAGAATTGCCTGGTACATAGGAAAGGAAGTGAAGCACATGTGCTGTCAGTGTTAAGCGAGAAGTGTGCATGGAACATGAAGTGGTTATGTGTGAAGACTGCCGTGGGTGGGACAATTAAAGCAAAGGTTATTTTTGTTGTAGAGTTCTATTGGTATTTTCATTGTACTTCATATAGGAATTTATTTTTGACGTTATCTTTTAGGCTTTGTAAGCAAGTACATAGGCGATATGAAAATATTAATATGCATTCCATATGCACAAAACATACTAAGAATTTTATAATTTATTTTACTGATATTTTATGTTCCTGTTAACTACACATTGTGTAACAGAATAAGAACCTCCTGATGAAACAGCAAGATAAACAAGGTGTCAAGCATGTCCTACAAAAAGACCAGAAAAGCAAAACACACATGTGCTGTAAGTGTAAGTGAGATGTGTGTATAGAATGTGCTGTTTTCATGTGTGAGGCCTCCCTTACATGTGATAATTGAGGTAAAGATTATTTTTATTGTACAGTTCTATTGGTATTTTCATTGTAGTTCTTATAGGAATTTATTTCTGTTGTTATTTTTTAGATTTTGTACACCAAAAATCAGTTGATGTTCCAAATTTTGATGCATTTTTTATGAACACTCAATAAATATTAAAAGTTCAATGTTTTATTTTTTGATATTTTTTCTGCCAAGTACTCTTTGTTTAATACAACTAATAAAATTAAAATT
>NW_004624734.1:17174982-17210649 GCF_000247695.1 Heterocephalus glaber
ATCTGTTTTATGGATTCCATTTGTTTCCTATGTTGGGATTCCATCATGTTCTTCAGCTCCTCTACTTTTTTATCTGTGTCCTCTCTAGATTTATTAATTCTGTCTTGCACTATGGGCACAATCTTTCCTGTTATCTGAGAAATTATTTCTCATTTCATTTTTTCCAGGTCTTCTTTGATTGCCAGTTCAGGGAATCCAGGTGGTTGAGTATCAGAGTGTTCCATCTAATTTCCCTTTGCATTGCTGTAGGTGATCTGGAAGTCTATTTTGGAGGCTTGTTTACATGTCTTCTCATTTCCCCCCCGGGGGGGGGGTGCTGCTGGCGCCCAGGCTGCTCACCTCCTCTGCCCTAGGAGGGAGCGGTGGAATGGCAGTGGGGAACCTCATCCTGGGAGCTGGGATTGGCTCAACTCCTCTGCCCTAGGAGCAGTGGAATGGTGGCGGGGGGCCTTCTCCTGCGTTCTGGGGTTGGCTCACTTTCTCTGCCCTAGGAACAAGCAGTGGAATAGCCGAATGCTTGTTGTTTACAAAAGATTGCCAGCAAGATTTTGAGAAAGAATTTTTGTGAAGAAATGGAGAAGATACGAATAAAATGGAGTGAAACAAGATGAGAAATACGAGTGTATAGAGATAAAATAAGGTGCAATATGAATGAAAAATTCTAGCTATTCTCCATTCTGAGAAGATTTTGAATTTTCATACAAGACATGATGCATGTATATTCTCAGTTATAGGAATTAAAGTCCTTCCAATGTCAAATATACTCTTTTCTTTATAATAATGTATAAAAATTCCTAAAACTTAGACATGCATTATGCCTCTATTTTACACTTTTCTTGTAAAAGCCTTGGATTTTCTAAAGCTATGGATTTTTGATCATACATGGTTTTAATTTATTACAACTGCTATCACAAATTACCACAAAATAAGTGAATTGAAGAACCAGAAAGTTTTTCTCTTGCATTTGCAGGGTCTAGAAGTCTGAAATCAAAGAGTCGGTCATGTTGGTTCCTACTGGAGGCTGAGAAAGATGCTTTCTTACATCACTTTTCCATTTCCTTTCCAGGAACCAGTTATATTGGATCAAAGCTCATCTTAATGAACCTATTTTAATTTGAATACATTTGCAAAATTCTTATTTGTAAATAAGGTCACATCTACAGGTACTGGGTTTAGAACTTCCACATATTTTTTTTTTTTTTGAGACACAAGTAAGTAATATATGCCTTTACAGAAAGTATCTGTTTTCTATGATTCTTATATTCTTTTTTAAACAAAAATAATTCTGTGTAAGTAAAGAAAACTACCAACCTCATTAGCATTCCATATAAAGCATTTTTTTCAGGAACCTAGAGGTTAGTTGGCCAGTTCTGCTGGCCTGAGCTGGGCATTGGAGTCTCACATTACCTTATGCACCTGTGGTCAGCTATGGATGGAAGATATACCTATGCAGATCTCACGTGTCTGGATGATGACTAGTATTTCTGAGCTACATGATTTTGCTTCCCATGTCTCATCCTTGAGCAAGCTAGGTCGAAGAAAAAGACAGGAGGTAGAGGCATACAAGTGCTTATTCAAGCCTCTATATGTGTCAAATTTATCACTGTTCCATGGGCCAAGGCAAGTCATATAACCAACCCCAGAGTCAGAGTGGGAGTATACCACCAAAGACAAAGAGTGACAGGAGAACTCTGGGTTACCAGAGCTCATGAGTTACCAATGTCATAAATTCCTGGGCTTTCTGTCAGAAGAATCAAACAGAAGCAAGTGACTCAGGAAGAAGACTCTTCTTATGCTAGAGCATAATATGTCGGCACACAGGGAGCAGAAATCTCAGCGTTCATGGTATTTACAGGGTAGGCAGTGCCCTTATCTCTTGCTGTCATCACATATAAAGGTGACATTTTAGTTGAGTCTGTGCTCTCTTTTATCATGCCTCTTTATGTGACTTGTGTTTGTTACCTTATATCTCTGCCTCAGGATGTATTTTCTACTCTTTTAATAAAGTTCACTATATTTACTTCCATACTATTCTATGGATCTGTTTTGCCCTTACCACCTGGAATTTGCCCTTCATATCTGGGAAAGTTCTTAATTGATATATGGATCAGGGCTGACCACTCCTTTGCCTCAGTGGATTTTACTTCATAGATCTTGCTTTTCTTGGCTCTGGCTATTTGTTTGAAGGCTGAACTGATTTTTAATCTCTCACCTCCTAATGCATTCCCTTAATTTTACCGTCTTGAACATTGGTATACTCTTTAGCCCACCACTCCCCATAGCACAAAGGACTAGGTTAGCTGTCTCAGTTAGTTCAGGTAATTCTCTATAATGTTATAGACTTGCTATTTCCTTTGGCTCTGTCTGTTTTTGTTGTCTTTAATGAAAATTTCTTTTCAAGTCTTAATTCTCACAGATAAGTGCTCCTAAAATAATCTTTCAATTCCTCTCTACCGTTCTCTCTTCTTTTCCACTCAGACATTTTACTTATGTTGTCCTCTTTTCAGAAATACTTAATTTACATTGATTGTAGGAAGTGAATTTAAAATCCTTCCACATGGATTTTCTCAATAATTCTCTATTTACTATGAGTGCAATTATAATTTCTATCCAGAAAGAGAATGTTTAAGTGGTTTTAGATATAATAAGTATTGCTTCTTTGAAAAATGTTTCAGATGTTTTTCTTTTCTTCCAGTTAACATTATGAAAACCCATTCTTTAATATTTTAAATATTTTGTCCTTGTAATCTAGTGCATATCCTTTCATTCAATACCTAGCGCAAATATCACTTTCACTTTCACACATCTTTTCCAAAGCAGCAATAAAATGACTCTCCATTTCTTTCCTTAATGTTTAACCACTGTAGCTCTTTACCATGTTGGTCCCTTCCTAACTTTAGGCTTATTTATTAATATATTCCTATACAAATTAGAGAAAATATTTTGTCTGTTTTATATTTCAAGGGTTTAGCATATTCTCTTGTGAGAATTTTTTTTTTTTTACCAAATCATGATGATCACTGCTTTGCTTTCTTCTTAATATATTTTTCTGCATTCTTATTTGGCTTTGGCCTACATGAACCTAGAAAGCCACCTCTTTCCAATTATAAACTATTCCTCAGGGAGATGTAAGGCATACAGAAGAATGTCCCTTTTCTCAGCATGCTTGTGATTTATGGAAAGGCAAGGATAGGGGCAAGTGAGTATAATGGAACATGATAATTACCAGGGCAGAAATATTTATTAAAACCATGAGAATACAGAGAGGGGTGCGTATTCCAGCAGGGAAAAGTCACCAAGTGTTGCTAAAGAATGAGAGAGAATAGATTTCTTTAAGCAAAGAATGAAGAGAACAAGGGTAGAGGTGTGGAGCAATTGGACTGTGAAGGAAACCACAAACAGGTGATTACAGAACCATTCATGTACCTGAGAGCTGGTACAGGTCGAAGGAAAGTGAAGTAGGCAGGAACTATGTGCAATGGGTCTTTATGCGATGGTAAACAACTTGGACTGAACTTCAGAGATGATTTAAAGCAGACTTAAGAAAGGGAATAACAGGTCCACATTTGAAATTTGAGAAGCTTAAATCCCAGTTCCCACTATTTATATGTCAATTAAAACTTGCCAGCTCTGAATCTCAATCTCTTGCTTTAAAATGTAAGAGCTAATCTGAAAAATTCTGCAGCGTTTCTATATTAATGCCTTAAAGATTGACTTAGTTGGTCTCGCTCTGTTTTTCTGTGTGTTTTCAAGTGTTTTTCAAGTTCTCTTCTACAGTTAAATCATTACTAAAATGAATGAAACAAAAATAAACTTTTTTTAGTAATGTGGGGAAAATATAGATAACTTTTTTGACAAATGTTAAATTTGGTATCTGTCATTCAATTCCTAATGAAACAGACACTGCAGGCTAAGGGACCAAAAACTGATAAGGTCATTCAAGGAACACACAGAATGAAAGTGCCTTTTTATTAAATTATTTTCAAGAACAGTTGATTTTAAAAAGTAATTGTAAATAAATGAATATGTTTTTGTCTAGGAATAACAAAAAAATAAAATTGGTTTTATACTTCAGAAGATATAATTTCTACATATATTTAAGTCTATAAAATACAGAGAAAAGGGATTTGAAGTCTACATAAAATGCAGTCATGTAAATTAGAAAATGGAAATAGAATTTATAGAAAAAGTCTATACTTATTTAAAAGACTTGAATAATTTTCACATGCTTATTCAAGAAATGTTATTGCCTCACTATTCTGTTATGTGTTAATAATATCCCATATGTGCAAGTGGATGTGTCACACCAAGAGAAAATACTTCAAATGCCAAGTAAATACCACAATAAATGTATGAAAAATGTTTTACTGGTGGTTTTACTTTGCAAATTCTTTTGATGTTTCTTTTTCTCCTCATTGTTCAGAATCACAAAAAGAACAGGGGCTTTATTCTTAAGAGAAGAATTTGGTTGTGGTACAATTTTATAACTATTCGGTTTATATTTAGCTAGAAATTGAAAATATTCTGGTTTGTAATTTTTGAAAACAGGTACTTAGAAACATGTGGAGCTGAGGCTTATTTTCAGAGCAGTGTGTCTCTGAGAATATTTTAAGAGATATTACCTTGTACTCCTTTGTTACACAGTAAGCTTTTCTTTGTTTCAGTTTATGTTGCTTGGAATAAAGTTTTGGAAGACTGAATAACACTTTAGTTCTTTAATACAATTTTTTTCTTTTTGGTAAAAAAATCCTTTATCAATTTCTCCCTGTTAGAATCTCAGAAGCATTTCAATATGCATTAATTCAATGATATCTGATTGGAGTGCACATTATTTCTGGAGCCGATTTTTGAACATGTAGCCCCCTCTTTTGCTATGTAAAAACCAGTAGATCTTTTTAGCCTTATAGAAGATTGTGTTACGTGAGTGTGTCTTCATTCCCTTAATGTGTTAGTGAATTCAGTATTGGTTAATCTTCTGCTATTTGCAATACTGAGCGGTTATTCTTTATAAAGTAAAAAAAATTGGCACATGTTTGCCATACATAATAATCACATTCATCATAGGGAACTTATACCTGTACATAATATATCTATCTTAATTCTTTTTTTGACATTCCCCTCCTCTCCTTTCAACACTTCTTGCTGTCCCCATTTAGAAAAATGTTTCTCTTGTTTTCCTTCCATTCTTTTTTTATACCTATTTCCTTCCTTCTTTCCTTTCCCCATTCTTTTCCCATGTTCCCCTTCCCATTTGAACATATTCTTCCTACATCCCAAATCTGTCCTCTGTTGTTCTCACTTTTAACCTTTGGGTTTCTCACCCAAAAGAAACAATGAAATATGTAAACACGTGTGTCTGATTTATTTCACTTAAAATTAAGTTCTCGATGTGCAACCCTCTACCTAAAAATGTCTCCTTTATCCTTCTTTGTGGCACTGTAGTACTCCATTGAATGTAAAAGCTACAATTTCTTTATCTATTTATCTATTGATGGGCATATGGGCTGTTTGTAAGATTTAGCTGTCATAAATTTTGCTGCTATAAACATGATTATGCATATATTGCTGCGGTATAATGCTTTTAACTCTTTTGGGAAGATACCTAGGAGGGAAATACCTGGGTCAAATTATACCTCTAATTCTAGGGGGTTTTTTGTTTTTGTTTTTACACATGGATTTGATTTTAAAATTCAATCAAATTTATTTGGTGCTAATGCACCAGGCAGGTATGTAATTCCCACAAAGAGAGAAGTCAAATTGCGTGGAGGGAGGAGCTATCTGTCAATATTTGAGTCAGACATAAAAGAAAGTCTATTTAGGGGAAAATTATAGGTTTCCCTTATTGGCTTGGGTTTTCTGAACCTAGGGCATTGCTTCAGCTCTTTTTGAATTTATTTCTTTTTTCATTAATTTTATTGGTGCATTTTAGATATACATTTACATTCATCGCTGGGAACTTGTACCTCTACATGATGTATCCTGGTTCTTATTTTTTTCCCCATTCCTCTGACCTCCCTTCAACCCTTCCACCCCTATCTATTTACAGAGACTTTGTTTCTATTTTTTCCAGAAAGGAAAAAATAATTTTAGTGTTTTTGAAGAATCTACAAACTGGTTTCCACACTGGTTGTATGAATTTACATTCCTATATACAGTAGAGAAGGGTTTCTTTTTCCCCACAGCCTTGCCAACACTTGTTATTGGTAGATTTATTGATGATATCCATTCATTCTGAAGTCAGATGGAATTTCATTGTTGTTTTAATTTGTATTTCTCAAATGTTGACATCGAACATTTTTCCATATATTTATTTGCTCTATGTACTTCTTCATCTGAAAAGTATCTATTCACTTCAAATGCTCATTTTGGATTGCATCTTTAAATTTGGAGAGTCTGATTATTTTATATATTCTAGATACTAGTTCTTTGACTGAAGAATGGCTGGTAATTCTTTTCCCACCATATGGGCCATCTTCTCACTATATTGGTGGTTTGTTTAGGTGTGCCAAAGCATTTTTAATATGATGTGATCCCAGTTGTTGATTCTTTGTAATATTTCCTGTGCAATCAGGGTTTTTTTCATAAAGTCTTCCTACATCCATGTCTTCAAGAGTTTTACCTATTCTGTCATATCATCAGATTAAGCATGTCTGTTTCAATATTTAAATCTTTGATTCATTTTGACATTAGTTTAGTGCATGGTGAAAGATAAGGGTCTAGGTTTAATCTTTAATCTTCAGCATGTGAAAGGCCAAGCTTCTCAGCCCAATTATTAAAGAGGCTATCTTTTTTCCAGTGAAAGTGTTTGGACTATTGTCAAACAAAAGGTAGCTGAGTGTGCTTGGAGTTGTTTCTGTATCTTCTATTGTGATCCATTGATCCTCAGATCTTTTTTAAAAATTTTTTTTTTCAGTACCATGTTCTTTTTATCACAGTAGCTTTGTAGTATACATCAGGGATTTTGATACACCCTGTCTTGCTTTTGTTGTTCAGAATTGCTTTTACTTTTGCCATTCTAGGTCTCTTCTGGCTCCAAATTAATTTTAGGATTATTTTCTATAGTTCTGTGGAAATTTGATTGGGATTGCATTAAATCTCTAAAACAGTTTTTGAAGTATGGCCATTTTCACTATATTGGTTCTTCCTATCTAAGACCAAGAAATATGTTTCCATTTTCTGAGGTATTATTTGATTTCCTTTTTCAGAGTATTGTAGTTTTTAATGTAAGGGTCTTTTACTTCCTTCATTAGATTGGTTCCTAAGTATTTCATTTTTCTTGATTCTTTTGTGAAAAGTGCTGTTTCTCTAATTTCTCTCTCAGTGAGTTTGTTATATATATGTATAGGAATGCTATTAATTTTTGAGTGCTGACTTTGTATCTTGCTATGTTATCAAATTTGCTTGTTAAATTTAGCATTTTTTTGTGTGGGTTTTGGAGCCATCTATGTAGAGTATCATCTGAGTAGCTTTTTGAAGATGACAAGGATTTGAATGTATTTATTTGTCATAATGTTGGTTAACTTTCTACCAGTCTCTTTTCTTTTGTCCTGAACATCTTCCTGTTTCAATGCTTAGCAGAAGGGCAATGTTTCAGTTGAATTTAGGCTGTCTTTGTGCAGTCCTTTCAAAAATAGTTCCTTATCCTGTATAAATTGCCTGCAGCCATGGAACAGTAGCTTCTGCAAGGATAATCACCTACATTCTCTCTACTCATGCCATCCTGAGGGTATCATTCACTGCAGAGCCAAGTTGTTTTTAATGCACTGTTTAAAGAAATCTGTGGGAGTAGGATTTGGTCCAGAGCTCTTGATTATACCTGTTCACATTTTCTCAGAACCTTCAGGTATCTCCTTACCTAGTGTAGCCTGATGTTTAAAGAACATGTGATTTGTAACCAATTAAGGCAGACTTTACTTTAAAATTAGCACTATCATGTATTAGATGAATGATTAAATTATGTAATTTTCTGAGATGAAGATGAAAACTTCAGCTATCTCTGTATTTGCCAATTCTGAACTAGACTAATCTAGTAAAAATATCTGAATTTGTAGAATATTAAAAAATGTAAAGCAAAATACTTGAATATATTAAAGGAAATAAAGGTAGAAGTGATTTTTTTGAGGTCAAGGTCTAGGAGAACAGTGAAGTAAGCTCAGAATTGGGGGCATCTTCCTCTCTTGGCATTTGGTGATGTTGGAAAAGTCACCTTAGCAGAGTGAAGGCTAAGGAGGTCTTTCAGAGGTTTCACAGGGTGTAGCAGTCACAAAAGTGTCCAATGATTACAAAGAGAAAAATCTGATAAATTGCGTACATTTCTGATTGAAATAAAAAAGATAACATCATAAAAAAGAGTTAAATGAAAAAAGAGAGAGGATAACATTTGCAAATCCTGAAGTTGACCTACTCTGCCCACTTGTCATGAGCAAAATTTAGCCATCTCTGGGTGATTGTGACATCCTGAGCCTTGAATCACTTGTATAATTATTCAAACTGTGTCTAACATTTAATAATGGAAACAATAGTAGTAACAGAATCAGCCCTTAGCAGAGTCAATGGCATTGCCCTTGGAAGGGAGCATGGTGCTCCTGGCCTGAGAGGGTAGCTTGGGAGTCAAGGTGATAGAAGACAGGGACAGGTCACAGTTTGCAGAGCTCCATGGGGTCTTTCAGGTCTTTTTGAAACTGTAGAGTAAGAGTAGGTGTTGGCTCAAAAACCAAGAGGGGACTAAACAGTGTTGTCAGGCTCCGTGGGCAATTGGTCTGGAATGGCTCCAATATATTTTTGGTCTAGGTCTAGGCCTAGGTCTGGGAACTCAGATTATCTTTAACATGAAAGTCTGAGTGATCAATAACTGGTGTCTTATAACTTTATTCCAATGATGGCTGAGCATCACATCCACCCAGCTCAACCTCACACCATTTAATGTCGCACTGTGGTTGGAATAAGCTGCAAGCTGAAACGAGAATGCCAAGTGTGACTATGCCATAGGAAAATGGGTCACTGGCTTACAAAGCCTTTGAAACTAGTGAGAATGCTTCATATAAAGTTTGTAAAGTCTCCATCTATGGTCATAAAAAACAACCCTATACAAACCTTGCTACTGGCCACATGTTTTACATTTAACTCTGACCTCTTTCAGACATCAGAATGTCAGTAAAAATCATTGACATGGATGAATTTCATCTACTGTTGAGAAAAGGTTACACTGAAGAACATGTACTATCATTTATTTGTAGAGTATTTCAAAGATAAGATCATACAAATTAAGAAACATAATTAAAGCCGGGGATTTAACTCAGTGGTTTCGCTGCCTGCTGCGCAAGCTCAAGGACCCGAGTTTGGTCCCCGGTACCAAAAAAAAAAAAAAGAAACATAATTAGCAAAATCAGAGGTAAACAAGTGTCTGTAGCATGAAAAGTAGGGATATATCACCAGGGAAGTTAGAAAAAGTATCAGTAAGTATTCTACTTCATTTCACAAACATAATAATTGCTCTACGTGTATTTGTGGATATTTTCACATTTTAACTGTTTTGAAATTAGTGTGGCCTTAAGTGGTTTGGTTTTCATCGCTATGCAGACATCTTAACAAATTTACTTCAGGAAAATTTTACTTTTTATTTATAAAGGCGATATACATTGTAAACCAAAAATTTAAATTCTTTTGTTCAGGTAAGATAGAATAAAATATTAAAGTAACAAAAAATAAAAATAAAAACAATAAGGGATTCAAGAGAAATTGACCTCAGTGCAAATAAAAAAGAACAAACTATAGACACACAGGGAATTCCAATAAAACAACAAAGTCCAATATATCTAAGGTAAAACTTTTTTTTTTTTGTACCGGGAATCGAACTTGGGTCCTTGCGCTTGTGCAGCAGATGGTGAAACCACTGAGCTAAATCCCTGGCCCTAAGGTAATACATTTTTAAAGAAAAAATTGGCTGGGAAATTCAAGAGTATAAAAATGAAATCGTTGTAAATTATGGAACTTAAGAAAAAATAGAAATTAAAGTAATAAAAATATAAGAATAGCATAATGCAGTGTTAACAGACAAAATTTGGAACACTCAGGTAAATTTCACTTTCAGGTAAAAAAACAAGCTTACTATGTTACATTGATACATCTATCATCTGGGGCATTCATGTACTAAAATTTCTTCCATGTAATATTTGAGTCATATGTAAAAATTCCACATAGCATGAAATTTAAACTTAACTGATAATTCTCTATATTTATATGCTAATACTGGAACCCTTAATATAGGATAAGTTTTAAAGCAGGTTTAAAACAGATTGAGAAAATTGAATATAGGAAAAATTTGCAGAAGGAATCATGGAAATTTTGAGACTGAAAGTATACAATGTAAAAATGATAAGGGATATAAAACAAGATTCAATATACAGTATGTGTAGTAGATGTCCAGAATGAAACAGAAAAGAAAATAAAACATAGCAGTATTTGAAGTGATAGTTGCTGAGAACTAGGAAAGATTTATGATCAGATTCTGGAAGGTTTAGAAATTCCTAGTGGCATAAGTAAAAAGAAAACTACACTTTCACATCAAGCTAAACTGCTAAAATCCAAATCCAAAGAAAAACATTGAAAACATCCTTGAGAAAACAGTATGTACTTAAAAGACATAGACCATGAAGTGAAATAAGACAGAATTACTACAAACTGGAACAGTGAGGAGTTATCATAAAAGTATTGAAAAGAAATAACAACTTACTAGTCTATACCCATTATAGAGATAATTGGGGAATATATAAAAAAATAGATATTTGGAACCATAAGAAACCAAGTATATTAGAAACCAGTAACCTCACACTAAAGGAACCCTAGGGAAGTTCTTTAGGCAGAACAAATATGATGGCAAATAAAATGTAGGAGATAAAAAGACAATGAATTGCACTAGAAAAGATAAATAGGTAAAAATTTTCAGTTGTATAAATTTTATTATATAAAACAGTAAGCATATTTTATGAAATTTATAAAATGTAAGGATTAAAATACAAAACAAAGTGAGAAATAAAGTTAAAAGTTCTAGAATGCCTCCATTGTTTAGAAATAAAGTAAACATAGCAAAAATATTTCTGATGAGTCAAGATGCATTCTAATGTCTCCAATAACATAGGAATGTATAACAACCATATTAATGTATGTGGGGAACTGGGTCATCATCTTCTGCGTGATGATGATGATGATGATCACTATCTACACAATTAATTCAAAACAAGATAAAGAATAAAACACAGAACGGGTTCAAACAACAGAAAGCATGTAATGCAAATAATTATAAATGAATCATTTATACTTAGTTTAAAAAATTGACAGATGATAAAACAAAAACTAAAAAACTAAGAATTATTAGCATATAGTCCAGAACTCATAGGAATTGGACATTTGTATAGCTATAACAACAGTGTCAAAATGCTTAAAGCAAAAATTGATAGACCTAAAAAAGATAAATAACAGAAAAAGACAAATGTCCAAATTTTATGAGAAATCTTTGAGTTAGTCAGAAAATAATCCATTAAGGATAGAGGTGAGTTCAATGGTATAATTAATAAATTAGACCTAATTGCCATAGACAGACCACAACAGTAGCATAATACCCATTCTTTTAAAATGCAAATAGAATCTTTAAAAAATTTACTATGTAGTTGGACTTGAGGAATGTTTCTACTACATTTCAAAATTTAAATTATAGAAATCATATTCCTTTATGGTGTTAAGATAAATTAAAAGACAAAATGATTGAAAAATCTCCATTTGTTTAGAAATGAAGAGATATGCTTCTTCATCATAAATAGATCAACAAGAAATCACAGTGGAATTTAGAAAACATTTGGCAACTAAATAAGAAAATAGTGTCAAATCATATGGAGAGAGTGCAATGCTATGCTTAGAGATAAATTAATAAACTTAATTTCATAAAATATAAAAAGAAAGGTTAAGAATCAGTAAAAAAATTTTCCATTTTAAGAAGATATATAAAGAGCACCAAGCCAAGCTCAAAATGCAAGTACTGCTAAGGCTGGTGTTTCAATGTCAATATTTGGTTGTAACAAGAGGTATCCTTAAGCAATATTTACCAGTCAATCTAAAAAATCTCCAGTCTGGCAAAGTTCTATTGATATACTATTTGTTCCTCAAATCCGAAAAAGTCTTCCAACATCTCATCCCCAATGTTTATAACTTTGTTTATTTTTTCCTTGTTGAGTATGCATGGAACTTGTCTTTTGGATGGACTACACCTTCCATGAGGAGTTTATGTTCACCCTATAGTTAAGATGACTTTCATGTATAATTAAAGGCACTAATCAGTTGGTTTAGGGTCAGTAAAAGTGAGATCATGCTCAAAGGGCCTAGACTGATGGGATGAAACATTTAAAAAGAAAATCTAACCCTTGCTTGCAAAGAGATTAGAAGTACCTTGATGATTCTCTTGTTGGCATTGAAGAAATATACTGCCTGTTTGGGGAGTGCCTGTCAGAGCTTCTATTCAAGGTCTACATGATGAATTGCCTCTAGGAATCGCTGATGGTCTCTGGCTGAGCACCAGTAATACAGTGGGTCCTGAGTCCTACTGTCAAATGGTACAGAGTCCTGGCCAAAACAGCATGCGTTTGGCAGAAGACTTCAAACCCTTGACATCTTGATTTCTATACTGTGAGATGTAAAGTGGAGAACTTGCTTGAATTGCTAAATTAAAGAAAATAAGAAGCCATATATAGCAGTTGTTTTAAGCAGTTAAATTTGTGGTAATTGGTTACATAGTATAGAAAACTGCTATTATTCCCATTGGCTTGTAAGCTTCAATGGATTCTTTCAACTTTCAGTATGTGTAAACGTGTATCTAGAATTGAAAGTCATTCTTTTGCTTGGTTCTATGACTTTGAGATTACTCTTTTTATTTTTTCCTTCATTCCATTTCATCCATTCATTCATGTGGTTTCATTCCATTCTGGTTGAAGGTTCAAAGGTGGTATTTCTGACTGCAAATCTTAACAAGTAGGTTGAAAAATAATTACCTTTGCAAAAATAATTATCTGCTTTTACCTCTCCTTTGGGGTTGTATGATGAGAAATAAAGCATACCTTATTTACATATTTCCAAAGCAGGTGAACAATTCATCTTTTCTCTCTAGTTCCTAATTTCTAAATATTAATTGCTGATCAGATGCAGATTAAAATACGTGTTTTACATTTAGATTCTTCAGTAGTTAAATTCTGATTAATTGATTTTTTACTGCATTGGAAAAGGAGAGTTTGTGACTGTCTTTTCAACATGATTAATATAAATATGATTTATTGGCATTTTCTTTGGACAAAGGTTTGTGATAAGTTCTAACAAGGGAAGGGGGCAGTGAGTACCAGAATGCATTTAACTAACGCCAGCCATTTCTCAAAAACTTTAGAGTATATTGAAGTCAGCTATATATTGATTCCAAGGAAATGGTGGCACAACTGTGCTAATAATTGGGCTCAAAATCTCACCCCAGGGCAAGACAACTATCCAAATTTGGTTTGTATGTTCAGCATTTACATTCCAAACCCTTTGAAATCATATTAAATTTTTCTCAACCCTGGAAAAATTCTTCATGAAAAAGTGATCTTTTCATTCATTCTCACCTGTTTTCCTTTCCTTGGGTTTTTTTGGGGGAGAACTGGTAGTGGGAATACTACCCAGGGCCTTATGTATGCTAGGGAAATGATATACCACTGAACTATATCCTAAAATCCTATTTTAGGATTCTCTATCTGTTTTTCTCAGATTATTCTGAAATGCTGGTTGCAATTTTTTTTTATTTTGGCCTGAGGATATCCATGAGTATGTCACTTTGAAAAATGACTACATATTGATAGCCATCTGAAAGCTGGGAATCGCTTTAAATACTTGCATAGTAGTTATCAGATTTTTTTTATCAATACCTTTTGCCCATTTACTACATGTTTTATATATATTGTCTTCTTAATGATAATTATGAAAGGCAGGTAGTATTTTTTTCATCTCATTGAAAACCTGAGCCTCAAACAGATTACTTACTCTGTGCAAAAACATACCCAATAAGAGAGGTATGTGAATTCTAGTCACTTTGGGACCACCTATGACAAGCTCATCATTTTATCTCTTATTGTTTGTGTGTTGGGGTGTGTGTACACATGCACAAAACTTTCCAAATTTTAATTCTGGTTTATTAGGATCATCAGTATTGAGACAGTGTCTCATTATTCTAAGTTTTCTTCTTCAGTTTATCAATCTGTAAAGATAATATAATATTAAAATCTACCTCATGGAGTTTTTGTGAAGATCAATTTACGAAAAACACCCAAGAGTGGTCATTTGGTAAGTGTTAAGAGCTGACACTCAGAATTTTCAACCAGACTATCAGAATGGAAATATTATCCAACCGTCCCTCAAGGATTATTTCTGGCTATTTTATTTATACAACCTTCCCACCTGCCCCTTTCCTACAACCTTAATGGACTTGTAGGTGGATGTGAATTTTTCACATTCTCTGTGCCCAAGTGGAAACCTAGATAACATGAGGAGAACTTGCACTATCATTAATACAATAAGGTACAAAGTTGTGGATGGGGAAGCCCACTGTATCTAGAAACTACCCTGGAATATAAGACAATAATCTAATTTTACTCGCTTGCGCCATATTGACACATCTCCCTTAATTAAAACATGATGTGTTTGAGAAGTACAACAGTTTGAGCAGCACCCACAAACTCAAACAACTACAGGTCTTAAGCATCCAAAATGTAAATAAGATGCATCAAGAATGCAGAGTGTTGGATAATCCATGCTCCATAGAAGTTTCTGCGAATTTAGGCCCAGCCCCAGGAGCGGGATATCTAGATTTTTTTTTAGAAATGGGTAGGTACTCAAATCTAAGAAGCACTTGCATAGTTTTTCCAAGAAATATTCTAAGCCCTTTATACATATTACTTTGCTTAATCTTCATAATAATCCTATATGATAATTACTACATTTACTTTCATCTTGTGGCTAAGAAAATGGAGGCACAGAAGGTATCTATTTCAAGGTCATGGAACAAACAAATGGTTGGTCCATTGATTGTATTAGCTACCTGCATATCACTAATACCATTCAAAACTATAGTGGTCTGCCTAGACATAAACTGATCTTTCTTAAACATCAAAATCATACCTACCTTCCAGGACAATTCCTTAAATTCAATGGAAGTATTTTTTTTTATTTCCACAAATAGAGAAAATGAGGTTCAGAGACATTAAATATTATGCTCAAAGTCTTAAGACATGTTAACATATAAAGGACCTAACCAGCCTATTAATAAATGTAAGACTCTCCATTCCTTTGTTAAAATGTTATTATGCTTTACTTTCATGAGTATTTTATTATCATGAGTACATGAAAGGGTCTCAGTATGGAAACCAGTGAATATATATATATTGGTCCAGTAACAGATCCAATTGCCTGTCAGTGTGAAATTATTTAATGTACTTCTATTCTCTGAAAGCAGCCATTTCCCTAAACATTAACCAGATTCATATTTAGTGGTCATTTCTCATTCACAGTTATCCATAGAGACAATTATATATTTATTCAAATCATTTATATTCTGTAGGGAATTGTTTTAAATCCCAGGAACAAAAATAGTAGAAATGCAATAAATATTATAAGTCTTTCAAGGTAAAATATGCTATATTATATTTGTAGATTGAGACTCTGTAGTGTCCTCTTAGGTCTTGTTTCTTCTATGCTTGCTTTTGTGGCTGTGGCAGATAGAAAATTTAGAGTAATATGAGGGCCTGTGATCTTTCACACATTTCTTATTGGCTTCCTCCAAGAAGCTGTGCCTATTAACATGTCTTGCAGGCTTCCAACTTCAGTATTCAGTGAGGCTGTAAAAGACACACAGGGTGACAGGCATGGGGATGGCTAGTTCCATGTCCTCATGAAAGCAACACCAGTTACCTGTGGAGTCATGTTGATCTAGAGAGCGATGAAAGTTGTTTTTTGAATCAAGGCTGGATTAACAGATTTTGTTGCAGTATCTCCCAAACTAATAAAATAGGAACAAAATCTTTGTAAATAGGGAGGAATGGAGGGGTTGAAGGGAGGGCTGGGCAAGGGTGAAAAATAAGAACCAAGAGAGACTATGTAAAGGTGCAAATTTCCAATGATGAATGTCATTATATTGTATACCTAAAATGTACCGATGATTAGAATGAATAATCAATAATGCAAAATAGGAAGAAAAGGTCCAAAAGGGCAGGGGTAGTGGGAGGGGCAGGGGAAAGGAAAGAAGGGAAAGGAAAAACTCTGAGAAATGGAAAAAATGGAAATAAAGTCTTTGCAAATAGGGAAGGGTGGAGGGGGTGAAGGGAGGGCTAGGAATGGGGAAAAAATAAGAACCAAGATGCATTATGTAAAGGTACAATTCCCAATGAGAAATGTAATTGTGTTGTATACTTGCAATGTACCAATAAAAGAATTTAATAAAGTGCAAAAAAAAAAAAAAAAAAGAATGACATACCTTTATTTGTGATCTCTTCCAGAATGTTCTTATCTGGTCTCCTGCAAACATTAAGGCAGACGTGGTAATATGTTGGCGCTATTAGCTACCAGACATGTGGTCTTATACATATTCAAAATATGCAAGTTTTATTTTCTAGTGCAGGGTAGAAAAGAACAAGCCTGAAGAGGGGCACTCTATTAGTCAGGATTTCATTGTTATGGCCAGAATGCCTGACATATACAATTTAAAAGAGGAGGTGTGGCTCAGTGTGTCAGGGGAATTCTGCCTTCAAGGCTGGGATATCATGGCCAAAGGAAGGCTGCTTAGCTCACGGCAGCCTAGAAGCACAAGAGGGGAACAGTGCCAGAAAAAAGGGGCCAGGGTTTAAATAAAGTACCTGTATCAGGCCTCTGTGACCTTCCTGGACACACCAAGAAATGTGCTTTACTAATCCCTGGGGGGTTTCTTAGTCAATCATTTTGAAATATTATGACCATCAGCCATAATTTCTAAAAGTTAGGTCTCTTTTGTGGTTATAATTCTGTGTTTACATTTATAAAAACAAGGATTTGAATCCTGGCTCTGTTATCTTGGACAGTTGACATTTTTAACTACAGTTTTCATCTTTTTAAAATAGAGGTGGTGTCTATATAAAAGTTAGCATAAGATATGAAAGAGTTCATGCACATCGCGTACTTAGCAGACTGCCAAATGCATAATAAATCATTCAATCAGGGTTAGTTATTTATTACACTACTGTTATACATTCTTATTTTTAACAGGAAATTTTGTTATGGAAATTATTTTATTAAGCATTCTCCCAATATGGTGAGCTTTAATGTCAAAACTGAGTAATCTAAACTTGTGAATAGTACAGAAAAAAGATATGAAGTTACAGGAAGAGAAGAGAGGTAAAAATCAGAGTAAAGCCTGATGGATATGCATGAAATGTTAGGTAAGAAATAGAAACACAGAAGCTTGAAGGTTACTCAAAGGGGAATAAAACAAAGAACAGGAAACAGAATTTTCATGGATAAGAAATTGAGATCAATTCTAGTGTCAGGAACTTTATTATTTATTTGTTTTGATTCAGGAAAAAGGACTCTAATGCTTTCTCTTGAGTTATAAACTAATTCATTATAATTAGTACCTTGATTACTGTTGAGAAAAAATGGAAAATATTTAAAAAGTCAAAAAAATGGATCTGGCAGGTGCACAGTGAAGGTCATAGGCTTGGGAATTTTGCTCTGAAGGGCATGAGGAAGTATAGCAGGAAAATGAGCTCAGAAGGGATAGAAGGCAACTTAAGAAGTTCTGCTCGCTGTTAGAATAGGATGATCAGAGGCAGCAATCACTAGAAGCCAGAGTGAATTTAAAAATCCCAGGTTGCTTTTTATATAAAGTCTTCTTTTGGCTTCTCATTGTAGAACTACAACCACAACCTGAAAGTATTATGCTAATATAAAGAGGTGAAATCAATGAACTGTAAAGAGAATCGTAGGCTGGCCATACAGCCATAATTTTCTCTTGCTGTCATACCCCCCCTCCCCGAATTAAATGATTTTGACCTTGGATAAATGCTTAGCCCATTTGAATATTAGTATTTTTACCCATAAAACTGGGGATGGTATACTTTTCAGATAGGACTTTTTTGATATTTAAGTAAAATATCGTAAAGTATTCAGGACACTCCAACTGTGACTAGGTACAGACTATAAACTTGGTAAACAAATATTTATCCTTCAGAAAAAGTAAGTTTGACACAACCAAATTGGAGAAAATAATAGAGAGCAATTTCCCCATGTATACAATGTCTCCAGACTGTACATTGTAACCACTACATCGACTTTCTCTTCATTCTCCTGAGATTTTGACATTTTGAATGGTGCTGAATGGCTGACTAAATTGTAGCAAGTGTCAAATAAAGATTCAAATACACATTTATGAACAATAAACCTATATAAATTAGATGATGTGCCTAAAGAGACAAAGCAGGCTAAATTCTTGCTTATAAATATTAGAAATATAGTGACAATAAACCATTAAACACACACACACATACAAGAATCTTTCGGGCTAGTGGCTTTTGGCATGTAGAAGGCAGAGTTATTATTATTTTTCTCACAAAATAAAACCCTGTTTTGTCTTTTAACATCATTAAAACTTGGAGTCTTTCTTCACTGAGAAAATGTCAGCTACTGGGAGAAACTTGCTTAACTGTTTGAATTTTATAAGCATTTTATATCCCCTGTCAATTTTAGTTTCCAAATGTCATCAAGTAACATTTATCAAAAATGTAAATGTCCTCTCTTGTCATTTTAAAGGAAGAAAAACTTTGTCTTAAGCACATTATTTAATGGTAATGAAAGTCTTAAAATATCAGCAAATGACTGAAAATAATTTTAATATGCAACAACTACTTCATGCAAAAGATGGATATATCTGCCAGCAGAGATTCAAGTTGTTAGTTGATATGTTTGTAAATTGTATATAGTTAATTAGCTACTTCATTGTTAAAATGCTGCCCCACAGCACTTGTTAAATCTTACTTTTGTAGCATTAATTATGAGTTAGTAAGATTTGCAACAAAATTAAATCTTAAATGAATCAAGGGAGGTTTCTTAGACCACTATTGCTAGTCCTACCACTGATCAACAGATGTCACACTATTGTTCCTATTTCTTATAGATTAATCTTTTCTCCCTAAATGTACTAGACTTGATCTTAGACAAATGGCTGGGAAGGAATTTTTCTCTAAATGTAAGTTAGCAAACAACCAAATTTCTTGGTAAGGAACCCATGAACATAGTCTCAACATTGCTATAGTTTAGACCTTAAATGCCCTCCTATATGTTACAGGGTTATTGCCTATCTTGACACCGTTGGAATGTGTGGGAAACTGAAGGAAGTGCCTCCTAGTGGGAGTTTTTAAGTTGTTTGGGTCATGGACTTTTAACAGGATTCAGGGACCTTGGGGACCTAAGACCCTCCTTTTCCTGTCTCTCTCTGTTTTGTTTTTGGTTTTGTTTTCTGGCTGTCATAAAAGTGAGCAGCTTTTTCTGCCACATTCTCTTGATGTTGAACTGTCTCACTACAAGCCCCAAAACAAGGGCATAACTGACCATTTACTGAAAACTCCAAAACTGTGAGTTGAAACAAACCTTTCCCTTGGTCAGTCTCAGGTATTTTGTTGCAGTAGCACCAAAGTGACTAAGACATACAGTTTCTCAGAGATATTTATGAAAGCTGATGTGATATGCTCCAAAGGATCTAAAGTAGCATGCAATATCAACAGGAAAGATTTATATCAGGTACAACTACTCTTCTTTTTCAATTAGGGATAATAGCAGTGTTTAAATGAACAGAATGCTGGCTTTGATCCATGTTAGGATAAATTATTCTGAGGTCAATTTCTTCTGCACCTCTGTGTTTGATTTTAGAAAAAAGAAATCATTACTTCCCAGGGTGATTGTGAGTGAATTATCATAATATATATATATATATATATATGTATACATATGTATATATGTTATATATGATATATATAACATATATATATTTCATTAAAAGTAGTATGGTTAGAAAATTTCCATGATTGTATCTAAATATAGTCACCATTACCACTGCTGTGACCCATCACTGAATTGAGAGCTAGCCTGATCCTCCTTAGACCTGAGTTATTCTGTATGCTGGTTGGACCCCTCCTGAAGGCTATGTGGCAGTTACCTGTACACATGGTGAGCATGCCTAGATCATGGCATGGGCAGTTTCCATAGGATTGAGATGATATTCTATGTAAATTTATCCAATAGAGTTTTACAAACCTTTCAAATTCATAGTGGGTATATACAAATGAGGCTAAATCTGGGCCACATATGTATGTTTGATTATAGTTCCTCAGAAAATAATGGAGCTAGAAATAATTTAGAGAGGAGACCAACTAAATTAGTGGCTCTAAAATATTCTTATATTCTAGAAGCAACACTGCTCATTAGCTTTCCATCACTGTGACAAAATACCCAAAGTAATCAGCTCATGAAGAAAGATGTATTTTGGCTTATGGTTACAGAGATTTCAGTCCATGGTTGCTTGAACATGATGCTTTGAGCCTATGGCAAAGAAACTTAACATGGTGGTGTGTGCATGATGGTGGTAGCTCCTCACCTCTCAGCACTTGGGAAGCAAAAAGAGAGATAGGAAAGGCCTGAATGTAAAAGGACTGGACCCAAAAAATCTCTTTCAAGTGTATTTCCAGAACGACCAAACTTCCTTCTACTAGAGCACACCTTCTAAAGTTTCCTCCACCTCCCAAAATTTTGAGGACTAACAATCAGGCCTTAATACATGGGCCTTTGGGAGACCTTGACGATCTAAACCTCAATAAATAGGGATGCTTACTTCAAGGCAGATCCCTAGAGCTCTGCATCAGATAGTCTAATTCAAAGGGCAGTGGTTTAGGAATCTGTAATTTTCATAATCAAATTCTGATAAACAGAAAAGACTAATTCTGATAAAATAGTTTTGGACAGGAAGTTAGATAAAGTGAAGTGAAAATAGCATTCTGCATTCTACTAATGTACATGAGCTGACTGCAAAGTAGTAGAGATGGGAGGTGGCAAATTCGATAGCCCACATCATGAGTGATTTTTATTGATGTTCTGGTGTTGGTTTTCATCAAGCTTTGAAAATACTTTAAGTATCAAAAACCCCTCAATTTCTGGTTTATTTTATTTTATATTTCCACTCCTGGCCCTATTTTATTCCCTTTAAGTTCTCTTTATACACATAGGAAGAAAATGCTACCTATGAACCCATTAAATTCACCTTTTCAATCTCAATGCAGAGATTTTCTCTCAAAATTGATTTCTGATCGCTTGTGATTATGTACTACATCACTTCTGCATTACTTATTATTACCTGTGGAACCAGGAAAGCATTTGTAGGAATTAGATTCCACGTTTATACAAATGCTGGTCTGCTTTTCTCAGTGAGCAAAACAATTCAAAGATATTATAACCCCAAAACAAATTCCTTTTCCAATTCACATAACTTATTTTGTATTTCACCATTCCTAGAACTTTCACATTTATTCACGAGTTTCTTAATCCTAATCATTCTGGATTTAGTAGTAAGAACTAGAACTTTGCAATTCTTTTTCCCATTCCCAGCTACATCTGAAGAACAATGTCAACAAATAGCATTTGCTTTTTCCCTGAATTTCCACTCATATGACAGAGTTAACATGTCTTATGTATCAAATGCATACCATTATAAAAGATTCCTCTTAAACACCAAAAGTGGTAGGGAAAATAAAAGACAACTGAAATGTGTATGGGCTTTAAAATCGATGGCATCACATTTAAGTTATACATTAATATCTACTAGTTTTGTATTCAAAAACACATTATTGACTCCACAAACCTAAATGTTCAAAGAGGGTCACAGAAAAATATTACATATTTTTCAGTATTTATTGCAAAATTATATATGGAAAAATCGCATAAGTAACTAGGTTTTAGGTATAAAAGATATATTAGGTTACTCTATAGTTTTCTTTCTATTTTAACTTGAAGGTAGCAAGTTTATGTAACAGTATATCAAAAATAGAAAAGGATGAATTTCAGAATAAATATTCTTATAAAATGGATAATTTGTTATTAAAATAAATTTTATAAATGTTCTATATTCCATGTGTAGCTTAACAAAGAACTCAAAGGCAGCTGGCTTCCAAATCTACGTCCTTCTGGCCACCTAATCTTCATCATAATCAAGTTTGATATTCTCTCCAGGCAGCTCAGAGTCAACGTTTCCATATTGCTCAGGTTCCGTCTGGTATCCTGGGCAGGGAGTGCACGGGCTGTTCCACAGCAGCCAACCCTAAAGGGCCCAGGTGGGTAATGAGGTTCACTCCTACAGATCAGAGGCTGTGCTGTGAAGATACCGGTGTGACAGCACCGGAGCATGCTGCAGTCCGCTCTGGAAAAGCCATGGGTGCTATTTCCTTACGTTAAGGACTACTAAATTTTATTTCAAATTCTAGTGGTAATAAAAGGCATTTGAGGGTTAAGAGTAACCCTGTAAAAAGTGTTTGTTTTTTCTTAAGTTGTACTGTACTTTGCATCAGATGTAGTCAATCCCCTTTTAGCATAGCAGACTTCAAGCCACAGTTGTTGCCAGGGTCCTTCTCTAGAACTGTGAGCACGGGGCACACTAGGAAGGCTGTGGGTGGAAGCACGAGTGGCTGCTTCGACAATGGGACAGACAATGGGAACAAATTCTGCTCTTTTCCAGGAGATACCTGAAGACAAGAACAGTGGAGTACAACACAATTGTGATGCGATATCTTTGGTGTAACGTGGGGTGTCAGATACAACTTTGAACTACCTTGGACAGTGACTAGAGACTTTGAATCTTAAGAAAAGAAGTGGTGTACAGCAAAAGAAAAGAAAATATCCTTATAGAGGAATAAAACAATTAAATGGAAGATTTACGCCATATCTTCTATAATTATATTTTATTTTACATTATATCATATAATTCATAGTTCTCTTTGTATACACATGAACACATATTCTATTGGTTCTAATTCTCTGGAGAATCACGATTAACACAGAATCTATCTATATTTAGAGTTAGTGGCATAATAGATAATTTATTCAAAGTGACTTTACACTATAAAAACTTAATACTCAATGAGAATTTCTTTTTGGCAATCAGGTGAGGGATGGTAGTGCTGCTTGAATTACTCTGAGACTGCTGTGTGTATATTATGAACTAACGTGACTATATAACTACTTTTATAACTTTGAAAATGGAGGTGTGAAAAAGAAGATATTTATATATGATTTGTGTGTAAGTAAGAGCTCTGTCACAGTCATGAGGTATTTATCACTGTCATTCTGTCTTTTGAAAATGCATAAAAAATCAACAGAACTTAGCATTATGGACACCAAACTATGATGTCCTTTTACAATTTTCCTGAAAAAAACCCCAAAGTTGTTCTTAGAAAAATGACTGAATCAAAATCTGTTTCTTAATTCTTCTTTAAAAAATAATTTCAGTACAAAATAAATATAATAAAACAATTGGTATCATAACAATGCCAGATTTTAAATTATATTACAAAGTAGAGTGATAAAAAGAGCATGACACCTGTATAAAAACAGACATATGGATGAATGGAACAGAACATCAGATATGGAAACAACCCAAGGCACATTCAGCCATCTGATCTTTGATAAATGATGCAAAACACATGCTGGAGGAACAATAGTGACTTTAACAGATAATGCTAGGAAAGCCAGCAGCACACATGCAGACAATTTGATCTACCCCTGTATCTCTCACCTTGTGCTAAACTGATATCAAAGTGGATCGAGTACATAAATGTTTTCAATCTTCTCTGAAGATTTTGTAATTGAGTAGCAGTGAATACAAACATTTACAGTGACTCAACTTCAGATCATGAGTAGCTGGTTGTGCAAAATTGCTTAATAAAAACTAGACTTTTTTTAAAAAGAAACAATCTGCTGGAAGAGAAAATAAGTAAAACTCTTGCGAATAGCGGCTTATGCATGGACTTTCTGAACAATTTTCCAAAAATCAAAAAAACAAAAAACAATTTGAAGAATAAATGAATGATTTCATATCAAATTAGAAAGCTTCTACACTGCAGAGAAAATAGCCAGAAGTATAAAGAGATAGCCTACCAAACAGGAAAAAACAATCCCAGCAAATTCTTGGACAGAGGCTTCATATCTAGAAGATATAAAGAACAAAATGAAATTAGACCCCCAAAATAAAATACCAATGGACACCTAAAATGAACAGACACTTATCAGTACAAATGGTCAATATGTACAGGAAAAATCTTGAACATCTCTGGTCATTAGAGATATAAAATGGAAACAGCACTGAGATTCCATCTTACTGGAGAAAGAATGGTGCTATCATGAAAAAATCAAATAACAGCAAATGGCTTTGCAAGGAAAAAGGAATTTTTCTGCTTTGTTGATGGGAATGCAAACCAGTACTTCTATGGAAATCAGTATGGAGATTCCTCAAATAATAAAAAGAAAAAATTCCATTTTACTCAGCTATTCCTCTTCTAAGAATCTCAATGAAAGATTGAAGACATTACATTGCAGTGATACATGCATGGTCATGTGTATGTTAGCATAACTCATACTAACTAAATCTTAAGTGCTTACATGTCCATTAATAGGTGAATGAATGGATAAAGAGAATGTGATATTTATACACAATGGAATATCATTCTATCACAAAAAAGGATAAAGCTGAGCCATTGGTAAGAAAATGGGTGGATCTTGAATAAAATAAGTAAGTAAATCAGACACACAAGCTTAAATACTGCACAGTTTCTCTTATATAAGAAACTCAAAGTTTGAGTAAAGAGCAAAATAAAAGACACATAATAGGAAATAGGGAGAACGATCTTTTATAAATGGAAGAGGACCATGAGATGGAAGGAGAGGAGAGAGGGGTGTAATAGAATTAATATGTGTTATGTGCCTGTACACGCTCCCCACAATGTATGTCATCAGTAGGTTCTCAAAATGTATTAACACAAAAAGATTTTTTAAAAGAGAAAGAACACCAGACATGACATAGCATTTCTGCCTCACAAAAACTCCAACTTAAAGCTGATGGTGCATGTATACTTATTTTCAACAATTACAGAAGACAGAAAATACAGAAAGTAACACCTTGGTTGTCTTGGGAAGACAGTCAGCAAATCTAGATTATGAGAAACAGTAGAAATAAGCCAGGTCTTTCAACAAATAAACACTAAGGACAGAGGATAGACAGAGAGGGTGGGTGGCTTGGAATGAATTGGTATTTGGAACAGACAATTCTGGCTATGCACTGGAAATAAATGAGATAGGGTGATGTGGGTTGGGTTCATTTTTCTATGCTTTATATGTTTATATGTGATCAAAACTTTGAAATTTTTCATAATGTTAAATTTTTAAAGTTTCTCAAATTATTATGGTTATGCCAGATGATTATCAGTGCACAATGAAAACAAAGACAAATAAGATAAGAATTCTAAGACTAAGGACGTGGCTTTGACGAACTTCCCTGGAAAGATTAGCATCAGTAGCTATTTCAGGTAGAAAAGGTAGCCTGACCTTGAATATGATTCCAGGGGTCACTAGAGAAAGCTCTGAAAAATAAGAGCTCTACTCCCTCATCTGGGCATAAAGTTGTGGTCCTCTGGGTGTTTTTATTATTTATTTATCTGTTTATTGAAGAAAATAATCCTCCATACGTACACATAACAGGTGCCTGGATAGACCCAAACACTGGAAATTAACTGTTCTTCTTTCCTTCTCCTATGGTTTTAATGGATCATCAAAGGGCTTTGTCATATATTCAGTTTTAAACTTGTATCTTGCCTCAGCACCATTCCTTCACACCATCATTGATACAATACTGTGTATTGCATATTTACATAGCTGCTCAGTAGATACTTGGTGGGATTTATTAAATTAGACTGGATTGGATATATCTATTCATTCATCTACTTGGATAGATGGATGGATGAATAGATAGATAAATGGATAGATGATAGATAGATAGATAGATAGATAGATAGATAGATAGATAGATAGAAAGATAGATAGATAGATGATAGATAATGAACCCTGGACCTGGGAATATAGGAAGGGTAGAAAAATCCAAATGGAATACAGGAAATTTTAGTAAGCTGCAGAATGTTGATCCAAAGAGGTTTTTAGGCTCTATTTTTTTTATAATTCTACTCAAAGCTCTCACATAATGTAATATACACATTATTAAATATTATCATGAGCATTAACCTTAACAAGAATTATCACATAACAGTCTGCCATCTTGTTTAGAGGGGAAAGTTCATGTGGAGAAAACCTTGCCAGGCTTTAAGCTCTAAAGGCATACCAATAAGCCTAAGTCACTATTTATGATTAAGCAATGGTAATTCTTGTTTCCAATCCCACATTAACCCCACAGGACAAAGAAATGTATTAACTGTCAGTTATGAAATGTCTGATGCCAGTTTATTATCTAAAGTAAAAATTCACAAAAAACCCCCAAGAAAATACATCATAACACCTACAAAGTCTTCGCAATTAGAAATATTCTTTTGTATCAGGGGTACAACTCTTTTCCAAGCCAAATCATTTTAATTTTGTTCTCCATGGGATAGCAGTTGGAAAATGACTGTGACCATATGCAGATGTTTGCAAACAGGAAACCATAAGTAGTTGAAGAAAGAGATCATGGCTAAGACTATGGGTGGACATTGAAAGTGTTCATTTTATGGAAAGGGCCCTTTCCTGAGCTGAAACATCCTAACAATTCTCATGAATCACTATTCAATATGTTCGTCATCTCCATTTTCTAAGAAAGCATGCAGATCAACCTGTTTGATAAAACAACCAAGGGCCAGAAGCAGCAGTTTGATCTGTCACCTGTTGAGATACACACTCCAGCTTATTATTTTTTTTTAACCTTCAGGAAATATCAGTAATTTAAGGATAAATCGGCAGCTTGTCAGTTTCAAGCCCGAGACTCATTTTCCAAATTGGTCAAATACAAACGTAATAGCTGACCGACATGATATGACCATAAGCAATTTTACCAATCACTTAGAATAACCACACATTTATCAATGTGGCACAGTTTACTAGGAAATAAAAATATCAGTGTGACCAGCTGATTCAGCTTTCCTGATTGTTAAGTCCTTAGTGTAGGTCTTTTGGAACTCTATAGTGTTTTAAAAACATTTACAGCATTTGGTTTCATTGTGTATATTGTTCTGACTATGGGCTTCCAATTTAATAGTTCTGAGTTGGGAAGTATGGCCTACTTCCTCCTAAATATATGACAACCTATACATTGGATAAGTTTATGGTTTTTAGGCCCAAGAATCTATTTAAATACACGTAGAATACTGGGTGACTCAATAGAAATGTCTTAAATTACTTCAGAATAATTGTGCCATTCAGAGAACACTAGTGTTCCAAAAGGCATTGAAGCCTATGGTACAGCAGTCACCTCATGACATGGGGACATCATGCGAATGCAGACAAATGGTTTATAAAAACCAAAAAGGTTAAGGGTTGTCAGAGCCTGAATGTGCCTATTGTGTTTCAGTAATTGCCACTTAGTATTTGATTTAATGAAAGCTTAGGAGTAAAGACTGTTTCTGTAGACATGGTTGTTATGCTAATTTTTACTATACCCTTCTCTGTCTTCCCAAATTACATTTAGAAACCTGTTTTCTATTATAGAATGACTTTCCCTCTCTCTGCTTTCTGCATACATTCCCCAATCTCAGTGGCCTCATTAAAGACAACTATAGTAAATTATAGGGTCTCTGGTTAACTAGCTTGTCCTCTTCCAATCTAAAGATGCAAATTCTATTGTACAAACTGGGCAAAATAGATGCCTGTCTTCCCTTCATTTTAGGCTATGCAATCTTCTTTACAGAAGATTATTTCTTGGTGAAATTCATTAACTTTTTCCAATTATGTGTACCTTGTAGAGAACCTCTGTGTTTCTGTTTAAACATACCTTATTATATTTTCTGAACTTTGAACTAGGAAAAGGTGCTCATTGCTTCTATAAAATACCCATTGATAATAGTAAACTGAAGAGTCTGGAAGGAGCTGTTTTCATCATTTTAGCCCCTCAGGTTAGGCAAGCCTTGCCAGGTAACCCTGGTGGAAAATAATCATTAGTGACATCCTTTGGGAACTGAAATTCCGAAACAGGGACTAATTAGCATCATTTGAATATTACCTATTGCTCTGCTGTTAACTCTTCTTGGACGGTTACCAAAAATTGAAGATCTAGGATCCACATTTATTTTCTTAATACTTGCAGTGGTTTTTTGTCCATGGAATGGTTAGATGTCATGTGCTTTCTTCACTGATTGTAAAACTGAATTGGGATGTGTCTGTCTGTGTGTGTGACAGAAGGCAAAAAAAAAATGAGGACCAAAAAACCTTTGGCTCTTATAATCTCAGTGCCTTTTGTGATTCTTAACATCAAATTAAATCTTTTGTTCTCTGTAATCTTAATGTAACTGGGATTGGCAGCCAAAGGTAATGAAAAAACTAAAAGATTAATTATTCCAGCTTCCAATGAGATTGTGGATATTACAAAAATGACAAAAGTGATAGACTCTACAGACCACAAGTTTTGAAGAACATCAAAGGATAAGAGCTTTCTCAGAAGATTCTGATGTCCTGTGTTACCACTTGGACTCCATCAAATAACTTCAAACTCTTGAAAAGGCAATTTTGTAAGAGATTAATAATTAACAATGTATATGGGATGGGAATTTAGCTCAGTGCTGTCACACCTGCCTCCCAAGTGCAAGGTGAGCTGAGTTCGATACCCAGTACAGGAAAAAAACAAAACAAAAAACCCCAATAATTAACCATGTAGTCGATAGCTTCAACTGAAACTATTTAACCATTTAATAAACCAACATGCCTCAAGTTAGCTCATTAGCAAAAGGAAATAACTTGAAACTGGAGAAAAATTTGGAGCAACTTTTTTTTTTTGCTGTAGCAGTCGGAAATGGTTCCATGAGTGGCTAAAATGGACATCTTCCTTCTAGTATAATTTAAGAAGAACTTGGATAGCAACAAGGAATCAAAAGCTCTACTATGAATTTGTCACTTATGCTAAAATCTGGAATTGCAGACAAGAAAGGACTAAACAGCATACTCCCTTGAAAGAAGTAGGCTGAGATACTTACTCCAGGTAGGATTGTTTATCATATCTTGAAGTAAATTTAGTTCAGGTATAAGTGAAAATGTTTTGAACACCTAACCAGTAGTTGGAGAGAGAGGAGAGAGGGAGGGAGAGGGGGGAGGGGAGATCAAAGGGGTATATTTGGCAGGTATATAAAAAGTAGGCTCGGTTATGTGGATTTAAAAGCCATAAAAGCAAAAAAAGATTATAGCACCCCCTTCATGTCATTCACAACAAATCTAATATAACTATTGAATAGATCTAGGAAATTTCAAAAGCCCACAATTTTCTGTCTTCTATTTTGAACTAACTGATTTCTCCTACTATATAGTATTCTCAGCACAGGATTTTCCAGTCTACTAGTTATTTCACTGGTAGGATAGAAGATGGGCAAAGCTCTTGATACATGAAATGTATTGAAGGCTCATGGACAAAACCTACATATTTCCTACTACACAATTTGGCTGTCTGCTTTTGGAAAAATCAGAGAATATTTTCTGACAGCCTTTTTCATCTAGTTGTAGAAAGACAGAGAACTCATGAAGCTATTTAACAAAAACAAAGTCAAACAGATAAAAAAAAAAAGAGACAGGAGGGTCTGTCAGTATACCTCTGAGAAGAATCAGATGAAGTCTCAGGCCTGGGTCCCTCCAACACGCTACATAAAGATATGATGTTCCTTGAGCCCCTGTTGATGGGAACATTAGGCAAATATGGACAAATTTAATGAAGGCAGAAAGAATTTGACCAGTGATCAACCTTAGTAAACTGCAGGTTCGTCCTTATACCTCTTTTGAACCAATAATACCCAAATAATAACAAAACTTACCAGACATCAGAATCACTCAAGGGAACTCTGGTTTGTATCCATACAGTCAAAATTTCTTCCAAACAAGTCTCGGTCAGGCTCTTTAAATAAATCCTTTAGAGGATTCTTCTGTTTCCAGCCTGGCATTTTTCTGTGGTCTAAGAGTTTAGAACCTACTGTTCTTTATTCTGTTGTTTGTTATAGGCTTTTATGTTTCATACACTAAAACATATTCTCAAGAGCATTTTCAGCAACTTTTAGACTTTATTCTTTCATTTCTTTTCAATTCTTACTTCTTCAATACTCTGCCTGTCAGAGAAATCTTTTACTTTAGCCACATATATTTTCCAGTGCCTTCAAGTATGTTATAATAAGTACTATGTATCCACTGACAAAAGCATTTGAGTCTGTCTGCCCAATAGCACCATGAATGCTTTTGTAGCAAGTAACTTGCCTGGAGAGTTACTGGTACTGAGTTTGAAACACAGGTCAAGCATTATGCCTGAAGTTCATAAGCAAGCTTACCAGTTTATGTGATTCATGGTAGAAGAGTAAAAATAAAGCACTGGGTAAAGAGACCTAGGATTCAGTTCAGTTTTTTATATTGATCTGTTAAACAAAGTGAACAAATCTTTTAATCTCTCTAAACCAAAGATTTTTCATTTGCTTCTTGAAAGTTTTGTTATCTGCTTTATCTATATCTCAAGGAGCCTTGCCAGCCAAATTAGTAGAACGTGCAATACCATCATAAGGTGTTATTACTAATTTAAGAAACTACTTCAAGGATCTGCTTTCTTACACTCTGGGTCAATTTTTTTTTTCTCATTGCTCTGCCACATTCTAATTCTCAGTGCTCTTTCTCTTGTGGGCAGACAGAGGGAGGGTATCTGTTGCGCTGGAGAATTATGTCATCTTGCAATCTGAAAAATGAAAGGAAGAAAGCATAACTTCTACTTCTTTCTCCTTATATTAGATTCTCATTGCTGTTGAAACAAATTACAACAAATGGGATGGTTCAAAATAACAAAAAAGGAAAATATTACTTTTACTTATCTGAAGGCTAGGGGTGTTGACGCAGGCTTGTCAAGGGCACAACAGTAAAATCCATCCTTTTTTCCTCTGGTTTGAGGGCTTCCTGCAGTTCTTCGTGTTCTTCAGTTCGTGGCATTTAACTGCATATTCTGCCTCTGACCTCACATGCTCATCTTCATTTTGTGGGTGTTTGCGTTGCAATTATGCTCCTGTAAGGACACGGACCATTGGTTAGTGCCCACCTTGCCCCACTGTGACTTTCTCTTAATGCGATTATATTATCGAAAGCTGTTTCCAAGGTAGTCATATTCATAGTCTTTGTGTGAATGTTTTTTTAGGGGGAAGAGGAGTTGGAAGATATGACATTAATCTAGCATGATCTTGTTGATTTTTATTTCCTTTGCTTGAGCCTCTTTTATGTGTAAATTTTCAAAGGCAGAAGTTTGACTTTCTCATTAGAACGTATAAACATTTCAAAGCATCTCATCTTTGTCATGTTGTACAAATAAATTAAATCTTAGGGGAAGTTTGGGATGACAGGTTTAAAAGTCTACTTGAAAAGTAAATATCAGTTTGTGTTGGACAGTGGGAAAGAGAGGTCTCAGGACGAAGGAGAGAGAAGTCAGGACATAGCTTTTCATAATTAAGCCTATGAGGGGCCAGAGATTTAGTTCAGTGGTTCCACCACCTGTCTCAAAAGCACAAGGTCCCGAGTTCGATCCCCATTACCAAAAAAAAAATTTTAAATAATAATAATTAAGCCTATAAAAGGTAGGACATATTTTCAAGTTACTTTTTAGTATATTTTAATAAAGATAAGGGGGGTATGAGGCAAACCGGAATCACAAATTTATCTACTAAATTACATAACAGTGGATAGCAAGCTAAACCACCTCACTCAGAAATGAATCTATTTGTCAAAACATTATTATAATACTAAAAGATACAATTACCCCAGGATATTTAATTAATTATTTATTGTACTTAGGTGTAGAACCAAAGTCCTTATTTCTGTAGAAAATCCAATGGAAACGCAGAGGCTACAGCTATGTGAAGTTAGCAGTCAAACATCACAACATTTCTTAAAGGATTATTCATTGAATGGAATGAAGGCATTTATACTTAATTTAAAAAAGTAAGACTGAATCTATCACGCTTTTCTTGCTTGCTCTATCTATCAGGAAGTTCAGAGGTGGCAGAGGAAAGAGGGTGACCCACGATGACAAGGATTCCCCCGGGCACTGCTGAGCCATAGCAGGAGTTCATCCCTCAATGGGGTGTGGTGAGTGTTGGCTCAGTGACACAGTCACAGAAGGGTTCAAAAGGGAGTAAGATGCTCACTCCACTTGCAGATGCCTTCTACCCTAGCATGCTGTGTCTTCTAATGAGATTTGAAGAAGCACAAATTGGCCGAGGATCTGGGTTGGTCCCCCAATTCTGCGTGCTTGAAGGTTATCTTGCTGTTCTGGGCCTCAGTTTCCTCTTTGAAATATGGGAACATAATACATGCTCTACATTTTAGGAAGACTGTTTTGATATTATAACACAATGTAAAAGAAATTGACACAGATAAAAATATCATAAGGAGATGTTATTATTAAGTTTTGCATGATTTTGACAACCTACCTTCTTAAACTATGAGACAAGATAGGACTTAATATTTCTCCTTTAATTAAAGAAAGACATTTTTCTCTCCTTTTTCATTATGTAACTTTAGAGGCTTTAATTCTGGGCTTTATGTATAAAGCTTTATACCCTGTGGGTGCTAAATAATTACTTGTCAACTGACCTATTATTAAATATTATTCTTAATCATCTTGCAAAAAGAATTTTAAACAGGCTACAGAAGGACAGGCTTGATTACTTAACGGATCTTAAAATGTCTCCAAATACTCTGTATTACATTTGAATTTGTAAGATATAGGAGCATAATTTCTTTAGAGAGAGGTAGTGCTCAATTCCTTTTTTACAGTAAAGAATTTTTTAAAAAAAAACTCTTCCTGAGGAACAATTATTTCTTTCACAGAATGACCTTTTCTTCAAACACCATAAGTTTGATAAAACTTCAGAAGTTTCAGAGGAAAAATGAATTCTATACAATAGCACCTGAATCATCTTTTCTAACAAAAGAAAGGGCAGCAATAATTTGAAAAAGCATTACAAGGAAAACCCAATTTTTAAGGACAGCATCTCTGCCTGCACATAGAACATTTAGTGCCACAACCCATAGGAAGTGTTCCTTCCATTTACAGTGAGGTGACACTGGGCATCAAACCTTCTAGGTAGCTGATACTGCAGTCTCCATGATTGTTCTGCCATCCTGAGTTGAGCAAAACAATGGTCTCTAACCTTTGCTTAAGAGAAACAAATCTCTTGTGGCTCACTTTGCAAGAAATAATGACCAAGAAAAATCTGGAACAACTGGGGTCAGGGATGTAGCTCAGCAGCACCTTGCCTGCCTGGCAAGTGCAAATCACTAAATTCAGTTCCTACTAGTAGAAAAAAAAAATATCTGAAGCAATTCATGAACTGTTCACATGCTTGTGTTTCTTTAGATCCAAATTGGATAACTGTAAACATCTGATTAACTGTATTTTCTAAATTCTGTTAAATTTCTGTGTTTTCTAGTTTATGGGAATGTGAAGCACATATACCTGTAGTTTGCAAATACCTTGCCATTAAGATTATGAGCCTGAGAATTAGACAGAGATAGATACAGCACATGGATTACCACCTGACAGGAATGAATTTTTGCTTAAGTTCTCAATCAATTTCTTTAGGTGAGAAGTGGGTATATTGATGATGCCAAATTCATGTTTATTGGCAGGATTAAAAAGCAAAACTCTTAGCATAGCACTGAACATGGATACACTACCTTTGTGGGGTGCAGTTATAATGTGAATGTGTGTGTGGAGTATTATGCTAAAGCTGACCACAGTATGCTAGTCTGTTTTTTTGCAATTTTTTTGGGGGGGGGAATGAGAACTATGCAATTTGTCTTTACTCCAGTGCAATTAAGAAATAACATAGGGCCGAGGATGAAGCTCAGTGGCGCCATGCCTTCCTGGCAATCACAAGGTCCTGAGTTCAATCTCTGGTACAAGAAAAAAAAGAAATAACACATTCTAAGAAGTAAAATTATCCAATACACTGAAACAAAAATGATCCATTACCTTTGTTATATATACAAATTCTTCTGAATATAGTGTTTTTGTAATAATTCCAAAGTTCAGTGTCCCCCAAGGGCTGAGAGTCAGCTTTATGAATATCATATATATTTCTATACTGCTGCAAGGAATGTGGGTGAAGAGACTTTTGACTAATTGAATGTTACTTGACAATTTAAACCAACACAATAGAGATGTTGTAAATCCAGTCTCATTTTACTGATGGGGAAGTTGTTACATATTCATTTCTTCATTTATTTATAGTACATGCATGCATGAACACAAATATATATATATATGTATATATATGTATGAATGATATGTGTATGATTTCTAAAGTGCAAACACATAGAGATTGAACTGCTAATTATCATTCAAAAGTTTGCAGTCAGAAGAGTAAGGTCCACATCTGAATTCTACTAGCAATACATATATAAGGGAATATTGATAAATCTCCTTTGCCCGTCTGTGTCCTGGGGTTGACTTTAGTAATTTCTTACTAGGTCCTACTAAATTGTGAGTCCTGAGATGACATGGATATACTCACATGTTGTTATTAACTTTCTGCTATGGCATAACAAATTACTGTAAACTTAATGGCCTCAAAGAACATTCTTTTGTTCTCTCATTGTTTCTGTAAGTCATATATCCATGCAAGGATCAACTGAATTTTTTCTTTAAAGTTAATATGAGTTTCTGGGTCGCCATAACAAAATACCAGCGTGGATTGCTTAAAATACAAAAATTTATTTTTTTCATGGTTCTGAAGGTTAAAAGTCTGAGATCAAAGCTTCAGTGGATTTGTTTTTTGTGAAGCTTCTCTCTCAGCAGGTACCTGGTGTCTGTCTTCTCTGAGTCTTTACATAGTCTTGCCTCTGTGCACATATAATCGCTTCTCGGCTTTTTGGATAAGATCATGTGTAGTATCTGTGCACATATAATTCTAATGTTTTTTTATGCATCCAAATTTTCTCTTCCTATTACAATAGATTGAATGGAGTATCCCAGTGATGGCCTCGTTTTAACTTAATAATCTGCGTGAGACCTTGTTTCCAAAAACAGTCTCATTTTGATAAACTCCAGTTTAGGGCTCTAATACGAATTCTGTTGGAGTACAATTCAGTCCATGACAATATCGCACACAACCTCAGCTAATGCAGGGGATCCTCTTCTAAGCTCATTAGTTATTGGCAGAATTCATCATTAGTTGGGCTCATTTTTAGGAAGGAAAACATAAACATATTTGTAATATAAACGATGTAATAATTTTGCTAGGTTGTTTTTTTTTTTTTTTTGTCCTCTTTCATACACGGGAGCAGCATTAAGTTAAATCCTCTTGCTATGAAGGACCCTAGAGTCAACCTGCTTCTCTC
>NW_004624734.1:17210749-17268802 GCF_000247695.1 Heterocephalus glaber
ACTATGTAATATAGAGTACTCAATTTTGAAATATTTCTCTTTAAAATAATTTTTCTTATCAGGATGCTATCCAAATGATTTGTTGAATAAGACAGAAGCTCAACTCTGAGATGAAAGTTATATGCATAATATACATTGTATGCTTGTTTTCTTCAGTGGAAATGTTGATATTAATAACAGGGCACTCTCACCTATCAAATATAGTTCTTTTATCATTTAAGAAGACTAGCTGGGAAAAGTCTTCATCTTGGCCCATCACTTACGGTCCTTTCATTCTAAGTAGTCATAGGTTTTTTAAACTTACAGGACTTTAAAAGTATTCTCTTAATTTATATATTTATTCCACCACAATCAAATATTTTGGAATTGCTATTTATGGAAGTCTTTGCAGTGTACTCCCTTATGTGATTACAAAATGTTTTTAAACTGAACAATTAATCAGTAAGGGGGATAAATATGTGATGGTGCAAGTCTCTCTCTCTCTCTCTCTCTCTCTCTTTCTCTGTATTAATTCATCTTTGTTCTTGTTGCATGCTTTCTCCAAGTTTCCAGTTTTGCCCTGTTTGGTTTGATCAGGCATCCAAAAGCACTGAATAGAGAAATTCTACTTCTTGTTTGCAATGAAAATTGAAGTGGATCTTTCCACGGGGAAAAGTGAAGAAACTCTGCTGTTCTTTGTAGAGTCCCCTAGCTGGTTAGGTTCAGAGAGCTCATCATTCCCTTTGATTCCAATTAGGCCCAATTTTAATTTTGGGTGATACCTGAACATCCCAGTATAAGTGAATTGAAATCTGTGTTAAGATAACTTTAAGGAAAACTCAGTTATCAAGCATCTTAATACTTGTTACTCTTCCTTAGTCTGTTCATTTTCTAATCCATTCATTTAAATTTCTTTGTATCTCATACCGTTCTTTTGTATTACGGGTTTCTAGAATTTTTATATTCTCGTATGTTGAAACTCTATTCATAAGTTTTGAGAAAAGTTCATATCATTGAAAATATTTCAGATAATATAAATTTCTGAGTTGAAATTTTATCAAAACCATAGGACTTTGAGGGATAAACAGTTCTTATTAAGTAATTACTAAATGAAAGTAGCTTTTAATATAGTTAAAGTTTATTAAAGGCTATTCCTTTTTGGATTTTCATACTGAATGGGTCCAGTAGACCAGTCCAAATCAAATGGAGTTAGATGTGCTAAATACTAAGTTTAAAACTAAAACTGAAGTTTGAAAAGAACCAAATTCAAACAAACACAAACAAACAAAAACAGTAAAATCTCAGAAGAATCCAGTTAAACTGAGTTAAGTAATTTAAAAATCTCCTCTGCTTTAACCCTTTAAATAGAGCTTTAAAATGATCAATCCACTTCTTATTTTCTTTTTCTAATTTCTTCAGACTTTTTCTGCATATAAAGCAAACTTTTTCTACTCAGCTTATCAGAACATTCATTCTGGTTTATGGAATGAAGGGTTGCAGGATTCTAACATCATAAAGAAAAGTAAATTATATCTTTAAACTAAATTTGTTATAACTTCATGTTTGGACAATTTCTTTTGGACAGAGTCATTAATTACTCTTCAGAAACTTTATTTACATTGATATTTGAATATTTTGAGAAGTAGCTGAATCTCAATGCAACTGGAAACTTAGAATGTATTCTTTCTAGTAAATGTCAAATGAGGGTTGTAGCTCCTTATTACATTGCTCTCAGATCCTGATTTAAAAATATTATATTTGAAAATATAAAATTAAAATATGAAAATTTAAGTGATTGGAAATATATTTGTTTTCCTATATATATGTGTGTGTATGCACACTATACATATATGTACATATATATGTACTGAATTTGAAATATATAATACTCTACGAATCATTTGAGTTCATTGTTTATTGTTTGTTTCATTATTTAATTCAAATATACATGGTCAGTCTCTGGAATACTGAATCAAAATCTTGGCAGGGACCTGTAACATTTTGAAGCACCCATTATGTTTTAGGGATTGTTCTAGGACCATTGATACAACCAACAATTAATACAACTATGCAACAAGCTGTTTTCTATTTAATAGAGATGAGCAAAGAACACAGCATTGACTCACAAAGTCATGGTTCAGAGTTCACGGCCTCAATCATTTGTGGATTTTTCCTTAAAACCTAAGTAATAATTGCTTGCAGAAACCCCCACAATTTCCTAGAAACCACAAATATGCCCTGCAATTTTTCTTTTTTTTGGCGGGAGATTTACAAGTAGCCAATGTGAGAGCATTATTCAGGTCTCCTTGATGATGATTGGCTGCTGTCCTGTAACCCATCTCCAGCAGATGTAACAGCATTCCTGCATAACAGGTTGCTGTATGCATGTAGTCATTTCAAGTGTTCTCTGTTTTTTTCTTCTTCAAACCACCCTGGACATTCTAAGGCTTTATTAATAGAGTATTTTATTAAATTAAAATATATAACTGTTGGAGACATAGCATATTTAAGATTTAAACTATAAAAGTAGGCATTTATAGGCATTTTTCTGACCATATCTGAAATTTGTGGATTATCACAATTTCCGAGTGCTCTAGGAAGGTAACCCCCTCACCAACTTCAGGAGTCCACTGTAATTGAAAAATAAGTACAGTGCCTGATGTGGTAAGTGCTATGATAAGCTTAAAGTACTACAGAAAGTTAGGGGTGTTTACAAGGGGAAGAGAAAGTGAGCTGTTTCAATTCCAAATAGAAAAATAGAGGAAGGAACTGTGAGATGAAGAAGAAATCACGAAGACCTCCAGAGGGAAATTCTTACCAGGCAGAAGGTAGGAGAATGTAGATGGGAGTTGCCTGGTAAATCTGAATATCACAAGAAAGCCCATGTAGCTGAGGTGGCTAAATGCTGCAGAAATAATATTGCTGAGGCCACGAAAGAATTCTGGGGAAACAAAACCTGGTAGCAACCACTGTGTGGCCTTCAAGAGGTTTCCTAACTGCACTGCATCAATTTCTCCATCTGTAGAGGAGCGCTAATAATTGTACCTCTCTGATTGGCTTTTTCCCACAATATAATGAGTTATATCTGTTTGATACTTGTAAAATACAGAATAAAAGTAGTTTCAGTCACCGAGGTCAGAGGTGGAAAATTTGTAGAACATTGACTTTTACATTGACATAGAAAACAAAGGTTTTGAATAGAGGAATTGTGAAAATTGACAGATGTTTTAAGAGGGACAAATATTTGTTCTTGTTTAATTCACAACAACAACAACAAATCCCATGGAAAGAACCTTTGACATTAAAGTCCAACTTTTTCTGAAACTATTTTTTCTTATTCTTGTGGCTCTCAACAACTGGATAACCAATCATGCATGGCTTAAATATCTTTAGGCACTCCCAAGGGTTGATGTAATCTTCTCCACCTGGTATCCTAGTAATAAATAATAGAGTATCACTTTTTTTTTCCCCTGTTACCATAACCTAACAAATTATTATTTTTAAAGTTCTTGGCCTATACCACAGTATAGGATATGCACGTTTGCCCAGATTATCTCAGTGTGTCACTTCATTGTCAGCTCAAATAAAATATACATGAGCTCATTGAAATTAGTAAAATGCTAAGGAAACAAATGTTTGATAACCTATGGTTTTAAAAGTCTTAAATTTTAATAAATGCAGTGAGCCACCAACATCTACCCCTTCTTTTCTTTTCTTTTTTTTTTTTTTGGTACCGGGGATCGAACTTGGGTCCTTGTGTTTGCAAGGCAGGCGACAGAACCACTGAGCTAAATCCCTGGCCCATCTACCCCTTTTTTAAGTGGCAAAATTCACCTGAACTGGAAAGTTCTGCTTTTTATTTAACAGACATTTAGCTGAGTTTTAATTAAGTGTGTCTTTATTATAGATAGTCTATTCTTTTTGGAATATTAGGGAGTCACGTTGGTCTAATCACAGAGGGTCTAAACGAAGATTTTCAACATTTCTACCTCTATCAAGCTGCCTCTCTTTTCTTCCCTTATTGCAGTTTGTCAAAATATTCATTGGAATTCTTTCCCACCTTCACTCTTTTCTTCTTTTACTTCTAGAAAAAAAAATACTTCTCACTCTTTTCACTTATAAATCCATCTATTTTCCACATGTACTTTTGAAATCCTTCTCTTGTGTCAAGCCCTGTGCCAAATTCTATCTTTTTTTCCCTTCACTTTGTGAATTACTGTTTAATCTAAGAGTTGGAATTTTGCATTTTGGGTTTCTAAACCTGTATCTCAGACTGTGAGCATCCAAAAGCTAAATGATTATAGAATTTAAAAGTGCCTATAACACTGGCATGCATGCATAACAAAATGCTATGACATTATAATAAGTCCTAAATTTTCAGACTGCTTCAAATAAAACACTTTGATCACAAGCCGACATCCAGTGGCACAAATGCATTTGCAGGTTGAGGGTAAGTAAGAGAATGGGCCGAGAGCCATGCTGGTTGCACAGGTGATATGGAGGCATGTCAGAACCTCTCAGGCTGAAAATTACAGATGAGAAATGTGAATACACTAAAGCTATGTTAATGACCAGCAAAGGAGAATAATTATGTGACTTTTTACTTTTAACTAAATATTCCGAAGTATTCTTGAACCCTTTATTTTTTCATCTTGACTACTCATTAAGAATTGGCTTATTTTCTCATCAAAGTGGATGGTTCTTCTATTTAGTGTATTGTTTCCTATATCCATTATCTTTGTCTTTCCTTTTTTTCCTCTTTCCTGTATTTGTTTTTGTCTCTCATCAAAAACAATACAACTTTGGTTATAAACAGCAAGAGCCTGGAATTGCCAGCTGGATCCTTTACTTCTAGACAATGACAATAAGAGGCTGATGAACAACAGTTCATGTTGGTGATGAGAAGCAATTAAAGGGGGAAATAAGGACAAGTATTCCATTTTAGACAGATAGACAGGCATTAACACACACACACACACACACACACACACACACACACACAGAAGGGAAAGAGAGAAATCCAGGTCAGTCAGACCTCATAAAGCAACTCATTTTCTTTATTTCAAGTGCCTAAAGATGCTAGAATTCCTGACATGACCAACTGAATTTCCCCAAATTAATCCCATCACTCTGAAAGTATATAATCCTGAAATAATGATGATGTCAAATAGAGAAGTGGTTCTCACCCCTAGGGATAAGGAAGCCAGGAGAGCAGTCACAGAGCAGCATGGCAGCTTGTTAGAATGATGTCCATGGAGGCCAGATGGGGCCTGGAGACAGCATCTGGGGGAATTTAGTAACTGGCTTCAATCCTTCTGTCACATTGCATTTCCATACAGAATCATAAAGCAACTCAGGAAAGCCATCTGTAATCATATGGAATCACTGTTGCTTCACTGGTTAATGGAATTTTATTTTCTTTGTAAGGTCTACAAATTCTTGTTATCTCACTCTCGATGAATTTAGGATTCTTCTCTAGAATCACCAATGCTCAAATATCTGCAATTTTTGAGCAAATCTGTAATCTTTCTTCAGCTTACTCTAGCAAACAATGGTGCTTTCACTAACTGATGGAAAAATAGTAAATATAAATCTTAGAACAGGAAGACATAGAGGCCTGGGATCAAATGCCAGTTTTATGGTTAACTGAATGTAATTTATGTAAGCTACTTGCCCATACAAAGACTCGATTTCCTGAAATATAAGAAAAGAGAGATATAATGCCTCAATAAAGAGCTCTTCTTAGGGACTAATTATGGAGGAAGCATACAAAGTAATTGGTACGTAGAAAATGCTCAAGAAAGTTATGTGTAATTGTACATTTTTCAGCTGAATCATTTCTGAGCAACACATTTAAATGTTGTGTGGTTTTGAACGGGATTTTTATTTAATTCATTACCAACAATTTAAAACTATAAACAAGTAAAAACTAGGCTAAGCTTTTTTTCTCTTTTAGATGTTATGCTTCATTTTATAATTAAAGCATTGCTCAAGACTAATTATATCCCTGATTTTAATTTCCGTTTTGTTGAGTATGACAGGTAGAAAAAAGATTTTCATCACCTAGGATGGAGAAGATAAAATGGCTTCCTTCTCCTCTATAGAAGGAGGAAACAGGGAGAAAGTTATTTATATTCATCAGCCATTAGTCACATTATTTTAAGTGAGAAATCGGTTAAGGAGCAAGTTTTGAGATCTAATAGATACAATGGAAGAATCCAAAGTGTCCTTGCCATCCAATGTTTGGCCTGGCTGTTGCTACTCATTTGTCCAGTGACTGGGCCTTTTGGTTTAGAAAATAATTCCCCTTTTCATTATTTACATGCCATGGTGAATATTTGAAACTTATTCAAAAGTATTGTCACTGAGGGTTTTGTAGAATAAGACAGTTAAAAGAGAGTAAAGAAGCAAAATAATTTCAAAGACTCAGATTCTACTACAACATAAATGTCAACATTGTGCTAAATACATCCATTAACTGAAAAGCCTGCTTTTAAATCAGCCTGTTCATGTATACAGCTTTGCTGCATATATGAATGTATGCGTGTTCATTGCCATGTATGCTTTGCATTGGTGAACACAGATGCTATAATTACTAGGTTTTGAAAAAAAAGCAACATTCTGAATTTCTGCTTGTACCTTCTGTAGTGTTTCATTCTCAACTCAAATGTTCACATAAAAGGAAAACTAAGTATGTGATTCAGTCTGTAAATAAAGAACGTGTGCGCTTGCAGAGATATTGTACACCTTTGTTGTAGTGAGTTTACATGTTTCAGACAGGAGATGCTAACAAGGCTCTTTGTTACATCAATTTCTGAAAAGAGAATAGAAAGAAAACCGAATTGCCCTCCATTTAAAGATGAGTCTCAAGAAGTCATTTAAGATGAGCTCCACTTTGGAAATGAGTGAGCTGACCCTCCAATTGCCCCTACCCACACACCCTCTCCTCAAACAAACAAGTTCACATAAGAACATAAGGAGGCTTTTTACAAACAAAGGAAGAATTCCCTTGGACCAGCTCTTAAGTTTAATAAGCAGTATGTGGGGAAACATCCTTTCCTTAGGGAGATCTGTCAGGAGGAAACCATAACACTTAATGATCATTTTCCTTTACAGAAATAAAATAAGGCACTTGCAACGAATTTCCCATCAGTCCCAATAAAATATTATAAGGAATGTTTCAGTTATCTATTGGTGTGTAACAAATTACTCATCAACTGAAACAAGAGTTGTCTATTTGTTCATGATCCTGGGTGTTAAGGAGTGTGGGGAGGGCTCAGCTATGTGGATTGTCTGTGTCACCTGGTTTGGCTTGGGACACAGAGATAAATGGAAAGTCCAACGTGGCTTCCTTTTCACACCTCACAAAAGGTGCTGGGGACTGGCTGGCACTTGCAGGTGAGCCTGTGTTCTTTACATGGCTCTCTCTGTGTAGCTATTGGATATCTTCACAGTGTGGTGGTTGGGATTCAAGCAGAGGCAGTCCATTAAGGATGAGAGGAGACACTTCAGTAGACAATGAAGATCCAAAGATTCTATGATACCATAACATAAAGATAGTCAAGTTTTAGGATCCAGAGTTTAGGATCCAAAGTTTAAATATCTACCAACATGCATTTTTCCACTGAGATAGATTTTGAGGATGAGCCCATGGACCTTAGGCTTAGAATATTGCCATCTCTCTCTAATATTAAGATGGTAAAAAGTAGGGGTAAAATATGTGGGATGGAGTAGAAATTGTTTGGTCAAGTTTATGGCATGATGCCTAAGACACAGGAAAAAAATCTCATTAATCATTTCTGGCTATTTGGTAACAGTGCACCTGAGTTTAGGGGCAATCAGATAAGACTGAGTATTTTATTTATACAGTTCTGACAAGCCAAGATTCTGGTAATTATTCTTAGTGTTGATTCCACTATTAAATCCAAATAGCATGACTAAACCTAACAGAATGTAAAACACACTTTAAAGATTCCTAGTTCCCCTCCCTCTCCCCAACTATGTGCATTCTGTCATCTTTTTTAACTACCAAAGATATCCCTGGAAAGTTATGAAGTCTTTTTTTTATTATTTCTGTTTAACCAGTGGGAAAATATATTGGTGTTAACAGATTTGCTCAGATTTGACACTTACAGAGAGCATTTAGTTGAAGTTTTCATTTCCTGACTATGAAGTTATTCCCCCTCAACACACCCTATCCCTGTCCCTGTTAAATACACATTAGAGTCATTATGTGCAATTAAGTAAATTCCCAAGAGAACAAAACATTACCTTTAATTAATTGATGATGCCAAGTGCAAATTCAAGACATGTAAATGATGTTAATTGCTAAACACCTAGTAAGATTTCTTAAATCAAGGGTAAGGAGTTCCTGATCTTTATAAACAGTAGTAAAGATCATTGAGGGTAGAAATACTGACTTTAAAAAAAATCTGCAGTCATTTATTTTGTATTCTCTCTTTATGTAACCTTCAGCTTCATTGTGAGGAGGTAAAAAGAGGTGCATGTAGATACTGACAAACTGGGGAGTTCCTGACCCATTTAAAAGACACTGTCATGGGTGAATTGTCATGTGGCCATATGGGCCCAGGGTTGCCCCATCTTTGGATATTTCAAAAAAACTAAGGAATCCAGACATTTTATATACCCTCAATATTTTGAAAATATTATAAATAATTCAGGTTTAAACCGGATGTAGGCCAGTTTTCTAAAGGCAAAGAAAAAGAGCTAAAATAAATTACACACATACATTTGTGAGAGTATGTCAAATACCATGCATGAATTTTTAGTTTGAACTTTCTTAATCAGTTTCAATTCTTTTATAAAAGCTAAGACAAGATATTAGAAACATTTTCCCAGTTTTGATTTACTGCCTAAGCCCTAAAGCAAAACACACATAGACACATAATATGTAAACAAAAACATACAACATCCACACATATATAAAAAGACTATGTGTACTTTCTATAGTGTTGTAGATTTCATGGTGTGATTGATTTCAAAAGTGACCACAAATTCTTCTACCCATAAATGTCCATTCACGTTCATTTCCTCATCTCCCATCATGAGGTAAAGCCTATTTCTCTGCTATTTACTCTGAACTTGACCGTATGACTTGTTTTGGTTATTGAAATATTAGCAAATATGACAGAAGCAGAATTTTCTTAAGTGCTTAAGTCTCGGGCCTTCCTCTTTTGCTGCTTTATGGAACTCTTCTGTCATCATATGAATGAGTCCAGGCTGGCCTGTAGAGGAAGACAAAAACATTTGAAGATAGGACCCAGACTTTCCAGTTGGTCCAGTGTGCTCAGGTGAACAATCTGGAGACCAATCAGTCCAAATGAACCACCTTGTTGACCACAGTACCATGAGAAATGCATGTAATTTGAATATACTCTCTGATTCATATACTCCAGGAAAGATGGTAGGCTTTTGAAAAAAATATTTATAATTTTGTAGTGGAGGTCATTGGAAAAATTTAGGTTCCAAGTTTGACTTTCCCGAGAAAAATTCTAATATATCTGCATTAAAGGGCATGTATCTACACCACAATCTATTACCCATCCATCCATCTATTCATCCACTTAACCACCTATCCGTCCATCTGCCCTTCAATTTATCTACTTAGCCATTAATGTACCTATATATCCATCCATCCATCCATCCATCTATCCATCCATATTTAATATAGTTTTTGGTGTTCAATATCATACAAAGCATTCAATAAATATCTGTGACCTTTATTCTCCGCTTGCTTTAAAGTGTTCTACAGGTAATAATATAACAGTTTTTGTTTCCAAAGATATTTTTATTTACTCTTTGCAATTACTTTGTTTACTATGTGAAATATTCTTTAAGTGAATTGATAAATATCAAAACTAAACCTCATAGAGTCACAGTAATTGGTTCAGGAAACAAAGCTAATGATTCAGGAGGCAACTGAAATAAAATGTCCTGATTTACACATCTTACAATACAGTACCTTTCTTCTAACTCCTGAGTGAAACAATAACATAATTGTTGGTGAAAAGTTGTAGTATTTAGATCTTCTAGGAAAATATTATATATTTGTGAAATAGCTTGAAATGGTTATTTTTTGAGTCTGAGTCTGCCAAAGGTTGTGTTTTCACAGATGTTTTTATATGCATACAAGGGAACAAGACCGAGAGGCAAAGTGCACATCTAAGGATGTCACGCTAATCAAAATCATAGTATCTTTTTTTTTTTTGGTGCCAGGGATCGAACTCGGGTCCTTGTGCTTGTGCAGCAGGCAGTGAAACCACTGAGCTAAATCCCTGGCCCCAAATCATAGTATCTTGAGGAAAATGTTTTTTACAACATATATTCTCCATCTTTGACTTAAACTGATGGTTAAATTGGGAAAAGATACACTGAATATCTTTAAAAGAGAGAGAGAGGGAAAAAAAATCACTGGGCTTTAGAAAGTAGATACCATTTGTTTTCATTTAAAAACTACTCATAATTATACATCAAAGGTGATGTTATTTTCACCCTTGATCTTTTATGGGATTTGACCCCCCACAACCTTCCAAACTTTTGCTTGTATTTTATCTTCCACCTGTCACGACTCCTCTTTGCAAGTGTTGTAATTTAAATATGCCTTTAGAAAAAAGGCATCTTTTTCTATTCTTTTTCCTAGGTTTTTCCATACTACTCCCCATGTGTGGACTATAGCCTAACTTTTCTTAATAAATCTTCTTTTTCTCTTCCTTAGTAAAACAGCATGAACTCAAAGGCAACACTAGAAATAAAATTTCAAGTGTATCTTATGCTACAAAGAAGTCCAAAGCTTAGCTTCCTGACAACTCTGCTCACCTGCTTAAGTTATGGCCAGTACCTTCTTACCTTTTTCATTTGTTCTTTTGACTGTGGTTTATTATGGAACAAAGATTTATTTTTTAAAATAATTATTTGTTATATAGTCTTAGATTTTGTTTTTGTTATTTATTAATAAATGTATGTTCAGCTGATAAAGTATCTCCTTTTTCTTTCTTTTCCCTTCCAAGTACAAGTAGGAGTTCCTGACTATAATCAACATCTGGTCTCTGAGACCTAAAATTCGAACTATAAACTTGCCTACAAAAATACACATGCTTCAAAACACAGCTGTCCATAGGTTTCTTTTGATCTCACAGCAAAAGAAGCTACATGACATTTTCTTGATTGGAGGCTTTTCAAAGTGAGGGAACCAACAGATCCTGGACTTCTCACCATCAAACTTTTCATCAACCTCTGCAGGACCCAGCATGTGTGTGAATTGTGGCCTTCCATACAATATTGATTATATTGCATTCTTGGTAGAAAAATAACTTGGACAACCTGACACTACCATTGCTCTCTTGGTCATTTTCTAAAAACACTCAACACTGAGTCTGTTTCACATTTTCTTTTCTGGTGGGTTGTATTTTTGGGATGAGGTAGAAGCATGATGTAAATTTATTATGTGAGCATACTAATTTCAGCCTTGTATTATCTGCAGGTGATGCTCTTGAATTTCTGAACTCACCTGCTCATGACATGAATAAACTTTTAAGATTCCTGCAAGTTTTTCAGGAAATTAGTATCCAAAGCTGGTTATTTTCCCTTATTTACGTAGAACAGAACAACAAAATAAACTTAGAAGCACCAAACTTGGCAAATCTCACTCTCTGAGCAGATAGGAACAGAAAAATGCCAACTGTGCTCACATCTTTTAAAATATAATTTTTTTCACATGCATTTTCTCTAGTCAGACAAGACAGCAGCAAAGCAAAAGTTCACTTTCAAAATTGCCCATAGATATTTTTTAAAAATATATGTTGACTTTTTCTGAAACAAAATTATTTTAAAAGAAAATTAAATAATTACAGAAGACATACATTTCAGCAATAGTAATAGATGAATTTAAAAAACAGATTTTATGAATCGATGATTGAATATAAAGATTTTTGCTTGTTAATTCTTGTCTCATTAAGTGGAAAAAGTAGTTTCTAAGAAACTGTATTCGTTGTATTTTAGAAGGTGGTTTAAAGTATTTAGTAATTGAAGGCTGAGGCAACTTTCTAAATCTTTGTGATGAGAAAAAAATGATCCTTTCTAGATCTTATACGTAAAAAGTAGGGTTTTTCTTTTTGTAAAAGTTGGTGTGAAATGGAGAAAGATCATGAACTCTTTAGCTGTCAACCCTTACATAAGTTTTTGCTTCATTAAGAAAAACTATTGTGCCGGGGATTTAGTTCAGTGGCTCCACCGCTTGCCTTGCAAGTGCAAGGTCCTGAGTTTGATGGCCAGTAAAAAAAAAAAAAAAAGAAACAAGAAAGAAAGAGAAAAACTATTATATATGATCACAGATCTCCCTAGATATCAAATACTATAATTGGGCTTTTCATTTCCAGTATTGAATTGTATCATTTTCATTTAAATGCAGGTAGGGTTCTAATACTTCTATTCATTTATTAATGTATTCATTTATTAATGATTAATATAAAAATACACACTGTAGTGCATGAATTGCATTTTCCTTTTGGCTATAGGTAGAAATATTGCTAACAATTTTATCTATCTACCTATGTATCTATCTAATCTATCTATCTATTTAAGATTAATAGAAAATGCAATGGTACCTGGGTTCACAAACTCAATTCTCACCAGGATTCTGGTCAAAAAGAGAACTGGACAAGAACTAAATCAAATTTCCCCATTAAAAAAAAGTTCAACATCACTGGTCATCTGAGAGATGCAAATGAAAACAACACTGAGTTTGGACCTCACTCCAGAAAGAATGGCTGCTATCAAGAAATCAACCAATAACAAATGCTGGCGGGGCTGTGGGGAAATCAGTATGGAGATATCTCCACACCTCAAAAAGCTAGGATGAGAGGTCCCATTTGACTCAGCTCTTCCCCTGCTGGGTGTCTTCCCAAAAGAATTAAAAACATAGTACCACAGCGATACATGTACACCCATGTTTATAGCTGCATAATTTGTAATAGCTAAATCTTGGAAACAGCCTAAATTCCCATAAACTGGTGACTGGATAAAGAAGATTTTTTTTAATAAAATGGAGTACTATTCAGCCATAAAGATTGAGAAACTAGAGACATTTATAGCTAAATCATTGCACATTGAGGCCATACACGTAAGTGAAATAAATAGGACACACACGTGTAAATACTGAATAGTTTCTCTCATGTGAGAAATTTAAAATGTAAATGAGGATCAAAATGTCTAATAGATAATGTGAAATAGGAAGAAAAGGTCCAAAGGGGAAGGGGAAGGGGAAGTGGGAGGGGAAAGAAATAGATATGAGAAAAGAAAAAAGTGGAAACAAAGTCTTTCTAAGTAGGGAGGAGTGGGGGAGTTGAAGGGAGGGGAGAGGAATGGGGAAAAAATAAAAACCAAGATATATCATGTGAAGGTGCAAATTCCCAGTGATGAATGTCATCACATTGTACACCTAAAATGTACCAATAAACTTAATGAATAAAAAATATTCCCCTATGAGGTCAACACTAAATCTAATTATTGACTTTAATTCATGTTCTTTTCCAACTTGGTTTGTGACCAGAGTTTTGGAAAAGAATCAAGTTCATGAACCAAGGTACCATTGTACACATGAAATTTGAAACAGGACAGGTAATTCTTTCAAGCAATACATATAACATTTGTTATTCAGGAGAAAAATAAATAATCCACACCTTCAAAAAATTCAGATATCCCAGCTGAAAATTCAGTGGGTCAAATATAATGATACAGATGTGCTTGGCACTGTGGGACTACACTGGAGAGTCACTTAACTAAAATGTATGATGGAAGAAGCTTGGTTCTCTACTCAGTGAAAAATTAACAGTGATAATAGTAAAGTAAATGGGAAGAGGAAGATTTAAGACTGAGTAAAAAAATGGCTGTTCAAAGAATTATACTCAATTCAATGTTGCTGTTGTATAAATGATGAGGCATCCAAAATATGATGACTAGTATTGGAGTTGGTGGGCTATTTTAGTTGTGCAGTCATCTGAAGAAACAGGTATTTTGAAAATAAGGCATTGACGTACTCTAAGAAAAATTGTTTCTGAGATTCTCTTCATCCCTCTGGTGACTTCCAGAGACGATGCAGGGAACAGGGAATCAAATGGCTGTGCTGTGGGAAAATCAGTGAGGCAGGAGTTGGATGGTGGAAAAATTGAAATGATGAATTTATCTGTAAGAAATATCAGCACACATAGATATCTTAGTCTACTTTTATTGCTGTAAGGGAAATCTGACACTGGAGAACTTACAAGCAAGGAGGGTTCATTCTGGTTCAGAAAGTATATCCATAGCCTGGTACCCATATCTGCTCTCCACTGGTTAGGGTCTTATGATTGACAGTGGAAACAGCTATGTACAGAAGAGAGGAAAGATGACAGTTCCTACAACAGTTAACTAATTCCTGGGAGAAAAGCAATGTATTCATGAAATCAGGTTCTTGATAATCCCAAACAATTTTTGTAGGTACCTCCACCTTTCACTACCATTACATTGGGATCAAAACTTCTTCATGGTTTGTGTTGGCTACAAACCACATTTACAACATAGCAGAGGACAATTGTGTATGGAAGGAAATTGTGAGAAAGAAGTGATTACTCAACACTGAAGTAGGTGGTGCTACATTTGTAACTGAAGTTAGAGCTCAAGAACTAATAATATATTTTGCTATATAAATCTTAAAAATAGAAATCATACAAAAGCACATTTAGTTCCTTTCACAGTGTATTTCTAAATTTACTTTACAGACTTCTTAATCTTATAAGTATGTCTTTTAAAATTGTTCAACAAATTGTATTATTAAATCCTTAGAAGAAAGAATGTTTTTCTTACTACAAAATGTTAGGGTAAGAATCACCCAATGGGATCTAACTTATTTACAGACTAGAGAAGCTACTGAACACATCTTCTTATAAATTCTCCTTATGCATGCACAATTACTAGACTTGGTTTGGAGCAGGATATTAGCAATATTTCAGGTACTACTTGGTCTTTGAAATATAGGCGCCTTCTTTGGTATACTTTCACTCCATGTATCCTGACTATGAAATGGTTATTTTCTCCCAAGCAGAGATCTTTTAGTAAGTGATCTTCTGCTTGGCATTTGTACAGATTAGAAAGCAGACCAGCTGGAGGTCCTACTAAATTAAAGTTTGCTTAGTATCAAGGACAACAGCTCAGACCACATCAACAAAGGAAAATACAGGTGTCTACATCAAAAGAGATTAGTTTACTTCTCATTCAGCAATTGTGAAAAATGTTTCTTGGTCATGATTTTTCAAGCAAAGAAATCACGTTTTGTAGGACCTCTGGTAGAGTTAGCAGGATTTTATCTTTGTCTCTGTTTGCCTGGTTACATAGGTAAATAAAGGAAATTATGACAGCACAGATTTTGGTGAATTATCCATGCTCAAGTTATTATGTAAACAGTATGTGCTTTCTATCAATAAAGGAAGATATAATAAAGTGAATGACTGAGCTTATTGTTCATTACATTACTGAAGATGGACAAGAAAAATTTACTTAGGTAATGGTAATTAAAAAGTAATACTTTTTGATGCAAAATTGACTATTCAAATCCGTGTCTTAAGATATTAAAGGATTAATATAGATAACAGGACTTCAGGAGATAGATCTTTAGCTAAAGAGAAAGAGACCACGAGATGGAGGGTAATGGAGCGAAGGAGGAGAAGAGGATGAAAAAATTATTTTCTAGTTTTTTGAGACAGAGTCTTACTACGTAGTTTAGGCTGGCCTTGAACTCACTATGTAGTCCAGACTGGCCTCAAACTCATGGTGATGCTCCTGCCTCAGCCTCCCCAGTGCTGGGATTACAGGTGTGTGCCACCACACCGGGCTCTGAAAAAAGAATTGAAATGTGTTATGTACATGTACTTATTGCCCAGGAGGAAAGTAATCATTATGTGCTAGAAACATGTACTAAAAAATATTAAAGTTGAAAAAGAAAGATTTTCAGGAAACATGTATTTTTCATTATATTCATGTGGACATATAAATATTTGTTAAATATACGAGCATACACTATAGATACATGAACAATAAATACATATTTTCTGGTGTGTTTATATTATTACCGGAGCTGCAGGCATTTTGGCACTGGGTTTGACATAGAATACGGGCTCAAGGATAGAGAGGAACATAATGTTCCTTTCTCTAATCTTGTTAGAAATAGTTTCCATGATAGAACAAAGGAATGAACAGCAGTCTCTCTTCTTTTCCACCAAAAGGCCACATAACACAACTTTCATAAGTTCTATATAGCTTTTTTGTGACAAGGTCAAGCTAGGTAGTCCAGGCTGGACTTGAACCACTATAGTATGTAGCCTAGGAACTTGCAGCAACTCTCCCGCCTCAGCCTCCTGTGTGCTGGGTTGACAGGTGTGTGCCACCATACCTAGCTTCCAGTGTATGATCATTTAATCCGTAACAGAAATACAAACACTATAATCATATTGTTGAAAGGAAAATATAGAATGCTTTGTCTGTGGTTGGATATTCACCAATACCAGTGCAGGTCTTATTAGAGAAAATGATCTAATTGTGTGACCTTCCTTTTCTCAATATATTGTTAGGCTTTCTTTAGAAATTGTTTTTAAAGTAACTAATCATTTAATTTGTTGGTTATTATTCATTTATCCATTCCCAACCACTATCGGTGTTTGGAGAAAAATATATTTTCAATACATTTTGTTTGGATGGATGAGTGGCTGCATGAATGGCCAAATGAACAGATAGGTAGAGAAATTAGTGCCTGAACATTTTTGAATAAGAAAACCAGATATGCTTCCATCTCCTCAGCTTTAGTGGGAAGAGATTAATCAGGGAACTCCAAGAAATAAAGTACCTTTATGCAACAGAAGGGCAAAATCTATTGCAATAACATTTGGGTTTCTGTAAAATCAATTTCGTATAAATCATTTGATTACCAGTCTGTGTTTCCTCTGAATTGCTAAGTACCACCCACGCTACTGATTTAGAAGAATTTCCTATACATGAGATGGGCATATGCAAATTAAAATATCAATGACTAAAATGACATATGGCTTAATCTTTGCTTTGAATGCAATCTTATCAGGTGTGAAAATCTTTAACTGGAGATAGACTGCATCCTGACAGTAAGAACTTTAATTTTTTTTTCCTTTTCCAAACCGCAGTTACTGCTTTATCGTAAGTTTAATCAGAGACAGAGTAAATGTGTTTGTTTTGTACCCTCGTTACAGTCAACCTGCTAAAACTAGAGGAGCATATTGGAAACATAATCTGCAGTGACATTTGGAGACTGATGGCCAATTCTTTCCACCTGTTACCACGTAAGTGCATCCAGGGGCATCTCAAGCAGTTTGAAAATCCCCTCAGGTGCAGAAAAGATAAAAGGTGCTTTGAAAATATACATATGTTAGAAATTTGTTTCTTCTTCTTTCCACAAGAGTCTATCTTTTGATTGATTTCTATCAATTCTTTTACAGCAGAGATATTATTTTTTAAAATTAAGTTTATTGGTACATTTTAGGTATACATAATGATTACATTCATCACAGGGACTTGTACCTGTATGTGGTTCATCTTGATTCTTATTTGTTCCCATTCCCCTACCCTCTCCCTTTTCCCCATCTTCTCAAAATTTTATGTCAAGATGTGAAAAAATGCACTTAACTTGCTGTTTTTCTGGTTTATACTATTTTTCCTATTCTCACTGTCCATGCATATGTTCCTGTTTTCAAGGGTTTTTATTAATATCATCACTACTCTGTTTTCTACAGTTAGTGTTTTCAGTATCTAAATAGGAAAAGTTTCAAAACTTACCTCTTGTGTCTACTGTTTTCTGACAATAGAGACGTAGAGGAGAATGGGGCAAATACAATTTCTCAAAAATCATAATGGAAGTTTTATTTGGCTGTACTGCTCACTTCCCACCCTTCTACATGTCAGTTAGGCTCTTCTTGAGTGGTACATGTTTCCCAACTAGGCATTCGGTGCACTATTGGGAGCATTATAATTAAGACTATGCCAAGGTTAGTTGTAGCTAATAGTACTTATTAATCACAACAGCACTCATAATATCAATACATTCTGATATATGAGAAGAAAATTGTCCAATGCCTCATCAAATACACATAGTTGAATTAGTCATGGGATCTATTATTTTTTTTTTTGAAAATTTGGTACCTTGTCCTACATAGAAGATGGTAATAACATAACTCTGGGGTAAAGAAGGGATGAGGGCATGAAAAATGTTAAACAGAACATGTACAATAAACCAAAGAATTTAGAGTCTACACATTTAGTTTATGGTACATAAGTACAGTTGGCATAGTGCATAATAAATAAGGAATAAAGAAAATGTATCCTGAAAACTTCTTTACTCTTTCTCCATGATAACTCTTAGGTTGTATTGGCTAATTTTGGTAAAATTAATATATGCATATTTTTAAAATTATCACAGTCTTTGATATTTAAGTTATCTAGTGTAATATTTTGAAATGAAAGGATAGTATATAAAATTGTTTCTACAGGGATATCTTTATTTTTAGCATAAAAGTAAAATAAGCTTATTACAAATGTTTTCCAGAGTAAAAGAACACAAGTAGAAAGTGTGAACATCACTGTAATCTCACAAATCTAAGACAGATACTAATAAAATTTAATTGCTCCATTTCATTTTTTAGACGTTAACATTTTGTTTTTTACAAATCTGAATTCATTTTTAAAAGCAATTTTATTCTACATTTTCCATTACAATTAATATCTGAGACAATCACCAGACTTTTTCTTTTTAAGAACAATTGTTTTAATGAGGAAATAGGGAGATAAATCTTTTGCAAACTGGAAGAGTATTCAGAGATGGAAGGAGAGCAGAGAGAGGGGAAAGAAATGGAATAAAAAGAATTACAATGTATTAAGTGCATGTACCTAGCCTCTAAGATGAATGTAAACCTTATCTCCTGCAATCATGTACTAAAGGTTATGAAAAGATGAGATAAATTTGTAAATTCTTCTTATTTAAAGGATCATATTCCATTATATGAATATATATTAATGTATTTCAATTTAAATCTTCTCGAACATCCAGGTTGTTATACACTTTTATTATAATAATCGTGACTCAAATAGTTTATGTGTTAATCCAATTGCTGTTGTTACAACAAAAAGTACCTGAGATAATCTACTTAAAAAAAGAAAAAGTTCATTTGGCTCACAGGTTCAGAGGTTCCAGTGTATGTCTAATTAGCCCTATGTTGTCTTAGGCCAATGGCAAGACAACACACACTACAGGGTAGGCATAGTGGAGCAAAAGTGTGCATCTCATGGTGGCTGAGAAGCAAGTAAAGGATAACGGAAAGAATCAAGGTCACTATGCCCCTTCAAGGACACGCCCCCAATGACAGGAAGACCTCCACTTCCGAAAGATTTCACCACTTCCCCACAGTCCCATGCCCTGGGAACCAAGCAACTAACATACTGGACCTTGGGGTACATTATCTAAAAATATATATGTAATTTTTATGTATCTGTATTATGTATAATTTTCTTAAAATTTCCAAAGTTAAAATAATTTGAAAAGATTATAGAATTTTAAATCCACGTTGGTAAATAATGATAAATTACTTTGCAACAATTTTAGCAACTTATATCTATTTCCACAGTGTATGAAAATGTTTTTTATTTTCCCAGATAAAAGTTAATATTATTATTAGTTTGCTGATAAAAATGTGTTATTTTCTATGGGTTAATCTCCATTTATTTGATTACAATACAAGTTTGAAGATATCTACATGTGGCTTTAGTCCATTATATTCTTTTAGTACTTGTTTGTTCATATCTTTTATTGTGGGTATTTATCTGATAGCCTCTACTAATGAAATTAAAGACTAAATGTTTAAAATTGTTTTAATATTAGTACTATAAAACTATAAGATACATATTTGGTAGGAATTTATCTTGAAAATTCTGTTGAATGTTATGTTTCTAAATCTAATTAAAATATCCTTAAAATCAAATTCAACACTGAGCTAGTGTTCTTAAGTGTCTTAATACTTTCTATTGTCAGTACAAGTGAGTTTAAAAATTGTGCAAATGTGTTGAAAATCATCTAAATGCCATTTCTAAGGAAGGTGGGGGGATAATACAATTTCATGCCACAGACTAATGGACACCTGAGAATTAATAGAAATTCTTGTCCTTAACCTAGGTTAGATTATCTCCAGGCTCATGAAGGTGAAAGGTTAACGTTAAGTCAATTACTACGCCATAGAGTTTCTTGATTTACAGTCTATTATGTTTTGAACATTTTCAATTAAACTGTCACATTGGACATTAACTTATGAGACCTTTTTACTTTCCTTCCTCTACTGAAGGTGACTGTTTATCCTCCCATGAGTTCAAGACCTCAAAATAAGAGACTGAATTTCTTTCATGATTTGAGTCCTTCTTTTCCCCCCACCGGTAAGAAAAAGAACCGAGGAGAGTTCTGTAGCTTGGAGAGGCAGGATTGGTTTGTTCACTCTGTAAAAGAATGGATATGTAATGAATAATCCCTTAGATAAATAAATAAAGCTCAAGGTAAATATGTTAGGCAAATTTCCCACTTGTTTTTTCTTAAGATGTTTGGTGTAGTCAGCATTTGCAAGGGAATCGATTTAATATAGGACACACATTTATAGGATTATTGTTTTTACCCAAAAAGTCAAATGCAGAAGAGTTCAAGAGATCTGTTCCGGTGCTAGAGACCAGGATAATCCAACTGAGGGCCTGGATCCCATGGCAATGTCCTCCAGGAGTCTGGCTGAAGGCCTAGAGACCATAACAATGTCTCATGCAAGTCTGTATCAAGGATTTGCACCAGGAAGGCCCAAGGGCCAAGGGCGAAAGCTGGAAATTCTGCACCCTCAGCGTGAAGGGTCTGTGCCAGAAGGCTGAGGGATCTACACTGGAGCCAGGAAGCCACGCTCAAAACAAAGGCAAAGACCAGAGCTCCCCTGAAGAGAACAGCAGTCATCTCTGGCAACAGTGAGGACCTAAGCTCTTCCATTGACTGGGAGCAGCTGGGAGTGTTTCAGGAAAACCAGCCACAGCAAAGCTTCTTCTGGGAAATCAGCAGAATATTGGTAACTTCTAGAGAGGATGTAGAAAACGTTTGCCAGCAATCCTGAAGGGAAAGCTCTAGCTTTGAAAAACAAAGCTTTTGTGGAAGGCAATTTTGGTAATTCATATTTAAAAAAATAAATAAATAAATGCAGTCAAAATGTAGACCTGTTTCTTTTAAAAATAGAATCACTCTGACTACCTATAACTCTTTGAATAAGAATAGAACTCTCATGTAATTAAATACTGTAGGCATAATCCTTTAGAAATTGAAAACTTTAGAATCCTATGCATAGAAAATTTCTTTTTTATACTTAAAAATTAAACTGGGTAGATATACCCATAAAATATATCTGGAGATTTACAAATAAATATATATTTTGGAGTTGATGTTATGATTGGTTTGCTTTTTATGCTTACTTTTTTCTGCTTTCCTATCATGAACATTACTTATTGGTTAATTAAAAAGTTAGCTTCTATGGAAAATACATTTATATAGATTAATGTTTAGTGACATCAACTTGTGCATGCCATATTAAATTTTGAATGATAGTTACACAACAGTATAGTATGGCACTATTGAACAAATATACCATATATAATGTTGATAATCAAAGCTAGGCTACTTAAACCAAAATGTGGTCTTCACAGGATGAACTTATAAGTAGTTTAACTTGTTTTCTTTTTTAACTTTTTAAATAATTCAATAGTAAATATAAACTATATAATAAAATTGTTTTGTAAATTATGATCAAATGTCTATGGGTGCAAGTAGCTATTAAGAAACTGAAATGTGTATTTCTACTCAAATGAATTTCAAGTTATTTTCTCATTTTATGCCTCTAATAAGGATTTCAGGGCTATGTCATTTCCATTTTTTTCATAACTTGCTCTTTTTCCAGTTTATAAATATTAGGTTGGTTGTGAGTATTGTCTGTATCACATCTATTTGAACTGCAGAACATTTACCACACATCCAGCCAACCGAATCAAAGCCAACATTTTAGCAAAGCCTCAGGTAACTCATATGAACATCAGCATTTTATGCACTGAGTTTTACCTATCAAGTTTACTAAGTTGTCACTTCCTTATTGATGCTTCTCTTGACTACCCCAGGAAAAATACCAGAACTCGTTTCTCTTAATCTCTCTCCTCTAAATTATTTTCACCATAGCACTTACCATGATCTCCTCTTGTAGTTAACATTTATTATATGTGTGTTAGGTATTTTCATGATTTAAGTCTCTGCTTTTTTTCCTGAATTTAGGGGAATTCAGTGGGGTTATCTGGTTCTGACAAACATTAAGTTTTCATAATTAGGAAGTTAACTGAATCAAAATCAAGAGAAGAAATAGGATCAATATTTATCCACAAATTTTTCTTGAAATGTTACCATATACTGCACGTGTACACTGCACAGCTTAGTTCAAAATTCCTACCTGCATGAAACCTTCTAGTCAGCGGAAGTGATATGCAAAATAAATGTTTTGTACTTGCTACAGCTTAGGTCTGAAGTAATCCCTAAAGTCAGTCCTATGGGGCAAAAGCTTGGTGCTCCAGTGTGATGCATTTGGAGGTAACGGAACTTTTAAGAGATGGGGCTGAATGGGAAATCTTGCAGGCACTGGGGTCATGCTTGCAAGTGGACAGTACATTCCAGCCCCTTCTATGTTTTGCCTCCACTCCAGGAGGTGAGTGGTTTTCCTCCACCACACTCTCCCCATTGTCATGTGCTGCCTTGGCACAGACCCAAAAGCAATGGGACCAATTGATCACGGGCTGAAATCTTCAAAACTGAGAGCCAAAATGAACCTTTTTGTCTAAATCAGTTGATGATTTCAGGTGTTTGTTACAACAATGAAAAGCTAATTAACATGATGCACTAAATAGTGGATGATGTCAAGGAAAAAATATTGGATGAGGGAAACATGCAGCATTTGTAAAAACCAAAGGGCACTGCATTTAATGTGGGGACTCTACACTGGTCCCCTCCACCACTCTCCCATGTGTGAAGTGGGTACCTGACTATGCACTTTCCCATCCCATTGTGCGCATTCTAACCTCAGATTTAGATGAATGATTAATTCACCTAAATTTGGGGTCGCTGAACTATAGGCTATCTGAGAGTATAGTGTGTGACAGATCTTATGTTAATTCTCATGTCACAGTTCACGAACTGACCAGAAAAAGATGATTAGTAAATATCTGAGGATGATTAGTAAATATCTGTGGAATATTGAAGGATAAAAACAGCATGTTGAAGAGGAATCTGGACTCCTGTGTTCATTTTGACAGCAATCACAATTGGCAAGATATGAAATCAACATAAGGGTCATAGGTGGATGGATGAATAAAGAAAATGTGACATATATACACACACTGGAATACTATTTAGCCATCGAGAAGAAGGAAATCCTGCCATTTGCAAACCTATGAAAGAGGTTGGAGGATGTTATGTTAGTGAATTAAACCAGTTGCAGAAAGACACACATTGTATGATTTCATTTAGAAGTGTAATTTTAGAAAATTGATGTCATAGAACTAGAGAGTAGAATGTTTGTTGCCTAGGGCTGAGGTAGTTGGGAGAGGAGGAAGTAGTTAAGGTGATGGTGAACAAAATCTTAGTAAGACAGAAGGAGTAAATTCAAGAGACCTACTGTACAACATGGTGCATGTAGTTAATAACAGCATATTGTATTCTTGAAAAGTGGTAAGGGGGCGGATCCTGTGCTCTCACTAGCAAATGATACCTACATGAATTATGCATATGTTGATTGGCTAGAGTTAGTCACACGATGTATGTGTATACTTCCAAATATCATGTTGTACATAATAAGTAGAGTATATGCAACTTTATCTCTTATTTTAAAATAAAAATAGAAGAGATCAGAGAATGAATAGGCAGAGAGATGAATAAAAGAAAAAAAAAATAGTGGCTTTTTGCTGGCAATGGAAACAAGAGAAACAACTGCAGTGGTAACCTGAGGGGATGACATGAGAGAGGATGCTGGAGAGGACATTCTTGAAATGACCGAGCAAATGCTCTGAAGCTGTGATCCCAAAAAGTTGCTGATGAACTTGGAGAATTAAAAAATCTCATGGGACTCATAATAATGTACAAGCAGCAGAATGAGCTCAATCGGCTCAAGAAAGAAGTATAGGTTTGTATAGAAGAGTGTGTGGCCAAGAGAAGGAAGCAATTGATTCTGTTTGTCTGTTACGTCTTTATGTTAACTACCTAAATACATGTCAGCTGTTGACTATTTCCAGCCTTAATAATCCCAGAATCTCAGGTAGTGAGTGCCACACGTAAACTTTGCTAAAATCGAATTCTCATGGAAGACACTTCTGAGAAAACATAACTTTTAATGAGGAGTTTGATTATTTTGTATTCTCTTGGAACAACATGCAAAGTGAAGTGGTGTGGCTTTCCTGTCCTTGATCACAGAAACTACCTGTACTTTGGTGATTACAGACATAGTAGAGTGAGTGTCAATGTAGTGGTCAGCCTCACTAACATCGTGGGATCCAATTTAACAACAGGAACAGATTTTGATGATGTCGCATGACGGGGAACAGAGACACTAAGCTTATCATCATTTATAATCAAAACAGAGCTTCCAAACTGGATGGATGTACGCAGTAGTATTGGCAAATGGTTTTCCATCTTTCAAAGCTGGCTCTATTTGTGCAGGTAAATCAAGGAAAAAAAACCCTCTTCTTCCTTTTGAAATTATACACAGATGGAAATGAATCAGCAAAATCAAGAGCAATCGAAGGTGTTGACTGCTATACTTTGAAACTCACCTAGATGTCACCCCGAGTCACCAGCATTCCTCCATGAAATCAAACATCTTTCTTTCACTAGTATTCTTTAACAAAGTTTTTTTTTGGGGGGGGGCAATCCTTTATGCAAGATGTAATCAATTTTTTCAGTTCTCATCCTCTTAGTGATACACTTAGAAAGAGAATTATGACTTAATATGATAAAACACTTACCTGAACAGCTATTCAATAATTTCTTATGAAATGGGCAATTTTAAGATCTAAACAGAGGCTATGAGTTCTTCTGAATGGTTTATTGACTCCTTGTTGACTGCCTATGTGCCTGGCCCAGGCTGTTACGGCCCTCGGTCTGTCAAAAACAGAGCATGTAACCCTGTCCAAATTCCATTACATCTCAGCATTTCATTTGTAAAATGAGTGTAATCAGGGTTTCGTGACAGGAATGTTGTAAGGGTTAACTAATTGCTATTTGTTAAGTGTACTGAGATTGTCAGATTAAAGCATTAGGGAAGTGTCAAGTTTGTGTTATTATGGTATTATTTTTCTTGTTTGGTAGGAAATGCCATTTCTGTGTAATTTGCTTTAACAGTAAAATAAGCTATTTTAATCAATGCACAATCAAGCCCTTATTCGTTGAGGACAAGAGTGTGTATGGTTAGCAACAGGACTAGTGTCAGCTGACACAAGGGCAGGAATCTGAAAATTAAGCACTGGATACAAAGAAAGCCTAGAAAATGAGACTTGGGGCAGTCAGGTTCTGCATGACCAGGAGACTCACATTACCGACCCAACATAATCTGTTAGCAATAGAGGACAAAAAGGGCTGTGACCTTAGCAACCAAGTCTGACCCCTCCAAAAATATTATCCAAGGGAGTAAAACACTTTTGAGTTGATTATACATATGGTCCTAGAAACTAAGTATCACAGATATTCATTCGAATCCCAACATGACTTTAATCATTACAACGTCATGAAATAGTAACATAGGAGCAGATGTTTGGATGTTATTTTATCTGTGTAAATGCACATAACCCTAATTTAGTCCTTGACTGTCATGTTAATAGCTGGTTAACCCTAACTTTTCCAAAGAAAGCATTGTCTGTCATGCTTGAAAATGTTATTTAGCATCTTATGTAAGTTGTAGTCATTTTAAGACATTATTCTTCTCATAAATATGTTACTATGCATAACAAATAGACCAATAAATGACATTTGATTGTTTACTGATATATTTGATTGTTTTCTAAACAGTGTCTGGTATGTAATGATGATAATGACTTGTAATTAAAAGATATTTAGTATTTTTGTGATATTCAAGAATCAAATCTAGTTACATAAAATTCCACAAGCTTTACAACTTTTGTTGGTCATGAGCATTTAATATAATTATTATCTCACCCAGAACAAAAGTATCTAGAGGCATTTTGTTCAGGGAAAAATTTCCCATTGAACTAATTTCCCAGCTCACAGTGGTGAAGTAGCTATCCTCAAAACTACTTGGACAATTTCAACAGATCATCAAGGGTCTCTCTGCCTACCTGACTGCAACTCTATTTGCATCACAGGAACTATTCATCTTTTAAAAATGGTAAGTCCAGTCATGTCACGATCCTCTTTAAAACACAAGAATATCTTCCCGGTGCCGCCATCGGAACAAAACTTATCAGGATCTCTTTGGAGAATCCAAAGCCATTTTTCTCTCCTCATTTCCTGCCATTTTCCTCCTTACTTACAGGAGCCTAACTTCATTGTTTTACTTGGTGTACATCAGAAACCCAAGGTGGTTCTTATTTTTGGCACTTGAACTTTCTGTTCTTTCTGCATGACTTCTACTCTTACTTCTTTCAAGTTTGTGCTCAAACACTACCTGAAAGTGTTTTTCTAGTTATCCTGTGTATCACACTATTTGCAACATTTTGTTATTACTTTATTTTACCTTTAACTTTCTCAATAATACCTTGTATCAGTGGTCATAATGTTTAATCATCTCTTTTAGAGAGCAGGAACTTTGTTTATTCACTTTATCAGTACATAAAGAGTGGCTGCTACATAGAAGATAATACACATATATTGAATATTGCATACACACTGAGACACTAATACTTGCCAAAAATTTTCCATAAAAATTTAGTTTCTAGCAAAAATACTTTTATTTATTGCATATTCTTCAAATCAGTAACATTCTGTAAACTAAGTAAAAGTTGATATTCCAGGAAACAATGGCATTCCTAATAGAGACATCTTTGTCACTGGCAAAATGCTCTCAGAACATTTCATATTTTCATAGCACAACGGAAGCATATACCTTCTGAAAACAATTGTGAGTTGTAACTAATAATTATAGCAAAAAGCATTCATTGCTTTCAAATATTAATGAAATATATTCTCATACATACATTTTTCTAATAAAAGGCCCCGAAAGGAAATTTACATGTTGATCAAATCTAAAGATATCACTTCAGTAAGAAAGTAATCCAATACCAAGCTATTTATTCCTACAGTGAAATAACATAAGAGCAACAATTGTGGAAATACCTTAGAATAATGCGGTGTATAAGAATGAGTTTGCTTGATATCACCTAATTCTTTCCACTCATCTGGCCAAGTAGGGAACTAAGTTATCTAAGCTATCTTGTGACTTAGCTGGGACCGAACAACTCTTTAATGGGAGCACCAGGACCATAACTTGGGTTTCCAAGCTTCTGACTCAGTTATGTCACTGTGTCTCTTCACATCATATCTCTGTGTGTGTATATGAGAAAGTAAATCAAATGTACACCTGCACACATTGTTCTCTTAACAGTTGTTAAGACTTATATTTTTATTCCACACATGCTATCATATTTAGCTAAAGTCACAAAAAAGTATATTTTCATTTAAGAAGTTGGTTGTAAACAGAAACTGTAGAAGTAAAATAAGGTCTGCAATATTTTTTCTGCTAACTGTAAGAACAGCATATTATAAACTTCAGATCTTCAAGTCAAGAAAGTGTGGCTAACTTTGGAGACACATGTCATCACTGGTATGGTGTCTGTAATTTCATTAGGACACCATCAACCAGACACCACTATGTCACCCACTAAAAGTCAGGAAGATGGGAGAATCCCTATTTTACATTAAGAAAATCTCCGAATCCTCAAGTTGGATGAACTCTGTGACTTTAGTTCTAAAAGAGAGCTAACAACAGTGCCATAGGCAGGGATTTACAGCACTTAAGATCCTCACTAATTTTAGTAGTGAAACATAAGTTTTATTTACCTTAACAAAAGCAGTCACTTTCTGGCATGTTTAAAATCAAATTACAGTGAATTTAATATTCTCAAATTAAAATGCCTCATTTTGATGTGGCTCAGCAGATCTTGAAAACAAGTCAACATTTTGTGAATGGCCATCTAGTCAGTATTTCTCCAAGCTGAGGCTTGCATTTTATTTGACTGCAAGTTGTAGGTGTGAGGGACTTAAATCATCCCTAAAGAACTTACTGGGAAGACATCCTCACAGGAGAGATCAAGACTGCTCCCGGAAGCAGTCCAGGCTGGTTGGCAGGTATGCCTTATTCTTCTTCAGTTTTACATTTTCAAATACAAAAGAAAATTTGGAATACTGAGCGATGGATTATGCTTCATGTATCAGCTTCCTAGTGGCTAAATGTGCTAGTCTTTTTCCATTTGATTAACCAGATACCATTTTGTGTTTCCTTAAAAATAAAGCCTATTATCATTTATCTGAATTTATGAAATCATAATTATTATTAAAATTATTTTCTACCACTCTCTTATTTATTGGTCTTTTCCAGTATTGATGGCTTTCTCCTTTGTTTTCCTTTAATGAACTTGAGAACACATGATACAGAACATGATAATTTATATACAGTGTGCCTGTTTGTTAGCCACAGTAAGAGTTAATTCAGGCCAGATTCATGCCCTGTTTATCCTTTATCCTTAGCATCTAGCTCAACTTCTTGTCTGGAGAAGCCACTTACAAAGTATTATTTGAAGTTTACACGAACATACATTCTAATTGGTTGGTTTCCTACTCATCTACCTTCAACGTGTGTACGCTCAAATTACTTCATACATCAACTAGCAATTATTAAAAGTAGTTTTTGGAGCCTACAGGAATGTGTTATTTTGTGACATCATCATCATTATCATCAACCACATGTATTAATGAAACAACTACTCTGTCTCACTCGGGGTGATATGTGCATTGCTGAAAAGTTGTATGCATAACTGATTTGTATCATCAAATTCTTGTTTAAGTCTGTTATAACTAGAAAGAACAGATCATTTTTAGAGGAACTCTAGCTCATTTTTTAAAGCAAGAAAAATCATGTAGAATTATATAAATATTAGTTACAATGCAAGAAACTACAATGTTAGTACTATAGTCAGGGTTTTTTTTGCTTTGAAATAATATAAAATTTTATGTCTCTCAACTGTCATTTGTAAAATAAGGGCTTGAGGTGGATCTTGTCTGCAATATAGAGAAAAATACTCCCAGAGATGCTCATACCCCTGGCCCTGAAACCTGGAAATGTGCTGCCTCATGTGAAAAGAAAGTTTACAGATATAATTTGGATGAAGGATCTTGAGTGGAGAATATTATTTAGGATTATCCAGGTAGCTCAAACAAATCACAGGATTCTTCAAAAGCAAGGAACCTTTCTTTCCTGCCTATGTCAGTGAGGGAACGGTGACTATGGAGTAATTAATGATTAGAGAGATGCCAGCTCTGATGTCAGAGAAGAGGACTTAGCTAAGCAATGGCGATGTCTCTAAAAGCTGAAAAAAGCAAGCAAATGAATGATCTGTTGCGCCTCAAGAAAGGAATGCATCCCTAAACACCTTGATTGCATGGACTTCTGACCTACACAACAATAAAATGATCACTTTGTGTAAATTTAAGCCACTAAGTTGGCAGTAATTCATTATGTAGCACCAAAAGAAAATGAATTTAGTATCTTGGTGCCTTTGGTCTTAAAATTTTCCTAATTCACTTTTTAATGTGTTTTGTGTTTAAATCCTGATAATCATTTTTGGGGTTGTTTGAAAGCAAGGTTTCAAACAAATTAATACCAGGGATTTTTGTTATCCAAATTTATGTATTTGATATACTTTATAAACTCCTCAATTCACTGCTTGAACAAAGGGTTTTGTAACTAACTCCTCTCCTCCTTTTACACAAAAGAAATCAAAGCCTGCAAGAGCTCCTGCCATTTACTTTAGTCAAAATCTGAATGATGCATTGCATAAGTAACAACATAATAGAGCCCTCATATTGCAATCTGGATAGATGTCTACTGTGCTTTGAAAATCAAATATTGTTCCCTTTGACGTTTTGACAAGTAATTTCGACAACAATACACATTTGGCTAACTCATGAATGTAGTACTTCTTGTCCGCTGGATTGTGCGGGGTTTGCACTATGCTAAGAATGACAACAATTACAGAACTGACTTGTATCTGCCAAGTGAACAGATGGTCTTGTAGTTAGAGGAACAATGGCGAGGAAAGAAAAGGCAGAGGGGTGGGATGGGGGAGCCGAGAGGGTGGGATATGATTCCCGCCCTCCAAAATAGCACTAATAAAACTAAAGAAAGACGCAGACAAAGACTTGCTCTAATTTATTCTTCAAAGGTAGAAGAATGAGGAAAAAGGTCCTGCTTATTTTACTTTTCTCCCATTCAGGCATTAAATCTAATTCTGGTTTCCGTGAGACCTATCAACAATAACATTGCAATGTTAACATTCTCCTTTATGGAAACGGTTATTTTAAAGTAGTGTCAATGTGAGTTTCATCTGGGATAATTTTGCCTCAAAAAAATCTACATTTCCTTTTTTAAAAAAAGTTTATCTGTGCAGCAAACAGAACACAAATAACAGAAACTAAAACTTCATTCTCATAAATCTCAAATCATTATACAGAGTTTCTTTGTAGAAACAAAGAGGCAATTGTCTCATTTAATGGCTCCTGAATTATTTTAGCTTGACTGAGTAACATAATTTTACAGGTCAAGTGGTGAAATAGCGCTTTCTTGTAAAGTTCTTAATTTTTGAGGTTACATGTTATGTGTGTTGGTATGTGTATGTGTGTCCATGTGCTGTTACCCACATACATGATCCTTCTTTCTTTCTGACATTTGATTTTGCATCTTTAAATTTATAAATACTTAAACCTGTCAGCCTGTAAGATTCTCCTTGCTTAGGCAGTTTGTTGGCATAGGAAATCATTATTCTGAAGTGACTATCAGCAGATATGTACCTAGTATTAAGAAAATGGTGGTAAAAAAAGAAATTGGTATCTAAAAGTTATTCAGAAATTTATTTTCTCTTCCTTAAACATATCTTTCTCATCCTTAGACAAACATTTCTCTATCATAATTTTTAATTAGGCACTTAATTACAGAACTAATTATAATAGTTCTCTTGTACTAAGTATGTTGCCGGGCACTGGGCTAAATATTTAGAATAATTTATTTTATATTATCTTGTTTAAAACTCATTGCCGATCTCAGATGAATACGAGGTACTCTTTTGTCCCCTTTTAAAGCTGAAGCAGTAGAGACTTTCAAAGTCAGAGAGGCCACACATTTCATAAGTGGAGGAGGGGGGATTCTGACTCCAAATACTCTACTTATGCACTTGCATTATTCCGTGTAAGCTAGGCAACGATAATAAATTAAAAATGTCAGCAACTGAGATGGGAGATTAGTGTTTATGATGGATTAGTGTCTGGTGATCATGTCTGCAGGGCAGCTCTCCCTGGCATGATCTCACACAGACAAGCACCTTGGTCTTGGGGCTCAGTCATCTCCTGTGGTGGACCTTGCAAAGGTCTGCATGTTGAAAACAGAGGGCATGAAGGAGAGAGGGACTGACAGGCCAGGCCTACATCTGAATGAAGCATCTCTATGTGTGTTTCCTTGGAGAACACTTAGTGACACGGCGCTTCCAACCCCAATAGAGGCTGGAAATGCACTGTAGCTATCTGAGCAAAGACAAGGAGGGATATGAGTGGTCTTCTAGTCATTCTTTTAGCATCACTGCATATTGGGTTTTATTGGTGGCTCTGTGAATGATATGGACCCTTCATACTGGACCTTGAGTGATCTGTGGTTAGAGTTTAGTCCGTTTGTCTCAGCCAAACCGAGCCCAAAGTATAGATTTATCATAACCTTCAGTCTGATCCTTTGCCACCAGGGATGGCCTGATTGACTTGGCCAATCGAAAAACAGTATTCTCAGGAATCAGGTACTTCTTCAGGTGAGAGAAAACATTTAGAGGTTGAGTAAACTGTGAAAAGCATTTTATTTTGCCCTCAGCAATGTCCTTTATGTTTCCTTTATTTTGAAAATCTTCATTTTTGAAGATCCACCAAGATAATTCTTCTTACATTTAATATCAATTAATTTTTGTGGAAATTAATTTAAATTTAATGAAAGTTTTTAGGAGTTAAGCATTTTAAAATAATAATCTTTAGTGCCTGTTTGTTTTCAAACAGGCTGAAATTAATATTCACTGCTAAAAGGAGACTCAGCCATTTTTGACTACTTGGAATGTGAAAAAACGAAATACATCTTGCCATAATTATAATAATATTGACAAATACAGTAATATCTCACTTTCCCATCATTGTCTTCAAATGAGATATTTCATACTGATGAATTTTCTGTTTAGACAATACAAAAATTCACAACTTAAAGTGGAAATCTTTCCTGACAATTGAATTTCTTTATGATGGTAGTCGAGTGTGGTAAAGAATTCCAAGGAAGGGCCGGGGATTTAGCTCAGTGGTGCTGCCACCACTTGCCTCGCAAGCACAAGGTCCTGAGTTTGATCCTGGGTAACAAAAAAAATAAAAAAGAATTCCAAGGGCTCTGCAATTTTGTATTAATTATCAATTTGTGAAAATTCCAAATTGAGTTGGTGTATGCACTTTAATATTTTCACTTTCAATTTTATTTCAGTACTGAGAATTGAACCCAGGCTGCACATGCTATGCAAACACTCAACCACTATGCTACATCCCTAGTCCTTTTCAAACTTTATTATTATTGTTGCTGTTGTTGTGATGGAGATACGTTGTTGTTGAGTTGCCCAGGCTGGCTTTGAACTTAGAAATCTTCCAATCTCAGTCTCCTGAGTAGTCAAGATTATAAGCATGCATCACCACACACAGCCCCAAATTATCTTAAATATTTCAATAATTACCAAATTTAAAATGATTCCAAATAATTTGAAATCAGAAATTATATGAGTTTTGATATCATGACAATCAAGCTCAATAAGCAACATATTCATAGACTTTTACTCAAATTTGCTAAATGATAGAATAAATAACTTTTAAAAAATCAACTTGGAATTGTTGATTGTCCACAACTAACCCTATTAATTCAACACAATGATTTGTTTACCTTCTATGTGTCAGGCACTATCATATATGCATGAGAGAGACAGCATAGCTTTACCGTACATTTAGCACAAGATGTCATAAAAAGCATTAATGGGGCAATTTACAAGCAAGTGAGCTGACAGAGTAGAGAAAAAGCACATGTCTTTTTGGGAATCGATACCAAGGGAAGATTATCTCTGCAGCAAGTTATGTAGATATAGCCATTGCCAGATACCTGGAGTCCCCACTGAATGGTTACACATTCTAATAGAGTCAGGAAGCCCTGAGGTACAAGTGTTCTCGCTGTCTACATTATGATGGCCTCTCCTCTTCACTGTTAAAATTCCATGTCCCAAGTATCATTATAATTATTCAGAAATGAAAGACACCATGAATCAGCTATGTAGCCTGTGAAATACAAGCCTGGGTTCTAGTTGTTTCTTTAAAATATGAAGAAAACAAATGATGATTACAAACTAACAGCAAAAAAAAATACATGTGTGTTACCATTAGGATGGATAAATAAGTTACAACTCCCAGTGTACATTCTAAACATAATGCTCATGCTTGGTGGGGATTTTAAGGAAAGTTTATAAAGATAGCAAGAGACAAAAAGTTTGAGAGGAATTTCAGACAACAATGCTTCTTTATACAGACCTGGTAAACTGTAAAGAACTACAGATGGTTTTATAAAAATATTTGGGTTTATTTCTTTTATAGTCTATGTTGTGAGTAGTGTGTGTGTGTGTGCATGTGTGTACATGTGTGCATGTGTGTGTCCACATGCATGTGCATGTTTGCTTCTTGTGAAAACTGAAGTTTTATTAGTAGACCAAAACTAATTTTCAGTGATGATTATCAATATGAAATCAGGGCTCGTGGCTTCTCTCCTTTTATTTTTGGTTCAATTTATCTATTTTGAATGATTTCATTTGTGTTCAGAAGGAGGAGGCGGGGTCATTCAATAATAAATACTATTTATACATTTATAAAGTAAAACTTAAAAAGAATTATAACACTTCCTTTTGAATATCACTTCCTGTCTCCAGAGGCACATTGAATTTTTAGGTAATATAAAGATGTAATATAGTCAATCAAGCTTTGAAATTCTCATACCAGAAATGTCATATATCATCTATCTTATTATTTCAAAATAGACTGAACACAGGAAAATCTGTTTTGACTAGCTAGTTCTGTGTAATTCATATGCAGAATAATGTTTGAAAGAGGATATATCCTGATTTGGGAGGACTCCTCTCTATGACTTGCTAACATTTCGTCTTCATCATCAAGTTATCCTAAATTAGTTACCTATGCCCTGAAAAAAAAATTCATAATGTAGAAATTCTCTGGTACACAGCTATAGAGAAGTTACCACCTTGTATTCAAAATAAATAGGTATTTCATTAAATGATAATAAACATAGACCTTAGGAGTGTGCGTGGATCAGTTTGGGTCATTTAATTTGACTGCAGATTCAAAATAACATCAAATCAGTTTGTTTAGTTTAGTTTCTGACATTTCAATTCTTACCTTATACTGTACCATCAGTTGTGACTTGGGATGAGAGCAAAATTTATCCACAATATTCTAGGAATTTTTTTACAAAAGGTAGGGTTTAAACTGATTTTAGTAATATATATCTCTCTATATAGAGAGAGATATATCCACTTAAAATATTCTTAATAATTTAGGAAAGAAAGATTAGTCTTTTTGACAAATAATAATGATGCAGGAACAATTATATATTCACAAAAATGAACTTTATTTCATGTCTGACACAGTTTTAAATATTAACTCAAAATGGATCAAATGCCTAAGTTGAAACTGTAATATTATAAATCTTCCAGAAAACAGAGACAGTAGAAAAGAGGTTCATGATCTTGGGTTAGGCAAAAATTTCTTGGCTATTAAAACAATTGGAGTCTTGAAAAGTAAAGACAACTGGATTTACTGAGATTAAAAACTTCTATTCTTCAAAAAGCAAAAGAATGGAAGTAAATATTTGCAAATTACATATCTCGTATAAATATTTTAAACCAAGTACTAACAAATTTACAATATGTAATAAGAAAATGAGCAAATTAAAATTTAAAGATAGATAATAAAGCTTTAACAGATATTCTACAAAAGAAGGTATATGGGTGGTAAGCAAGTGGCTGACAATTTTAACATCGTTTGTTACCATGGAAAGGCAAGTTAGAACAATACTGAGATACTGCTGTGAAAGTGGCACTAAATTAGCTAAAATTAGCACTGACCATACCAAGTGTTAGTGAGAATGTGGAGACAGGAGGACTCTCATAGCCTGCTGATGGGAACGTAAAATGACACACTTTTGAAGACTGACATTTTCTTAAAATCTTAAAGGCACACTTAACATATTGGCCTATCCATTCTACTCCCAGATATTTACCTAAGAATAAAGCAGCATATGGTCAAAGAGTGATTTACCCACAAATGTTCATGGTGGTTTTCTTTGAGAGACAATACAAACATCACCCAACTTAGGAATGGGTAAACAGAGTATAGTATATTGATTTGCATATCACTCACACACACGAATGAAATATTGATTAATACCCCAACACGAATGAGTTTCAAGATAATTATGATGAATAAAAGAAGATGGGTGGAAAATAGTATTTATTGTATGTGTATTTATCCTTTCAAGAAAATGAAACAAATATTGATAGAAATTTAGTCCATGGTTGACTGAAAGAGAAGAATTAGACATAGGGATTACACACAAATGAGAAAAGTTTCAGGGGGATAAGTAAATTTAAGTTTTGTTTGTGGTGACAGTTTCAAACTTGTAAAATTGTACGACCCAAACATGTGCAATTTATGTGTGTCAACTTTACTGCAGTAAAATTGTTGAAAAATTTCTTGCTAAGAATCTCCCAATCTGGAAGTCATCTTATAGGCCTCTGAACTTCTAGACTTCTGGAAGTGGCTTTATTCCAAGAGACGCTTTCTCAAGCTCATGCTGTATATTTATTCACATAAATATTTCTTACATCCATGAGAGATATATATGTGTATATAATTTATAGATTGTCTATGTAAATAAAATAGATGGTTTTAACTAGCTACCAATTGTTGATCCAAATTTATAAATACTGTAGTCAGTTGTTTGCTTTTTATTTTTGACTTGATATATAATTTTTAAAACACAAGAAAACTTGGTCACTGAGCCTGCTAATCACAAGTGGTCCATTTCTTTTCTTTTCCCTTTTCTCCATGATCATGTACCCTGTACCTGTTTTACTCAGAGGAATTTATTAAACCACTGGTGCTAGAATTGCTGCAGTGAAGCAGTGAACGGAGTTCCAGACTATGTCAACCCTCCCATCCCTGGGAGGCAATCACACTGTCTTCCTTCTCTGATTTGCAGTGCTATATCTTTTGTCTCACTTCTTATGATTAATCAAAAGTAAAATGATGATGATGCAATACAAATTGAAAATTAAATATTTTTGCCAATATATTCAACATAAGTTTACTATGAAGGATTCTGAGTAAAATTGTAACCGGCATTTTTCCTTCTAAAAATCTTTGACAATAATTGAGTCCATTTGATTTCAGTCAGGGGTGTACTTTACATTTACACATGCAGTATTTTTCAAAATCTGTATGCCTGAATCCTGATTTTATACTCATTCCTTTGGGAAAAAAAAAAGAAAGTAAAACCTGAAAAAGTCCAAAAGAAATTGTAATATGAACTGTGTGTAAACAACCATTGATCTAGAAGGAAATTAGAGTGAAACATGTTTACTTAGCTCGACAATGGAAAGATAATGATTATCTTGTCAATTCCCATTCAGATGTTAGTGTAAGTGGTAAACTTTGAAAGTGAGACAGATTATGCTCCAGTGGATCCAAAATCTAGTGTATTGACTCAGCCAAGTGGAAAGAAGACTATGATCTATAAAACCATAAAATGTCTTGAATATTTGACACTTCATCACGATTTTCTTGTCAGTAGTCCTAGAGGCTGGATGTCATATTTTGAAGTACTTGAGTGTCTCATATTTATCAGGGAAGTTTCAGTTCTCATATATACATATAACCACTAAGTCACATTACATTTACTGCACTAAACTCTGATTTGCTTGCAAATCTCGATCATCCTAGTATTGTGGATCTGAACCAAAAATAATCAGTGGTCCATTCTGTCTGGAGTGAGATGAAATCTCAGGGTGGTCCAATGAAGTAAAATGTATAGATATTTTCAGAGCTTGAAAGGGTTCTATTTGTTGTATCTGTAATAATGTTTTACCTCACTCTACTCATATTGGCTAATCTCTGTACCATGATATAACCAGTGGGTCACAAATGAACAGAGTCCATACCACAACTCATAGGATGATCCATTGTCACCTTCTTTCTGCCTGAGAATGGGAGTATAACAGACTGAAACCATTACTCTTCCTCTGTCATGAATCTCAGCTACAATCTGGCCCTGTCCTGCAGGTTGGATGGTATCAGTCATTTTTCAGTATCAAAGATCATGAGCAAGAATTAAAGAGCTGTAGCTGAAATCTCTCAGACATAGAAGTTTTTCAGTAGCCCTTTTACCAAAATTTTGGATGAAATGTTTAATTCTCCTAGCTATTCAGAAACACACAATGTCTTTGGGTTGTCCCTCTATGGATAATAGTTCTAAGTTGCAACCATTTCTACTTTTCCACCAAGTAACCAGAGTTCAAGAAAGTTTCTATACCTGGTCTAGCAAGGCACTTCCTTTTTGAAAGTATATACAGAATATATAAAGATTTCTTACAACTCAATACTAAAAGGACAACCCAATTTTTTTTTACATTGGGCAAAATTGAATGAAAATGACACAAAAAGAAAAAGTGATGAAAAAATAGGAAAAGCATTTAATATCATTAGATATCTGGTCAACCCAAATTAAGAGCACTCTGTTGTATGACTAGCAACCTACTGAAAGGGCAAAAAGAACAATCTCACAAATTAGCACAAATAGGAAATGAGTAGAACTCTTATATATTTCTTGGGGTTATAAAGTAGAAAGTAGATTGAATGTTCATAAAATTACATATGCAGTTACCCTATAACCTAGAAACTTTTACTGCTCTGTGTCCAACTAAAAGAATTTAAAAATATATCTAAAAAATATGTACAAATATATTCAGAATGGTGGCAAACTGTCAACAGACCAAATGCTCATTCGCAGGTGAATGGATAAACAAAGTGCGTTCAATTCACACAATTGGATACTGCTCAGCAATATAGGGAAAAATTACTTCTAGAAACAACAACACAACTACATCATGAAAACAACATGCTGAACAAAAAAATCAGACAAAATGACTTCATGATGTATGATTCCATTTATGTAAAAATCGAGAATGAGCACAGCTAATGCTTAGTGATAGAAAGCAGCAGATCAGTATTTTCTGGGGCTGGAGTTCAGCATACTATCTGCAAAAAAGAACCAGGAATCTCTTCAGATGATAGAAATAGTATTTATTGTAGTGTTGAAATTGCTTTGATCAAAGTGCTAGTTATCTGTGTGTATAGATTTGTCTGCAGGTACATTATATCATATATAAATTATATTATAACAAGATAAGTTGACATAAAATAAAATAATATTGTTTTCCAGATAACTGGAGTACTTGAAACTAAAATTTTAGTCACTAATTCCTAAGTTTACTCCATTCAAGTGGGATGGATATCTCCCACTCTTTATTGTCTGTGCTTTCCTATGACTCTACTTAGTGAATATATTCACTTCTCCATTTCATCCTCCTTCACTTTCCAGTTCTGCTTCTTGTTTTTGACATTAACTAGGCCTTCACAAGGCATTTACCAGAATATGTTATAGATACTACCTGATAGAAGTTAAGAAAGACTCATTGAGATCCTTATTGGCCTAGTCTACTCCAGCAATAAATGTGGCAACCAATATTACAGCCTTCTGCCATGTAGAACTTCCTTTTACTGGGAAGAAAATTAAATCTACCCTTTTTCATTCAGTTAAAGCTTCTTCCTATTCATTATTGGAGAGCCTGAGAAATGCAAAACAAATATAATAGCAAGTAAAAGTTGTAATTTTTTACATATGCGACAGCCAGATAGGCATTGGATATTTGATTGATATCCAATTCACAAATTATTTACAAATAGTTTTATTTTGAAATTATTTTACCTCCACATTTATACTTTGATGGAAGAATTTTCTGTCAAATGGCAAATCAATGAATTCTACATTACTTGTTTTCTAGTTAGTATTAAACACTTTTTAATTATTACACTAGAAAATACAAATAATAAAGTTAAATTTGCATTCTAAATTGATCTAAGATTTGGATTTAAAAACACTAAATAAAAGATCTGGATTTAGTAACACTAAGTAAAACAAACCCTGAGTTCTCACCGAAGTCTATAGAAATTGTTATTTTCAAAAGGACTGGAATCAAAGGGGTAGGGGTGATGGGAGGATATGGGGAAAGGAAAGAATGGAAAGGGAAAATTATGAGAAAAGAAAAAAAATGGAAAAGAAGTCTATGTAACTAGGGAAGGGTGGAGGGGTGAAGGGCACACAAGTAATGGGGAAAAAATAAGAACCAAGATACATCATGTATAGGTACAAGCACCCAATGATAAATGTAGATGTATTGTGTACCTAAAATGTACCAATAAAAGAATTTAAGCAAAAAAATAAAGTTAAATTAAAAAATTAAAAACATTATATTATTCACCTATGCTTGATATTTATACACAGGCACGAGACTACTGAGACTTCATTTTCATATGGCAACAACATCATTCTTGCATTTGTCACAATAAAATCTAAAAGTAATAAAACCATTTTCAACCACAAGACAATAATTTTGTCCTTTCATCTATCCTCAGCTCAAAATTACCCAGTTTCTCACTAGTGATTGAAGGAGATTCTATTGTTTTAGAGAAAAGCAAGTTATCAGAATTGGTAACTAGGTAAGGAAAGTGAAATCAGTGAAAACAAAGCAATTGGTAGCTTAAGGAGAGGCAACCTCATAAATGGTGTCTGAAAATTATTCACATTCCTTGATTATAAACATGGAAGGAGGAAAAAATTCAGCTGGAGTTGAAAGAATTGGAAGTCAACTCAAACTTAGCTGTTTATGTTGAGTGCTCAGTGACTACATCGATAGGAATCCTTCTCATGGTAAAATAATATGAAGTATAATTAGAGCTGAAGCCAGGAAGCACTTGTTTGAACAGAGGGAACCATCTGATAGAGGGAACAATATAATAAGAAGTTTGAGAAAGATTGTGCACTGTTAGGAGTCATTGGAAGATTGTGTCTCCCTCCCCAGTTCCTTCTCTTTCTGCTTCCTGGCTGCCATGACATGAGCCACTTTCCTTCACCTGATCTTTCCACCATCTCCTTCTTGCTTTGGAGCCAGCCAACTATGGACTGAATCCTCTAAAACTGTGAACCAAAATAAACCTTTGCTCCTTTAAATTGTGTGTGACAGGTATTGGGTCCAATGATGGGAAAGTGGCTAAGACAGTGAACTTATTGGAAGCAATTAATTTTGTATATGGGATTAAATTGCAGATCTTGAGATAAGATCATTTTGCATTTAGGGTGAACCTCAAATCCAGTAACAAGTGAATCTATAAGAGACAAGGAAACAATACACAAACTCAAAGAGAGAAATAGAGGAGAAGGTCATAGGACAAGAGCTGTGGAAATTTGGGTGAAGCAGCTCTAAATAAAGGAAGACTAGGGATTACTGGCAGCCAGCAGGAGCTAGGAGAAAGACAGGAACAGATTCTGTCTTAGCACCTTCAGAAGAAAGCGAACCTAGAAACACCTTAACTGACCTCAGTTCTCCAGAAATAGAACAGAATAAATGTCTGTATTTAAAAAAATTTATAATAATCAGTTCCTGGAAGCCCCTGACATGAGTACATTTTTAAAATTATTCTTCATTTGCTCATCTGCCTTACTTTATGGATGGACCCATGAGATGTGAAAAACTGAATGTTCAATTTCTTCATGTCATATATGAAGGAACCTTCACTGTTAGCAGAATGAATGAGACCACTCCAGTCTTAGAATCAGCTCACATGTAGATTTACTGATCTTGATATCTTGGTCTATTTTATTAACAGATGATAATTTTAAGACTGTGGGTATAACTCAGTGATAGAGTGCTTGCCTAGAGTATGTGAAGCCTTGGCTTTGACCCCTAGCAGTGCTAAATAAAAAAATAATAAATAGTTGAATAATGAACTTTTATTTAAAGGACAAATCAGGAAATGGGGAACCATCTATAATTACAACAAAACCCACAAAAGTAATCATTAAAACTAAAAGTTCAATAGCTATTTTGCTTTGAAGAAAAGGCAACAGAATAGGTAAATATAAAATCAAATCCTTCTCAAATTGAAAAACAGGAAGTTTTGTAACATTCCTCTATTTCTTCTTTTTGATCTGTAAAATATGGATAATAACAGCATCTTCCACATAAGTTGCTGTACCAAGTACAAAAGATCCCTTCAAGTTCATGAAAAATATTTAGTCAGAGACTGAACCTAAGAAGTACTTGATTAATTTAAGTTTTTTACTATTGTTAGTGGAGGGAGGGTGGTCTCATTTATATTGAGAGTGCTACTGATTTGTCTGGTCAATATATTCTAAGTAATAGCACCAGGTTACATAAGAAATCTTACTGTGATCTTGTAGTTTACTGGCATCACTTGAGCCCTGACATGCAGTTTCAATGTTGATCAAATATACTTCACATACCAGACATTTTAATTAATAGCCTATGAGGTTGTCATTCTCAAAGCTGCATTGAAAGCATTAATCAACTCAAACAGCACCATAGACCCAATCAGCAAAATCAATATGGTTGACAATGATCACTATGAACTCAGCACTCAGAAATGTTCAGTGATTCTAAATGATCACAGACTTAATGACATTAATTTGACTTCTAAGACAGTTTTTAGATTTTATAACTAAAAGAACTAAAACCACATATTAATGAAAACTTTAGTCGACCCTGTATGCAAATGAAGGAATTATGGAGGAATAATTATTTTCCCACCCCTTCAAAGAGTGTTAATGAGAAGAGCTTATCTGAATTAATTTGAACGAATAATAATGGGTATAGAAAAAAGAACATATGATTGGTGAAATAATAAATTTATAAAACCTTAAAATTATCAGTTCTCTTTACCAATAAATGGAGAAAATTTTACAGATAATTGATAATCTATTTTATAAAGTTTTTCCTTGCAAACATAATGCAGCTAATATGATGTCAACGCTCTAGTTTGGTATACAGCATATTATAATTTTAAAAGCAATGTTATTATAAAAAATTCATTTGGTATAATAGTCAAATAAATTTTCAAAGGCAAAGCAAATACGTATTTTTCAGATTTCCACAGGGCCTTGCTCCTCTAATGGAAATGCTAAGTACAATAATAAAAAAAAGTTTGTTAATTAAAAGCTATTTTTAAGCTTTCAGTTTCATTGTTTTCTCTACTTAAATCATCAGAAAGAAGAAAACAATCAAAGAATGGGTTTTTAAAAAGAGGAATTTAAAAAGATGTCACTTTTAAGAAATGCTGCTGCAGATCTGATGTTCAATTATTTATGGTACTTTCTTTTCAAAGGAAGATTGAGTTGTCACATGAGCATAGATCTGTATAATATAAAATAAAATTTTAAAATAGTCATTTCTGTTTTGTTCTTGATTAAAGCATTTGTAGCTCACATGACAAAATGGTGAGTAAACTTTCTGGAAAGAGTATGGGGTTGAAAAACAACACTAAGCTTTGATGAATTTTTAAAGAGATATACAAGTTTCCATGGGTCCCAGTATCAGCTTTATTATTACTATTATTATAACTTAGAATTATGTTTCTTCTTAAAAAAGAACATTCTACATCTATTGTGTGTGATACAAATGATATGGAGTTAGTCATCAGTTGGATTAACTGCTCTAGGTAATTTTGTTAATAACTTACTTTGTCATTCCTTGTAAAATATATGGGGAAATCAGGACTCAGATTATTTATGAATTAGAAGTAATGCCTAGTCTATGCACTTCACATACTTATTTTGAGATAAACTAGGAAAAAGAAAGTATGTGACACTACTTTGGAGGGAAATATGTGAAGGACAAGCATTCTTTTGAATGAACAAATATGCTTATAAGTCATGGTTCAACAAGGAAAACAGAATGGGGCATCATTTTCAATAAAGAAAATGATGCAGGACAGAAAAGGCTTTTTCCACAACAAAAGTGTTGAGAATGTGTTCCAACGAACACATACAAAGATCTTCCTGACCTAGGAGAGGAGACACTTTCTCTAATTTTAAAAAAAGTCAGAAAAGGGTGAATGTTGCTACTCTTTGCTTTGCTGATTTTACAGCAGAGATACTCATACCTTTCCTCAGTATGGAGGTGAAGTAGTGGAGATGGAATTGAGAAACAATGAGAAGGTATGAATAATTGCTGGAGAAAGTCAAGTCAGACTGACAATTTGTAACAAGTACTCAAATCAAGCTAGCGACACAAGTCACCTAGGCCTTATCTTAAAGAGCATTCAACTGAGTTTCTCTGAAAGAAACTATATATGCCAGAACTTCTGGGCTGAGTGTACAGGCTAGGGGAGAAGCTTGGAGACAGTGAAATTTAAATATTTCAAATTTCTATAATCACACATTCCAGAGCCTGCACTACATTTCAGAATAAGTCAGAGGGAAAATTTGGATGAGTCAATAGACTGAAGGGCTTAATAGTTCTTCTAAATAATTAATCTCCAATTGTCTTTGAGATTTGACTTAAAATTTTTAATTTTCTAGTTCAATGAAATATCTAATAAAGTAACTGTAGATATCCTGTGTTAGATAAAGTTGTGTTGCTCAGATCTCCTTACAAAAGGACTTGTAACCACGCTGTCGAGTGTGGTCACCAGACTGCTTCCAGCTCTTAGCAACTTCAAAATCTGGTCAGCAGCAGATAGTTGACTTATTCAAGATAATTTTCTTTCCAGCACTGTTAGCATCCAGAGAGTTGGAGGTAAAAACCATCCTCTCAGTAGGGGACATTCCGAAAGATACTTCAGAGCTTCCTGCCCAAGTGGCTTTGTCAAATTTATGTCTACTTCAAACTTTTCTTCCCATTTGTGTTTCCTTCTTGTTACACATTGAATTTATTCCTTTGCTCCCAGATTCATATGCTGAAGTCCTAATTCCCAATTTGAAGACTGTATATGGAGATGGAGGTTAAGCACCCTTAATCTAAAAATCCAAAATGTTTCAAAACCCAAAACATTTTGAACACCAACATGATATCACACATTTAATATTCCACACCATGAAACTTAGTTTCATGCATAAAATTATTAAGAAACATTATATTCAGCCTATGTTTATAATGGGTAAATAAATCATAAATGAATTTTTTTTATACTTGTGTCATATCCCAAACATATCTTATTATGTCTATTGAATATTTTAATAGGAAAAAATCCAAAATATGAAACATTCCTGGTCCCTAGCATTTTGGATAAAAGATACTCAATCTCTAAGACCTTTAGAGAATCAAAGTTAAATGAAGTTTTAGAGTTGGAGCCCTAAGATGACAGGGTTATATTGTGAGGAGAGGAAGAGAAATCAGGATTCCTACCATCCAGATCTGTAAAGTAAATATATATGGTATATATGTAATATTATATATATAATACTTTTTTTCATTGTGTAAACCACCCATTCTGTACTGTTTCTTTATAGCAGTCTGAGACAATACATGTATTCTCCATTTATGATATCATGGAGAATGATTCCTAATAAATATCTTACGCACCAAACACAGCTGCATCTAGACAGCCAGAGCCTTCTTCTCGTTCACTCACCCTGTAGGTATCATCAGGGTGGGCACATTAGACCATTTTATTTAATACCTTTTAAAGTCTTACAATGTGAATGATGATTACTTATCTTGGTCCTGCTGGACAATGGGTTCGTTGATGTCAGGAAATTAGTTTTAGGTATCAGTGCTTGAAGAGCATGGCACACTGCTGGGCATGGGGTGATAACACCACCATCTTCTGCACGATCCAAAGGCCTTGTCATCATTATGCCATTTGCTTGCAATAGATTTTGCAGTTCACACTCAACTGTAAACTTGTGAACTTGGAGTCCCAAGGGTTTCTAATAATCAACTCTTTCATTCTTTGTCATCTTTCACTCTATCGTATCTATATACATGTTGAGTCGAGGTGACTCCACCTTTCTACGCTACATAAAATGATCTAATGTTTTTGCCAGTGCCTCAGTCTCATCTTGGTTTTCTAGTGCTTAATATTCTCTCTCATCACCCTATTATGTGACGACATTCAGCACCATACACCAAATGGGTTACATCCTTTGACATGTTTGGTGAAGAAATCTTTAATTAGGGTCCCAAAGTTATTATTTTGTCCTCTGTCCTACATCTATGACATGACTAACTTGGTGCTTAGGTTTGGAATAAAGTTATATTTTGTAAATTAAATCTGGAAACTGCTGATTTATTTCTAATTTTGCCAAGAAATTCACTATTAGATAAAAGGAGAGATTGGTAGCAGAAGGACTAAGTAGATGATATCCACCAGGAAAAGTAAATCAGTCCTATTTTAAAAACTTATATTTTTCTGTTATTAGCATGAAGAAAAGGACAACTTGTGGTGTCTTTCTTGTTTCCATTTTTTTTCCTAGAGAGCTGGATAAGTATATTGAGCTAACTGGTGTTTAAAAGAAATGCTTAGAGGTTGTTTACACAGATTTAATCCCTGCACTGACCACAAGTCCATAAAACAGGATTAACTTGTTCCTTGATTAACTTTTTTTATTTCACATATGAGCTTGTAGGATTTTCTCTAGCTGCTACTGGAGTAAGCTGTATATCACTTTTTACAACATACAGGACAAGATGCAGGTTTTTTTCTTTCTATAATATGGCTATTTGAGTGCTTTACTACCTTGAAGGGCACTTCAGGTAAACAATCAACAAGACACTGACATTTATATCCTCTTGCTTTCCTTCCCTGCACCTCAATATAAAAAGTAAATACAATTAACACATCTTTACTGAATTCTTGTTACACATGACCTGATTCAGCATTCATTAAGCAATTGTTAGGCTCGAGGAGGGACAAACTGACAGACTAGTACTGTCTGGAGAGTGCCAGTGACTCAGAATCCCCTAGAACAAAGTTTCAGAACTTTAGTTCTTCAAGGTCACTTCAAAATTCTGTAAGGGTATATGATTGCTTTTATATATTCCAAGACTTGATGTGGTTTACCATTAGTGCTTCATTACTCTTCAGAAGAAACTACAGTACTATTATAATTTACTTAGGAGAAAAAACCCCAAAATATACTTGCTGAGATGATTACCAAAATGCTATTGTTGTAGTTTTTCTTCTTTATGATTTTTTCCCAACCTATACTTTTTCTTGGCCTCAGTATCTTGTTGGTATATGTATATAAAAAACAATTGTACTAAGACATAAGCAAGTGGGGAGATAGAGAGGGAGAAGGGAGGTGAAGGAGTGGAGATAGAAAGACAGAAAGAAAGCAAGCAGGAAAAATCAATATCAGATTTGTCTTATTAAAAACTGACTATAACCCCTTTATTAGAAAATTAGTAGTTTCTGTGTTGAGCTTGATATTCAATGTGAGCTCATTTACCTGATATAAGTTATTTAAATTTTGTACTGAAATCAAGCAAGTAGAATATAATTAAGGAAAGGGTACAGATCACCTCATAGTTTGTAGAGGTCTAGATCCCATGTGAATATACAGGTTCTCACCATGCTTGCTTTGCCTAAATTTATTTTAGTGCCTGCTGTACCTGAAATGTTAAATAGATTTGCTAATGAATGAATTAAAGTTGCATGAGTTTTTATGTTTCATGAATCTTCACTTGTCATGACCATCAGACTAACTTTTGCAGTCAAAACTTCTGCAAACACAATCTGCAGTACAATGAAGGCATGTCTTTACATAATGGAAAATATTACAGTTACTGTCATGGCTTGTGTTTTATTAATACACTTGTTAATATATCACAACATTAGTTTTTAAATGGGAACCATTTGTAGCCTAGAGGCAGAGGACCTGCTAAACTAAAGGATAGGGGCAAGGCAACCATGATGGGTTCAGTCTTTTAGGATTAAAAGATATTAAGCCTCTTTAGAACTAAATAATTTCTACTTTATTTTGTCACCAAAGGGCAACTATGTTGAGTACCTAGCCATAGAGAGACAGTCATTTTTTCCAATTGGAACCAATATATTCATGATGGCTTTTCAGAATGATAGGTATCCTGTTTTTGACTTCTGAATCTCTGTAATATATTCCAGTATAAAATAAAAACAAAGAAAGCCCAACAACATATCCCAGCCACAACTTGTTTGTTGTTGCTTCAAGTAGATTATTCTGGCAGGATCTACATTTGACATCTGAGTTGGTGCTGGAATTTTTTTTTTTCTGAGCATAATTATATTTAAGAAGTTATAGAATTACCTCCATGTCCTTGTTATCCATACTTTGATAATAGCCAGAATTGTACAGCCTTTTTAATGTATCACCTTTGTGAAATTCTAGAGAATTTTACCCACTTTTTGTTTGAGTACTTACTCTTTGGAAACAATAGAGAAATAATAAATTGTCCTGAATTGCAGATGCCCATCGAATGTAATTTTTGTCTTATATCTTACCATTAAAATGTAATATTTTAATGACAGAAGGCCAACATGAGCACATTTTCAAGATGATCCAGAAAAATTAAACAGCATTATCAACCTACCTTACTGAACATCATAGATTAGTGATGAGTATGTGGTGGAAATGGTTCTTTTGTAGTGATTGCTTGGTGGATCGGGAGCTGTAGTGCGTTGTCATTGCCTAAAAACAACAGTATATTTTGCTATACATTACTAGTGGGAAAAGATTAAAATTCAAGTTCTCGACTATAATTTTTACTGAATGCGTATCACTTTTGTTCCATCATACTGTCAAAAAAAATCATAAATGGAACCACCATAAGTCAAGAGTATATATAACCATTGAGAAAACCAGACCACTGGGCATAACGTGGTTGGGTCTTGTGTGCTCAGGTCTTAAGAGAAAATTACTAAGGGAGAAGGAGAGAAGAAAATCTGTGTCTAGAGCACATGTAGACCCAGGGTCCAACATCAAACATCAACACTTCCCTAGGATTAAACTCTGCTGGACTGCTCTGCAGATTTTGAATTTTCCAGTCCTTATAACTTAACTTAAAATCTCTCTCTCTCTCTCTCTCTCTCTCTCTCTCCCCCGCAACTCCTTCTCTCTACTGTGTCATATTTCATCAGAAATACAGCATGGTCTCTATAGTGAAGGAATGTGCAATCTAGCAGGAGATAAGCCACATGCAAACGTATGTACACACACACACCTACAGTATCAGAGAAACATGTGATGTAAATGCTTATATATCATAAAAATAAGTTCTCTGGAGCCGGAAGTAGGAGAATCATGAGTATGAGCCCAGCCAGAGAAATGTGGTGAGACCTTGTTTTAAAATAAGATATAAAATAGTCTGGGGAAGCATTTCAGTGAGAAGCCCTGGGTTTCCTCCTTAATAGCATAAGAAACAAACAATCACAAAATCTCCCAACTTGAGTGAGAATGTCCTTCTTTGACATTGAATGAAGCTGCACATGGGGGTGACTACTAGTATGTATGTCTTCTCAATCCTCTCATTCTCAACTGATTGTGCAAAATTTAATTGTGAGAAAGTGGCAAAAATATCTCCAGAGAATGTGTTACACAACATGTATTTTTAGGACAGATAAATTCACTGTGTTCTAATCTTTTGAAAAAAATATCAATAAAAGAGAAGACAAGATTTAATCTTGATTGTCAACTGGCTTGATTTGAAAGGCACCTAGGGGATTGGTAAAGCACATCACAGGTGTGTCTGGTGGGTCTGCCAGTTGGCCCCACATCCTTGTCCTCAGGTGCTCTTTCCTTGACTCCTTATTTCAGGTTTGGTGTTGACCAGCCTTCCTGCTTCATTCCCTTCAGCCATGAGGTATCTGCCTTGGAGCCATACTGCCATGAACTGAACCTCCTGGAACCATGAGTAAAATTATACTTCCTCTCTTGTAAGTTCTGAGTGCTGAGTATTTTTTCCCAGCAATAGAAAAGCTGACTAATACATGGACAGCAAAACAAAACAAAACATAAACATTTTCTAAAAAAGATAGAATTTAGACATTCAATTCAGAAAATAAAATTGTATTATACACAGAACACTAAAAATTGTATGAGGGAAGCTTTGACGTTAAAGAATATTAAGATACAGTTGAGAAGTTAGGCATATAGAGAATTAACTGCAGTATGGTGATATAATAATAGACATTTTTATGAAGAAAAAGTTAGCATCTCTGTGTAAGAATTAGGATCCTTACAACAATCTGCCAATGAAGTCATATTCAATAAGGAGTAGCTGGAATTCTATTTCATAGAGTTGGAAAACAATTCTACACTGTTGCAACAAAAGATGGCAGAGAATTTCTTTGGAAACTTCTAGCTCATGGATGCTATTTTGTACACTTATTTATCAGAAGAGGTAAAATGGATTCTTAACAGAAGAAACAGTGTTCCCCTAACTCCTGCCCCAGAAGTAGCTGTTATGCTGAATGATCTACCAGAATGAAAGGGAAATTTTGCAACATGACAGGTTGACATCATATCAATGAAGGATGAGGTTATTTTCTAAATTGGTACTATAACACATTGTCAGATTTTCACTTCAACGTCCTTACCCTCACTCAGAATTGTCTCAGTCTGGGTCAGTTTTGTGGAAATGATTTGAATTCATTCTCCTCTAAGATATTATGTAGTTTGTTTCTTTCTTTAGAGAGGGTTTAACATTTGTTTAAAAGTGATTTCTACTTATTGGTTGTTAGGGTTTAGATTTAAAATATCCCCCAGAAGTCTAATGCATCAGAAGGTAGGGCCTTGCTGCACGTGACTCACTAGGGCTTGATCTGGAAGCGTGTATTTTTGCCCTGGCTCCTTCACTCTGTCTTGCTTCCTGGAGGCAATGGACTGAGGAGCTCCTCCTTTGCACAGGCCCTTCTACAAGCTGTTTCTGATTTGGAGCAAGATAATGGAATGAATCTGTTAAAACCTTGATTGAAAATCAACCTCTCCTCCTTCAAATTGCAGGTGTTGGGCATTTTATCCCAGTGACAGGGATGCTGACTAATACATTGGTGATCGCTAACTGTAGAATGAAAATAAGACAAACTAATATATTGGGACAAACTAATATATTGGAACAAACAACACATTAGCCATTTGTTTGATGGATTTATTGTTTCACTGTGTGACCTTGAGTTGGCCACATATTTTCAAATAAACAACTTGAAAGTGTTGTCAATACTTGCCCTACATAGCTCACATTAGTCTGTGAGCATCTGAGGACTTTCCTTGTTGGATTATTAACAACAGAAAGGTTCAGCGTCCATATCCATAAAAGTGGGAATCAAAATCAAAGCATTTGCTAGATAAAAGAAAGTTTGCTATTGATAACTATTACTCTGTAAGATTATTTCAGTGTTAAACAACACTATTAAAGAGGAACCAAGAACAGTCATCAACAGAGCTCTCAGGATATCAGTATATTCATAATGTAATAGTAGTACTGGAAATGGCACCAGAATTTCCAAGATAAGGCCTTTCCTTTTGGAAATGAGCATACTCATTACAGCACGGCCCTTTGCTTTAAGGTACAGATTTTTAAGCTTCATGATCTCCATCATGGTGGGTCAAACCAGTATAGAAATGACTGGTGCAGGGAAAGAAATAACACAAAGCAAGTTCACAAAAAAGAAACTTTGCTAAGCTATAATCACTATTTTTAAATAGGAGAGTTGTTAATCTGAGGGACAGAATCAAATAGGATGTGATGATATGAAGAAAGCTTTTTTTTTTTTTCCTTCTGATTCTGCTTTTCTCTGCTTCTTTCACCCAGGATAATTTAACAATATACTTTATTATAACCCATAAAAAGGACTAAAGTTTGTTTTTATGTTTTGTAAAATTCCCAGAAATTAGTTTATTTGTATGCTGCATTGTATTGAATGTTGATATTCTCCCAATATTCATTTGTTGGAGCTCTAATTCCCAATGTAATGCTATTTGGAGATGGGGCCATCAGGAGGTTAATTTGGTGTAGATGAGGTCAGGATATTGGAGCTCTCATGATGGAATTAGTATCATTTTCAGGAGGCAAAGAGATCAGAGTTATCTTTCTCCACCATGTGAGAATACAGCAAGAAGGTAGCCATTGGTGATCTAGGAAGAAGCCCCTACCCAAGAAACTGAATATACTAGTACCTTCACCTTCCACTTCCAGCCTTCAGAATTGTGAACAATAAATATTTGTTGTTTAAACCCCTCAGTCTATGAGATTGTATGATAGCACCACTAAGACATACACTGTCATTGTCACATTTTTGTGGATGGGACAAAATATTCAACACTTGCAACTCAAAGGACGAGCAGTGTATTTGGATTCGCAGTTTCTTCTGTGGTCACCCAGCTCCAGGGCAGCAACAACATGGCAGAGGGTCTTGGTGCAAGACAGTTGCTTGCATCATGACCACCAGAAAGCAGAGAGCACAGGGGAGAGCAAGGAACAAGGCACACCCTTCCACCTAGCATTCCCAGGGGCCAATCTCCAACCAGGCCCAACATCCTGGCAGTACATTTAACTATGAACTTATCAATGCATAAATCTACTGGTAAGAATAGACCTCATGAGCCAATCATCTTCCAAATACGTGAGACTTTCAGGGAACATTTTAGATGTCATAAAATATATTTACCATAAAAATAAGAAAAAAGACAAAGGAACAATAAATACACCTTTTAATAAAGTACACAGATTTCAATCTTGACTGGGACATTTGATAGCTGGCCAAGTAATTTACTTTCTCTAGGCTTTACTTTCTAATCTATAAATTGAGAACAATATGCTTTCCTATGTTTGTTTTAAAAAAGCTAATGGTTAATAATACATAATTTGTTAAGCAAGAAGAAGTAACCAAAAATATGAAAGATATAATTTATCTGAAAAATCATTTTGACTTTCAGTATTGTATATCACTTTATTAAAATTCATTTTGTGACATTTCCATATTATGTAATATGGAACTACATAGAAATAAATTGGTTAATATATTTTAATTGTCCATTATTATGTTAAAAATAAATCATAAGTAACCAAATAGTTGATTAATTACTTAATCATCTAAGGCAAATCAAATTCACAAAATCGAAGCAAAATTGATCAAATTGAGCTTTATGTAAATAAAGCTGAGGGTTTATTGATTAAAAGATTACCAGATGTTCCAGTAATAGGTTAACTATTTAGTATGCTGGAATATATAATGATTTTGAATCCAATAAATGATGCTACATCTTACTGATGATGAATTATTTTAGTTGATCATCAAGTTAAATGCTTTTTTAATTCTTGCTGAGCTGAATGGGAAGGGTATGCATAGCATGGGGTTGATTATTATTATATAACAATCACTGGATTCTTTCAACGTACTAATTCTGAGAAGCCCAAAGGTTAGGGATTAATTCCTGAATTAGCTAATCAAATGTTAGCATTTTCACATTTCAAGTGAAATTTTCTATCAATGCCTTTTAATTTGGATTTCCTTCACGTTGGAATCAAAAATAGCAACACTATCAATGTCTATTAAAGAAAAATAAAATATTAGCCTGACAGTCTTGATAGTAGCTTTTCGATATTCACTGAGAGCATCAACATTGAATTTCTTTAAATTGTGATCTTAATTATCAGACAAGTAGTGGAACTTCTTTAGGAATTAGCAACGGATCCAAATTTGAGGACAAAAAGATGCTAAGAATCATCTTCTTTAAAAAGTATAGGTAGAATTAGACTGGATATTTTCCTGTGCACTTACTGAGGAGCACGGTACAGGTCTTGAGGAGAGTTCAGTGCTCATGGAGCACTGCCCAGCACCTGCCCAAAATTAGTGATGAATATGCTTCTCTAAGAGAATAATTCACAGTGTGCCTGGAAGGAGAGTGACAGCTCACCCAGGGGAGACAACTTATAAACAGGGCAATAAGAGACAATTCCTCCCTCTATTTCTACCACTAGGGGAGCGTTAAGCATAAGGTCAAGGATCTCTGGGAGTTGTGGAAGTTAATGATCATAAACACTGGGTCCTGCTACTTAAACCTGTAGTTTTCCGGTCTGCTAACAGCTGTTTCACAATACCTCCAAGAAGCTACCTTGACCATTTTCTAGACTTAGAAACCATTTGGTTGTACCAAACCTGCTTCCTGCAGGCTGCCCTGCTTTTTCCAAATATATAAAAAATACAGAAAACTTTGTTATTCATGTACATTAACTATATTATATATTTTATATACAGCCTAAGACAAATCCTCTTCACTCAGTATAGCCCAGGCAAGGCAAAAGACCAGGCACACTTGATTAGAAAAATGATTGGAACCAAATTGGACAGAGGCATGGTGATCTTTGGAATAACATCAGACAGGTTTATTTATGTTCATTGGAAATTTAAGAGGAGAGTGGATGGAAGGGGAAAAAAAAATATTTCTAAAATAATAGCTGAAAATTCCCATATTTAATAAGAGCTATAAATTTGCATAGCCAACAACTTAAAGCCTGAGAAGAAACAGAAATATCACCTTTGTGAAATGGTAATTAAAATATTAAACGAACACATTACACACAGAATAACAATGATAACAATATCAGAAAATATGAAATATTTTCATAAGAAACCACAAAGGGCAGAAAGCCATGAAATGGCAACATCAAAGCACTGAAAGAAATGAAACAAACAAACAAAAGACTGTCAAGTTGGAATTCTACATCTTGGAAAATATCTTTCAAAAATGAAGACAAAATGTAATAGTTTAATATCATCTTAGCTGCACAATGATGCCCAGGTTTTGCTCAAACACAAATCTTAATGCTGTTATGACGGTAACTTTTAGATCTTATAATTACCTAAATCAGTACACTTGAGATTACCTTTCAAAATGTGGGTAAATCTTATCCAGTTTTTTTTTTTTAAGAAAAGATTTAATATATAAGACTTCTTTCCTTCAAGAAAGAAGGAATTCTGGTCCAAGCTGACTTGGACTCAAGAATTGAACATCAACTGAGCAATAATTCATCTTTTGTTCTCCAGTCTGCCAGTCTAATCTGCAGATTTGGGACTTTTAAACTTCCATATTGGCATGAAATAATTCCTTAAAATAAATCTCTCTCTCTCTTTCCCTTTCTCTTTCATATATATGTTTATATATCTGTGTGTATCCATCCATGTATACAATGTGTTCTACTTTCAGAAGAAAACTGACTTATACACAAACTAAAAATACTTTAGCATAAAAATCGAGAATTCACGGTACTAAAAGAAGTGTTGAAGTACCTCTTCAGGAAGAATAACAATGATACCAGATAGAAACCTGGATCTACAGAAAGAAATGAAGAAAATTGAAGATAGTAAAATTTCATAAAACCTCCAAGCAAAAATAAAAAATAATCATTCAGATTTCTTTTACTATAGGTATAATATATGGACACTTCCTCCATGGATAGAGAGATGTAGGAAATGATCTTTATGTAAGAAAGGCAAAGGGGAATGAAATCATGGGAAAGAAAGTAGGAGACAGAGATAAGAAGTGAACTTGGGGAAATATTTACTCAAGACAGGTGAGACAGCAAGATGGGATTGAAGGAGACTGAGGTAGAAGCACAGTATGAGATGAAGAGGTCTTAGACCAGGGCTCCCTTAGGTGCTGGTACAGATTAAAATTGCTTTATATTGTTGAGAAAAATGTTCAGGTCCCTTCCACTTCAGTCTCTCAGAATCCGCCCTTTGGAACAGTTCTGTGTAAAAGTAGATAATGAAGCCAAGGTGGGGGTCAATGATCCTGGGGTTGGTGGAGGAATAGATGCCTCTGTAGATGATTGAGCTGAATGGAGCAGGGGCACAGCCAATGGCAGCTCAATCACTGACTCTGAGTCTCCTCTTGCAAAGTGGATCTTACACTCCACTCGCGAAAGCTCTCATTGGTTTGAGATTTTTCATGTTCTGTCTTCAAGTGTGCAGCCCTATGAGAAAACACACACACACACACACACACACACACACAAATATTCTCTCAATTGCTACATGTAGTAGTTTGGAAATTTTAATTTGCCCTTTCCAACACTGGATAACATAGAAAAAGAGTAGATGTAATAGGATATCATAAAGATGATCAGGATTAGGAACTGAGAAATAGATCCAAATGAAAACCTATGATTTTGAATAATCTATTGGATGCAGAGAATGACTGGGAGACAGGAACACATTTTAAAATTTCTCTCATAATAAAGTTTAAGCAAAGTAATGTACTTTAGATAAAACATGCACTTATTCAATCACCATCGACCTGGAGAAAAATTTAATGCTATTAGTGATGGCTTTGAGTATTTTTACTTTTATCTTTAGATGAAATGATTACAGATGAGAGGCTATTGGGGTAATCACCCCTTTATTTTCCTACTTCAATAGATTTACCTGTTCAGTATCATTACTCTTTATTATACTACAATCTGTCAGATTCTATTTTATAATTCTTTTGGATTCATATTAACATATTTTTAAATTCATAGATTAATTGGTTTCAAATAAATGTTGTACCACAAGAATATGCTAAGTATTCCATACACACACACACACACACACACACACACACACACACACACATATCACGAGAAATATTCTGTTTTTGTTTTGTTTTTGGTACCGGGGATTGAATTTGGGACCTTGTGCTTGCAAGGCAGGTGGCAGAACCACTGAGCTAAATCCCTGGCCCCAACGAGAAGTATTCTGGATGAATGAGGACCTTATTTTTTATCTCATGAAGCTGTTCTCATTTTCTTGTTAAAATATATTGGTAATGATGTATTTTCTTGAGTTTATCCTCGTTATTTTTATAGCTGTTGTTTGTAAACAATTTTCAAAATTTCATTTTCTATTTTGTATCTAGTATAGGAGAATATTTTGGTATATTTAACATTTATATAAAAATTATGTTGAACTCTTTTGTTCCAAAAGATTCACAGTCCTTTATTCATAATTGGAAAAGTAAAAGAAAGGAAAAAAAATCCCTAAAAACTGACAGTTCTTTGGTTTCTTTCTTTTAATAAGTTTGGCACCAGAAATTATTCCAAGGCCAAATCTGATCTGAACAGATGTGAGGCTATTTACAGTCTTTATCTTAATTACCGTGAATATTCATAAGTTTCACTGCAAACATTAATGTGTTTGATTATGAGATGCAGCTCCCAATCTGCTGAGATGTTAGATAACCTATGGTTATGCACCTTCTTGTCATTCTAAAATGTACTGCTAGTGAATTCTGAGACACCTATCAGCCTATGTCCATTAAATCTTTCTGGGGGAAATTTTTAAACTCTTTTTCCTATAGATTAGCAAAATATTTGTGTATGTATTTATTTATATGGTGAAATTTATCAAAATAAAAATATTGCTTTCTATTCCTTTTTTTCAGGGCATTTTTCATAAATAGATAAAGCAATTTAACAAACAATGGTTTTCCTCTTACTAAGATGGTTATGGAACTTCTCTTTTTTGAGCTCTTCTTATATTTTTCTTAATTACCTGATTTTATAAAATGAAAATAATTCTTACTCTTAAGTGACTAACTCAGCATGGCCATGATATATTACGTATGTCTTTTCTAATTCTAATTCTGTTTGCTAATGCTCACTTAAATCTTTTCTTTGATGGCTACTAATATTACAATTGTCATGAAATGAATGAAAGTAATCCCTCCTCTTCATTTTCAAGAAGACTGCATTATAATTACATTATGAAGAGTTCATCTTAAAAATGATCCAAATTGAAGTAGGTATATGTTCCCTTTTTCTTTTAAAGAATATATTTTAACTACTGCCTCAACTCTCAGCAGGTGACTCTTTGGGAATAGTACATTTTTTAAAATTATTAATTGTCTTTTTAAGATTTTAAGGCTGCAGACAGGCAGGTCTGTGGATGCCCTACTGAGGTCACGAGTCGCACTGAACACTCCGAATCAGCCCACACCCTGGCACCAACCCACTGGACAGCCCCCCTGCCCCCGCTCCTCTGTACAACCACCTGGATCCACACTACAAAGACACAGAGGACACCGGACCACCAGACCAAGGTACTGGGTCCTGTTGCTCCCGGCCCAGAGGTAGGGGCTTCTGAGCAGCCGTCCCACTGCTCCTGGTCCAGAGAAAGGGGCTTCCTGGCCACCATCCCTCCCGCTGTTCCTAGACCAGAGAAAAGAGCTTTTGGGCCACCATCCCTACTGCTTCTCCCAGCCCCTGTCCCACCTCTCCCAGCTCAGTGGGGGTAATCGGCACGGGCACCAACAGCAACACCACCATCCCCCCTGTAGAAATGAGAAAACATGTAAATAAGTCTCAAAACCAGACTTCCAGATTACCTACAGCAACCCCAAAGGGAAATCAGATGGAACACTCTGATATTCAACCACCTGGACCCACTGAAATGGCAACAAAAGGGATCTGGAAAAAATGAAATCAGAAATAATTTCTCAGATAACAGGAGAAATTGTGCTCCTAGTGCAAGACATG
>NW_004624734.1:17273862-17288748 GCF_000247695.1 Heterocephalus glaber
AAAAAAATATTTTAAGCTTTTAAAGATTTAACCTACATCTTTCTGGAATACTACTCATTTTATCTATGATTTGCAATTTTTAGGTATATAATTTTTCATGATATTCTCATAATATATTTTTCAAGTCTTAGTCATACATTTATTCATTTTTGTAATTCTCGTTTATATTTTTAATATTATCTTTCCTTTAATCTTGTTATTAGATTGCGTATTTTGTTAGTCCTTTCAACTAACCAGTTTCTCTGCTCTTCTTTGCTGCTTCTTTTCTTTTATTGTTTATTCATTAATTTGTGTTCTTATCCTAATTACTTCTTGATAGATTGTGTGTAATAACAGATTTCTCTAAAGTTTGTTTGCACAAATTTTTTCCTAAGGTTTCACTAGTTTGCAGCTTTTTTTATGATTCTTGGAATATTGTCTTTATTTTTTAAACTGTGTGATGTGTGTGTGTGTGTGTGTGTGTGTGTGTGTGTATTCATCTTAAATAGAGTCAAATGGATGTTGTGACTGTTGGTGTATGTCCAGTAAGAGCTCCTGTCAGCCTTCTACAAGACATGAATATCAATGGGCTGACAGCATTTCTTTAAATATTTGTTTTAAGTACTCTACTAGCTGATATATACTTCCACCCAGGTGCAAAGTTCTTTTGAAAATGATTTTAGAATCCTAGAATACTGGAAAGGATTATTATACAAATATGGTAAGGGTATCAGAGTAATGATACTAAAAGAAATGACATTATTATTACATAAACACTGTCAGTGAGTTATATATACTTGGTGTCTTAGTTTTTTATCTCATTGTTGTGACAAAATACCTAACACCCAAAGTTAAAGGGGGAAAGGTTTATTTAGCTAACAGTTTCTAGAGATTTCAGTCCTTGCTTAGTTGGATTTAGGGCAGGGTGGCTTGGCAGATGGGCATTGCAGAAGGGAAATAGTTCATGGTAGGCAGAAGACAGCAAAGATAATGGAGCAAGGGAGAACACAAGCCTCTTTCTGTCCCTTATATTGTATCCAGGCTACTGAGATTAGAGCAGTACCAAGCCAATAGATGGACTGATTTAAAAATCACATTTTTAATTCCACTATCACACACTCTAGATCTAGCCACCTCTGAAAAAGCCCCACCTATGAAGACATAAGGTTTTGGGGGGACATCTGGACCCAAATCATAATGCTTGGTCCAACAAATTCTTTTTTTTTCCCATTCTGAGTCTATTTTTTATTAGTACATGCTATTAGCACATATTTGCAGTACATTATGTTTATATTCCTTGGTACATATACATACCACATATCAATTCCCTTTTTCATCCTCTTTCTTTCCCCTGCTTCCCATCCTTGCATCTTTTAATCCCTTTTCCACTTGAGAAATATTGAACTTTACCAAAATTTCTATCATACATATCACTTGTTCTTAGATGCATTCAAGTTTAGAATTGATTTATTCCTAGTAAATATTACATTAATATTCATATAACAATCTTAAATGAAATTTATCATATACATGTACTAATTCACTACAATGAATGTAATTATGCACTGCAAATATGTACTGATAAAAATTTTGAAAATCTTATCTGGTCTTAAACATTTTAGATATTAAAGTAGGCTTTGGATAATAATGATGCAGTCACTCCAATTTCTTTTTGATACACACTTTCATTATAAAACTTTCTGCATTCTAGTACCACCAACCTTTTATTTTACTCTAATCATATGTTAAGAAATCTATAGCTAGATTGTATTTTTTGAATCCAATATTTATCAGGATTTTCTTTTTTTCTGTGACTATGGCAGTGTTGAAGAGAAATAGGCAGTTACTTATCAAATATGTTCCATACGATATTTGTCCAATTTAGTTTTTTCAAGATCCGACTAGGATGAGTTTGTGAAGAAAAATCACAGAGGTAAATTCATGGTTACCATCTCATATCAAGGGTATGTACAATAAAAATATTACTGTTGATGTTGACCCCGATCACATGAATAAAACAATATTTCTCCACGGTGAAACTACTCTTTCCTGTACCCCTTTCCATTCTATATTCTTCAGAAGTTAAGTGCATATGTGCAATTCACACTTAAGTAGTGGAGAATCATACTGCACATCTTTGGAATGCAATATCTTTCAAATTACTTAGAAATCTGATAGCACATTTGTTACTTTTGTCCCACTTATTTATCAAATCTTTTTTTCTTTATATTAGTAGGTCTTTTGATCTTAATTTATAATTTGAGTTATAAAACCAACACTTGCTTATTTTTCTGCCACTCACAGTTTCCCATCTCTGATCGTTTAGAGTACTCTAAATTTGGTTCTGTCCCTTTAGCATTCGTTCCAGTTTCTTTTCCCAGTCATGAAATCAGGTATTACTGCAAATGGCTCTGGTTCTTTTTTTTGTAGAATGATATTAGAAGCCATGATACAGTTACTGGTTTCAGTTTTGCCTTTTATAGAATGTTATTTGATTGGAAAAGTAGCCTTTTTAGACGAAGTTATTTCAGTCATATGTATTTGAGATTTAAGCATGTTATTTGGTGGTTTTAAACTTATTTCTTTATTGCTGAATAATATAGCATATGGATATATTACAGTTGTTTAATTCATTTGTCTATTTAAGGATATCAAGATTATTTCAAATTTTTTGAAATTTTGTGTAAAGACAAATAAACATTCATGTTCAAGTCAAACTATGCACCATTTTGTTCAGATGTCTATTCAGTTCAGTTCTTAGCCCCAATTTTGAAATGAATTATATTTATTGTTGAATTGTAAGCATTCTTTGCATATTTTGAGTACCATTTTTTCATCAGATAGGTGTTTTTCAGATACTATTTCTCAGTATCTAACTTGTCCTATGTTTCTCTTAACAGTGTATTTGCACAAGTTTTTTTGAAGGGTAGCTTTGTTTTTCATTCTAATATTAAAATAACTTCTAGATTTCTTTGCTAATTTTTTCCAGAAGTTTTAATTTTAATGAATGGACATATCAAATTTTTCTTTCATGGATTTTGCCACTGATATTTCTGTCTCAAAACTCATGATCCCATGGATTTGCACCTATTTTCCTTTTCAAATGTGTAAAGTTTTGTATTTTACATTTAGGTCTGTGAGCCACTTTGAGTTATTTTTTATGAAAAGGTTTATTTCAGGGGAATTTTGCTATTTCTTTTTGCATATGTGTATTTAGTTTTTCTAGTACCATTTGTGCTCACTTTTCAATTGAATTTACTTTGCTCCTTTGTCAGATTCTAGTGGATTATGGTTGTGTGGGTTCACTACTGGATTTCAATGTTATTGAGGTGCCTATTTTTCTTCACTAATCCTCATTGTTTTATCATTGTATTTTTACTTTAACACTTGAATTTAGGTTGTCTGAATCCTCCAAATTTGTTCTTTGGTATCACGTTAGCTATTCTATGTCTTTAACTTTTTCATATATATTTAGTATCAGTTTGTGAATATCTACAAAATATCTCACTGGGATTTGGGGTATTGCACTGAGTTTAAAAGTCAATTTGATAATAAGTTACAGCTTAAGAACACTTGAGTCTTCTATGAATATAGAATATGTTTGCATTTATTTAGATCTTCCTTGGTTTGTTCTATTAGAATATTTAAATATTTAATTAGATGCGTAACTATTTCATTTGTGAGGGGAGTATTATAAATGATATTATTTATTTAACTTAAAACTCCAATTATTCACTGCTGGTATATGGAAAAACAGAGAAATTATAATCTTATCTCTGTAGCCTTGGTATATGTTTATATTAGTTTGAAGAGGATGTGTGCCTGTGTGTGTGTGTGTGTGCGTGTGTGTGTGTGTCTATACTGTGGAATTTCTACATAGACAGTCATGTCATTGTTGAGTAGAGGCAGTTTTGTTTTTCCCTTTCTAATCTATATTTTACTTGCTATCTTTCTGATTTTATCCAATTGGCCAGGTCATGTGTCACATCTCTTCCTCTCTCCCTGACAAAGTCAAGAGAAAACCTTCTCTGTAAAAGCTGATGGAGTCCATTAAAGGAACATCTAAGATTATGGCTATATTTCAAGACTGAGGCCACTAGGCATTTCCTATTCATACACAAGGCTTCAACTTATCCTAGCAGTTTAGCAAACTTGTCTTTTAAAATGGTAATTCATACCAATTTAGGGTAATCATGGCTTCTACTGCAGGTAGACAGGTCTCAGCTATTCCCTTATCAATTAGCCTCTTCTCTCCAGATGGTGATGGTAGTGAGATGTGCAATCTCAGTTCTCCCCTGAATCCATGGCTGATTTTTGGCTTGTTTAACTTTTTCTTCCTTTGAGGATAAAATTGATGACTTTCTTACTCTTCACATGTCAAACATGACAACAGAAGCCTGATTTTGTTTATTTTACTTTTTAAATATTTACTCATAAATACATATATTTCTTTGCTCTTCGCTGTTCTTAATATCACATTCTTTCTTTCTCATACAATTTCCTTCTTTTGAAGTTCTGTCTAAATGAAATATTTTTAATTTTCACATTTATTTGCAGTCCTGGGGATTACATTTGAGGTCTTACAAATGTTAGACAAGTGTTCTATCACTGAAGTGCATTTCCAGCCCTGAATTAATATTTTTCATCAATTCTAAAAGTAAAGGACCTATTACTAGTTTTAATGTAGCCTTTTACCTATATAAGTCCATTTTGATAGTACTAGATTGAATTAGGAATTAAGTAATTTGTGAAGGTCACAAGAATAGTAAAAGATTCTTTACTTGAATTACTTTCTTTGGATTACATACTGCCACATATTGTTCAGTATATACATCATTTGTGAATAAATATTAGTACCTGGAGAATTCAGATAAAATGGAGGTGGATAATATCACTAAATCTCAATTATTCTTTTCCTTCTCTTTATACTACTACTTATTTTTTACATGACTGAACATTTTCTAGTTACAAAAAACAAACTGGATGAATTTTTAAGCTTTTGCAGGATTCATCATAGTCATATTCTGACAGGTGGTTGTCAAAACTTATCTGTCATTTTTGATCATGTACTAAATAATAATTCATTTTATATCGACAATACATATATTTAATCTATTGACTTACGCTAAAAGTGTATTTCTTATTTTCCAGCTTTTAAAATACACAAACTTTGAAAAGTGTCTAAGTAGTGCAAAATCCCCACAAGAGCAGAGTATTCTTAAAAATATAGGTCATTTAATTTCATCCAGTATCTCTTATCTAGGTTTCCTTTGGGTTCCAGAAATGTCAGATCTTCTGTTCCATTTCAAAGCCTATAAGGTACAAGAACTGCTGGTATCATCTTAGTTTCTATAACTACTCAATAAAATTCCTGAACATACAGAGTAAAACAATTTTTCAAATACATTTAAAATTACACAACCTAGTGTGTGGGTGGAAAGATGTTTACTGAAACCAATACCAGATGACTCTTTACTTGACATCTGTGTATTTGCTTCAGGAATGGAATAGTAAATAAAAGTTTCATTAAACATGGCACTTAGGTTTTTTATGCATGAACATCTCTACTTTACAGAAACCATATTTGATGGCTCATGAACAGATTACCAAACTCTACCTGATGTTTGTATTCCATTTTGTTTGTATTCCATTTTATTTGTTTGTATTCCATTTTATAGTTGAGGAATCAGGAGGAGATGTAGGAAAGTTAATGAAAATGCTGAAGACCACACAACTGGCTATTGTAAAACTCTGAAAAAAAAATCCCCAAGGTCCTGAGAATTCTATCTCTGAGTTGGAGTTTCTGTTTGTTTTTATTTAATATTTACAATGCAAATATGTTCTTATGCTGATATATTATTAATTATTTATCTAACATATATACTTCCTATATATCTTGAGTTAAATTTATTTTGTAAGTAATGAAAATAAAAATAAGTAATGTTCATTATCCCCTGCACAAATCATTGAGTAATAGTAGACATATTTTCCGAATACATGTGTATATGTAGATATATATATATTCTGTAAAATTATTGTCAATACAATTACCACAGGTCTTGTGTTAGACTTGTGCCTTGCCAAAGTATCCTTTAGACGTTTAGTTCTCCCTAGGGAGAGCACTTGGAATGAAATCTGGATTTTCAATAGAGCCGTAAGTGAAACCAAGTTCTTTGATAGGAGACTTGACTGAAAAGGTTTCCTGACAGAAACTGCCTATTAGAAGCTAATTATGCTAAGCTGTGAAATGTTAAAAGCAGCCATCACAATGTATGGTGCTTTCCCGCACTGCCTAAGTGCAATGTAGTATTTACCTCACCTCGAGTTCTTTGTAATGGCTGCCCAGAGAAACTGTATTATGGAAGAGGCAAGATTCAGATGTACTCTCAGTTTTTTAAAAATCAAGTCCCAGCCTCCTTAATAGGCACTCTGACTAAGAATAGTATATGTTCCCTGGGTAATCAATCAAGCTCTCACAGAACCCATAAAGGAGCTAGCAGGGGTGGGGGAGTGAGTGGCTCCTTATGAACAGCCTCATTGTTCTCAAGATCAAGGCCAAAGAGGCCCAGGAGGAAGAGGTTCTCAGCAGATCCAAGTGTCTGCTGTGAGAAGGAGTTTCGGGAATGTAAACCATAGCTGTCCTTCTAAATCCTAAGAGGTGGCCCTGGCCATGCAAAAGAAGTTAATGTTTAATAAAAGCAAAACAAACAAGCAAGTTTTAAAATGCTGCAGCTATGAAATTGCTGTTGCTAGTAAGGCCACTGTAAACTCACTGTCCCATCCAAGAAAGCAATGACAAAACACAAACAGCTGGTTTCTTTTATCTGATAGATACAATTAGAATCAAAGTGAGAGGACTTCTAAAAATACTACTTGAAATTGTGACTGGCGAGCCTTCCAATTTTAACCGTTTATTCCACGAAAACACACTTTTGAGATTTTGATGTCTTCTCATTTCATTAAGGGAATTTAAGTTTTACTTCTTCTCAGGGCAAAAAACAGGTGCATAGATACAGAATTCAATTAAATTTATCTACATCTGTATGTCTCTAGCTATATTAAGAAATGTAAAACATGACAGTAACTACATATTGGGTGGAAGCAAGAGAAATGGAATTTGAGTAGATATCCAAAATACCTTGCAGTTAGTGGATTAAATTTTTGTGAGGAAAATTTGTGTCACACATAAAGTAATAAAAAGTAGAAAAAATCATAGGTCATCTCTTTTATGGTTTCTACCCAGTAACATAAATTATTATAAACGTAACTGTCAAAGAGTTACATTTTCCAAAATGATATTAGAGTTGTGATTTTTAATCATTGATGAGAATGTTGTAGCCTGAGAGAGCTACATAAAGTGTATCTCCTTGGAACTTAACAATAATAGTACTTAAGGTTTGTTTGAGTACCGAAACCAATTATTCATTCATTCAATCATTCATTCGTTCATTACTGACAAATCAAGCAGCAGGAATTGATACAAATAAATAGCACAATGTTTAAAATGAGCTAAAAATCAAAGAAAACAGTTCATTCTCAGCCCACGATGTGAACATTTATAATATCACAGAAGATATAACATTATGTCTAACGTCATAATACTAGAAAATAAAATTGCACGGAGATTGAGATAACAGTTACTGTGAATAATTATAATATAGTCACAAAATTTAATGAGTACTTCAATAATTCTCTCCTTGAGTACGTTTACCGTAATTCTAAATATAAGCCAAGCATTTGGTTTTGTTCTAGAGATTTTTGATGTCTAGAAACTATGATCATTCCATTTTGGAAGCTCACATGTATACGGAGGAATAGTTAAATGCGAAAATGGCACTGAAATAAACACTTCATTAAACAGGCACTATTACAGGCATAAGTTCAAGGAAGAGTGGCAAACAGAGAAGGAAATAATTCCTTTTGCTGAGGAGGGACAAAAGTATTCACAAGAGATCTGGCATGAGATTTTTTTGACAGAAAAAAATATTTTGCCTTGTAGACCCTCATGAAGCAGAGTCAGAGTATGTGTGAATGGGAGCAAGGACGAAAGGCAAAAATGTGTAACTAGATGTTTTCTCTATGGAGCAAGTAGTATATAAGGGATTTATTATATAATATTTCATGTAATTAGGCTTCTCTTTAAAGCAATAAGGTTTACTACACTCCTTTATATTAAAACTATTGTTGAAGTCCAGTTATTTTTCTTAATGGGAAAATACTAAAATGAGGAAAACAGGAAATGTGAAATACCTGAAAATTTATAATTAAACGTCAAATAATTGTGTTAACTCAGCCAGTTGACAGTCAAAAATTAAATTAATTGATGTCATTATTTATAAACTATGCCCTCAAACTTGAAGTATACAGCAAAAGAATATTATATAGAATGACATTTTGTCTGATATATAGAAAATTTTGGCTTCCTTTTTCAGTAGAGGAATGACCCACCCAAAGGTAGAAAGGAAATGGTTCCTTTCTTGACTAAAAGGATAGACCATTTTATAAGACAAAGGCCAGGACTCACTCACTCTATTGTACTTATGAATACAGCTTTCTGCCCTTTACCTTACAGGCTAAGTTAATTTATGGATGTGAAGTATCTGTATGGGATTTGGGGTGTAATTGGTCTGGAAGAAAAGAAGCATAAATAGGCCTAGGGAATACTGGTATGTATAATCTTGGGTAACTTTTTTTACTGAAGTTGTAATTTTCCTAAAAGTATCATTTTAAAATTGTGATTTTTCTGTCACCTTTCTATCTATCTTCATTCATCTTTACCCTGCTTATTTTCTCCTTGAGATTTTGATGCCTTATTCTTAAGAGATGCATGGAGTGTAGATGTCCACCTTCTTATGACTGCTTCAGGCAAAGTGGAACCCGGATCTCTGCCTCACCAGACAGAGGTCCAAAGTCACACTCTGGCTCGTTCAAAGATGACACAGGGAGAATTGGTTCTATTTTTTAAAAACAAACATGATTTTTTTCTTTTGGTACTGGGGATCATACTTGGGACCTTGCACTTGTGAGACAGGTGGCGGAACAACTGAGCTAAATCCCTGGCCCCTATTTTATAACAATGTTAAGTAAGCATAGGCCCAATATTAAAATTGAATATAAATAAATATTTTCCAAAAAGTGTTAGAACTTAGACAAATTCAGGCAGCATTTGACATAAGTCTTTTGTTTTTAACATTATCCTCTCTGTACCAGAGGTGTTAACCCAAGTCCAAAAGGTGGAGTTTAAGAGCACAGAGCTTCCTTCCTGGGTCCTCAGTAAGAAATTCCAATGTCCTCCTATTCTAACTATGGCCAAAAAATACACTAAATAAAGATATATATATTTTTGTGACTACACGGCCATTAAATTTTTTACTCTAGGGAACAGAACCTGGAGCTGGCCTCTATTTTATGGACCTGGAGACCTTTTGTAGTGACTTGCTCCAGATAATATAAACTTGTAAATTCTGAAGCATAAAAGCAGATCAACAGGCAGACAGACAAGAAAATATAGAGCATATAAACAATTTCAATGAAGCACCACTTTTAGATGTATTGTCCATGCTGAATTATAATAACAATTTTTCTAAATTTTAGATTTATGACTATAGACAAGTCAGTTTGAATTCTCCCTCAGGGTATGAATCAGCACTTCTTATTCTTATGTAAATCATAGAAATATTTTCATTATAACTTGAGGTTATTCTGAATAGTTTTCTTTATTTTCCTTTTCTCTTCCTTCCTTCCTTCCTTCCTTCCTTCCTTCCTTCCTTCCTTCCTTCCTTCCTCCCTCCCTCCCTCCCTCCTTCCCTCCCTCCTCCTTCCCTCTCTCTCTCTTTCTTTCTTTCTTTCCTTCTTTTTCTAAAAATTTTATTTGTTGGCCGGGGATTTATCTCAGTGGTTCCGGCGCCTGCCTCACAAGCGCAAGGTCCCAAGTTCAATCCCCGGTACAAAAAAAAAAAAAAAAAAAAAAAATTATTTGTTACAACAAAATTAAACCAAGCAAAGCAAGGGAAAAGGAATAGTTGTGCATTGCTAGATGATATCTTTATTCATTTCCTAAATCCAATATGGAGGCCTTGTCTTTTTATTCATTCACTTACATATAGAGAAACACAGGGAAAAATCAACTCCTTTTAATTCTCTGTTTTAGGTGATCTTGATTTTGTAAAATACAACTTGGAGGTGACATTTTGGAGGTTCACAATGCTCAACCCATAATCTTGTAAGGTGTACTGCACATCTGTTAAGATCTCCTTGGTATATTTTTGACTAGATCACTTTAGATCCTCTACCCATGGTCAGATATTATGTCTGTTCTCCTAAAGGAGCCCTAATTTTCCTGAAGTTTGATAATATTAATCAGCAGCAATTTTTCCTGAGGTCAGTCCATTATCTCGCCCCAGTTTTCCGTTCTGACTAATCCAGGCATCCCTGCCAGTCCTGCAGAAATATATATTTGTTTCAGGATCTGGGATCACTGAGTAGTACCATTGCTGTCATAGCCAGTAAACAAGGATCTTTACCCTGGTATGCAGCTACTTCCAGGCATTGAGACCCCTAAGTATGCAACAATTTGTTTTCATCTTTCACAATAAATCATAAAAATCATATAAAAGGACTGAGTTTTACTCAAAAAGTTACCCCAATGGTTTTTCAATCTAGGGACCTGTAATATATGTAATGAATTCACAGAGAGTTGAAACAAGTTTGGAGATGACACCTAGTAACTATAAAGCACATACTATTTTTTAATAGATAAATTTGAGGCTAAAATTATCATAAGAAACAAAATCTAATAAGTTGGAGGGAGGGAGCTAGCTGTAAACTTGAACATAACTGTTTTACCCAGAAAGGTCATGGAAGATATGCTTTGAAAACTGCAATGGGCCAAAATGGAACTCTTAGGGTTCATGGACTCCTTAAGGTGTGGTCCAATGTTGCCCTTTCCCTCCTGACCAAAACTTGTAGCTGCTAATCCTGCAGAAAGGGAGATGAGCTGGATCTGGATCAGCTGAATTTAGGCCCAATAAACTTGGCATGCTCTGGTTTCCTATCTACATCAACTCATTGGCAGGACACATAGGGATTATGCCTTTTTTTCCTACTTAAATAATGATAAGTGTCCCCTGGATGTGTGAGAAAACTAGAGCTCAATCCCACCCCTCCCATCTCCTAGTACCATACTGTCCCTACTAATCAATATCACCTTTTGACTGGACTTAACAAAGTCATAGTCCTCATGCTCCTGTTTACCTCTTGGAACTTGTCTGCTAAAGGAACTGTCACCTCAGAGGACCTAAGGTCTCAGAAGCAGAAATGAAGCCCCATGACTTACTGTACTCATGGGACAGGCAGTAGAGTCACTAACTTCCATCACAGAAAAAGAATTTTCAGGACATGTCAATAAGACACACAGAAGGATTTTTTAGGTAAAATTTTAGAAGTACACATTCAAAGAAATAGAGTTCATTTACTAAAGAGATAAGTGCCAGTCCCAGCATCTTAATTGAATTTCATACTGGTTTAAAGTAAGGATCAAGAACTGAAAAAAATTAAGTTTGGTAAGTACATGTTACTGACTACATGTGAGATAACAAACAATCTGAATTTAGTAGTTTAAAACAATAGTGATAAATTTTTTCTAATGCCTATGACAAATGGCTGGATGGCTCTTTTCTTGTTCTTATGTGAGGTTGTCAGTGAGATTTCATTTTGCTGGGAGTGGAGAGAAAATATAAGCCATGGTGTCAATGCAGGTATCTTGGTTCTCTCCCTTGTGGTTTTTTCATGTTGCTCGCTGGGCTTCCTTACAACATGGAGTTTCAAATGGATTCTCTGAGAGGACCATATCCATTCTAGAAACACTGAAAGAGAAACTAAAAGAATTTGTAAAGAACAGCTTTGGAAGTGCACAGTCTTACTTTTGCTATATTCTAAAGGTCAAAGCTGGTCAGAAGGATGGGCTCAGTTCAAATGGAAGCATGGAAGAGAATGCCAGTTTTGATTATGAGATTAGTAAAATTTTCTGTGAAAATGGAAAAAAGAGGTATAATAATATAAAATGTATAAATTTGTTATTTTACAAGAATGGAAAAACAAATATCTGCTTTTATCAAGTAGAAGCTGATACAATTGTATTTAAAACTAAAGAAAAATAGATAATAAATTGGTTATTTCTACGAAATATGATTTCTCTACCTAATCTCGTGTTTAAAATGTGTCCTCATGAACGTTCTTATAAGAGCACAAATTTGAAAATCTAGACTACTTAGAGACAAAGTTATATATGACATTAATTGACCAAGCAGGGAAGATCAGGATCCCAAAAAGCTTCCATCCACGTTGTAAAAGTTTCATGTGCGGCTGGAGCAACAAGTGAGAGAATAAGATGAGGTCACATGGGTTATCCTATTATCTCATCATTGATGCAGCATGGATGGGCTGCAGAGCTGAAAGGCAATTTGCCTAGATAAACTCATGTCCTTGGAACAAAAGGTTGGCTCCCTTCTGTGTTTTCCTGTTGGAAATGATATTATTTTATTTTTTCTGTTTGTAGGATGAGTTAAATTAAGCTTGAAATTCTATGAGAGAAATCTGGCTCAAGGGGCGCTTTGTAAATATTGTGACAATAAGTCTGTAAAACATCACTGTAGCCATGATTACAAAAAATTTTTTAATTCTAGAAAGCCTCATTGACGAGCTCAATGTAGATGTTGAATTTGAATTTAGTGTATATGTTTCCACATGCAATTTTGGAACAGTCAATTAGTGTGTCAAGGTTTCTATCAGAACATTTGGTGATATCATGACCTTGATTTTATAAAATTCTGTGAAAGTTTGCCCTCTCTAGGAGATAATTTCTGAGATTAACATGGGAAATCATCTTGTGGTTTAATACAATCTATTGGGCTCCAACAAAATAATTGTGTAAACAATTGTAACAGATGGGTTTTAAATATTATCTCTATTGTAAACATCAATTTATTAAGGATGATGATACATAGAGATTTTGTATTTTAACAATATTTATCTCCTGATTTTATTATTAAACTTGTAAAAAAAAAAAACCCTAATACAGCATCAGTGTTCCAACCTTCTACAAATTTGAAATAAAATCATCAGATACTTCTTCTAATATAACTCAAAAAAATTGTAGCCTAAAACAGTGATTGGTTCATTCAGTCATAAAAATTCAACTTTGAAACAAACAATATTCATGAATTTTATTATTGATTCTTGCTTCTAATGTATATTGCTTATTGGTTATATGTATCCACTAATAGCCACCATTTACCATACTGTAAAATCCAAAAACATTTGCATGAAAATGCAAGTATCCTTTTATTTCTGATCAATTAATGTAATATTTTGCTATTCCTAGGTAGGCTTCCCTAGGCATATGGCCAGAGTGGTTTAAGGTTTAAAATTCTGCAACTGTTGTTTTGAATTTCTAGTTGTTGTTTTTTTTTTTTTTGAGTTTGTGTTTAGGTAGCAAAGTCTGTGGGACAATAGAGCATGTGCCAGAGGCCCGGACAGTCACCTCAACCATGATCCCACCACTTACCAACTCCCTACACCTACCTGGTGTCCTCTGCCACCCTCAGACTGGAATGAGTGCAGGCTGCCAATACCAAACAAGGCTTAACATTCATTGTCTGCATTTGGCTCCGGAAGGTATTCTGAGTATGAGTACAAGGACAGTAAGGGAAGTCAAGAGAGCTCCATACTCCCCGTGACATTCCAGGTGGAGTAAGCGTAAAGAATTACTAACCCTGAATAATGTATGTAAACTTAGGCAATTGAGTTATATAATCCTAAGACTAAACTTGTGAATGAGTTGCAGATTTGCTGCTTTTAGCATTGGCTATACTGCAAAAGAACTACTGTATTTCTAATGGTTATGTGCAAGTGTTCTCCCTGTTTTAAATTTTATGGGTAAGTTTGAATAGGTACTTGAATTCATGCTGTTAAGGCATGCAAGTATCAAATTTTACTTCAGGAATGAAATCACAATTTTGCCATGCATTTGTGCCACTATATAGTAAATTGTTTAATATATTAGTATATGTGCATTTTAAATATATAGAGACGCTGTCAAAAAATGCACACTCCAGGAAAAGAAAAATAGTATGATGTTTTGTCAACAGATCATATGAGGAACCCCAGAGAATATGGTATCACAGAAAATTCTCTGCACTGCCAGCCCTTAGAGGAGAAATTGAAAATGCAAGTGCAGCAACTTCAATGAGCAGGGGTACCCAAGCAGCAATTGGCCATAATAATAAATGTCTAGAAACTAATGGCCACTATTTTGAGCACCTCTTGTAATTGTAGAGGCCAGAAGTAACATATTATTCTCATGATGCCTCAAGAAAATTAGTATTAAAATATTTATATAAATTTTTCTTGACTGGCCACACCCATGGCAGCCACCCACTTAGCCAGCCTGAGAGAGGTCCTGGGCTGCCTGGAGCCCTGCTATGTCCAACCCACGCCTCTCCCACCGGCAACCAGCCAGAAGGTGAGGACCCCACACAACTGGCCTCACCCATGGTGGCGACACGCTTAGCCGCACAGGCACCTGCAGCCCCCCTCCCACCAGTGCCTCTAGCCTCCTGGTTGTGCCGCTACCTGGTGCCACACTACAAAGGTACAGGGGACACCAGATCACCATACTTGGTAAGTTCACTATCTTCAGGGGAAGGACATCTAGAACCTGCAGTAGAAACTGGCAGAGTTCAACCCTGCAGGAGGACAGGGAGCTCAACTTGGAACTTGCACCCAGAAATCTGACTGAATCCCACATGTCTGCAAATGGCTTGCTGAGATTCATTGACTTATATTTGTACATTGCTGTCCACATTGTCTATTGTGACAGCAGAAATATACCCTGAAGGGAGTCCTTCA
>NW_004624734.1:17299426-17362236 GCF_000247695.1 Heterocephalus glaber
GACCCAGCTATTCCCCTGCTGGGTATCTTCCCCAAAGAATTAAAAGAATCATACCACAGTGATATATGTGCACCTGTGTTTATAGTGGCACAGTTTATAATAGCTAAAGCTTAGAAACAGCCCAAGTGCCCATCAACTGGAAACTGGATAAAGAAGATGTGGTTTTTTAATAAAATGGAATATTACTCAACCATATTGTATGAGAATCTAGAGACATTTATAGCTAAATGGATGCATATTGAGGCCATACTCTTAAGTGAAATAAATAGGACACACATATGTAAATACCAACTAGTTTCTCTAGTGTGAGAAACTGAAAGTGTAGATAAGGATTAAAATGTTTAAAATGAGTAATTGAAATTGTGAAATAGGAAGAAAAGGTCCAAAGGTGTAGGTGAAGGGGGAGGGGGAGTGGAAAGGATACAAGGGGAAAAAAGTTACTAGAAAAGGAAGAAATGGAAACAAAGTCTTTGTAAATAGGGAACAGTGGAGGGGGGGAAGGGAGCAGCAGGGAATGGGGAAAAAATAAGTACCAAGATACATCATGTATAGCCAATGATAAATGTAAACATATTGTAAACCTCAAATGTACCAATAACAGAATTTAAGCAAAAAAGAAATAAATAAAATGCTAAGTATTATTTCTTTGTATAGATATGCCACCATTTATTGATTTATTCTTCTTTTGATAGTTATTTGAATAGTTTATAATGCTGGGTGTTATGAATAAAAAGAATATTCTTGTACATGTCTTGTGATAGACATATATACTCATTTCTTTTGAGTGTTTACCCAGGAATAGAATTTCTAGGTCATCAGGTATGTTTAGCTTTATTACTTTTTCAATGTATTCATCAATTTGCACTCCTGTCAATAATTATGAGATTTCAAATGGGAGAGAGGGGTGGGAAAGGGGAAATAAAAAGAATCAAGATGCAAGATATATATGTATCAATAACCCATGATGAATATATTTATCATTTATTGAAAACATATACTAATAAAAGTTTAAAAAGAAAAAAAAAATTTTTCTTTTCCTGAGAAGTGTATACATTTTTCGCCACTCTGTATATTTACAAACTTACACTATTTCTCAAAAGGTGGAAGAAGAATAAAATATAATTTCAATGTAAACAGTGTGACAGGTTAAAAATAAATAATGAAATAGAAGTATTACTAAATTTGATTGGTTATATTTAAAAGAGAAAATCAAACCTAAAAAAAAATTCTTTAATGAGAGGATTGTTTTATAATGAGATAGTACTGGAGATCCTCAATGCAATATTGCTTAGATTTTTTTTTTTTAAAGAATATGTAGTTTGCGCTTAGTGAATCCACAAATACCCTTTGAGCCCGGGTTGTGTGTCAACCCCTGTCAGTAAGGCCAGTAAAATTATTCCTCTTTTCAACATAAGGCTCTAAGTCATGCCATTTTCAAGTCACTATCGTAGATCACATGGCAGAAAGTTCATCTTTCTGTTTGCTCTTCCTAAGCACACAGACAGATTATTCAGCAACTATCCATGCAGTGAAGCTGCTCCATTTGACTGAATTCAGGTAAATTGATTGTGGCCAAAATGATGCAGAGTGATTGTAGGCCTGCCCCAATTTTCAGAAATATCTCAGTGACCTTTCAAACAACAGAGACCACCTGTTGCAGAAACACAAGCGGAAGATGGAGAAGAGCCCAAATTTTGGCACAAACAAGAAATAAATTTTTGATAAGCCATTAAGGCCTTGTTAGGTACTTATTACTGCAGCCTATCCTAATGTATCCTAATATGTTCTGAAAAGCAAAAATTATTTCACAATAACGTCTGATAAGCATAGATTGTCACAATCAGTTCACAGATGTATGACATAAGTGATTTTTTTTCCCGCAAACTCCTTTAATAAAGCAACAGTGATTGCTACAGTATATTCTGGATATCAAACTACTAATGCTACTGAAGAGTTGGAAAAGGGTTCTTACTTGCTAAAAATTCTCATAGTTTTCAACAAACTCATATGGAGGTCACTGTTCAGGTTTTTAACCGCATAGTTATTACAACTTGAAAATGTGGTTAGTCAATTATGAGACAACAGGATTTTAATTTTTGCAGTTTGTTGGTTAATTTAATATGTAGCAGAGAAGATAGGACATAATTATATGGCCAAGGTTTATGTCTAAATGATTAAATAATAATGCTAACACCAATTCATTAAGGCACACACTTCTAAATGTTTTACCAGCATCCACTTACTTGATTCTCTCCAATTTTTTAAGATACCTACTATGATTGATCCCCCTGGAGAGATAAGAAATCTGTCTCCCATTATATAGGTAGTAAGCCAAACAGCCCAGTTCAGAGGTGAATTCTTCACACATTTGTTCTTGAGGCTCAAAGGATGTGGAGTCTGCTTCTGAGGCTATAGTTCAGCAGCAGTCTCTGGATGTCTGCACAAAGCCTCAATATAAAAATGCCCGGTTTGAAATATTTATGATTTCATATGTTCAGTTGTGAGATATTGCTTCCAATTACTCACTTTGAGGAAATTAATTGGAGTTAATCTTTTCCCAAATAAACTTATCATCCCTATATGGATTTTGGATTACTCTGCGTCTCATACATGGCAGTTTTTCACCCAGTTCTTATGATGTGATCTATCCAACAGGATCTCTTTGGGAATGGACCTGGAATTGGCTAACTATCTCATTTAAAGTAGAGTTGTGGAGGCCAAAAGTAAGAGAGAAGTCTGTTTAGACTCCTCAGAATCTAATATCATACCTCTATACCCTCAGAAATGTTCTATTTTATAAAGATATGTCACTAACAATACTTATCAAGATAAAATACGGAGAAACACAGGTAGTACTAAGGTAAGTTTATTAATAAGAAATTCTATGTCTCTTCTACTATGGAAACTAAGCCATGATTTTGTGTTATTTTCTAACATTTCAGTTTTAACACTTAAATAAATTAATAGTAGAATTAATTCATACTTTATAAAAATCAAATGCAAATATAAAGAAAGATAATATAAGGTTTCCCCAACCATTACCCTACAAGAACAGGTAAGTATCCATTGATACATAACACTCTTAATATGCAGCAAGTATATCATATCAATAATATGATACTGCTTTCTTTTTTTTCTAGTATAATGTTTACACTTTTTCTCCAGGACCCACATAGATTTATTTCCTTCTTTTTAAGAATATCTTGGAATTCTACTGTATTGATGAATTGTGATTTATTAAACCCATTCCCTATTGATCAAACTGTAGTTCCAGGGTTTTATTATTACAAAATATATGCTTCAGTGAATACATTTTTATATACGTCTTTGGGATATCTTACCATAATATCTGAAGAATGAATCCTCTGAAGTGGAACTCCTTGGCAAAAAGAGAATGTACATTTTCCTTTTCTGACATATAATTCCAAAGCAGACCATAATTTTAGATTCAGCTAAATTAATTTCAGTGGTGTCTCATGCCAGTGATTCTGCTTTCAGTGTTTTCGTGTAGGCAGCCAGCTGTGGATTGAAGAGTTTGCTGAGTCAGTTGATATAAATTTGGATCCAAGGCTGGTGTGTGATAGTTGACATCAAAAGACTAGAACATATCTTCACAACTTGAATGAAGGAATTTAGAGACCCCAGAACTGACAGACATTAAGCTGATGTATATGTGTACGGTGTCCACTGGCTAAGAACTGTATTACAGTATTCTGTCTTCTTCCTCATTATTACGATCAGCTGACAAAACCCTTGTGATACTGCAATTATCTCTTTTGATGTAATTCTCTCCTTTTTAGTCAGAAAAGCTGGTGGGAATGAAAGAGACTTAATGATAAATTTGAGAATAATCAAGAACTTCTTGGCTGAGCAGAGATAACTAAGTGACATGTATAAAGTGAATGTTACCATGCCCTGTCAGCAGAAGAATGACAATCTTTGTTTCAAGGAGTGGCCAGATAGGCAGAGATTTCTACCACTTCCATCTATACAACGTATTATCAATCGTAAATAATTGTAGGTTACACACTAAGACTTCGGTTCCTTTTATTTTAAATCGAGAAATTTTCAAGCTTTAGAAACAACGTCTCTGATTTAAACTAGCTTGCTAGCAACTGAATTCAGAAAGTTTGTAGTTTTGATTTAATTTTTGTCCTAGAACCTAAAATAAAAGTGATACTTATAGCAGTTGTGAAAGCTATAACCTATATTCTTACAAGAACACTACATGACACTTTCATGTAGCCTTTCTTGGTGTGATCTATAAATTTTTATCTTGGTGTCTGTTCTTGGGATTGTTAAGGAAAAAATATTCAGTGATACTTGTTAAAGCAAGACAAAGGAGACTTTACTCAAGATTATAATGATAGGTACAAAGAATACTGCGAAAGGATCTTAAAGTAGGGGGGAAAGATTAGGCTCAACTTAGAGTATAGCATAAGAAAATGAGAATTTACAGTGCATGGAGGATTTATATGCATGGAGCAGTGTGGAGATCAGTAGATGAAAAATTACCAATCAAAAATATTAGGAGTAAAGAAGATTCTAGTTGAACCAATCTAATAATATTCTTGCTAAATAGAGGCCAAGGTGATCAAATATCAACAGATGGTTAGTGGAAGATAAACAACCTGTTCCATTATTGAGGATGAAGTGAATGATTCTATTAAACTCATTTAGCAAGAACTGCTAAAACTATATTTTATAAGGAAGTCAAGATACCTGCAGGAGAAGATTCAGAAGTCTGTCTGAAGACTGCAAGCAAACAATCTTACACAAAAAGAAAGAAAGAAAGAAAGAAAGAAAGAAAGAAAGAAAGAAAGAAAGAAAGAAAAAAAGAAAGAAAGAAAGAAACCCACTCCTGATGGCTATGACTATTTAATTCCTATGTCCAGAATACAGTTGTTATCTAACTCAGGTCAGGTTCAGTTTATATATGAACTGATGATTATAAATGAGCTTTCAGCCCAAGTTCACCTGAGGGGTTATTTTTCCAGTTTCCAAATATTGTAAATCTTGATATTGGTTTTTATGGACAAAGTCAAGTGTAAAACTTGTAAAACTGCGTACCTCCACTCTGCTTCAAATAGGTTAAAGTATTTTTGAAAGATCTAAAGGTATCCAAACCATTGCAGTAGATATTGTTATCAACATTGGTAATGGAAAAAACTTGGTTGAACACTGTAAGTCCATCCAGTTAGCGCTTCCAAGTGCAGATGATACCAATATAATTAGGATTTTCTTTATAATTAACACATTTTCATTAACTTTAAATGTCAGAATATCTTATTTAAATCTGAATTTATTTATTTGTTTAATTACTTGATTCTATTTTGAGACCCTGAGAGGCAAACTATTTTTATTTTTATTTTTAATTTCATTTTTGACCTTGAATTTATCTTGCAATGAATCTCATATGTAAATATTTCTGTGTTACTGGATTGGGATTCATATTTTTTTTAAATTTTCTTCTTTTTTTGGTCATTTATTTGTGTCCTGTGTGTATATTGTAAGCAATATTATTCCACAGTTTCCTATATATATAGTCTGCCTGGTTTTAGTATTTAGTGTTGTATCGAACTAGTTGGGAAAGTTTTTGTCTTCTTTATTATGAAAGGTTGATATTAATTATTTCTGAAATATTTTATGGAAATTTTGTTGGAGACATCTGTCCTAGGATATTCCATGTAAGAGGTTTTTACTTACTAGTTTGATCTCTTCGTTTCCTTTAGGTTTATTCAGAATTTCTACCTCTTTGTAAGTTTTAGTAATTTATGTCTTTCTGAGAACTTTTTGATTTAATTTAACTCATAAAATTTGCTGATATTCAAGTGTGTGTTAGTCAACTATTATTTTAATAAAATACCTTAATTAATTTATAAGAAGAAAGGTTTATTTTTGGCTCACAGTTTCAGAGAGTTTAGTCCACATTTAGTGGCTTGTATGTGATGGAGAAAAGCTGCTCATGTCACAGTCATGGAAAGAGAAAGAGGAAACTTCATTTTCACAGTCTTCTTTGAGGATTCACCTCTAATGACTTAAGAGTTCCCTGTAGGCCCCACTTCTTAGAAGTCCTGTAACCAATAGCATCAAACTGGGGAGAACACCTTTATCTAACACATGGCACATTGGAAGTGTGATAATTTAGAGCTAAAATGTCCCCCCAAATTCCCATGTATTCAGAGGTGAGGCCTGGTTAAAAAGATGAGTCACTGGAGTGTGGACTGGAAGGGTGCACATCTGGCTCTGGTTCCCCACTCTGTGTCTGTTTCCTGTCTACCATGAGGTGAGCCATTTTCTCCAAAGCCATTCCACTGTTCTCTGTCTGCCTTGGAGCCAGCTAACCCTGCCTCCTTTAAGTTGTGGTTGTCAGATAATTTGTCCCATGAATGAGAAAGTGACTAAGACAGAAAATGGGTACTGGAGAATTAGGATTATTTCATGACTGTGCCTGACAATGTGATTTAGAAGTCCCTGAAACTGGTCTTGCAGGGCTTTGGGAAAGTATAAAGATGCAGACTTCGGAAGTATTATTTTGTTTCTTTAAAGAGATATTCAGAATTATAATTTCTATTTCTCAGGGAACTATTTTGTTCAATGTCATTTTTATACACATGGAAATATAAAGTGAGAAATTACACCTCAAAGTCATCACACAGTTTTAGATGGATAGGTAGCATTTGTGGATCTATTGAACAGTTTATAAAAAGAAAATATAATGACCAATTATATGTTAAAATTTGACAGTAATTGTTGTAATGAAAAAGGAGAAAAGAGAGAAAGAGAGAGAGAGAGATCAACAGTGACAGAAATAGAAAAAAATTCAAAACTATTTATCTTTGGGGGATCACCTTACTGATTATGCCCAAAGCAGGGTGTAAGGAGTGCAGGCTCTAAAGAGTTAATCCCTTAATTTGCTTATTTTAAGAAGTGAGTCTGACTAAAGCTTATGTGACTCGTAAAAGTACCTCATAAACACTGCAATAGTGCACAGGTTAGCATGACCTTCCTGCTAATGGCCACAGCAGAGAAAAATGGTCTGTGAAGCTGACGGGCTCAGTATGAGATAACGTAGTAGCTGAGGTGAGAGTAGCTTGTACCCAAATTCCATTCCCACAACTAAAACCTTCTTAACTAGGACAAGGTTCTAATTACAACCCTATATTTTGTCTATTCTGTTCCTAATTCGAGAATGCTTTGTCTTTTTTTTTGCAAGCCTTGACTACATTAATATCCATAGCAATGGCACAACTGCCCATCCTTGCACACAAGTCCCCTGTACCCCAATTTGATTACCAATAAAAATCAATGGCTTGAACAGACCAGAGTCATTGCTGGTTGAGCAGCACTGGCCATCCTGGCTCCCCACATTTTCTTTAATTCTGTCTTTGGGTCTTTCTTCAAACTTGCATTGTACACTGGGCAGGAGACTGGAACCTACTGCAAAGGTCTCTGGTAGTTATCAATATTCCATTTACTTTGAAATAACCAATTATTTTATTATGACATATTTTCTGAATTCCTCTTTGCTGAGCCACTACATCTTATTCTCAAGATTGTTTTCAGTTTTGCCAATTGAAACAGTATTTCATGCAGTGCTAAAAACAAAACATAACACTATTTTGTACTTGATATTATGATAACTTATCTGTTGATAGCCTATTCTGCATCTATATATACAAACATCCACACACAAACACACACACCTTGTACATCAACATACATTAACATGCAAATAGGGAACTTCATATGTTCTAATTATGTCTTTATAGACTTGATATGTCTAATAACAGAGAACTTAATATTTTCATTGTTAAGTTGCATTGTTTTTAAAATTAATAATGAGTTCTTTTTAATTCCAGATATAATAATAGAATCTGCTAAGTTAACTAAAGGAAGCTTAGTAGGGATTTATATGAGACCTATAATTTGACATGAAACTATAATGTCACTGTAAGTCATTAGAAGGTGATTTTTACTTTGAAGTTGAAAGATTTTGGAGAACAGGAATGACAAGCCATTTGAAAAGATCACTTTGTGTGCCATGTTGAAGTGGCTGAAACCTTCAAGAGTAGACTTTAATGTACTCAACCTGGTATAAGATCCTGGGGTTTGGGATTTAGTGATAGTAGTGGAGGATTTTAGAATTAATTAGATTTATATGTGCATTGAAGGTAGAACCAATGATATACTAGGGTTTTCTAGCAGAACACAATCAATACAAAATACATATATAATTATGCAAGGATTTTTTTTTTTTTAAGTAGGCTTGCGAAATCACAGATGAGAGAGTCCAAAATGGCCATCTATGAGCTGGCGATCTGTAGATTCTAGTAGTTGCTCTACCTAAGAAAATAGAAGCCACAGAATGAAAGAGATCAAGGAAGAAGCACCAGTCTAAGGCTGAAAGATTGGAAGCTCATTGAGAATTGCCAGTGCAAGTCTGTGTTTGAAGGCTGAAGAAACTGTAGACCTGTAGACCAGAGCCCAAAGGTGACAGCAGCAAAGTGCATAACCCCTCAGGAACACTGAATTTCTTCCGAATGGGCACCCATCCTTCTTTTTTCTCTTTTGCATTTCCATACGGGCTGCAGTCCTATTTAATGATACCGTCCACAACCAGGCTGGATCTTCCCTTCCCACTCCTGCCCCACCCCTACTTTGTTGGCATAAGTGTCAATCATCCACAGACACACCCAGAAAAGAGCTTTACTAATCTTCTAGACATTTCTTCATCCATTTAAGTAAACATATGATCAATGGTCTCAACTGGAACCTGCAAATCTCTTGTGCAAGAAAAAAATCTTTTGCCTTTAGTTGATTTATTTTTTGTATCTGTGTTTATAAATCTCATAGCTTTCTAGTATACACCCATGTGAATAGTAGATGTACTTAGTTTCTCAATTTGATTTTCAAAATTTTTATAGTATATATTCTTGTGAACATTTATTTATTTATTTCATTTATAAATATGAATGACACACTTCTCTTGTCTAGGTAGATTGCACATTCCTTATTAAATTATTCTGTCTTCATATAAAAATTAGGTTTTCTTTCCACCCTCTACGAATAAGCACAGAAATTCCATAATTAGCCACACAAATACATCATTTTTGTAAGTGCAGAGTTTGATTTGACAAATCTCCTGAAGTAGGATTGCTAAATCAAAGCACAAATACATTTGTAATGTGAAGAATTAATTCTCAAATTCAGTATTTGGAAAAGCTTTTGAAAAGCTGGTATTTTCCATTTAAAAAAATTTATCTCTTTAAGATAAATGTCACTGAATCATTCTGATTTGTTCCTGTGTTTAGTCTAAAATAACTCAAAGAAAAACATTTGAATTGAAATCTCAGAAATTTGCCCATTTTTATTATCTGATTTTTAAAATAATTTTCTTTTCTTTATTTTTTATTTCCATGACTTGACCATTTTATTTAATGTTATTCTGCTAAAATCTTGTATGATAAAGTGACTATGGACTCAAACTGTCAGCCAGCCTTGAGTGTAACTTGTCTGTCTCCTTGTTGAATTTATTCATACTCTCTGTGACCTATTTCTCCATTATATGGATAATAACCATTTATGTCATTAGGTTTTTATGAAGTTAGATAATTTTAAACATTTAATAATATCTAAAGCAAAACTCGATACAAATGAACACTGCTCATGTTCTGGATAGTTTTAGAAGTCATCTCATCACTTTTATGAAAATTATAGATAATAGTATTGTAATAATATTACTTTGTTATATATATTTCACTTTCACAGAGATATATTATTATAGGTAATGAAAATTAGAACTGGAGGTGTAGTTCAGTAGTAGAGCACATATTTAGTACATGTAGGTCCTGAATTTGATCCCCAGGAACACCAAAATAATGATGATGATAATAATAATAACAATACTAATATCCATTAGATTCTATTCATTTAAATAACACATAACTTCCTCACATATAGCATATTGTAAACAAAACCTTAAGACCTTAAAAGTGTTTGGGAAGGTGTCCAAGCTGTAATGGGACAGCTAGGTAGAAACTCCTTTAACATATGCAGGCACGCTCTCATACAGGCTTTATCAATTTAAAAAGAAGAAAATTAAAAGCAGGTATAGTTCCATAAGGTAATTACTGGAAACCTCTTAGGTGAAGTTTTCATATCATTTTTAATTTTTCAGTTTTTATCAGCACATATTTGCAGTATGTAATGACTACATTCATCGTAGGGTGTTAGTACATGCACAGAACACATCTTAATTCTTTTCCTTCTCCTCTCCCACCTCCTTCCTCCTTCCATCCCTTGGGCCCCTTCACATTTGCAGACCCATATTACTGCTTCCTATTATCGGTCTTTTATTTTTCTCTTTAAATTATTTATACCTTGGGTTTCTTATGAAAGAGAAACTGCAATAATTAAAATTATGTGTCCGATTCTTTTCACTTGACATTATTTTCTAAAGACTTATCCATTTTCCTACAAATGACTCATATTCTTCTCATACTTTATTGTGTACAAATACATTTTTATCCATTCTTCTGTTGATGGACATATAGGCTATTTCCAAGATTTAGCTATTATGAGTTGTACTGCTAAAAACACGGGTATGTATATATCACTGTAATGTGATGCATTTAACTCTTTTCAGAAGATACCTAGAAAGGAAAGAGCTGAGTGGAATGGAAATTATATTTTCAGTTTTTTGTGGAATTGCCACACAGATTTCTATAGTGGTTTTCCTAGTTCACATTCCTACCAACAGTTTAGAATATTTTCTTTTCCCCTGCAGCCTTGCCAACATCTGCTATTATTGATTTCGGGATCATAGCCATTCTTTCTGGAGTAACATGAAACATCAGTGTCATTTTTCAATTAAGTTCACATATAGGGTTGATATTGGTAAGGGCTTCCTGACACCAACGCTTCTAAATGTTTTCAGAAATGCAAATTTATTTTTGGATTCTTTAAAATGTTGACAGAGAATCAGTTTAATTTTTATACAACAGAACGATCTTCTCTCTAAAAGGTATTTAAGAGACATGAATTACTTCAGTGATCAGAAGTACAGGACTGTACTGAGGAGAACAGGTTTGCCTTGGAGTGCTGAGGGCCCTCAGGTGCTAGTGATGTTCAGACATTTGACTAGAGTGCTCATTTCAAGGGCGTCTTCATTTATGAAAACCCAGTTAGATGACCGCTCTTAATATGTGAAAGCTCAAAAACATTAAAATGAAATGTTTGTTGGGAATCAAGCTATGTCCTTGAGAGAACAAAATTTTCCCAGAGAGGCTTGGTTTCACCTGAGTAACTAACTAAAGAATGTAAGAGGTGATCAAAAAACAACTGTGAATGTTTAAATTAAAAAACTATTACAGTAAAGGCACATTTCCAAGAAGGCCAGAATAAACATGGGCAAAGCAAGGGTGTGTATTTTAAATGTTTTAAGTAAAATTAATGGTCACTCTTTCACTGTAATTAATCTTTTAAATTTAAGCATCCCTCATTGGTCAACTACTTGCAGCGATTTCCATCAAAAACATCATGGTGTGTTCTCCTTCACCTTGTTAACCAGATCTGGGATCATGTGGCAGGGACATTAGGGACTCTGACTCATCCCTAATGTCAAAAGGACCATGAAAAGTAATAGATTTGAATGAATTCAGGACGTTGAAGCAGCCATGACAGCACACCTGAGGACCTGAGAGTGACAGAGAGTGGCAGAGAGTGAGCGGCAAGAAGGATGTGATAAGTCAAGTGTGTCACTGCACACTTTCATGACTCCTCATATTTTTTATTGTTATTTGTGATTTTTTTACTTCCATTTTGATCAGAACAAAATTTTACCTATTTAGTTAGCGGACGCTCTGCTTAATATAATAGTATAAACTAAGTGTCTTGATACTGCAGAAATTTCATTTTTTCTTGGTGCTGTGGGCTGCAAGTCTGGTCACTCTGGTTTTTGGTTACTCTGAAGGCTCTAAGAAAAAATCCAGCCTTGTTTCTTCCATCTTCTTCTAGCTCCAGACACTTCTCCCCTTGCACCTGTGTCCTGCCATGTCCATCCCATCCTTATGTGAAGTTTTCCCTTTAAGCCCATCATGTCTCTGTCTGTGTCTAAATGTTCATCTTTTAGGAAGACATCAGTCATATTTGATAAAGGCCCTATTCTAATCCAGTGTGTCTTCATCTTAATTTGATTCCATCTTTTAAAATAAATACCCTATTTCTAAAGAAAGCCACATCTTCAGGTACTGTCAGGGGAGCATATTTATATGAGGAACAGAACTTAACTCATAACAGTACTCAAGTAAAAATACATTTTCAAATTCACTAGATTTGAGAAAACATTCCTAAAACCCCACTAGAATTGCTGTCCAGTTTCAGGAAGACAAAACAAAACAAAAACTTTGTTAATCCAATGTGCCTGATCTTCTGGCCCCAAAGAATAAGAAGGCAGGCTTAAAAAATGTCCGACAGAGGTGCAGAATGAGCTGTCCTTTTCAGCTTGGTGTTTTCCTTCCCCTTATCATCTCTTCTGCTTTGGGCTGATCCTCTAGTCATCATGTCTAGGAATACTGCTAGGGTTGGGTTTCTACCTTCTGAACTTCAACTCTAAACTTTCAGAAATCCATGCTTTCCCCAGGGCAAGATGATGAGCCAAATAATTTGCTAGTTCAAGTTGAGAACTGGTTGACTGACATACTTGTTATTTAAGTATAAATCAACAACCTGCTCCCCTGTACAGCTCTTCCTTTTACCATGATTTAATATTTCAGCACCATGCAGAGGATTATAGATTTCATTTCATCTTTAACTTCGTAATTCATTTTCCTATATTAGATCACAAATGATTGGAATATAGATTTGAATTGGCAGGTAGCCGTTTATGTTAAATCTAGTAGCAAGTGTTAAGCTCTGACACTTCTCTTTGAAAAAGCTTTTGAAATAAAATTAAAATTCATCATTTGGAGTTAAATGTTTCATGCTGTTGGGAGCTAATTACCAAGAGCATCTCAAAAGTGTGTGCTTATCTCTCTTCCAGGCCACTTGTCTTAAACTGTAGGCTCTGGGTTCTACAATTTATACTAAATCCTCCACTTGCCAGATGGAACAAGAGTTGTTTGTACAGTCTATTCTCTGGAGAATCTGGCTTGATCCAGGTGAATGGAAATAGCTGCACCTGCTCATCATCAGCCCCGGCAGAATTCGTTCATTCTGGAGTGGGGTTAATGGGTGTCAACTCTGAATTCTGCCTGGAAGAGAGGGGAGTGCAGAGTGGTATATCACCAGAAAAAACGAACAAAACAGCTAAAGAAAGCGATGAACAGCAATATGTTTCATCCCGCACAGAACGAAGTTGGCTGCCAATGGTCTGCTGTCGACTTTTCAGTCAAGCTAGCTGTGGACTATGAAGAGGGGACCAACAAAACACAATGGCTCTTTCTCCATGTCTACCTCTGCCCAGTGGGCCCTGTTTCTTCTTAGTCTGGGCAAATCATGATGTGATCACTTTTATCTCTTGACCAGAAGCAGGGGCACTGCCTTAGTTATTCAACTTCTTTATTTGTAAAGGAAGCCACAAAATTTCTCTTTGGAATGCATTACTATATCTTAAATTGCTAGATAGAACCTACCTTCTTATTGCCTTTCAGCTGTTTTTTTTTTCATGTATCAAATCTTTATTATTATTTTTATTTTTAATATTTTTTCACTGAAAATGCAAATTCTTTTATTAGTAAATATTTGCAGTACACAATCTTCATATTCTTTGTGTGAAGTTGGTAAATCTATCACATCTTAATTCCTTTTATTAATCACCCCTCCTCTCTCCATGTCTTGATTCCTTTCCCACTTGAAAAAGCTCTATCTCCCGACTTCTTATCTGTCTTTAATAGTAATGTATTTCTAATTTTATCTTTCTATCTAGTGTTTCGCCCATTCTTTGCCTTGCTTTGTTTTTATTCTTGACTTCAACTTTTATGTGCATTGTGTTTTTATCTGTTTCTCCTAATGACTCTTCATGTTGCTTTCATATCCCTTGTAAACTATCCACATATTTCCACATACTGGACTCCATTTCATGACTGGCTTGTGAGCTTTTATCTTGGTGTTTGATTCATTCAGTATCCAAGCAATTCAAATCCTTGTGTCTTGTACTCTAAGGCTCAAACACCATAGATATTGCTGAGTTAATCACCCCATTGTTTCCTCCTTATGTGACATTAGTCATAGAATCCATCTTAACACGATCTTATTGGCAGCCACTGCCAGTTTATCAGATTTGGCGTTCAGGATGGGATTAGTTTGCGGTCCCTGCCTTTAGGCTTGGGTCTAGTCTCCAAGTTCTCAATTAGTGTCCATAAGTGTTCAACCCAGGGTGAGTCAGTAATTAATAAGTACTCATTAAATAAGTAAATTAATGAGTAAATATGAGAAAAGTTCTGGATTTTCTGGACCACTTATATAAAATGTAATGCTAAGGCTTGAACTTTAGTTTTGGTAGTGGCTGCTGTATAGGTTGGAGAACTTTTCCTACTACTTTGCAACTTTATCTGTAAAATGGAGATAATAACAATCCAAGCTTTATAAATGACTGTGCTGAAATCAGATAATATCTGTAAGGCTTTGCACACACTGTTGACATGGTATATTGTTTAATATATATCAGTCATTACTCTTAGTATATTTGTCAATTAAATTTTTATTCACCAAATCTTATCATTTTACAGTTTCTTTACAATGTGAATTTGATTTTTTAATGTTTCAATAGTCTCTAGTTTAGTCCATAGAAATAATGGGTTTCCACATACACAATTTTGTTCTTGTGATAGAGGGGCATTTTGCAACAATTAAAAAATGTCTAACAAGAAAGAAACCTCCCTAGTCAGGTTTTCCTTTTCAAGTTGACTTATATTTGTCCTACAAAATAATTTATTTATTGATATTTTAAATGAAAACTTTGGCTTAATACTACTAAGTCATTATAAGTCATCTGAAACCACTTGTTCATAGGTAAATAACAAATATTAAATAAACACATGTACATATGCAACCTTATTTCTGATAGAGTTACAAGTTTCATGATATGTAATTAGAAAGCGAGCTCACTTTCCTCTTTGTTTTGAAATAAACTCTTCCAATAAGTCTTCTTCATACCCATGGAATAGGAAGTGTGAAGACATAGGTAGTACATCTGAGTGATAAATGTTTTTTATATAACTCATCATCAAATATCCTAGGGAGCACATCCATGGGCAGAACCCTGAATCAAGGGATACTTTGTGGAGATAACAGCATTTGTATTTCACTATTGCCAGTTTTATGTAAAATATAAATGTAGTATTGTATGGAAAGTACATACAAGAAAAACAAGGTGCATTTCTTATGCAAGGTTTTCTACCATCAGTATAAAAACAGGAGCTCTGATTTAGGAGATTAGTGGTGTATTACTTTGCTGCATGTCAGGAGAGTTTTATTAATAGTATCAAAGATAAGTAAACCAAACACACAATCTTAAATATTACATGTTTTCTATGAAAAATTAGATATATAAATAAAAAGCAATATAAAAGACAAATAATTGGAAAAATCTTATAATCCAGAATGGACAATATCAATGAAACTTTATTTTGATTTAGTACAATTGTCTTATGTATCTTAGTATATTTTGGCCTATTAATCAAGTTGTTAATGTATAGCAATTAAATTTATAAGGACTTATAAGAAAAATAAATGAATATAATTCTGGAAAAACAAAAGAGGGTGTGGAGAGGAAGGGGAAAAATAATTGAGATGTGTTATGAACATATACTGATTCCTCATAATGAATGTAATTATTATGTACTGCAAAGATGTACTAACAAATGTTTAAATATAAAAATAATATCAAATAATTTTTTGCCTGCACTACAGCTTTTACTCATTTAGTACTAGAAATAAACATAGAAACAAAAAAATTTAAATTGTTATGTCTTTTCTAAGAAGTATACAGGAGTAGATTCTATGAACAAAACCTCAGTTGCCCATGAACTAGCACAAACAATCAACAAGTGGGATCTCTTCTTACTAAAAAGCTTCTGCACAGCAAGAGAAACCACCAGCAGTGTGAAGAGGGAATCCACAGTGTGGGAAAAAACTTCACCTGCTGTTCCTCAGACTAAGGTCTACTATCTCAAATTTATAAAGAACTTTAAAAAATCAGACCTCCTAAATTTAAAGACCCAATCCGAAAATGGGCATCTGAAATGAACAGACATTTCTCAGACAAAGAAGTAGAAATAGAAAATAAACACATGAAAAAATGTTCAACATCCCTGGTCATTTGAGAGATGCAAATGAAAAGAACATTGAGATTCCACCTCACTCCAGAAAGAGTGTCTGCTATCATGAAATCAAAGAATAACCAATGCTGGCAGGGCTGTGGGAAAAGAGGAACCGTGCTCCACTGATGGTGGGAGTGTAGACTGGTGCAACTACTGTGGAAATCAGTATGGAGATACCTCAGAGAACTAGGGCTGGAAGTCTCATTTGACTCAGCTATTCCCATGCTGGGTATCTTCCCCAAAGAAATAAAAGAATCATTCCACAGTGATACATGTGCACCCATGTTCATAGCAGCACAATTTGTAATAGCTAAAACTTGGAAGCAGCCCAAATGCCCACCAACTGGAGACTGAATAAAGAAAATATGGATTTCTTTTTTTATAAAATGGAGTACTACTCAGCCATAAAAAATGAGAAATTAGTGACATTTTTAGCTAAATGGATGGACATTGAAGTGATACTCTTAAGTGAAATAAATAGGACACACATGTATAAATACCGAATAGTTTCTCTAGTGTGAGAAACTGAAAGTGTAAATAAGGACTAAAAGGTATAATAAATACTGTGAAATAGGAAGAAAAGGGGCAAAGGAGGAGGGGAAGTGGGAGGGGTAGGGGAAAGGAAAGAAGGGAATGGGATTAATATGAGAAAATGGAAACAAAGTCTTTGTAAATAGGGAGAGGTGGAGGGGTTGAAAGGAGGGCAGGTGAAGGGGGAAAAGAAGAACCAAGAGAGATTATGTACAGGTCCAAATTTTCAGTGATGAATGTCATTATATTGTATAACTAAAATGTACCAATAAAATAAAATTTTAAAAAAGGAAGTATACAGAAGTCATGATTATCATTTTGCCTAAATTCCAAAACTTTCTTCCTTGAATTTCACAAAAATCAAAAGCATCAAAAAAGAAAAAGATACTTTCCTATAATGCATCTCATCATGAAAGTAGATATTTTTGTCTGATCTTTGCTTGAGCCTTCTACTATTTCTGATGTGTGATTATTGATAATTGACTTGCTTATGTTAATTTTCTCTTCAAAATTTAATTTTTAATGGAAATCATTAGTATCTGTTCATTGTTCATATTAGTATTTCACCTGTTCTTGGAAATTTATACAGTTTTACCACACTAAATATCTCCTTTCCTTCTTTGCAGATTCCAAAATACGAATATTGTGTACACAATTCTCACCCTGGGGAAACATTGCATTTGAGGGGAAATTGTTTTTTGCTGCTAATTGCAACTATATTATTTGACAAAAATCTATTTGGAGAAGTAAAGGGATAATTTAAGTGGCCCATAAGCTCTGGCTCAGCTATAAACTTGTATAAAATACAAAAGAAGAAAGAATTGTGTTCTACATGGGATACAGTTTCAACATGTAATTTCAGTGCTAAATATAACCAGAAATAGAGTTATGAAAATAACAAGGTACTAATATAAACATGTATTCCTCAAGGTTGCCATTCTAACAGCACCATCATCCTTTGGATTACATGGATTATAGCTTCAGTATACTCTATGAAACCCAAATACAACTGATTGAAATGTTTATGTGAATATTTACAGGAGCTGAAATGCAATAGATACAAAGTTTACCTGCATAAAATAAAAAAGCAAGATTTTCACCAGACCTAACCTATCAATAAGATCTGACTGCATGGAAGACATACTTTATTTATCTAGGTGGTGTAAGAAGCAAGCATACTCAGAAATTTCTGGGAAATCAGCCTTATTGCTACATTTTCTTCAGAGACTTATGTAGCCTAATATTTAGTTGGCAGGTGAAGATCAATAATGTTATTTACCATTTGGTGTCTTTATCTTTAATCAATAGGAATATTACTGGTGGATGCATTTCTATTCTACTTGATCCTAAAGGTTATGGATTTGTGCAATGAAATGCAATGTTATAATATGATGGAAAATTGAAAATGCGTAGTTACTTGGGTGATTAATTTCGTTAGCAAACTCAACATAGCTATTTAAACAACCTGAGAAAAACTTTCTGTGTTAGTCATCTTCCTGTCAGCATAAAAAAGGTCTAAAATAATAAAAATATAGAGGAAAATGTTATTTATTTGCTCATAGTTTTGGATGTGGTTCGTAAACAATTGGCTCTGTTGTTTTTGGTATGTGATGAATCAGCACATTGTGCCTGGTGTACATGGAAGATCAAAAATATCTGCCTTATATCCAGAAGGAAAAGAAAATGAAGAGAGAGCCATGGTCTTATAATCTTCCTTAACAGTACACTTTCAAAAATTTGAAGACTTCTAGTAGACTCCATTCTTGCAGTTTCCATCAACTCTCAATAATACCATGCTGGTGACCAAGCCTTTAATGCATTGGTTTTAGGAGACATTTAGGATACAAACATAGCCCTTGATATCATCTTAAAAACTACATGTTTGATAAATCAAAATTAAAAAGAAAATGATCCAAATATTATTGAGGGCTATATTTTACAACTGAAGATTTTGAATAAATTTCAGGCTCTAAATACCACAGAAATTCCCTGAAACATTCTCCACTGATTTGCAAAATTAAGGAGATCCCTCACTCTCTATCTGGACAACACTAAACAAAGGAGAAATGTAGTGATTTATGGAATACTGTTTAGGTCATCCAAGTATACCTTCTCTCGCTGGTAACGTGTGCACACGTTAAGGGGTTTTGTTTTCATGTAATTATTACAAACATCTACTATGTCCAAAGAGCCGGTCTCTGTTCCAACAATGCAGCAATTAAACTAACAGATAGGCAAAAAAATTTTTGTTTTGTGATATTTAACACCTTATATAGGAGAAGGAGATATAGGAGAAAGAGATAATTATTTGAAAATATAGAATATAGAGTTGTTTATATGATAGCAGTTTTTATTGCTATGTAACAAATTACCACAAAGTTGATTAAAATAACAATATTTTGATTTTTTCATGATTCTGTAGATTAGAGATTTGAGTAGAGTCAGCTATGTGGTTCTCTGGTCTTCCCTGAGATCATTGATGCAAGCTGCCTCATCAAGGGGTTAACTAGTGCTATGCAGTCTAAGGTGGTTGCATTCACATGTCTTGCATTTTGTTATAAAGTACATTGTAAGTATGAAATAGATAGTAATGAATAACCCAAATATTACATGAATAGTAATGAATATTGTAGAAAAAGTTGGAAGAAAGGGAAATGTTATAATAATGAGAGGGGAGTTGAATCATAAGCAAGAAATTAAATATGTGAAAACACTGAAAGAAACAATAGGAGTGAGGCATCTAAAAGGGATGATAAAACTACGTTATGTGTTTAAATAAAAATTATTACAGTAAAAGATATTGATATTAAGTTCCTTTAATTTTTTTCCACATTGTGGGTTGTCTCTTCACACTGCTGGTGGTTTCTCTTACTGTGCAGAAGCTTTTTCATAAGAAGAGATCCCACTTGTTGATTGTTTGTGCCAGTTCACAGAGAACAAATAATTTAAGAGGGGTTTTCTTAGGACATGTGTGGAGTTCAGAGATGAAATGTAGGGGTAAACCCAGCACATCCTTGATTAGCCACCTCTAATAATCCCTTGTGCCTTGAGTGGAGGTATGGCATGTAATATATCTCAGCATAGTCTGGTCTTGGAGGAGGAAAAACTAAGCTTGCATCCATTCATTTGGCATAGGCGCAATAATCATCTGGGTTTCTGGGGTGTGAATGTGTGTGCACAAAAATTGACTGGTTACCCAGGAAGTCCTACTGTCAAATCAAGAGATGTCTTTGGATAGGAAGCCACCACTTTTATTGCTTAGATTTTACTGTGTCTCCCTCAAGTCCACTCTGCCTTCAAAAGTGCCCTTAAGGCCACAAGTTCTGAAAATACTTAATGCAAGAGGCTTATGAAGAAACATCATCCCCATCAAGGGAGCTGATTGAAGTTGTGACTAACACTCTTCAGCACCAACAACCCTTTCTTTCTAAATGACCTTTAACTTAGGTCAGTATTTAACTGAATACGCATTACTTGCCTGAGAGATTGATTTAGATCTTTAGCCTTATGAGACACCAAGTTGTGTCTTGTTCCTGTTAAAACCTGGACACTGCAACTGCCCATTTATTTTTATTATTGAAAATATAAAAAGATAGTCCTATGAATTATCTGAGTTTTAGACATAATCATTCCTGGCTCTACATGAGCAGAGCACCTTGTCCTCTGGTAATCAGGATTTATTACTTTCACAAGCATAGAAAGAACACTGTGGGACTCTCAGAAAGAGGAACTTGAGTCTTCAGATACAATAGCAAGCCCATGGTAGGAGCATTTCATGGAAATCAACTCTTCTAACTTGGCTGAATCAAAGATGGAAAAGGAAAGTATAAATTTTGCAGAATGCCACAGGGAGTCATGGTGTTAGAAGTCAATCTTATGTCCTTGTATTCTTGGACCTGGGTCATCAAATTACAGGAACTGAACACGAATTGTCTATTGATTCATCAGTGCATGAACTGCATTGTGGAAAACAGTGTATCATTCCTACAGAATGTTGTTCCTGACCTGATGCCTTCAGAGAGACTTTCATAAGCCATTTCACTCTTCTATTTACCTGTTTGCTTATGAATAATGCAACACAAGATAAGACCAGTAGAACCCATGGAAGAGAATGAAAATCATGCATATAACCCATATGAAGTTCTCAAATTACTCAAAAGTCTTTCTGGACCATGCCCTCTACAAAAGCTATGAGATCTCTCTGGATAATAAATATGAATCTTGTTCTCATAGTTTCACCAGCTTTTCCCATAATCTTCAGGAAAGGATTGTCTTTACTTCTCATATACAATCTATAAATTTTTACCTATAAATTGAGGAGATTGAAATAATAATTACAAAAGTCTCTTCCATTTATCTAATATTTAATGGTGCAATACAAACACAAGTAAATACTTGTAAATAGGGTTGGACATTCTACTTCATCTGTGTGGATGAACCCAGCTATTTCTCTCTCCCTTTTTAGGCCTCAGGTGATCACAATATGAAAGCAGATTTAAATTATGGTGCTTTACCCATTTAACTAGTATTGATTCTCTCTTTGAATACAAAAATGTTGTTTCTGAAACTCATGGTTTCACTTTACCTCCAGGAAATGAATTTATGTGTACTTTTATATGGTTAGAAAGTCCCAGAAAATAAGTTTGATGCTCCCTCTTCCAATAATCTCCTCTGTTTTTAGCAGTATTTAGTATAAAGGAAAGGTCTTCACATCCTCCAAAAGCATTTCACATTTTCAGTATAATCAATAGTTGCAATTCTTCCCATTGGTCATAGAAGAGCAATCCTGCCCATGTGTTCTATAAATAATTTTTATTACACTTAGGTTCCAAAACAGTTAGAGTTATTCTTTCATTGATGCTCTTCACTTTGGTTATTTAAAGCAAATCAATCACAGATATCCTACTAGAATCAAATATCCCTAGTTGCCATTGTATTATTTTCCTCATTTTCCTAACTTTCTCATAGTCATACCTATAACAGGTATTTTTCTGATCTGACCTACATTCCAGCCTCTCTTAATTTCATGTTATAAAAAATGTCATTAACATGCGGTCTGCCCCCTCTTACAGATCATTAGCACCAGACCTAAAGGAGTCCACTCAGTATTTCCGCCAGAAGGCTCTAATACCTATTAATCATTACTCTTTACTTATGATCTTTAAGTTCATCTTTAACTCAAGTGACTGCATTTTTCCCTGGGCCAATCTGAACAGAATTTATGAGAAAAGCTGAAAGATCCTTGTCCTCCCAAGATCCTAAAATATTTTTTAAAGATAACCATTGTGAACATCTTCTATTGTCTCTATCTATTATCAAACAGACCAATTATAAACTCTTTATGAGGTCATTTAAATTGCTCTAAAAGTGCTTATTTTTCTTTCTTGGTATTTATATTTTAAACTAGTATTTATAAAATTTCCAATACCATCAGTCCTGTTAGTCAATAACAGTGTCTCTAACAATTCCCTCTTGTATTTTACTCTAAAAGTTACTTTGGTTCATTTTTTCACTTGGAATACTGTCTTCTATACTTTCATCCACTATTGTTCTTTTGTTACATTTTTTATTCACCAGAGATAGCTGAGATTTAATTGTTTACCTTTTCCATTTTTGCATCTCTGTGTGTGTCCTATTCAGTTTAGGCTGTTACAACAAAATGCTTTGGACTTGGTGAATAAAATACCAAAATTGTATATCTCTCAGTTCTTGAGAGTGAGAAGTTCAAATTCCAGACACCAAAACACAAAACACAGGGGGCTTGGTGAGGGTCCACTTGCTGATCCATGAATGGCCATCTTCTTTCTATGTCCTATCTTGCAGATCATTCTTAAAAGCTGGTCTCTCTTCAGAGTTCCATTTCCCCTTTTCTTTATAGTTCAGTACAAGTCCTAAGTGGATGTTCTTGTTTTCTTTGCTATAACTGGCATATGCATAGCATTAGCTCCCAGTATTTCAAAATTCAAAAAACAAGAAGAATTCATGAGAACGGGACTCTGCCATGGTGTCAATCACATTCTTCCTTCTTCTACGTCCTCCCACCACTGTCCTTGAGTATTACCCCCAAACAATCCTTTTTTGTTCTCAAGACTTGCTAAGTGGACACTTCAAGTGGACAGGGACTGGACTATCTAGACAACTATTATCTGAGGGTCAATGAGAATAGAGTAAACTAATGTTATGTGTAGAAATTGCTTCCCTGCCCTCATGCTAAGTCATCTGTTCCTTGGTATGCTGGTCATACAGTAGAATAAAGCATCCTAATGATTTCACCATTGTGTGGTTTATTTTGTAAACCCCCTCTCTGCAATACCTGGGTACAGGACAGAGCACTGTGGAACGCTGTAGTCCAGCTGACCAACACTGGATGCTTTGCATTCTTTCTGCCAATTTCCTTGTCTTGTCCTCTACACCTGGACCTTCTGATGATGAACTAGCTCCACCCACTGGCATGGACACTCTGAGTACCCAGTGGTAACTTTTCTACCAAGCCCAGTACTGCTGGATCAGATACTTTTCTGCTGATATGAATTAGTCTTATCCTTTCCTGTTGATGCCTTAAGTAACTTTACCCTCTACCAAAGGTCTCCAAGTGTTTTCTTTGATCTCTCCACAATCTACTCCACTGTCCCAGGGCACCAGGTCTGTGGACCCTGTGAAACCTTGCATCAGCACAGGACAGCAAAATAACTTCCCTCTTTGACAATTTAAATTGAGTCAATAACACTGTGTACTTTGAATCTATATTGTCTAAAATTCCTTAATTTTATGGAAAAATAATTTAAAGTTTCACATAAATCATTGTTTTATGGTTCCCAAATTTTTAAATCATATTTTAAAAATATATCAATACCATGGCACACCAGGCTCGTGTTCTAAAATATTATTCCTCTAAGGTCTTAGAGCTTTGGTCATTTCATCTTGGTTTTCCATCTACTTGCCACTTACGTCTTATCTTGTTTTATAAGGTAATTCATCTCCCTTCTGTAATTCGGATAACATTAATGTAACCAGTAAGAACATAACTATCATTTTTAATATGTGACACATCATAGATTGGATCATTATAGCTTACAAACAATTCAAAGGAAGAAGCACATATTTGATAATGTTTTGGGGCAGCAGGGAGCAATTTTGTTTAAATCTTTCTTAACATAAAAAAACTAACTAAATAAAAACTGATCATGAGAACTAAGGAGCTGAATGAAACCTTACAGTGTACAGGGACATTAATAGTTAATTCGATATATAAACATTTGCAAAATATGTAACATTGTGTCTGATCATACAAATGACAAAGGTCCTGATTTCCAGTCCTTTAGTCCAGCACATGAGTTGTTTATTGAAGTTCATAATGTGAGCCCAGGAGTGTGTTAGGGTAATGGGTATAGCTCTTCCTGTCACTGACAAGTGTACAAGGTGTTTAATAATTTATTCATTTAATTAGTCAGTCAATCAATAATCATCAGCTAGAGTTGAGGATAAATTGAGTCCTTAGTGGTAAAGAATATGCCGAGCCCTGAATGTTGCTTGTATGTAACCACAGCAGGTGGATTGGTGTGGCAAGTTGGAAATGTGTCGAAGTGCTTGACTGCTTTTTAAGATAAGGTCAGCTTGAATCTTTTTAAATGAAAGTTCCTTTGTTTGGTCAATCAGTTGGAAATTAAACGCTGGGTTTCACAGTAACAGCAGCGATAAAGAAACTTTGCCCTAAATCACAGAATAGGAACAATATGAATTCCCCAAGGAGAAGGAGAGTCAGGTTGGGGGGCAGAAATAGATTGCTGAGGCTCCTGAGGTGAATTCTCTTCATGACTTCTCAGTTAATAATGGTGGTGGTGGTTATGGTGGTGATGATGATAAAAGGTGATGAAGCTCACACAGAGTGAAAGTGGATGTGGGAAAAAGGGGTCCCAAAGCTGAGTTCCTTATCTGAGATGGCACAGGACATGATGCACTGGAGCAGACCACAGAGCATGATGGTTGATTAGGGAACCTGGCTGAGACTTGGTCCCCAGAGTGCAAGCAGACATTTGAAAGTGATCACAGACTTTCAGAGGCAGGGTTGTGGAGGTCTGGTGTCAGAGGGTCAAGCTTCTTTCCTCCTCCACTTCGGAACTCTTGGAGAACACACACACACACACACACGTATACACTTGCATATATTTCTATACGTGAATATATATTATATTTTAAGCATTTTTATATTATATTTTCTATTATATTCTCTATATTTGACAATTCAAATTGATAATGTGAAAGTTTAAAAATCATGAAGAAGAATGAGAAGTTTCTCAGTAAATATTCCCCCACTTACAGTGCCCTGAGAAATGAGCAAAATTTGGCAATGAAGAATTCATAAAAAGGGCATTCTAGGTGGAAAAAATAGTGCGACCAAAGGCTAGGAGCTTTAGGGTTCCCCTATGAGAAAATATGATAGAATTTGACAAGAGGAAGTACATTTTTGCTTCAGTGAGTGCCTGGCCTTAAGTTTAAGCAATATTTTTCATTTGAGATCCATGCATTCTTCCCACGACCCTCATTCTCCTCAATAATTTAAAGATTCAAGAAATTTTAGCACTGGGATATGTGGGAGCTACCAAGAGTTTCCACTTCCTTAGGACAAAAAAAGAGTGGATTTATCTATAGCCAGCCCTCTATATTGGTAGGTTTTGAATTCATTAGTTCAACAAACTAGATAAAAAAGCAAATATTTTAAAAATTATATATGTGAATATGTACAGACTCTTTTTGTCATTATTTCCTAAAGAGTACTGTGTAGTAACTATTTATATGCATTTACATTATATTAGATATTAAAAGTAGTCATGACATGATTTAAATCATATGGGAGGATAGTCTTAGTTTACGTGCCATTACTCAATCTTTTTACACAGGGACTTGGGCATCTGCAGATTTTGGAACACATGGGAATCCTTCGATGGATTCTGTGAGGATAGCAGAGAATGACTCAATGCTGGGTCATCTAAGCGAGAAGCACTTTATATCATCTAGAGGACCTGTGAACTTTAGGACACTCTGTCTCTCGCTATCACTCTTCTTGTCCACAGCAAGGACGTACAGGGTAAATAGAGTTAAAAATGTCAGATCTTGATGTCAAAGTGACCCTCAAAATAGCTGCATTCCTGGGAGGAGACATAACAAAGTGATTTGTAATTAGCTAATGTTACTTAGTTCCTGTATAAATATAGTGTCATTCTCAAACCGTAAATAATAAATACATAAAAATTAATGTACTCACAGCTAGTAAAAAATGAAGTGTTGGAGAAAGCTTTAAGGAATTCATGTTAACCAGTATTTGTTTGCTAAAGGAAATAATTTATATTTTGCATGTATATCCAACTTTTGAGAAAAGCAACCAAGATAATACTCACGGAAATCTTATTGTGTACTAGATACTATACTGAGCATTTTCCATGTGTTACAATGACTTAATTATGCCATCTTAGCCCATCATACTAAATTCAAATTTAATACCACCCATGTTAATGAATAACATCTTTGTATATTATTTTTGTATTTAGTGTATTATATTCTTTGTGAGACTTTTATCATTTATTTCTAAAGTAACTGTATGAGTAGATTTTAGTATTAGTCTCATTTTAAAATGAGGAAGTGGAGAAAAGACAGGTCCAAATCGCCTGGGACAGAACAGAATGAAAACCCAGGCAAAACGATTTTAGAATACATACTTTGGTCAGCAAATATGTTCTGTAAAATTTCAGATAATACATATTTCAGCTTTACAGGCCAGACTGTCTCAATCACAACAACTCAACCTGAATGTTGTGACACAGAAAAGTCATAGAAAATATGTAAATGAAATACTGTAGCTGTGTACCAATAAAGCTTTATGTACAAAACAATCAATGGCCAAATTTGGGTCATTGGCTCTTGTTTATGAGCTCTTACTCTAGAAGAATAATAACACAACATGTGCAGATTCATAAAATTATGTATTCATGTTTTAAATTATATTTACCACTATAAAGAATTATTTAAAAAATGAATGCCTGCATTATCACTTCTCAACTATATACTATACAATAACTACTATGTTTCCTTAGAAACCATAGTTTTGTAGTCACACATTGATTATTTGGAATACAGGATGAGAAATTCCATTAAAAATCAGAACCATCTAAGCCTCACTCACTTATAAATTTCTAATCAGTTCCACAACCTAGATGACCACACAATAATTTACTAATTCACTAAACAGTTATTAAAGCCATAAGAAGCTTTGTGATGGCTGTGAATTATAGAAAATTGAGTAAGAAATATACTGTATTTTATAGAGTCAAAGATTGGTAGAATAGAGCAGAGATGAAAGCACCCTAATTTATAATTCAGTAGGGTAAATGCAATAATAAATGTAAGATCATGGACATTGTTCTAAAGACAAAAATATATTAGAGAAAATTTTAGAGTTTTTCATGTAAAAGTAGTGTTCGGACTGATTCACTTCAGAAGAGTCCACCAGATGAAAGAAGTATTCTAGGAGGAGGCAACGATGTGGAGACACACAGGTCTCCCACCCTGTGGGCACCGCAGGAAACAGTTGAACCGCAGCTGCAGAGAAATGCGTTTCAAGGGAGGTGAAAGAGATAGACAGACAAGGGACAAGAGACAAATTGCAGAATGTTAAAAATTCAGGGATAGTTTTATTAGTAAGCACTGGAGATTTTAAAGCACATAGTAACTCAATAAAGTTAGGAGATTAGTTTTCAAATAATTTGTGGTATTGGAGGAGAATTTGAAATAATGTGTTCCAAATGTACCCTGCATCCTCTCTCTCGCTCTCTCACTCTCTTGCTCTCTCGCTCTCTCGCTCTGTGTGTGTGTGTGTGTGTTGTTATTGTCTCCATGGTTTGCCCTGTCCAGAACATCATACAGTTAAAACTTAACTGCCTAGTGTTTCAATTTGTTTTCTCATTGTAGTATGCATTTATAGTTTTGCCATGTCCTCTCATGTACTGATAGCTCTTGCTTTTTTAGCTCTGAAGAAAGTTCCATTGTATGGATGTGCCCCAATTTACTTAACCATTCACCAATTGAAAAATTTCTTGGTTGCTTCTAGTTTGGGGTAATTATGAATAACAATGCTATGAACATCCATGTGCAAGTTTTTGTGTAGACATTTTTCTAAATTCGTTTGAGAAACACCTAGGAGGATGATTATTAGTTCATACAGTAGGACTGTGTTTAGTTTGGTATGCAACTATCAAACTGTCTTACAGAGTATATACTTTTGATTTCCCACCAGGAATGACTAAGAATCTCTGTTGTTCACATCTTCGCCAGACTTCGTTGTTGTCAGTGTCTTGAAATCGGTCCACTCTAACAGGTATGTAGTGATATAAAACTGGTGTTCTAAGTTGAAAATTCTTAATGACAAATGATATTAAACAATGTTTCAAATGCATGGATTCACTCTGTATATCTTCATTGGTGTAGTCTATTTATGATTTTTATCTATTTTTTTAATTAAGCCTCTCTATTTTTATTGCTATCCAACTTTTTCTTTGCTTTGCCCCAAACTTGAACTTACTGCTATACTGCTTCCTGATGTTACTACTATAGTGCCTTCTCCTATGTTGCCTTCAGCTACTGATCACTTCTCTGAGACAGACACACTCTTACTATACTATACCAATATCACTTTCATAATCTAGCACCAAACACTTCCTTCTTCTGCTTGTGTTTTTGACATGGCTTTCATTTTTCCCATCTGTCACATTCATGCCAGCATGTATACATCATCTTCTCTGTCCCATCTTTTTTCTAATTAACTTGTCAAAAAAATTCCCCCTAATTTACTTTCTTAGGGAAGTTTTCTTAACTTTAACAAATTAAGGTAATTCTGTTACCATAACATTGGTCTATTAATCTTGTCTTTTGTGGTTCTTATCAAAATTCTATTTAAAGAAAAGTTTAATTAAATGCTTCCTGAGATAAAGATCTCCTCAGGAAACAGTTCTTGTCACTTCCATCACAATATTATTACCCAGGCAAAATACTGCATTGTGTCTATAGAAGACACCAGGTTTTCAAAACTTAATCCAAGAATTGAGTTAGAAAAAGTTGGGTTTGATTCTAAACCCACAATATTCTTGGAATATCTTAGGTGAGTCTTTTGAACAATTTATTTTTATCCCAAAGATGCTATAATAATTCTTATTCATCAGATTTTATTTTTAAAGATTAAATGTGTTGAGTTTAATTAGAGTGTTTTGTAATCCATAAGGCAATATGCATATGATTGATTATTTTATCCAAATATTTATTTTCAGGCATGTATTTAAAATAGGGCTGAAAATGACTAATAAACAGATTACTACTTGGTGGTTAAGCTGTCTGGTCTGTATAAAGATAAGTTCAAATGCATTATTCTCATTTCTAAAACAAGTATTCAAACTAAGATGATCGGGGAATAATCTTCTTTGAGTGTTCTGATTGTGACAACCCTATTTTGGGCCTTTCTGCTTTTCTGATCATCTGTATTCTGCAGGCTCGGGAGACAGTCATTTTATAGATATAGGATAACAGTTTCATATTATCCATTTTTAACTGATTGCTCACTTCAGCAGAGTAATCATTTTAGAATCTGTTAATGATCCCCTTTGAGGGCTTTTATAGACACAGCACTGTATATCATGAATCTGCAACATATAAATATCTGAGATTGGTTTTAATTGTGAGAAGAGGTTTGTCCAAAAGAATCAAGGAAAGCACAAAACTACAATCAGAGTCATATAAAAGGTACAAATTAACATCAAGAAACATAATTGCCTTGTGATTTTGATCCATCATATGCATGTTGATAATATGCTTCTCTAATGTGAGTACAGAAAGTTTTTTTTTGAAACCAGATGCATTCTCCTACCATGTGGACTATGTCTGTATATGCCTGGGTCTTCCTTCTTTGTGGTGGCCAAAATAAATAAAACAGAACTGTCTTCTGCAAAGCTCATGCAGAATATCTGCAGACCATTAGTCTTCATCCATCTTCATTCTACAGGCAGTCCACATGCCATTTTCTACATTTACTTAGCGATCTTCGGTCTAACTCTTTTTCTCTTTTCCCTTCTCAGTTCAACTTTGGTCTTCCCTTGAATCGTTGTGATTGACAGACTCACTGCCTTTCTACAGAACAGTTGAAAGTTGTCAATAGCAGTTAATATTTTACCATATTTAGGTGCTATTATTTATCATAAATGTACAGAGAGACTGGTACCTCTTGACTCATGATTAGAAACCATAACTTTACTTATCTCTTCATTTATTGACTTTCTGCTTCTCTTCTTTTTCCACTTTCCTTTACTTCTTTTTTTTGTTTTTTCTCCTAGTTCTCAACTTTATCAATTCATTACTTTTTCTCACAGGTCTATATCATCATTTTATTTCTTCTTTTCTAGTTTTATTATTTCTCTATGTGTATATAATGTTGAAATAATGAAAGGAATAAAATTTAATTAATATTTTAATTGTATACCTGCAAAGAAAATCACTTACTCTTGTTTTACCCAGTGTAGGTTCTAGTTTTGGTTAGGAAAATTGGGAAAGTTCAGTTATTATGGAAACTCAATTATTTTCCAATTAAGGATGGGTCAGAGAAAATAGAATATGACTTTTACCCCACTGCCCGTATCACAGATTTCACTTTTTGTTTTTGTGTTTAAAATCTCTATTTACTGTTTCCATTCTTAAGCAATGGGCCCTTGAGTATTAGGTATGAGAGTTTAGCGATTCAGAATCTAAAATGCCATACTGAAACATAGTGCTGATTTTCAGGATCTGTTTAGGAATTGCTAAGAGCATCTCTTTCAAACTTTCTGAAATGGCATGACAGCTATTCACATACTTTGAGTCTGTGGAACCCAGCCTCCAGTGTAGCAGCTGATCTCAAAAAGGAGAGTGTCAGAACAATTGAGAGTGTCAATCACAGATTTCAGAGACACTTTGGAGCCCCCAGTCCTCCAAAGCCTGATGTTAGTTACTCAGTTGTGTCAGTAATACAATGTGTGAAATGATTTGACACTAAACACACAAAAATGGAAGTGTGGTGAGGGTGTTTTTTCTTTTACTTTATTTTACCTTCAGTTCCTACAGTTTAGAGAGGTCTCCACTCTTGGGTTCTAGTTTTGCAGTGTATTTCTCCATTTGTGTTTTAGTTTTTAACTCAATATAGCCATTGAGAGGTAATCAAATAAATGGAGACTTCTACATCTTGCAATTAATTAGGGATGAGTTCTCAAGTATTTGCCAAAACTGATTTTACAGAAATGAATTTGTTCAAAATTGTAAAAATAAAAACCAGATCAATTTGGAATGTACGTTCTAGTTTTGGTGGAATGATTTAGGGAAGTTCAAGCTATACCGAAATGGCAAGCTGTAAATAGGAAACTTTTGGGAAAATTATGTGGATTTTTTTTTTAACTTAAAAAAATTTTGTTTCCTTTGCTTTCTCTTTGCACTGCTAGGGATTAAACCAAGGGCCTCTCACACACTAGGCAAGTGTTCTACCACTGAGTAAGATCTCCACCCAGAATCTTTTCTTAAGAGAGAAATACTGCTCTTGAAATTTCATAATAATATAACACTCAGCATTGGCATCTACTTAAAATCCCTTTGTCACTGCTGTCACTCATCACCCCACTTGGAATCATCAATTTGTAATTGGTCACTCATTTTCTATTCATTTTCACTTACTAAATTAGATATTTTCTAAGATGTTCTTTGCTCCTTACTCATTTTTGGTAATTGTGCTACTATACCTCTAGTCTTCTTAAAAATCCTGTTTTTCTTCTCTATTGACTATCCCCTTCAGTGTATACATATATACATATACGGAGAGAGATTATATAAATTATATATAATATATTAATTAATATATAAATTATACAGAGAGTATATAAATTATTATAAAAGTACACATATATTATATTAGTGAGTATATATATGTGTACACACCTCTTTCCATCCCTATAGTCACAACCTAGTCAAAGAACTTACTGGACCTCCTTGTTTATTACTCCACATTACGGATGAGAAACTGAGGCACAGGTATGAGTAAAGTTTTCCTGGCAGAGGAACTAGTAGAGTACCTAAGGCATATACCACAAAATGCACATTTTTGGCTTATGTTTAATACTCTTGGTGTATAAGAAACTCAGTACTTGCTATCTCAATGTTATAATAACATAGCTAATGTAAGTATCTAAAAGTTTAGAAGAAAAGGGGTTGATTGGCATATAGTAAGAGCTCAATAAATAATTGCTTTTATTGTTCCTACACACATTTAACCTATTCTTCAATACTTTAATAGTGCTTTAATTTTGAATGTGCAGTACATCTCTTATCATATGTGGAGATGGTTTGTGTATACTTTAGCATCAAAACCTAATTTCCATAAAGGAAGAGACCATGTCTTATTGTCTTATATCATTCATAATTCCTCCAACAATGATAATTATATATTAGGACCTAAATAAATAAAGAAAAATAATGATAAATTTTCTATAAGATTTCATAAGATATGAAAGGATATTTCTGTCATTTGAGGAATTATTTTGCTGTCTGTGGATCTTTTTCCTACAACTTAAGGGAATGTGATATTTTCTGCTTTATCAAAGTCTTCCTATTCACTTATAAGGAATGAGTTTCTAAACCACTCAGCAATTCAAAGAACATTGCTAAAAATGCCAAAACTACATAAATTATAGACTTTTATGTAACTTTATTATAGTTGCTCCTGAAATAAGAAATTTGAGAATGTTCATGATCTACCATGACTGCTTTTATCACAACAGGGATTCCCTCTGTACTCAGTAGAAAGTAGAAAGCTGAGCGAGTAGGCAGTTAGTTTTTGGACAAACATACTCAACTACATTCTCCTAAGATTAACCTCATCCTTTGCCAGGAGCCCATTATTCTAACTCCCAGTTTATACTTGCACTAGAAATCCAAATCCAATTCTTCAAAAATATCTGTTTAGCCAGCTGTTCACTATTCTTATAGTCAGTATTGTTCCAAAGCAAAGTGAAAATATCACATTGTTCTTTTAATTTGAAGTTTGGTGCCTAGGATTTCACAACTCCATATGATACTTCCCAATTTATCTAGGAGTTTATTCATTCTTAGATTCACTCAAGTATTAATTGAATCCATTATTTATTGTATCCTGAAATGTGCTGTCCTGATGCTAAGAGCCAAGTAAAACTGGTGAATAAAATTAATCGTGGGTCCTGCTCAAAAGGGAAGTTTGCTTTGAGTAAGTTGTTACTTCTCACTTAAACTTATGGGTATTTATTGTGGACAGCAAGTTTTCTAAACTTTCCATCTTCCACCAACTCTAGCCACCTAGAATCAACACATATCTCATTTTGTTAGGGTAAGTTAGCATTCAGTCATCTCTAAATTTTCAACATGTAGCTGAACTTGGTGGAGTTTCTTTCTATGATTCATAGAATTTTTTAAAATATTACTAGGACATGAAATTCATTTGCCTTCTGAAAGTCTTCTTCATGACTCATGAATCACTAACTGGAAAATTTCTCACATCTACTCTACAGCAGGACACACTCCACTAATAGAGAATGCCTGCATTTCTCCTTTGTGTCCTTTCTCTTACTTTTGCTCATCCTTGTGGGTCTGATTAGTGTTGTCATCTACTCTCCATTTTTCACTGAGTACTGCTTCATACATGTTGTGGCGCTTCATGGAGATACTCTGTATGTAGCAACTCTGTCTACTCAGGTTGCCAATACCAGAGAGTTCCCAGGTAAGGGCACACTATGTTGTAGTGCAAAAAATCTGTCACTTTCAGCCCAATCACCTGCGATGAAATAACAGCCACAGACAACTGCCACTCTTGAGAGCAGTGATTCAAATAACTGGGAATGGCAACTCTGCTTTCATGTTTATTACTTTAAAAAATCATGTACTGGACTGGGGATTTAGCTCAGTGGTTCTGCCACCTGCCCTACAGAGCAAGGACCTGAGTTCGATCCCTCGTACCAAAAAAAAAAAGAAAAAAAAAGAAATCATGTACCATTTAGTATTTTCCAGTAGTGTTATTTCCTTAACTTGTTTCATATCTTAATGCTAATGAACATTAACTTTCTTCTCCATGTGTAACTCACTAATGTTTTCCTATTACAATCATATAAAATATTCATGAATAAATAGGTGGTCATGAAATAAATGACTGAACTCTGCATGAAAGGAAAAGAAAAATATAGGTACGAATATAGGTACAAATATTTCAAAAATTTGAATTTTTACTAAAAACAAATTATTATATTCTCTGCATGAAGCTATCCAGAAATTCAATAGATTTGTTATTGAGCTCTGAGGTGACCAAGGCATTTATCCCAGTGATTTTTATTTACATTTGAACAATAAGTCCGAGATTTTTAGGCATTATTTGATGCTTTATGCCAATCATGGCAGTGTTTTATATTCTATTTATAAAGAACTATTTTCTTATAATCTTTGATTATTTTCTTTTCGCTGCACTGTTTTCTTGAATGTGGATGCAATTTAGATTCTTGCCAACATGGAGGTCAGGTGGAGCCGAATATAAATGAATCAGCAAGGTGTTGCTTGTGCTAATCTCAACATTGGGCACTTAGCACACTTCTCAGAAGCATCTTACATGTTTCATTGTGGAGCATAATAATATTTGCCTTCTTAATTAGAGACTTGACCTATCATTATTAACCTACAATTGTATATTGTTGACTGTTCATACCCAGTGAAGGAAAACAATGCTAAAGGCAGTGCCTTCAGCCAATAGATCATGAGAACAGCCTCTGAATAGTAAGCCATTCATTCTTAATGTAGTTTATTATCAGAATTGCTTATAAAGCTTTTAAACAGATAGATGTATTTATGTAATGAACCACCCTATATTCAGTAACACGACCATTATAGTGGTGGATTGTAGAAATTTGACAAAACTGTTACTGAAGATTTTTTGTTTATTTGTTTATGTGTCCAGAGCAATCCCTTTCCAGACTCACCATTCTCAGTTCCTCGTCTTTCTTAGATGAGCACTGCAGTGGTACCTTGGTTCACAAACTGAATTCTTCCCACAATTCTGGTCACAAACTGAATTAGATGAGAACTGAATTAAATTCAATGGTTAGGTGCAGTGTTGATCTCATGCAGAAATTTGATTCAGTTCTTGTCAACTTTAGTTTGCAATCAGAATTGTGAAAAGAATTAAGCTTGTTAACTGAGGCACCACTGACTTTTTTTAAAAACTATTACACAAACACAATCCCATTGTTCTGGTAAAACCCGACTTCTTGCTTGACCTCAAGTCCTTATCCACGGGTGATTTTTCCAGGTAAAGTCAACCAGTCTAAGATAACACTTGCCTGACTTTACAAATGAGTCCATGAATCATCAATAGAGTAGGGTTGGATTCTCCACAATATTTCAAACCAGACATATCAGGGTGTGTGCTCTACTGCCAGGAGAAACTGTTGAAAAAGATGTGAAGATTAATAGGTGCTTTGGCTCTGTTTACTCCCTATGAAACAGAAACATGACTAACTACATTGAGGAGATGTAAGATTATAGCCAGAGTAGATCACAGATGAAAGATAGAAAATGGAATAGAGTCTTGAAAGTGTAAAGTCATTGGTTATTCTTATTCTTCAGTACTAATTAGATTCTTGATCTTCTTTAGTTCTGTTATTCAACCTTTGTCTCAATACAGTAAACCTATAAATTAAAATGTGCACAATTTCTGCCTTCTACTCCTTTTCTAAGTCAAGTCTCATATACTGAAAAGTGTTAGCTGGGGCATCAAGCTCTAGACCAAACTTGAATCTGTTCTGAAAATTATTCAACTAGGTTTCTTCATTCTTCATGCTATTCCATGTATGTAGCAAATGACTTCTGCTGTTTTGCTAATCCTGAGTCAGGTTTATTCTATCTAGTCACCCTATATTGAGTAACACAACCACTTAAGTACTTCAATTGTACTTTGATTTCTGAGTCTTATTCTTTATCTGGGCAGCTCCCCCATGTCTGTTTTCATCCCTAGCAAGGACCCCTCCTTTTTCTGACATTTGTGCTCCTCGTTGACTGGGAACTTTCTACAAAGCTGACATAGGTGTTGTGACCTCCCTCATATCCATTGAGAGCATAGCTTCCTATTTGTCTCTTTGACTTGTGTGAATAGCCTATCTTGGACTTTTAGAAGCCTTAACCAGAACTTCCCATAAAATTATGAACCTCTCAACTTCCCTTAAATTGCCAAAGGATTTTGAGGGGCTCAAATATGAGTTAGAATTATTTGCCTAAGAAGTTTTATCTGTGGTTAGGCCATAGAATTGAGTTACTTTCCGGGTGCCCCACTACTCATGTCCATGGCCAATTTCAGGTTCACTGCTTTACCTCTTTTACTTCTGTGAATAATTTGTTATACATTGTTAAATTTTCAGATGTGACTTGCAGAAGGAATGAAACACAGGAAACAAATTTTCACAGATGGAGAATAGATGAAAATGTCCTTTCAAATGAAAGGGAAAAATTATAGTTAACTGTGAAAATACTAAAAATAAATGCTTTATATTGTAAAGTTTTTATAGGCCCAAATAGCAAATTTCAAATTTAAAGATCTTAAAGTTTTTGACAATACAATGTTAGACTTGGAAATATGTTAGCAATTATATTTGAAGATGGAAGAATTTTTCTAAAATATAACAGTGATTTTTTTGTGGGCTGTTTAGGCTATGATTTTAGGGTAACTGGGAAATAAAGCTTTAATCTTTATTCATCAGCAGTTCTTCTTTACCTCCATGTTTACAGATAACTCTGTTTCCCTAGAATCTCTCAGTTTTCTTGTGATGGAATCTGCATTTAAGTTATAGAGGAACACCTGTTAAGTGTACATAGCAAGGCACTGTATCAATTCTCATACATAAAGAGAAAACATTAGACTTTCAATCACAATTCCCATTTTTTGCGAGACTGTTAAAATTAACATAGATATCTGAGTGTATATACACATAGTCTTTATTTAAAAGGCTCACAGATTTGTAGAGAAGGAAGTACTACAAGATTTACAATACAAAATAGTAAGTGCAGCATAAGAAACATCAGCTGAGTGTAGCTATTATTCTGAAGACCGAGTGATCAACTCCATCTTGGATAGCTAAAGGGAGGGAAAGTATGGACACCAAACATAAAAGAAATATCAGAGAAAAAGAATCTTAACCTTGTGGCTCTGAAAGATAATGAGTTTGGCTTTGGGGTGATAGGAAGTCTTCCAAGCAAAAGAAATTGACTGGCTACATGATAATTCAGATTCATGTGCCTTTCTCAAGAAACCATGGTGGATTTTTGCTGAGGACTAAAGCATAATGCATTGTCTGTCAATTTAGGATGCTAGAACAAATTGCTATGAATTAGTTGGCTTACAGTAATGTAATTTCTCATGACTATACAAGTTGGACATCTGAGTACAAGGTGTCAGGCTTTGGTGAGGCCCTTCTTCTTTCTTTATAGATGTTCACTTCCTAGCTGGTTCCATACATGGCAGAAAGAGACCTAACTCCCTATCTTTTTCGTCAAATAATATTATATATTATTTGATATATAATATATATAATATTAATATATCTCTCATGAGAGTTCCACTAATTGCTTCCTAAAGGCCCCATACCTAAATACTATCAAATTGGATGTACTGCCTTTTCACTATGTAAGGAAATGCAAAGAGGAGAGTGAGTTTAAGAGGAAAATAGGATGAGTTATTTGGAGGATGTAAATTTCTTGAAGGCTGTGGGCTGTCTAGATGCAGGTGTCTATTAACAACTGGAATATCTGCTTCTAGAATATATGAGACATCAAAAATGGGGAGAAAAATTTGAGAATCTTTGGTGTTTAGGTGGTAGTTGAAAATATGAGAGAGAGAAAACGTCTTAAGGAGAGATAGCAGAGTAATAAAATGCTAAAGATGAGATCCTGAGAAAGTCTTTTCTTTTTTCTTCAAGGAAGCAAAATAAATATCCTGGTTGAAGATGAAAAGAAACATTCAGAAAATTAAAAGGAGAGAGAAAGAGAGGATTTTGAAACTCAGATGTTAGGGAAAGCTCCATCCTTATGGAGTTCTCAATAAGCAACAGTTTCCAATGTCCCAGCAAGATCAAGTACAGGAGGGATTGAGGTGAGTCTCCTGTGAGTTTTAGGCTAAGACAATCCAATAAATAGCTCCATTTTCCTCAGCCAACTTTGAATGAATTATAAAACAAAGAAAAGGGTTAACAGCAACAACAAAATAGGGATGCAGTGAAACAGTAAATCTAAACTGGAGAGAAAGGGATCATATAAGTAGGCATAACAACCTCCTCAGTCGCAGGCAGCACAGTAGAGAGATATCCCTAATAAAGGGATTTCCAGCCATAGTGTATGCCATGGTGTGCCAGTGGAGGACAATGGCTCTCTGTGAGTGCTCTGCTATCATAGAATCAGAAAAAGTTCATTCATAAGAGAGAAGGAGGGAGAGCAAGAGAGGGAGGGGAGAAAGGAGAGGGTGGAGAGAGAGAGAAAGAGAGAGAGAGAGAGCGAGAGAGAGGGAGAGAGACTGTAACAAAGACAGGAGTGAGAATATTAAAGAGTTTATGGAGGTGAAGGTCAAATCAAAATGTCACTTTTTTCTTCAGACATCTACTAGGTATGTGGAAACATGGGGTTGCAAACATCCTTCTCCCCAGTATTTTCAAAACTGTCCAAAAAACTCTGCCCAGCTCCCTCTTAGTCTCCCAGAGAGGCAATGTTAGCTTTTTTGAATTTGACAGTGAAAGGAAATCTAGACAAGCTTGTGAGGGTTTATGTTGGGCTTTGACTGATCTATAACCCGAAGGAGCAGGACATGAAATGGCAGATAACAGTCTCTGACACCTTGAGGAGAAAGCCTCAGGAAAAGGAAAAAGTTTATACTTTAGTAACTTTACTGAAACATCTTTCCTTTTCTGTGAACAAAAACCTCACCTGTTCATTTTATCTGAACCCTCCCGAAACTTTCAGAGTAATACCTAAAATATCAAGATGAACAGAATCACACATTCTTTTTCCTTTTCCTTTTTCTTTTTGCATAAATTGTCCAATTTAGGCTTCATTTAGTGAGTGCTGAGAAAGTAGAGTGAAGCATGGAATGCTATTCAAATGAAAGTTCCTCTGAATGCAGTCAGGACTGCAAAGAGGAGGGGCGGACGTTCTGCCTCCTGTGTCACCATTAACCTTCAAGCAGCAATTTCAGTCTGAGAAAATAGGAGCTGCTTAGCGATGAAAATTTGTATACGACCAAGGCAGAGCTATAGCACATCCTTTGTTTCCTCCATAGCAGTGACAGAAAGAGTGTGGGGGGCTTATTTAAAATATTACCTTTTCCCTCGAGGCACTGTGCTCTGTGCACACTCCAGATCACTCGTTTGCACAGGCAAGCTTTATGGTCCTCATGTTGGAGGCTGGGTGGGTTGCGGGAGCCAACCTTAGTGCTGCGAAAGTTCGTGGGAGGATGTCCCTGGACCTGTGGGATCTGAAAAGATCCTCCCAGAAAGAGCTTTCTTACAATGTTTTGCAAAGTCATACCTAGTTTTGGTAGCTGACTTCATTGCATACTTTGGGCAGAAAGGCAACAGGAAAGAAAAATTCCTTTTTATCCTGATTGGTTTGGCAAAAGTAGGTTTTGCCCAAGACCCTTCAACATTAGCACTATGGAGATTCTGTTGAGCAGCCAAGAGGGTTTTTCCATACATAAGGGGAAATCTTGGATCTGGTCAGAGAACCACAGTCATAGGGCTGGAGCTTTAGGCACTAGAACCTTCCCTCAGTTTACTCCATTATTCCAAGGATAGGCTCATTTGGAGCATGCTGACTTTTCTGGAGGAAAAGGGAAGGACCGAGCTTCATGTGGTCAATGAACATTTCAGTTGCCACTTTGGAAGTAGAGCCTGACTAAAAAGGACTGAATCAAGCACTGCAGGGAAACATGGGAACTACTGGAAAATACAAGCCTTGGTGAGGCAGAGGGGATCTGACAGTAAAACATGTTGGGCTTGGGGCCAGATCAGTTGGACTCCTATAAAGAGGACTCAGGGGCAGTGTACAGATTACTCATTCATTAGTAATAAACCCGGAATTCAGCCCTATGTTGCTCTCTGGCCTTCCTCCTCTTACATTCAAAGTCAATGGCCGTACTTTCTTTTCCTGATTTAACTGGCAGGTCAGCCTTTGGGAAAAAGGTGTTAAAGAGAGAAATCTGTAAAATGACATATCATTTGGTGTGATTTTATGTCTTTTAGGAGCTTTTGGAAATAGCAACCTATCCATCCCCTTGTGTTTAACTCAATTCTCCAAGCAAGATAATTTTGGACACAAGTGTCTAACACTCTTGAAATGACTCACTTTCAAAAGAACGTAGGGATTTTATTCTTTGACCACTGAGGAGAGACAGAATGCCACAGCACTCTGCAGGGCAATTCAACTTGCACCAGCTGAGACTGCGTTAAGCCTTTAGAATTGTTGCCCCCTAAAGGAAAATAAAACAAAAGGAGAGGGAATTAAGATGATCTTGCATCGTTAAGCAGTCATGTGCATTACTGAAAGATGTTGCTTTCTTATTGGGGCTATTAAGTCAGAGTTTGAATAATGGCTTGAGCAAGTTAAATGCCAGAACAAAGGCAGAAAGAAATATGAAAATATCAAGAATTTTAAAAAATCAGTACTGGAGAAATTAGATATATCCTACAATAAACATAGAAAGTCATAGTCATGCTCACATATATGTACATAAAAGTCACACTTAAAGCAGAGAGGGTATCTATCTTATAAAATCACTTTTATAATCTAATGATTCTCGCTAGCTTTTATAACCCTTCTTGTCTTCTGCAATAATTTATATCGGTGTGTTCAACTTTTATTTTAATCAAATGTAGAGGTTTGTACTCACTTATAATAAAACATACACTGAAAGATTGGTCTCAGAAATCTGTACACTTAGCTGGGAGTGGATATTTCGTTTTCAAATTAAAGGGTATAAGATTGATATATTAGCATTTTTGTAGCATAGGAAAAATGAGAACGGGGCTGAAAAAGTAGTGCAGTTTATCAAATATCTCATGCATCTATTAGACATAACTGGGCTCTCAAGCGAGCACCAATGGTGGGTGTGGATGTGGGAATGAATTATATATTTTGTTTATGATAAAAGCCTGCATTTTATGATAGCTTATGTCTTGGATTAAGAGCTAGTTCATAACTCCAGTTTACAGAATGTGCTAATTAGCTAAATTTTTAATTAAGAAGAATGTGGTGTGTAACATTATTAGTCATCCCTTCCTCTAAGCATGCTAAAGAGAAGAAAACAGTGCATATGTTAATACAGAGATGAAAGGTGGCAGCCCACGGGCATTTTATGCCTTGCCCATCTCACCACATTCTAAGTAAAGGAAATGTGGTAAATAAGGTTGCAAGTTTCCAGGAGAAAAAAGTAGTTTGTTATAGTAACATTGAAGGTTCTTTGTTGCTATCAATTTCCTAACACATTGGTTACTCAGGCACTGTAAAAAGAGAAGTGTACAACAAAAATGTGAGAGCCCAGAAGTTTGAAGAGTTTACAAAAGGAAACATAAGAAATTGTACAAATGATTTTGAAAATATCTATTTGTGTTGATTATAGTCACTGAAGGTCACGGAATGTAAGGAAGCCACCTGCCACTGCATAAAAGTGAAATGTATCTTAGAGTGCTGTTAGGTAACTTTAGAGTTAGCAACTTTTTGTGTCATTTTCCAAGAACTTCTAAAGTTTTCTCTTTCCTATCAGGGACCTTTTAAGAGATAGAAAATGTTACTTTGATGAAATAAAAGATAAATTTTGTCTAGGTCAGTGTGTTTTCTGCTTTTTTGAAGAACTGGAAATCAAGTTTATATTTGTGCCATGAACTCTGTAAACCTGATGACTTTCAATGAAAATCTTGCCACCCGCATCCCGGCAAAGCTTTCCCGCTACTATTACTACAAAGCTATCTCATTACATGTGGTAGGAGAGACACGGGTTGCGGCGGGGGGGGAGAACATATTCTTTTTACAAAGAGAATCAGAAAGATATTCTTAAAATATTAATCATTCTAGAAAATTTGATACAAATACAATCATGCAAAATTTACTAGCTGTCATAAATAACCTGAAAAACTTGAAGAATTAAAAAATATATATTTCTACCTATATGGTTATTCAGTTAAGCAGAAGTTGTGGATGATTCTTAACATAAAAGGAAGTTCAAAAATACAGAATGTGCTGACACTATGGGTGTTTATTATTTGAACATTAAAGTCCAGAAATCAGAGAAATTCTATGTGTCTGAGAAAGTCTGAAACATAATTTTAAGTATGTGTTCAGACGAAACGCTTCCTGAGCCATTTTTACTAAAAATTTACCTACCATTTTTTGTGTTTGCGTCAGTTTTACATGAATATGGGACAAAATGATACTTCTGCTGATATAAAAGTTCAAATTATAGTATTTTACAGTTTTTAAACATTAAAATATTACTTATGTGATGTTATTTACTTGGAAAAATGTTTAGTATCTTTAGTTTAATTAGGTTAAAAGCAACATTATTGGGTTCAAGGGACAAATCAAACTGTCAGATCTTCCAATTAAGCTCAGTTTTCTTAAAATTTAGTTTGAATTGAAAGATTAAAATTCTGTGCTAACCTTAGCTAGGTATTTGGGATAAAATTATTTCTGCGTATTCACTTGGTTGATGTAAAATCTTAGACAAATCTCTTTACCGGAGGCAAGTCCCTGATTGGGTCATCTCAGCAGTGCCATCTTGCCTGTTGCATCCATCCAAAGGACTTTTGTATGACATGATGACTTATTTGCATTTTGTTTGCTTGCTTCTTTTTCCATGTAAACCAATCAGATAGTGAAAAAATGCACATAGTAGCAAGCTCAGATACCTACACCTCAATACAATGTTGACTTTCAGCTCTGAGTACAAGTTGAGTTTATTTTGAGCCTTCTTGGGACACAGGTCAGGTGTGTTACCTCCATGGGTGACCTATTCTCAATACTAGAGGGACAGATCGAGTCCTTCACACACCTGGCCAACCATGCAACATTAGAGCTTAGCAACATCACAGCTGGCATTCAACACATTGTATGAGGCAAGAGGATCGATAGCTTATGCAATTTTAATCCAGATTAACAGGGCTTTTTACTAAAATCGCAGATGCCACTCTTCTTCATACGTGTCCAACTTTAGTGTCATGAATGGCCGTGTTTTGTCATGCATATGTGTTGTGGGAAATAATTACATGATAGAATGTGCAGATCCCTGAATAATGTCGGCTTTTGAAACACTTTTTCTTCCTTTGTATGAATCAAATGCTAAAATTATTAATTAGCTGTACAGACTACACATATCAATTTCTTATTAGTGTCTTAGAAATCTTTCCTTTTGAAAATGTAGCCAGCTGAGTTTTAAAGGTTTTAATCATGAAGGATTTAGAGTAGACTGGAGAAATTTTCCTCACAGAGAAGGCCAAAAGTCTTAGTAGTTGTCAAATGTAGTGCTGCATTCATGTGACTTTGAAAACCAAAGCCACAAAATTACATTATAGTTTTATTAGAACATGAATAATACCTAGAGCAGAAGCAGTAAAAGAAGCTTTCTGTTGAACCCAATTTGCCGTGGATTTCTAGGTCGTCTCATCTCACACAGTGGCAGCTGCCTTCATACCTCTGAATAGTTGCCTGTTTCACTGTTGGCCAGAATATGAAGACGCTCAGCTTCTACACACTTCCTTGCTATAGTTGGCTGTTTCTGTTTCTCATGCTTGTTCTTGATCTCTGGCTTCTGAGGGGCTTCCCTTGAACACACCCTATCCCGTTGACCATTGTTAGGCTTTGGATAAGTGGCCCTCAAAGGCCCTTCCACTGCAGGCTTGGCCTGAAGCCTGTGGTGCTGCTGGGAGTCGTTGTGCCCTGAGGTGGGGCTTAGTGAAAGAATCATCAGAGTCCTACCCTTGAAGGAAAAACTTCAGCCCCTCCTTCCTCTCTTTTGCTTCCCACCAGCATGAAATGAACAGGTTTTTTTTCCACCATTTGGTCTCCAGTATGATATACTTCGTCCTAGGCTCAAAAACAACCAAGCCAAATAACCATGGACTTTAAACCCTGTTACAGTAAAATAACCTATTTTCTTATTAAGTTGGTTAGATGAAGTATTTTCTTGCAGTGTTACACAGCTGACTAATATAGCTGTTATGTTCAGACTTGAACTTAGCTCTCTCAATAGTTATATAAACTCTATTTTGTCCAATTCAACACTTCTGAAGGAAAACTTAGAAATTGGCAGTAGTACTCAGAAAGTACCCTCAAGTTAAACTGTTGCTCACAGGAGCTTTTGCTCACTTCAAACTCTACTTGCTTAGAGTGTTAATATTTACAAATCTGTTAGTTTATATATAGAAGTAGTATGTTTCAACAAGGTGCCACAGAGAACTTCACACAGTGCTTGCTCTCAGAGCTAACCATGACTTTTGATAGAAAAGAGAGACAGAGACTCCCTATCTCTCTGGGACTTGCAGTTGCCTTAAAACACAGTAAATGCTACAACAGTAGTAAAGGAAGTATTCTTAGAGCACTTCATACAGCATTGGGTACCAGACGGAAATAAATGTGTTCTATCTTTCAGGAGAAAAGATTCTTATACATCTGTGCTATTATTTAAATGTGCATTTTTTCTCCAAAGTTTCATATGCGAGAAGCTTAGTTCTCAATATGGTAATGTTTCCAAGTAGTGTAGTATTTACGATATGATACCTAGTGTTCTTTAGGTTATGGGGCCAACACACTCACAAGGGATCAATTCTTTCTCACAGAAGTGGGTCATGTCTCATGGGACTGTATTAGCTCCTGTAAGAATGATTTGTTATAAAGCAAACCTGCTACTTTTTCTTGGTCACTTTCAAATATGCTCATTTCCTATTCCACTTTTCCACTAGATTGGGGACCCAACAATGCCATGTTATTTAGAGCCTTCATCCATCCAGAATCATATACTAACAAATATGTTTTTAGTATACATTACTTATGTATTTTGCTACAGCAATACAAAATGGACTCAAACACTCGACAAAAGTCAGTGATATGAAAAGATAAGAAAAGGGAGAGGGTAAGTTGAAAATGGTGAGAAAGATGTTTAAGAAACATAGAATGTCATTGTTATGGTTTGGGTCTAGGTGCCACCCCCCCCACCCTGGGCCTCATGTGCTCATAGGTGGCTGAATGTAGAGTGTGTGATGCTAGGATTAACAGTACGTGATTACTAAGCCACTACATGTGAGTGATTGGTTTGACACCAACGTAATCCTAGTAGTTTGAATAAGATAAAAGGAGCAGAAAGACACTGTTTAGGTCCCTTGCTGCTTTTGTTACCTTCTGACTGCCATGAACTGTTTCTCCCCTGCAAAGCCTGTCTGCCAGGCCACTCTGCCTTTGAGCCAACTGATTATGGACTGAAACCTCTAAGAACTGTAAGCTAAATAAAACTTTCCTCCTTTAACTTTGAATGGCAGGTATTTTATCTCAGCAACAAGAGAAAAGTAACTAACGTAGTCATGTATGATAATTTAGGAGGAAGAGAAAGTAAAGCAGGATTCACAGATGGTAGTGGACTTCCTGTGGCTGAAGCACATAAGAGAAGGCAGGAAATGGAAGGAAATGAGCTGGAGCATTTAGCAGGGCTCAGTTAGGTTTGTGGATTAGCAACTAATAGACAAAGAATTGCTGATGTTCAGATGAGACTTAGTTTTCCAACAATTTTTACTGACAGCAAATACAGTAAAGGACAGACTTTGTGGATGATGGCGGTCCTAAGAGAGGGGTGGTACAAAATAGCTCCATGAGTGCTGGTGACATCTGTATTCTTGATCTCTGTTCTCATTAGATGGTTCTAGCTGTGTTTAGTTTCTGGAAACTCATTTAGAGAGGCTCCTCTGACCCTTGTATTATACTTTCAACAAAGTATTAAAGTTACAAAAAAAGGAGAAAAGGAAAGAATGAGATAAAATTATTTCTGTTCACAAATAATTTATTACTCATAGGCTAATCTAATGCAGTGTTTTAAGCTCCAGGTAAAACAAGTTTACAACATTATTGAGATGAATATCTGGGTGCACATGCTTGGCTGTATTTACTTTATGGGACATAGGAGGTGTTTTGACATATATTTGCAATGTTTGATATTAAAGAACATTCACTGTAGGCAAAGTAGTTTTCTTTAAACCATGAAATGTGATCTTAAAGAAAATTTTAAAAGGACCTGCCAATCACTTGCTTTGAGCAAGAAGCACTGTTAAAAATGTGTTGTAGCATGTGTACTTGTACAAGAAATAGGGAAGATCTGTTTGTACTTTCATGGAAACTACCAATGGTGTCCAAAACTTATTACTGGAGAAAAAGTGAGTGTGCCTCTTTCCTAGAACTACTATAACAAAGCACAAGAAAGTGGGAAACAATGAAAACAATAAATATTGTGTCTTCCAGCTCTAAGGCCTAGAAGTTTAAAAGAACATGATAACGACAATAATGATAATAGTGCCACATTTCCTCCAGAGTCTTTGGGTAAGATCCTTGACCTCCTGAGCTCCTGGTTGCTGCAGAAATGCTTGGGATTCCTCGGCCTGTGGCGGCATCATCCCTCTCTCTGCCTCTGTCATCCCTTGGTGTGTTCCCTGGGTGTCTCTACCTCTTCTCTGTTCCACTATTGTTGTTGGATGAAGAACCATGCTAATGACCTCATTGAAACTGGACTGTGTCCACAAAACCCTATGTGCACATAGGCTGGAGTTCTTCGGCACTGAAAACAGGACTTAAACCAATCCTTTTGGTGACACAAAGTAACCATTACAAAAAATACAAAAAACTGTGTTGAGTGACTTATTGAGATAAAAACTTTTGCACACACAAACGTGTTTTTGTGTAAAATCACAGAAAGAATTAAAAAGTCGAGCAAAAATTCAGCCATGCCTCCTTCTAGGAGGGAAAAAAGAAGCTTTTACATTTTTCTGTGAGTATTTACACAGTGTTTGACTATTTTAAAATTATAGCTTATTAATATATTGACATATATATTTTACTCTTTCAATATAAGTTGCCTGACTGCCTGTATATCTTAAACAATAATGAAATTTGTTCCAATAAAATATAAGTAGAAATAAATCTCTTTAACAATCAAAGTGTGCAGAAGTTCAAATAACTTAAAATATAGAATTTTCTAAAACCAAAAAGGAATAGTAAGTATCTAAATCATATTTGACTTTTTAAATTTATATGTTCACTATTAATTTCATTTTGTAATCTTGACTACCCATAGATCACGTGGATTCAGGGTCAGGTGGTTTCACTTATTTTAGTTACTAGAGAAAGTAAAGTGAATTATCCAAACTGATTATGTAGGAGATGTAGCATCCTTAGGTTTGTCTTTTGAGAAATAATTTTGTTTCTTGCCCAATTAAACATATATGAGAATCTCCTAGATCATTATAGTGCTATTTAGGCACAATATACAAAATTATATTGTTATTGTTAGATTGTCAAGATCTATAGTCTTATATTGTCTCAGTTATTATTGCAAAAAATAGGTTAGATTGAGTGGGTTTTAACAACAGAGATTAATTTCTCACAGTTGTAGAGGCTGGAAGTCCAAGATCAAGGCACCATCAAACGTGATTATGCAGTGATATCTTCTCATTGGAATCTCACCCGGAGGAACGGACAAAGTAGCTAAGGCCACTAATTCTACTCATAAGTGTCATGATCTAATTTTCTCCCCCAAACCCACCACCAGCTACCATCATAAGGGGGCTGAGGTTTCAACATACTAATTTTGAAAGGACATAAGCATTCAGTCTACACAGCATGTGGCACTAAGTTTTTTGAAAAAAAAAATTGAAACTTAGTATGCCAATTAAAATATAAACATTTTCTGTTCTCATTAATTTCAACTTTGCAGTATAAACACCTATGCTGGAAGTATGTTGGTCTATTTTTTTTCTCACCATATTCATTAGGTTAGAAGATTCTGTGGTATGCTTGGTCTGTAGGGATATTTTTAAAAGGTGAGCTCTTCATGCCTGGGCTTAGCCTCACCATGAACACCATGTAGCCATGCTTCTCCACAGCTTTGGCAAGCTGCTGTGACCAGGAGAATTTTGGAGTGTTTCTCTCCAATTGGTGGTCACCAGGCAGTTTATGTATTCCCAGTATCAGGAGAAAGCCTCTCTCTCTCTTTTTGTTTTCTCACTCTTTTTGAAAGTGTTTTGTTCGTTTACCTCCCGTGGTGAAGCAGCAGCTAAGCTCTTTGAGGAATTTAGGTATTTGCAGAGATTATGGAGAAAAACTATCTATAAGTCATTTCTGCTATTTTCTTTACAGAACATTTTGAGGTAAGGAATGCTTAGAAACCGCCTTCCTGGTTGTAATGGATGCAGAGGAAAAAGGCAACATTTAATACGATCATTTCAAATATGATCTTGCCATTGCATTATTCAGGAATGTTTATGATAAGAAGTACAACATTTGCCAACAAAGCATTTATAAACAGTAGAAAGAACAAACAATTCCTAGTTTGGACATGTCTGTATTTGCTGTGGAGTGTTTCTCATTCCAATCTTGAGATGTAGGCACAATAAAATATGTATGTCTTTAACACTGTGCTTTTAGGCAAATTGTTAAAGATGCACTTAAAGTCAAGGACAGCAAGTAATTGCTCTATAATTATGTCAACAAGCCTGCCCCAACACTCCCAAGTAGAATCTTAACCCTGATCAAATTTGTTCATAAACATTGAAACTATTTTTTTTATGATCTAGGTAAACCTTAGTCAATTTTTATTTTACCTGGTATACATGACCAAAAAATTTATAGAATTATATATATTTTTTAATTTATATATTTCTTGGTACATTTTAGGTATACAATACATTTACATTTATCATTTGGTATTTGTACCTGAACATGATGTATTTTAGTTATTTTTTCTCCTTTTACCTGTGCACCCTTCATCCCTCCACCTTTCCCTATTTACACAGCTTTTGATTCCATTATTTTTTCTTTCTCATAATTTTTCTTTCCCTTCTTCCCTTTCCTCTTCCCCTCCTGCCACCCTCAAACCCTTGGATCTTTTCCTATTTCAAATTACAAATTATTCATTTTAATCATTTTCATCCTTATTTACACTTTCAGTTTCTCACACTAGAGAAACCTCTCTGTATTTACACATGTGTGTCCTATTTATTTCACTTAGGAATATGGCTTCAATATTCATCCATTTAGCTATAAATGTCTCTAGTTTCCCATTCTTTATGGCTGAGTAGTACTCCATTTTATAAAAAAACCACATCTTCTTTATCCAGTTTCCAGTTCATGGCACTTGGGCTGTTTCCAAGCTTAGCTATTACAAACTGTGCTGCTATAAACATAGGTGCACATATATCGCTGTGGTATGATTCTTTTAATTCTTTGGGGAAGATTCCCAGTAGGGGAATAGCTGGATCAAATGGGACCTCTAGTCCTAGTTCTTTAAGGTATCTCCATACTGGTTTCCCCAAGTGGTTGCACCAGTCTAAATTTCCGCTAACAATGGAGAAGGGTTCCTTTCTCTCCACACCCCCACCAGCATTTATTATTGGTTAATTTCTTAATAGCAGCCATTCTTTGTGGGGTGAGGTAGAATCTCAGTGTTGTTTTCATCTGCATCTCTCGAATGACCAGTGATGTTGAACGTTTTATCACATATTTACTTGCTGTTTTTACTTCTTTGTCTGAGAAATGTGTGTTCATTTTGGATGCCCATTTTGAATTGGCTCTTTGAATTTGGGGGGGGTCCTATTTTTTTCAGTTCTTTATACATTCTCAACAGTAGACCTTTGTCTGAGGTACAGCTGCTAAAAATTTCTTCCCACATTGTAGGTTGTCTCTTAGCTCTGTTGCTAGTTTCTCTTGCAGTGAAGAAGCTTTTTAATACAATGAGATTTCAGTTGTTGATTCTTTTTGCTAGCTCTCATGCTACTGAAGATTTGTTCATAAAGTCTTTTCTTATGCCAATGTCATTTAGAATTCTTACCTAACTTCTAGCAAGTTTAAAGTTTCTGTCTTAATATTTAGATTTTTAATCTACTTTGATCTTAGGTTAGTGTGCAGTGGTAGGTATGGGTCTAGTTTTAATCTTTGGCAGGTTGAAATCCAGTTTTTCCAACACCATTTATTATATAGGCTATCTTTCCTCCAATGAGGGTGCTTGGCTCCTTTGTCAAAGCTGTGGTGGATGAGTATGTCTAGAGTTGTTTCTGCATCTTCTAATCTATTCCACCAATCTTTGGGTCTGTTTCTTTGGCAGTACCATGCTGTTTTGAACACAGTAGCTTTGTAGTATAGTTTCAAAACAGCAAATAAATATATGAAAAAATGTTCAATATCGCTGATCTTTTGAGAGATGCAGATGAAAACAACACTGAGATTCCATCTCACCCCACAAAGAATGGCTGCTATCAAGAAATCAACCAATAACAAATGCTGGTGGGGATGTGGAGAGAAAGGAACCCTTCTCCATTGTTGGTGGGAATATAGACTGGTGCAACCACTGTGGAAATCAGTATGGAGATACCTCAAAGAACTAGGACTACAGGTCCCATTTGACCCAGCTATTGCCCTACTGGGAATCTGCTCCAAAGAATTAAAAGAATCAAACCACAGCGATATATGTGCAACTATGTTTATAGTGGCACAGTTTGTAATAGCTAAAGCTTGGAAACAGCCCAAGTGCCATGAACTGGAAACTGGAAAAAGAAGATGTGGTTTTTTAATAAAATGGAGTACTACTCAGCCACAAAGAATGAGAAAAAAAGAGACATTTATACCTAAATGGATGCATATTGAGCCCATACTCTTAAGTGAAATAAATAGGACACACATATAAATACCAAATAGTTTCTCTAGTGTGAGAAACTGAAAGAATAAATAAGGATAAAAATGATTAAAATGAATAATTGATAATTTGAAATGGGACGAAAAGGTCCAAGGGTTTGGGGGTGGCTGGAGGAGAAGGGGAAAGGGAAGAAAGGAAAGGAAAAATTATGAGAAAGAAAAAAAAATGGAATCAAAGTCTGTGTAAATAGGGAAGGGTGGAGGGGGTGAAGGGTGCACAGGTGAAGGGAGAAACAATAAGAACTAAGACACATCATGGTCAGGTACAAGCACACAATGATAAATGTAAATGTATTGTATACCTAAAATGTACCAATAAATATATAAATAAAAATAAATAAATAAATAAATATTCACTGTTTCCAGATTGGTTTCTGTTTGGTCTGTAGGTTGACTGTTAAGTCTGCACTCAATGATTGCCTTGTTGTTTTTATTTTAAGGTTTTCTGTCAGGTTGAATACATAACAATGTTTCTACACCATAATTTCTTATCCATTAATGGGAGAATAAGCTAGAGCTGAAAAATGTCCATCCATATGTAGTATACTGAAGAGAGGAACAATTGTTATTGTAATATTTTCCCCAATTTTATGTAAAATGATTTTCTAAATAATTCTTTCCTAAGTAGCATTTCTTATTTCTTAAATGAGATTAGCTATTCAATTTATGATTGTATTTATATACTTAGAAGGATGCCAAACACCAAGGATATAATATCATCCCGAATAAAACAAAAGAAGCCTAACTTTTATCCACAGTACTGAGCAGGTACTGGTAGGCAAGAAGCCTGGCTGCTCTAAGGACTTAGCCTTCAAGGATGCCACTGATGAAAGATACCACTCTGAGGTGTGATCACATGGGAAGACATAGCTGTTATAACCGGACATATGAAGGATACCCTGGAGGATGGGCAGGAGAGCACTGAGTTGAGCATATGGAAGAAATACTCTAAACTAAAGGGTTCCATGTGAAGCAAGATTTCGAGACCAAAAAGAATAAAAAGCAACAGAAAAAATAGAGGAACTGGATGTTCAAAAGACAGTCGTGCCTATAATGGCTGCAAGTTTTGTTCCAACAGCCCTGTCAAGCTATTTCAATACTTTAATCTTCATTTTAAAAAGATATCCCCCTGAGTACCGGGCAGAAATTGAGATGGAAGGATCAAAGTAGTCAGTTGAGTAATGTAAATGTCCTACAAGAGACATGGTGGCAGTGGTAGGAACTTAGAGATGAGAAAAATGGATGGATTTGCTTTCTAATTGGAGGTGAAGGCAATAAGATTTGGAGTACTGGATAGAGGAACATAAAAAGAGAGTTATTGTGATAATTCCTAGTTATTTGGCATGAGTCCCATGGTATATGGAATTGTCCTTTATGGATAGGAAGAATACTTCAGATATAGGAAAACTGAGGAAGAAACTCAGAGTTCAGGTTTAGACATATTGCATTTCAGAGCCATAAAATATTTACAAAAGCAATATTGGTATGAAATTGGTTGTGTGCATCCAGAAACCAAAATCGAGGTCTTGGATTGAGAAATCCTTTTGGAGTCCTCTGCATAGATAGGATACACAAATCCGTAAAAGCAGAAGTCCAGTGTAAAGAGAACAAAGGAGCATCCAGGCTACTATGGTGCCCGACTACAACATTTAGAAATTGAGTAGAGAGAAAAAGATGAAAGATAAAAGACAGAGTGAGTCACTTTTGGTAACGTTTTTTTTTTAACAAAACATGAAACCGAATTAGAACTCAAATCAGTGATTCCAAATTCAAAGTCATGTTAGTGAGGGGCGGAAAAAGCAACACGTTACAAGACAATAGGGGTTTAGCTGCTTGTGCTACCATCTGCCTTGTGTAGGACTCTTTACAAATGCTACAAAGGGAAAAAATACAAATGTCCATAAGTCCTATAGTCTGTTGACTATGAATTTGACGTTTCTGACTGAGACCAATGGCAAAGATTATTTTTCTGTTTTTTTCTAACAGCTTATGACCTGTTTCAAGTTGACTGAAGATGAAATAGCCATAGACCAAACATAATTTTTTTTGCAATAAGTACATTTGAGAGAAAACCACATCTTTTTTTATTCATCTAGTTCTTGTCTTGCAGCAAACGATGTTGCTTCACAGAAATTTTTTTTCTCTTATGATAGGTAAAGCTTTTCTCTTATAACTGCTCCTTTCCTCATTGATATGCAAATGTGAACTTTCTTCCCAATTTCTATAGCACACCATGCAACCAAGGGTATTTATATCCTAATAACATATGGTTTAATAACCTTGAATACATTTTTGATCTTTGAATTTTAATTATGTCAATGATATTTACTTTGATCTGAATGTGTTTTTCTCAAAAAGATCAAGGTTTAGAATAAGTAGTCAATTTAGCAAAATCATCTTTTTATCATTTTTAAATTATTTACTGAGTACCTACAGTGTTCAACAAACTTCAGCTTATGTGTAAGGCTTGGGTGGTATGCAATGATCAAGCAGGAGTTTCAGAGGAAACTTTATTCATTTGATCTTTCTCAGTTTTCTCCTTACAAGCTCTCAAGATCTGCTTAGTCAACCACAGCACACTGAGGTGATGTGTGTGATTGCTTTAACACATTATCAAAGAGCTAAAATGTGCAGAGGGCTTGTGAAGCCTGGGAATATACACATGAAGACCACACTGTAAGAGAACACAGAGGTTTGGCACTATGGTGAGTCGTAGTGAATCTGAGAAGTAATTCCGGAAAGAGTCTTTGTTTCATGCCAATTTCCATGCGGTGTAGTAACTAAATGTTGTGGGTACATCTGGCACAGAACAACAAAATATAACCAATTAACTTCCATATTTGAATAATAAAACGTCTGCATGACTTTCATACTCATAAACCCCTAGTGACTTACCATTTAGAGTCCTGAGGAATGACAGACATTGAAAGTATCAAAAGCCTTCTCCAACAGAAGGCCCATCCTGAGGTGCAGCTTATATATATGTAGCATCTGTATGCACATTCACACACACTACGTACACACTATTTTTGGAAATGTATAAACATGTATTTCCTTGATATCATAGTTAAGAAAATTTTACAATTTCAAAGAGCTCTTTATTCACAATACATTTTTATCATCATTCATTCTCTAATTTAAATATGTTAAAATTATGACAATCATTACTTGAGATGGCCCCTGATATATTTTCATGGTAAAAAAGCTCCTTAATTTCACAAATTTACAAAATAATAATTTTAAAAATTTCCATCTCTACTTCTTGGCAAGATTAAGTGACATCCATTTAAATTCTGTCCTTTATTTGAAAATGTTATTTTGATGTTTAAAGACTACAATAAATTTAATTTTTCAGTTAAATCTGTTATTTAAGATGAAACCATCAGAAAGTATTCATAAAATCTCTTTGAATTAAATGAGTTAATTAATATGATGGGGAATATGGCAGTTTTGAAATACTCTAGTGTCCCTCATCCTGGCATTCTTTCAAATGCAAAATAGAAGCTAACTACATTGATCTTTTCTAACTTCCCACCAGTACACTAAGAGTCAAAAGCAAGAGTCATTTTCTTCCCTATGGCTACACCTTCATTAGATTATAACCAAATGTATATCAAAAACTCTAAAACAGAATTTGTTCCACCATTACATACTTGAATGTTGCATAAAAATACATTTCATATAACTTCAATATTAAAACAATGTATTAAAAGTTATTTTAAAAGAATGTCTTAAAATGAATCTTGGTATAGATATCAAGTTCAAAACAAAGCCACTTGTTTCAATTTTAATGCCTAAAGCAAAGCACACTTTCTGGTCACTCAGTTCGCCTTTATCATTAGGATTTACTACATATATAGGAGGATGATATTCACAAAAATTTTTAAATAAAATATCAGCTTGCCTTATAAGACTAAAATGATCACGTTGGGATAAATTTTACCCAGTTTGGAGAGTTCAACTCAGCCTTAAGCGAGAGTCTGAGATTAGAAAAGCAAGATTTCTGGGAACAAATAAACAAGGACATCATGCTGCAATCTATTATGTGGTGATACAGAAATGTGACAAATTGGGTAATAAAACTGGGTGCTTCTCTCCCACAGCCTGACTTAGAGTAAAGCGTTTGAATGAGCCAAGTGAAAAGATGAAATTCTGCACTGATTCCCAGCTTGTAAATAGAATTCTCCACTGCTCGACATCTCCCTTCAGTTAAAAAGCATAGAAATTTTAGTTTCCATTGCCTTCTGACTTCTGATTCTAATGGACCATATGGTTCCTGATTCTTCTGTAAGTAACTTAATGCTTGCTGTAATTAAAAGGGCATCTGCTTCCTGTACAAAATCACTGTTAGGTCTTTGCGTGGCAGAAAGCAACATGGACTCAGGCCTGATAGCAGCTTTTATCCGCTGCCAATAAACTTTAAAATTGCTTAATAAAACTCAGAGAAAATGGTGATACATCTTAGAGTTGTTGAGATAATAGCATAAGTTTTTCTAGCTTATTCTGAGATTCTTTGCTCAGGAGAGTGCTTTGTAACTCATCATCTCTGTTCCCCACCAACAGCCTTTAATGGTGACAATTTGACCATACATCAGGAAAAGCTAAAATTCTCTTTAGAATCTTTGTATTCTTTCTGCAGTTTATTTATTCGCTACAATACTCCAGCTCACTCATTTCACCAGGAACCAATTTCTCTTTTCCCATTAATCCAGTCTCTGAAAGAAAACAAAACAAACAAACAAAAAAAGACTACAGGTTTACATGATAACACACCTGGGTCACCTGTATAATTTTGTAAACAAAAGCAACAAAAATGTATATCACTTTTTGTTCCTTGACCTGAGAATTGGCCTCTTGTGATTTTGACTCCACACAGGTATAGAATTAAGTCCTTTTCCTTGAGTCCTCATTCTGCCTTAAGTTTATAAAAGCATGGTCTAATTCCTTTTTTTTTTTTTTTTTTGGTTCTATTCAATACCCTTTAGAGCCATTAGAAAACACTGATTTTCTAGAGCAGTAAACATCAGAGATTTTGCTGGGAGTCAGACTGTGGACTTTGCACATATCAGAAACCACTGTAGGCAATGATAATTTTGAACCTCAAAGCTATTTAGTATGCAAAACAATGTGAAATATAAGCACATGAACTAATGTTTGTCCCAATGTGTGCATGTGTTAATGACCATAATTTTTATGCACCTTTACTCTTATTCATGCTTTTGCTATGCAACTTGGTAATAACCCTCCAATCTGACAATGGAGAATTTCTCTATCTTTTCACCCTTGGCTTAACCAGGTAAATTGCTTTGATTCAATGAAGGAGTTAGAATAGTATGTGCCAGGTTTGACCCTGTGGTTCTGAAGACCTTGCATGTCTCTGAGTTTTTGTGTTTCTGCCACAGTCAGAGTAGACTTTCTTGGTAACTTATTGTTCCTTAGAAAAAGAGGAGAGACCATATGGTTGTGCACCATAGCCAACTGAGAATAGATGAAAAATTCACCTGACATGAACTGAGTTGAACTCCATAGATTTCAAGCAAAATACAAGTTTACTGTCATACGCCATTGAAGCTTAAGATGACACTTAGTAACCAAGGGAAATTAATGTGCATCTGAAGTTCTTTAAATAGAAATCTACCTCCAAAGGGTGTTGAGTTTTTCAAAGATTCTTATTAAAATCAACAACAAGCATTTTGTTAGTATACATAAAATTTTCTATTATTTTTATATATTAAGTGAGATGCAGTCACAATATATCATTGGTCCCATCACTGCAGTTATTTGCGATATACTACCCAGGTAATCCACCCAATTTGATAACTTAACATGTTTAGATCAGAGCTAGAGATGCTTTGGTTCTATATTTATCTTACTTCATGTAGGAAGGATGTCTCTTGCCCTATGTATAGGACTGAATGGATTACTGATGGGAAAATTATTCCAAGACTTTTTTCTGCTGTGAAATAGGGAGTTAGTCCTGAATACTTTCTACCTTCTGGCTCTTCACCTTCCATGATATATTGCACTTTTAATCTCTTAGTGTTTCATGACTGGGTGTTTAATTGGTGATACATGACCTTCTAGGATGATTTCCCTTTGTATTGTGACTTGATCACAAGTAATGTTATATTTAATTTTGGTCACTCTGGGTCACAGAGCGAAGACCACAAAGACAAAAACAGAGCTCTCTGGTAGCCTCCGATGGTCTCCAAAGACTTTATTACCTTAGAATTAACACGTGGGGATGGTTTCTCACTGCTCCATAGCCTAAGGTAGTAAACCATTTGGTAATAAAGTAGTTAGGAAGAACAGATATGAGGATAAAGCAGTGCCTTTTCCTTAGTTACTCCTAGTGAATGACAGCAACAGGACTTGATAGTTCCCATTCCCTCTTTCTAGGTGAAAAATACCTATTTAATCTTTTCTGAACTGAGAATCCCCTGATGTGGCTCAAATTCTTTCTCAGTCAATAAGCAGATTGTTTTAAATTTGATGTCTGATTCCTTATGCCTGAATCCTGCTCTGAGAGTGGGAGGAATATTTGGTTTAGAAAACTCATGGCAGTTTAGGAGTAATGTTGTGGAAAGTTAAAATAATTTTTGGAAAGTTAAACAAGCTTAGGATATTTTTATTTTAATTTGCTTTCAGCAAAGATTCTGGGCCAATCACGGTGAGACTCTTTGCACCCCAGCTGGAAAACTTCACCAGCTCACAGGAAATGGTGAGTTTCAGAAGCTTTTCACCAGGGCTTCTGAGATGGGAGATTGGAGGATTTACGGAACATATGCATAATGCATTTCAATATGCTGTTCATGAGAGTGATCTCATTTAGTCTTCCCATAACACTTCGCCTTAAGTGTGGTTCTTCCTATAAAGAAAACCTCATGAGCCATTAAAGGTTAAGTTAGATGAATTGGTCAAGATCTACTAAAGAGCAAAACTTCAACATGAGTTTTCTGTGCCATACCTTTCTTCTGCTACAAGCTTCTTTTCATCCCCAGTTGATTCTCTCTTAAAACTACAAGGGATGACATATTTTCTTAGTTCACTTGGGTATCCTTGGATATTTTTCCTGGATACACAAGCACAGTTGAACACATTATGTTTCACTTGAAAATTAGAAAAGTTATGTTTTGGCTTTAAAACTAATACCCACCTGAAAATATGACCGCTTTTTCTTATCTCTCCCATTTGTCTACTTTTCTTTCTCTTTCTTCATTTTTTTGCCAATCTTTCCTTTTTTTCTCTGTAATTTCTTCTCTTAGCATTATTCCATTAGGGGTTTGGTGAGAGGAAAATGAGCTGGAATTAGATCACTGGATAACTGAAGAAAGAAAGTGAGTGGTCATTATAGTTTTTCTTCTCCCCTGACCAACCAAAATCAAGTAAGTAAGATGGATGGTAGCTTTGTGCTATTTCTGAAGGACAGTGGTTAAAAATCTGATAGATGTGCTTTCTTAAAATGCAATTTAAGGAGAATAGCACTTACTTCTTATTTCTTTATACTATTCTCCCAAATGTGAGAGAAACAAGCAAAGAATATGATAGCCTAGTTGCACATACTAGAGAAACTTGGAACACTTCTAGGATATTTTTTTACTATGAACACTTATTATGAGTAAAATGTGGACAATTTAAGCATTGGAAGAAGTTTGTCACTTCATTTATATAAGAATTACCTTAAATAGCAATCCTCAACCATGTCGTCAGAATATGTGTTCATCTCACTTAGCTTGGGTGGGGGAAAAACACAACTTATTTTGTTAATGTAAGCAAATATCAAGAGGTGTTAGTAGAAAGTTCTATATTTGAACAATCAGGGTTTAAACAATGTCAGCAAGGATTAAAGTGCTTTGTGTTGTTTTGTTTTTCCATCTTTCTGCTTTCAGTTCTCTACTTCAGCATTCAAGGTGGTTAGTAGAGTCCCAGGCACAATATCCAAACATGGCAATGTACTGTAGCAAGACAGATCATTCTTTCCTTTGACTTATTTTGAAGAGAGAGGCAACCTTACCTAGGAACACTTCCTGTGGAAACTCTTAAGACCTTCTTGTCCTGTATCACATCCCATACTTACACTTAAACAAAAGAGATAGGGTCCTATTTATCCTTAAGTTTGGGGTAGGGCATACTCCCTAAGATATATGTAAACTACATCAGGTTCTGTCAGCATAAATGAAGGACTAATATCCATAGTGTTGGCAAGCAGAAGTGATTGCTTCAACATTTGAATTTGTTTACCTATTATGACTTAGTTTTTCTATTGCCCTCCTGCAGAAATTCACAAGAGTATCAAGAGGTAGTTTGCATGGGAGAAAGAGAATCAAAAAAACAGTTCTTAGGTCATCAGATTCACAGAAGTAGACTTTTTAGATATTAGTAATGAATTTGAGAAAATTCTTTGCTTTAGGTGGTAAAGAAAATAGTGAATTCCTTGCATTTCAAATTATTCATGGTTAATCATATTTTGTTTGTTTTCCATTCTAATTATCTAAAATATTTTCATCTTTAATTTAGAGATAATATCTTGTTCCAGTTTGGAGCCCACATACAGGAACATCATCATCATCAGAGGCTGAACTTGTTTCCAGACTGATTACTCACAAGTGCACGTTGCCAAGAACAGTGTTGGGAGAGACTAATCACGTTAGGCAAGAAGAAGCTTATGTGTATGTGTGTGTTGTCATGGGATAAAGTTGTTGATGAACACTCAATTTCCATAGACTGAAGAACAGTATTCAGGAAAGGTTCTAGTTACTGCAGAAGACAATGGGAGGAAGGAAATTTTCTTCAAGGGTGAAAGGGACCCTATGTCTCCAGGTACCTGGGCACCGCAGGGAGCCTGCCTAATAGCTGTCTCAGTGCACTCTCCTGTGTGCAGGTAGTGGAGGCCATATGGCATAGCTCACCCTGAAATGTGAATTTCCTCAAACAGCTGTCATATTCTTTTAATGAAGTTTGCGTGGGCCACTTTATAGAAATGAGATGTTTAAGATATCCCTTTTTCTCTCACTTCTAGTAATCCAAGGATATCTATGTGTTGTTAGTATTGATCTCTAAGTCTTGAAATTTCCCATTTTGAAATGTTACCTAGTCAACTTCTTCCCTTTTCCTCTTTGCAATCCCTCACAATTGCAATTATTTTCTACTCTGCATTTCTTTCTCCTGCACCCTCCCATCTGTTCCTATTCTCCCTCATTAGCTAAAAGCACTATTGCGTGAAATAATTTTCAAGTTGCTTTTAAATGACAGCTTGCATATCAAAACATTTCTGGTCAAAAATATACTTAATACAACTTGACTCTCAATCTCCTCTTTGGGATTGCAAATGTATTAGTAAGAGGAATCAGGCTGAATGTGGTGGTACACACCTATAATTCCAGCACTCTGGGAGGCTGAGGCAGGAGAATTGCAAGTTTGAGCCAAGCCTAGGAAATTTAGTAACTTTGCAAGACCACATCTCAAAATTTAAAAAGGATAGTAAAATAAAAAGGGCTAGGGATGTCCAAAGGCCCTGGATTCAATTTCCAGTACCCACTACCACCACCACCACACACACACAATTGTTTTCCACGATCTTTTGAGAAGAAGTATCTATTTTCCCTCAGGACACTTTTTTTGTTGTTGTTCTGAATTCAGCAAACCTAGTTTTGATTTGTCATCTATGACAGAAAAGCAGTTTAGAAGGTTTAAAAAAAAAACATATCCCAACTTGATGATAGCCTCAAGTGTTAAAATTGTAATAAATATGTAAATCTGTAGTCAAGGACATGAATGAATGATATATATTCAAGGAAATATTTAATGTGAAATTTACTTGACATCACTGTGCCTTTTATGGAGAGGTTACCAAAAATCAGTGAAGATGATTTATAGCTCAAATAAGATACTTGACACTATCTTAGAAAGCTTTTACTTCCCAAAGCTGTTGTGGGAAAAAAATAAACATTTTTAGCACTAAATAAAGGTTTACATAATTAAATTAATAATGACTTCATGTTTTAAAAAAATACTGGTATGTATACCACAAGCACTGTGCCTCCACCAAAGGGCATTTCCTTAGCCTTTTGAATTATTATAAATTACAGAGCTACTCCATTTTAAATTGACTGGCCTAACTTAAGTATGCATTTTTGTTTGTTCTGAAAGTACTTCCATATTTTTTCATGTTTTCCTGGTTGTGGTAGTGCAGGGGGTCATCCTCATTCCTCCTTGAAGATTCCGGAAGTGAAATGCCCCTGCAAAGCTATCAGAGCCAGTGATTATTAACAAGGCCACCAGCTCTCTGCTCAGAGGTCCTTGCTTCTGGTAACAGAGCCGATGGGTATACAGTAGCCTACAATTTGTGCAGGCATTTTCTTTAGTTAAAAACCACTCACAAATAATTCAATAGCAGTCAAATTACTTTGCCAAAATGTGAAAAGCATTAAAGCTACCGCTATTTTGAATTTATGCTAATGTGTAAGAAAAGTTTACTTTTGCTCAATTTCTGATAAAAGGATTAACAAATTTAAAAATTGTAGGTGCCTACTTGAGAAACATATATTTGGTTGGTATGCATAATTTTAAAGGTTTATGCACAAACTTTATGATCAAATTTCTATATGGTCACTAAATTAGGACTAAATTATAAGAAATGACTACTGAGGATCTTTTATTATTTTAAGTGATTTTTGTTTTAAAGTATTTTGTAACTGTTATTTAACAGCAACGTGCATTTCTCTTACTTTAGTCTACGTGTTAGTCATGTCCTCATGTCTGAGACATAAGACCCTACATCCACAGTTTAAAGAAGAAGAGGTTTATGTTGGTTGTGATACTGCTCAGCAGAGCTGTAGAGTTTCCTTGGCAGAAATGGCTTGGTGGAGGGTCTAGGGGAAGATAATTATTCACATCATGGCGGCCAGGAAGTAGAGCTAGCAGAGGGAGGAGCCAGGGACAGAGATACACTCTTCAAGGTCACACCCCACAGATCTACCTCTTCAAACTGGCTCCGCCTCCAAAAACACAATTAGCTACAAACTCTAGTTGGATTAATCCACTGATGTGTACAGTGACCCCGTGGTCCAATCACCTTCCCAAAGCCCCACTTCTGCACATGTGAGGCATTTGGGGAATATCCTAGATCTAAATCGTAACTATCTACGTAGAGATTTTTCTCCAGTTTGCACCCAATCTCCATGGACTTACAAAATTGGCCGTCTTTCCTGTTGAAACGGCCCGAGATTGTGAATCCTCACACCTAGCCTCTGGCCCTGACTTCTCAGCAGCGTTAGGTACACCAACGGCAGGCAGATGATAGAATTTCTTTACTCCTAATTAGCTTTCAACAAAATTAAAGTAGTAACTAGGGCAATGTGCCTCAAACTTTAATATGCAAGCAAACCACTTTGAACTTTGTTAATACAAATTTTTTATCAGTATATCTGGGTTAAGAGTCTCAGATTCTGCATTTCTAATAAAAATAAAAATAAAAACATTGCAGTTTAGCCTGGTGTTGTTGGTCCACTTTGAATAAAAGGGCTCATCTCAATTTCTCATATTCCTTGACTGCACAATGAAACTACCTTGGGAGAATTTGAAAAAAAATATAAGAGACCCAAGTCTCACCCCAGTTATCATGGAATGGAACTCTTGATGTGGGGTCCAGGCATTAATATTTTAAAGTTCCTTAGGTAATTCACATTTGAAGCCAGGATTAAGCACAGCTGTGCAAGATGATACTTGATTTCTGTTAGAATTCTAAGATTATCTTCATAGATAAGATATACCATGTAAAATCATCTGTTTACTTCCAAAACTGCACAATCTGTCATCTGGATAGATGATAAGAGAGTGGTTAATTTTCAGGAAGTGAATTTATGTAAGTCCCAAAGAAGCAAACTAAAAAAAAAAAAAATGGACAATGTAATTGAATAC
>NW_004624734.1:17362336-17402973 GCF_000247695.1 Heterocephalus glaber
AAAAAAAAAAAAAAAAAAAAAAAAATGGACAATGTAATTGAATACCACTGAGGCTATCACAGGGAGATTAAGAATCCATTTTTTAGAATGGCTTGGATTGCTGCTAAATTGTAATATGAAGCAAAGACAAAGGCCAAGGCCACATTTAATTAATTCTTAGAAAAGACATGTGTAATTATCAGCTGTGTTGGATAAATATCCATGTCTGTGTGCTTGTAAAGGTGAAATGGATCTGCACAAATTGCGCCTATCATCAGAGGAGAACTTACAGTTACTCTTCTTTGAGCTAATCAATCTGTTGGTCCCATTGAGCAACGAGTGTCATTAGACCACCGGGGATATAACTACAGCAAACTGCCCTCCTCCTGAACTCCCTGCCCACTCCCAGTTTTGACTTTCTTTTTGACATTTGTCATCATCAGGCATAGCAAGTTACATATTTCCTTTGTTTATATTAAAATGTAATGGCAGAAACTTCATCTCTAAATCCCTACTGTATCTAAGGTGCTTAAACTAATGCCCTGCAAAAAATATCTTAAGTGAATATTTCTCCAATAAATAAATTTAGAATAGAATAACACAATATGGTACAGTAAAGTAAAAAAGATGGATAAAAAGTATAATCTAAGAACACAAAAAGGTCTACTCTGACTCCTCTTGCTGGCTAGAATCATTATACAGTGGACCCTTGACTCACAAACTGGATCCTTTCCCAAAGGCTGGTTGTAAGTCAAGTTGATTGTAAGTCAATACAGCTGAAATCTGGATGTTTCCCTGGGTACATGCTATAGATAACAAGAGCCAGATGTATCTTCCATTAACCTAATTAACCCAAGTTGTTCATATGACAGGCTGGTCATAACTTGAGAGTCCACTGTACAGGTTCCATAGGAAAGCATGGCTTTGTGCTACTATGTCTTGTATATTTTTAAGATATTTAGATTACAATGTCACCAAGCAAAATACGTAATTTAAAATTTAAAGGAAATTCCTTTGAATATTACAAGTAGAATGTTTCAAATATCATAGTAAGTCCTTAATAAATAATTCAATTCTTCAATGAATTTCAAATGTAGAAAACTACTTTCACCTTTCTACCATATAAACTGAAAATGTTTCACACTATAAGTGTTTTTGACTTTTCAGAGAACTGAGTAATTTTCTAATTAGATATTATTGCATCCTTTTGGTACATAGTCAATTCCATTTATTATAACATAAGGGCAAATGTTTCTGCTACTAACCTTTAAGGAATTTAAGGCTGGCAATTTTGAGAATCCAACAATGTCCTTTGTTTTTGAGCCCATCCGTTGAGAATTTTGACCTGTGAAGAAACCCAGGTATGAATGAAATCATGTTTGCTCACTTAACATCCCTAAATGAGGCTAGAGAAGTGGATCTAGTATGGCCTATGGAAATTTAGTATCATATTTGACTGAAAACAAGACAAGGAAGGGAAGACTAGGAATAGATGCATGCCTTCCCCATTTTCTAATGTAATGTGAACTTCAATGCTTATGAAACAACTCATGAGTCCCCACTTAATTGATAATTTCTTGATATTATTCACTGATACTGTAATTTATTGACTTTAAAAAAAATTCCTATGATTTAATATGTGGTGTACAGCAAGTGTACAGAAATATCTGACCACAGTAGCTGAATTTACAAACTTTAAAACTCCATGTTATGGTGTCTTTAAAGATGTTTTACAACTTGCTATGGCCAAAGTGTATTTACATAATTACAGTTTTCATTCTATGATGCTAAACCTTTGTTCTCTGTTCACTTCCTTCCAAATTAACATCTTTTTGCTTTTAAAAATGTAAATCAATCATAACTGTTACGTATTGTAAATATACACTACTACATTTTTAAGAAAATTAAAACAACACCAATTATCTTTTTTTCTTCTTGAAATAGTGCTGAAAACAGTCATGTGTTAACTTGAGTTAACAGACACTTGAATTAAATTGGGAATTTTAAGGAAAATATATTCTTATTTGTGTTTAACAATGTGGTTGAATCAAGGGGAAAGAGAGGTAACCACTTATAAAGAGAGGCCTATTTCCCATCCATTAAGCTTAATTGCAAACATTTCAGACATAATGAATCTCGGCAACCATAGGCCACTTCATCCTCGTTCTGTGGTCACTGCGGCTGCATGTGGGTGCAAGTTTTGTATCTTCAATTAGTTGCGGAATGAAAATTATAAGCATAACTGTGAGCATTATAGGAGTCCCCTGTAAGTGGCTGGTGAAACAGAGAAAGAAAAAGGAAAACTTTTTAGAACACTTTGGCCTACTAAAACCTCAAACTTGTACTTTGTGGAAGTTAAAAAATGATTCCTTTATTTCTGGTTCTCCATCTTAGTCAGGAAGAACAATCTAAAAAGCCATTTATGAGAAACTTTAAAATGTACTTTGAGCAAACCACCATGACTATATTTTAAAATTGTTTGACAAAGCCCTAGGCAGTTCAAAGAGCCAAACAAATGATGTAAAATTACTTCAGTTGTTTTCAAGCCTACAACCATCAGAATAAAACAAAACTAGCTGCCTTGGGTTGATTGTAGAAATAATGCAGCAGGAGATGCCAATACAAAGCAGAATTTGCTAGTCATTAGAAAAGAGAGGCAAAGTGGAGCTATAGGGTCATGCTGTTTGGAAAAATCATAAACATCATGATAATTGTGATATACCTAAAATAATTTTTTTCTCTGGTAGATGTAATAAGAGTACTCAGCTTTAGGACCTACTTAAATTTGGATTCAATGCTTAAATCAAGAAGATAGAAATAATAGGGGTTGATGAATGGGATTTATTTCTATCTAATTACAAGGAGAAATAACTACTAATTCTAGGGTATAGATAGCTTCAGGGATCAAACAGTCTTAGATTTAAAAATAAATCAGAAAACCATATGTTGGAGAAATGAAAACTTCTTCAACAAAAGGTGATGAGAAAACTGAATATCCACAACTAAAAAATTGGAACTAGATCCCTGTCTTTCAACCTGTACAACAATCAATTCAAACTGGATCAAATATCTTAATGTAAGACCCGAAACTACCAGAAGAATTTATAAGGGAAACACTTCAAGATAGATGCACAGGTAATGATTTAGGGTTCTAATCATTCAGAAAATAAAAGCAAGAATTGAAAAATGGGATTGCATCAAATTAAAAAGCTTCTGCACAGCTAAGAACACAACGAATAGAGTGAAGAGACAAAAATCTTTACTATCAGTGCAACTGATAGATAATATTCGGAATATAAAAGAACTAAAAAACTTGACAAAAATGTTATCCAACTAAAATATGAACAATGACCTGAATAGATAGTTCTCAAAAGAAGTACATATGGGCAATAAAAAATATGAAAAACTGCTAAATAATCATTAAACATCATGAAAATGCAAATCAAAAATACATTGAGATTTCTTCTCACCTCAGTGAGAATGGCTGTTACAAAAACAAAAAGTAAAGATGCTGGTGAGTATGAAGAGAACATGGAACGCTTTCACATTGCTGGTGGGAGTGTACATTAGTGCAGCCAGTGGCAAGCAGTATAGAAAACCTCTTAGAACTAAAAACAGAACTATTATAGGATCCAGCTATCCTACTACTGGGTAAGTATCTGAGGACAATTACATCAGCCCATTACAGAGATACCTTCATACCCATGTTTATTATGACACTATTCACAGTATCCAGGGCATGGAATCAACTTAGGTCTCTGTCAACAGATGAATGGGTAAAGAACATATGGGATACATATCAGGATATTTTTTTACCACACAGAGGAATAGGGTCCTGTCTTTTGTAGGAACATGAACGGAATTGAAGTACATCATGTTGACTGAAATAAGTCAGACACAGAAAGACAAGAATCACAGGTTTTCTCTCATATGACAAAATGAAAAATAAAATGGAGATGACCTGAAAGGCGAAGAGAATTATTAGGGACTGAGAAGAGGACTGGAAGAGGTGGGCGATAACAAGCAGAAGGCAGTGTTGCCATGTTTAACCTGTGACACATCCATAGAAGGAAATGTTACAGCGAGATCCATTAATTTGTATGATTAATATATGTGAATAAAAATAAGACAGAATAGTTTAGGAAAACCACACAGGAGCCCCCAGATATATTGTTCCATATGGAAATAGGCATAGAAATGGAAAAAAATGAAAAATAACAAAGCTCAGCAAATATCCAAAATGATTACTTATCCTATCAGATGTAGGGTGAGCTGAGAGGGGAAATTTCCTTATGTAGTTTTAAATTTTTACCAAAGACAGTGTAATGATTTTGCAAATTATGAAAAGATAAACAACAAAGTAAAATGTAGACCTTTGGGAGGGAAAGTGGAAATGTAGGAGGGGATTAATATTTATAGGCTTCAAAGTGGATAGCATGACCAGAGCACTGAACAGAAGAGTTGGAGTTTTGAATGTCACAGACATAAATCTTCATGTTCTTCACTCCAATTTACTGGACTTGTTTACTTTTGTGAAAATGGTCACATGCCTTCAGACTCCCATATTTACAAGACAGACTTCTTTACTCCATCTTGCTCCTAGAAAATGTCACCTTATTACGCGGTCTTGAGTCAATTTATTAAAATATTGACTGCCACATTTTCTTTCCTAAATAATCTCAAATTAGTTTTCCTTTTAGATTTTATCAAAATCTAACATTAGCTTATTTATCAACCTATTATATATTCCCATGACTGGAATGTAAGCTTTAGAAGGGCTTTGGTTTTCTTTTTTTCCAGTAGCTACAACTGACCCTTTGAGCACAGTAATTGCTCAGAAACTGTGTATAGAAAAAGAGAAGAAATTTTATAGATGCTGTTAGTACAAACAGCCAAGAAAAAATGAAATCTAAAGTAGATGAGCAAACCTAACATATCCACTTCTAGTAGTCTTTACATTATGTTATATTTTACATCACATAGATATATGTATATTTCCCTTGGTATTGAATGGAGAATTTTAAATTAAAACTCAGTATTGGGAGGAATATGGCTTAATTTTTAGTCTCAACTCTCTTCCTGGGAAGAATTCCTTCAAATTATAATTTTGCCCCCAATTTCTCACCATTTCTACATAAGGCTGCTATAGAGGGTATAAAAGGAAGAATCAATGTCCTAGAAATATTGTCTAGGCTAAACAGCAGCCTAATGTTGAGGTATAGTGGGTTAACAATCTTTCTCAGTAATAACGTTGGAGATACAGTATGTTATGCTCCAAATTTCCCATTTAATTATTATTTACTGGGCATTCCTTAAAGTATGCAACAAGAACTAATGTGCCCAAAATGTGTAAGGTATTTGTTATAAAAATCTTGACAGTATTCATGTCTTATTGTGTGAATAGCTTCAGCTCCATATTTGGTTTTGTATACCCAATTAAAATGAACATATAATTCTACCTAAAATTGTTCAAAATTGTAGACTTCACAAATTCCCTCCTCCTTATAGTAATTTGATAATACTGTGTGCCTTACGTTTTAAGGCAAACACCTCCATTGAATACAATTATTGTGAAAAGAGAACTTTCCAGAACCTCAATTAAAATGCTAATATTGGAAGAATAATTTATTTTTCTACCTATAGAGACAGGAACCCGGGAAGATACTGGTGTTTTATTGATCTCTCCTTGTCTGTTTTATCCTCAACCCCTCAAAAATTAGTATTTTTCTGGTTGCTGTTGTTTAGCTGCATGACTGCATTTATTTACAAAAGATGTGTAATGCCACTAAAGAAGTAGCTAATGAAATAGTGAATATAATTTGTAAAATGTTTGAAATTAGCATATGATACTGTAGCATTATTATTATTATTATTATTATAGCTAGGAACAAAAAGTAGACTTTAAAGTAAATATACTAAATAACAAGAATGAATGCTTAGGACCATCTGAAACTATTTTTAATCTTTAATTTGAGTAGCAAAAAAAATTCTAATCTGAACAGTATATAAGTGCATGTGAGTATTATTTACACATATAAAGAACACAGTGTAATTTTTATGTGGTAGTTTACAATCTTAGAATCATTCAGGACATTTTATGACCATCTTATATCTTTCTTTAAGTCATCTCAGTATCAAAGTGTCTCTACAAATGTGAAATTATTGATAAGAATGAAGAACCCAGGACCTCAGAGCCTACAATTTTAGGCTTCAGAAGTATTTATGTAGCACCATTTATTAAAGAGGCTATCTTTCTTCCAGTGAACATGTTTGGCCCTTTATCAAAATAAAGTGGCTGAGTGTATTTGGGGTTCTTTCTGCATCTTCTAGTCTGCTCCATTGATCTTCAGGTATTTTTACCAGTGCCATGCTGTTTTTAATCACAGAAGCTTGGTAGTATAATTTCAAGTCAGGATCTGCAATACCTCCTGCCTTGCCTTTGTTGCCCAGAATTACTTTTGCTATTCTAGGTCACATCTGATTCAAAAGGAATTTTAGGAATGATTTCTCTACAAGGTATGCTAATAGTATTTTGATCGAGATTGTATTAAAACTGTATAACAATTTTGAGATTATAGCCATTCTCAATATGTTGGATCTTCCTACCCATGAGCAAGGGATACCTTTCCATTTTCTAATATCCTCTTTGATCTCCTTTTTCAGAATTCTGTAATTTTCAGTGTAAAGATCTTTTACTTCCTTTATGAGATTGATTCCTAAGCGTTTCTTTTTTGATGCTATTGTGAAAGATGCTATTTTACTAATTTTTCTCTCAGTGAGTTTCATATTTGTTTACAGAAATGCTATTGATTTTTGAGTGTTCACCTTGTAACCAGCCATGCTACTGAATTTGGTCATTAAACATAGAAGTCTTTTGGTGGGAGTTTTGGGGTCTTCTATGTAAAATATCAGGTCATCCACAAATAAAGATAATTTAACTTCTTCATTTCCTTTCTTTATTCCTTTTATTTCTTTTTTCTTGCCTGATTTCTCTGCTTAATGTTTCCAGAACTATACTGAATAGGAGTGGTGAAAGTGGACATCCTTGACTTGTTTCTGATTTTAGAGGGAAAGCTTTCTACATGCTGAAGACCAAAACTAGACCTATGTCTCTTAGCATGCACTAAAGTAAAATGAAAATGGATCAAAGATCTAAATATTGAAACAGAAACACTAAATCTGCTGGAAGAGAGAATATGTAGAGCACTTGAGGATATAGGAGTAGGCAAAGATTTCACGAACCAAATCCAGACCAGATGGGAAATACTACAAAAAATCAACAACTAGGATCTCATCTTATTAAAAAGCTTTTGCACAGCAAAAGAAGTCACCAACAGAGTGAAAAGATAGCCAACAGAGTGAGAAGAAATGTTAGACAATGGTTTCTCAAAGGACTAATATCTTGAACATATAAAGAATTTTTAAAAAATCAACCCACCCAAATTTAAAGACCCAATGTGATGAGTACATACTTCTCAGATGAAGAAATAGAAACAGCAAATACATACATGAAAATTATTTAATATAAATGTTGGTGTAGGAAAAGATTGTATGAACAAAACCTCAGTTGCCCATGAATAAGCACAATCAACAAGGGGGATCTCTTCTTATTAAAAAGCTTCTGCACAGCAAGAGAAACCACCAACAGTGGTGGTTTAAAAAAAAATCACACCTTCCCAATTTAAGACCCAATGCAAAAATGGGCATGTGAAATAACCATACATTTTTCAATCAAACCGGTAGAAATACCAAATAAATATCTGAAAAAATGTTCAACATCACTGATGATTCAAGAGATGAAAATTAAAACAATGCTGAGATTTCATCTCACTCCAGAAAGAATGGCTATTTTCAAAAAATCAACCAATAGCATAGGCTAGTGCGGCTGTGAGGAAAAAGGAACCCTTCTCCACTGTTGGTGGGAGTGTAGACTGGTGCAACTGCTGTGGAAATTAGTGTGGAGATTCCTCAAAAAACTAGGATTAGAGGTCCCATTTGACTCAGCTATTCTCCTTCTGGGTATCTTCCCAAAAGTATTAAAAGTGTCATACTGTAGTGATATATGTGCACCTACGTTTACAACAGCACATTTTGTAATAGCTAAATCTTGAAAACATTCCAAATCCTCATGGATTTTATATATATATTGAGTACTACTCAGCCATAAAGGGTAAACTTGAGACATTTCTAGGTAAATTGTTGCACCTTGAATACATACTTTTAAGTGAAATAAATAGGACACACATGTGTAAATATCACATTGTCTCTGTGGTGTGAGAAACTGAAAGCATAATTAAGGACCAAACTGAATAATAGATATTGTGAAATAGGAAGAAATTGTTCAATATGTGCAGTGTGAGATACTTTATTAATAATTAAAATGCTTTATGGAAAAAGGTATAGTATTATTAGAAAATAAGCTGAGAGACTAACAAATGAAAATATGTTCTTTTAAGATCATGATACACAATATGTTTACCACTGTTATTCTCTAATAATTTTTGTTATGAAAATTATTTTTTCATAGAACTAGTTTTATATTTTCTTTATTAATATCTACTTGTATTACATTAAAATTAAAAATTAAATTCCACCCAATAATTCCTACAACTAAAAAAACCAAAATAAATGAATAAAATTATTTATCCAGTAATGATGATACAATCAAAATTTTGAGAACTACTCTTTCACAAATTTGTCAGAGATAATACAATAACTACAATAATGATATTAACTTTAATATCACTCATTTCAAATGTTCTTATTTACAAACAATGTCTATATTTAAAAACATTGCATATATTTACTCTTGCTAATCACATTGACCCCATGTGGTAGACACTACTTCATGCTCTGTTTTACTATTGATGAAAGTGTACCTTAAAAGGGTTAAGTATTTTGACAAAATAACCTAACATGTAATTGACAGAGGCTGGACCAGCAGCTGGACCACAAGAATCTGCTTTCTGAGCTTACTAAACCAGCCCTTTCAGAATTCCTTTGTACCTCCTTGATGGCATTACTCTCAGATGACTCCTAGAGTCAAGAGGGAATCAGATAGACCATGACCCAAATGCAAATTTGATTTAGGGATGTGATGATCAGGGAGGAGAGGAAATATTAATCTCTGTAGAGAAGTCTTCCCAAAGCAATGTCTCAAAATGAAAGAGTGCCTGGGAATAGCAGATAAGATGTTGGTAATATACCAGAGCACCGATCGTGACTGCAAAGTCACAGAAATTGAAAGCATGGCAAGTTTAGGGAAAGGCAGCCCAATGTGGCACAAATATTTATATATAGAAAGAGGACAAAGTGGGTGGCAAAACTAAAAAGTTAGATTCGGGCAAATCATTCATGAAAAGGCTTTACTGGCTGTATCTAGTCCTGAAGCCAGAGTTGCATAGGTTCTCTTCTATGACAACAGTGGTCTCTTGAGTTGTTCAGGGGAAAATCAACACATGTATTCAGAATGGGAGTGGTTTTAGTATGATGATAAAGTGTAAAATATGATAGATTTGCTGCAAGTTTATACTTGTGTGATATATAAAAGACACAGAGAAATCATAACCCACCTCAAATATGATTGAATTTGAGGAAATACAGTCAAATATGATTTGCTCTAACAATGGAAGGTTTTTTCTTTTTCTTAAAATGAATCCACTTAAGAATGAAGTATAGAAAGACCTTGAAAGTGGCAATTTTTCTTATGAAATTCAAGGTTCATCAAGATTCTTTTCTCACCATGTCTAAAAGAATTAATATTTGAGCTGGGCATGGTGGCACTTGCCTATAATCCCAGCACTGGGGAGACTGAAGAGGACAGTGAGTTCAAGCATAGCCTGGGCTATGTAAGAGTTCAAGGCCAGTGTGGGCTGGAGAGTAGGAACCTGTCTCAAAAATAAAACAGAAGAAAAAAACTATTGATAATTTTATAAAGTTATCACTACTGTAGTCAAAGAAATAAGAAGTAAGTTACAATCTCAAGACAAACAAACATTGAATAGCCATGGCTACATAGCATTAGCCCTGATATTGACTTAGGGCCACTTTGCTTGGTAGACAAGATGGCTCTGCTTCTAGTAAGAGGTCTGCCACATCAACTGCTTGCTGAACAGATATTTTGTAGTAATCACTAAAACAGGTTTTACTTCAAATGATACAGTAAAGCACACAGGGCCAGAGGGCAAACTTCTTAAGAAACTGGAAAGGGTTCAGGAAAGAGGAAATACACTGAGTACTTCAAACACACTGAAGAATGAAGAAAAATCTATATAGGTCTGCCAGGGAAGGAAACTTTAGCAGTTACCAAGGGGATGCTTATAGATGAATTGGTAGAAAATAAGAGTAGTAAAAAAGTAAATAGGCTATGTTTAAAAGAGTAGAAGGGAAAGCAAGGAAAGTTAAAAATAGAGGAGAAAATATTCTAACTATCGTATATCTGATAATGTTAATGTGAAAATGCAAATCAACAGGGATGTTCTTGACTTTCAAAAGCAGACACATAATAAATTGTTAGCCAAGGTTCAGTGTCATGTTGATTTGAGTCCAAAAGCTGTTTTCTTTCAATTATAACAAAGTAACCAATGTCATGAACTTTCTTATAATTATGATTATATTAATCTGTTACATAGAAGGCCACATTGTTTCCTCAAGAAAAGGCTCCACTAATACATTTACATTTTGCAAGGTTGAAGATTTCATTATTTGCATATAGGGAAAAATGAAATGAGATTCAGGATCCGTTAGTAATTTCAAAAATAGGCTACAATGTTCTTTCTTTATGGGCAGATATAAAAATTTTCATATACCTGAACTGAGGACAGGTTTTGTTAACTTTGTTTGTTTGTTTCATTTTACTTTGATGAAGACTCAATTTATTTTCATAAGGAATGTCAATAACACTGTGTTTGTTTAAATAGGTTTATAGCTGGATCTGAATGTTCACCAAAGGCTTGTGTGTTAAAGCTTTCATCTACAGCTAGTGGCATTATTTGGAAACAGTGGCAATTCTAGTTGGAGGCCTAGCTGGATGGAGTATGTCATTGAGACCATCCCTTTGCTGGGTGTCTTTTGTCATCAGAACCCTAGCATTCATTCTCTCTCTCTCTCTCTCTCTCTCTCTCTCTCTCTCTCTCTCTTTCTGCTTTCCAGCTACCATGAGGTAAGCAAGCTATGTTCCACCAAACACTCCCTGCCATGAGATTCTACCTTAACCCCATCTGGAAAAAATAGAGCAAAAACTATGGACTGAAACTTCTGAAACCATTAGTGAACATGTGTTTACTCTATTATTCTCTGGTATTTTGTCACAGTGATGGAAGGTGAACTGACACAGTAGGGAGCTGTAACACTGGGATAAATGTTAAGATCTTTTAAATTCCCAGCTCCCAGCACAGAGGAGGCTTCCAGGTCTACGTGCCACAGAGCCCAGTGCAGACTAGGAGGCTTCTGGGCCAACCTACCATCACTCTGAGCACAGAGGAGGTGAGGTGCATGGGTGCCAGCAGCAAAGCCCGCCCCCCCCGTCAAAATGAGAAGACACATAAACAATTGTCAAAACTAGACTTCCAGATCACCTACAGCAACACCAAAGGGAAATGAGATGGAACACTCCGATTCTCAACAATCTGGATTCCCTGAACTAGCAACAAATGAGGATATGGAAAAAATGGAATCAAATAATTTCTCACATAACAGCAGAGATTTTGCCCATAGTGCAAGACATGATTATTAAATCCAGAGAGTACACAGATAAAAAAAGAGAGGAGCTGAGGAACATGATGGAATCCCAACATAGGAAACAAATGGGTTCCATAAAAGAGATGCAAACAGATTTCCAGGAGATTAAAAACTCCATTGAAAGCTTACGCAGCAGAATGAGCCAATGTGAGAACAGAATTTCAGCTATAGAAGATAAGGTTGCAATTAGTGACCAGGAAAAGAAAAATTGCTTTAAAATTGTAAGGGACCACAAGATATCAATTCAGCACTTGCTAGGTAAAGCAAAGAAGAATAACATAAGACTGATTGGAGTCAATGAAGAAACAGGAGAGAGTGCTGATGACATAAAAATACTGTTCACAGAAGTGATTGCAGAAAACTTCCCAAGTAGGGGGAAAGAACTTCACATACAGATAAATGAGGAATATAGGACTGCACCTAGCCCTGATCCAAAACAATGTACACATAGGCATATAATTGTTAAATTCCAGAATCCCAATAGAAGAACAAATTTCTATAAGCAGTTAGGGAAAAGAAACAAATCACATACAAAGGAAAGCCCATCAGAATAACAGCAGACTTCTCAATGCAAACCCTCAAGGAAAGAAGAGCTTGAAGTGATGTATTGCAAGCCCTAAAGGAAAACAGCCTCCAGCCCAAATTGAGGTATCCTGCAAAATTATCTTTCAAAATTGATGGAGAAATAAGATACTTTCATGATAAAGAGCACCTTAGGAACTGCATGAATACCAAACCAGCACTCCAAAAAATTTTAGAAAAAATCCCAGGAAAAGACAATGAGTATAACAACCCCAGAAAGCCCAGCAGAATGAATCCACCGGGCACGACAAGAAATTAAAAGCAAAAGGAGAGAATCCAACAAAAAGAAAAAATCATAACAATGATAAGTCAATACTTATCAGTTATAGCTATCAATATTAATAATCTCAACTCAGCAATCAAAAGAAATAGACTGGCAGAATGGGTCAAGAAGCAAGATCCAAAAATACATTGCATACAAGAAACATGCTTAATTCAATCAGAAACTCATAGACTGAAAGTTAAAGGGTAGAAAACAATACTCCATGTGACAGGAACCCCCCAAAATGCAGAAGTAGCTATGCTCTTTGCAGATCAAGTGGATTTCAAACCAACACTAATTAAGAGAACCAAAGAAGGACACTACATCCTTGTACAGGGAAGAATCCAAGAGGAAGAAATGACAATCATAAATATCTATACACCAAACACTAATGCACCCAATTATATAAAACAAATACTAATGGACACAAAAAATCATATATGAATGAATACATTAATAGCAGGGGACCTCAATACCCCACTGTCATGAATAGATAGATCAACTAGACAAAAAATAAGCAATGAAATACTAGAACTCAATCAAATTCTTGAACAAATGAACTTAACAGATGTTTACAGAGTACACCACCCCACCAAATCAGAATACACATTCTTTTCAGCTGCACACAGGTTGCCTTCCAAAATAGACCACATACTCGCTCATAGAACATGTTTAAGTAAGTGCAAAGGAATTGACATTATTCCCTATATATTATCAGACCATACTGCGAAGAAATTGGAGATCAATAGCAAATGAAACCACAAGAATTTCTTAAACACATGGAAATTGAACAACACACTACTGAATAACCAATGAGTCACAGAGGAAATTAAAGAAGAAATCAGATAGTTCCTCCAAGTAAATGACAATGACAATACAACATATCAGAATCTATGGGACACAGTGAAAGCAGTCTTACAAGGGAAATTCACAGCAGTGAATACCCATATTAGGAAAACAGAGTGACCCCAATTAAACAATCTGATTCTGAATTTCAAGCTGCCAGAAAAGGAAGGGCAGGACAAACCCAAAGCTCATTCAAGGGAGGAATTTATAATGATCAGAGCAGAAATCAGTGCAATGGAGACTAAGAGAATGATCAAAAAAATCAATGAAGAGTTGGTTCTTTAAAACAATGAACAAAATTGACAAACCCTTAGCCAACCTTATCAGATAAAGGAACGAAATGGCCCAATTCCTTGCAATTAGGAATGAACAGGATGAAATTACAATGGACCCAGGAGAAATCCAGAGGATAATCAATACCTACTTCCAGAACCTATATGCCAATAAGATGGAAAGCACAGAAGAAATGAGAAGATTTCTAGATAAGTATGAATTACCAAAGTTGAAGAAGACCTAAAAATTCTAAACAATCCTGTATCAATCAATGAAATTGAAAATGTTATTAAAAACTTACCAACTAAGAAAATCCCTGGTCCTGATGGCTTCACTGGTGAAATCGACAAGGCATTTAGAAAGGACTTACTGCCACTACTGTTTAAACTCTTCAATGAAATTGAAAGGGAAGCAATACTCCCGAATTCATTCCTGGAAGCAAGCATCACCTTGATCCCTAAAGCAGAGAAAGACCCAACCGAAAAAGAGAACTATAGGCCAATCTCGCTAATGAACATAGATGTAAAAACCCTTAATAAGATACTGGCAAATAGAATGCAGAAGATCATCAAGAAGATCATACGCCCTGACCAAGTGGGATTTATCTCAGGGATGCAGGGTTGGTTCAACATATGCAAATCAATCAACGCAATACACATCAATAGAGCCAAGGACAAAAACCATATGATCATCTCAATAGATGCAGAGAAAGCATTTGACAAAATCCAACATGCTTTTATGATAAAAAAAATACAAAAAATTGGAATAGATGGTCTCTACCTCAAACTGATAGAAGTCATCTATGAAACACCAACAGCCAATATCATACTAAATGGTCAAAAACTGAAAACCTTCACACTAAAATAAGGAACAAGACAAAGATATCCACTGTCATCACTCCTGTTCAATATAGTTTTGGAAACATTAGCCATGGCAATTAGAGAAGAGAAAGAAATAAAAGGAATAAAAATAGGAAATGAAGAAGTCAAGTTGTCGTTATTTGCAGATGACATGATACTCTATATAGAAGACCCCAAGAACTCCACCAAAAGTCTTCTAGACTTTATAATCATATTCAGTAAAGTAGTTGGATACAAGGACAATGCACAAAAATCAATAGCTTTCCTCTACATGGACAACAGACTGAGAGAGAAATGGGGCAAACAATTCCTTTCACAATAGCATCCAAAAAACTGAAATACCTAGAAATTAACCTAACAAAAGAAATCAAAGACCTCTTCTCTGAAAACTGTAGCACTCTGAAAAGTGAAATTGAAGATGTTATTGGAAAACGGAAAGACATCCCTTGCTCCTGGGTAGGAAGACTCAACATAGTGAAAATGGTCATACTTCCAAAACCGGTATATAGATTCAATGCAATCCCAATTGAAACCCCTCAGCATACTTCACAGGCCTGGAGGAAACAATCCAAAGATTCATTTGGAACAAGAAGAGACCCAGAATAACAAAAGCAATGCTAGGTAACAGAGACATAGACAACCCCCACTTTGAAACTATACTACAAAGCTGCTGTGATAAATACAGCATGGTACTGGCAAAGAAACAGACCTGAGGACCAGTGGAACAGATTAGAAGATGCAGAAACAACTCCCGACACACTCAGTCACCTCATCTTCTACAAAGAAGCCAAACACCCTCACTGGAGGAAAGATAGCCTCTTTAATAAACGGTGCTAGAAAAATTGGGTTTCAACTTGCCAAAGACTAAAACTAGGCCTACTTCTCTCACCATGCACTAAACTAAAGTCTAAATGGATTAAAGTTCTAAATATTAAAACAAAAACACTAAACCAGCTGGAAGAGAGTTTAGGAAGAAAGCTTGAAGACATTGGTAAAGGAAAAGATTTTATGAACAAAACCTCAGTTGCCCCTGAACTAGCACAAACAATCAACAAGTGGGATCTCTTCTTACTAAAAAGCTTCTGTACAGCAAGAGAAACCACCAGCGGTGAGAAGAGATAACCTACAATGTGGGCAAAAGTTTTCACCAGCTGTCTCTCAGGCAGGTCTACTATCTTGAATCTATAAAGAACTTAAAAAAATCAGACCTCCCAAATTTAAAGTCCCAATCCACAAATGGGCATCTGAAATGAACAGACATTTCTCAAAGAAGTAGAAATACCAAATAAACATATGAAAAAATGTTCCACATCACTGGTCATTGGAGAGATATGAAAACAATGCTGAGATTCCACCTCACTCCAGAAAGAATGTCTGCTGTCATGAAATCAACCAATAACAAACGCTGGCAGGGCTATGGGGAAAGAGGAACCCTGCTCCACTGCTGGTGGAAGTGTAGATTGGTGCAACCACTGTGGAAATCAGTATGGAGATACCTCAAAGAACTAGGACTGGAAGTCCCATTTGACCTACCAATTCCCTTGCTGGGTGTCTTCCCCAAGAATTAGAAGAATCATTCCACAGTGAAATATGTGCACCCATGTTCAGAGCAGCCCAATTTGTAATAGCTAAAACTTGGAAGCAGACCAAATGTCCATCAACTGGAGACTGGAAAAAGAAAATGTTGTTTTTTTTAATAAAATGAAGTACTGCTCAGCCATAAAAAATGAGAAATTAGAGACATTTATAGCTAAATGGATGTACATTGAGGCAATACTCTTAAGTGAAATAAATCAGACACACATGTGTAAATACTGAATAGTTCCTCTAGTGTGAGAAACTGAAAGTGTAAATAAGGACTAAAAGGTTTAATAGGTAATGTGATATATGAAAAAAAGGGACAAAGGGGAAGGGGAAGTGGGTGTGGTAGGGGAAAGGAAAGAAGGGAATTAAATTAATATGAGAAAATGAAAAAGTGGAAACAAAGTCTTTATAAATAGGGAGGGATGGAGGGGTTGAAGTGAGGGCAGGGGAAGTGGGAAAAATAAGAACCAAGAGCGATTACGTAAAAGTACAAATTTCCAATGATGAATGCCATTATATTGTACACCTAAAATGTACCAATAAAATCAAATTTAAAAAAAATGGATGCAGAAAAAATAATTCTTACATGTTAGCCTGAAAAACCAAAGAAATCTTTTAATTTAACCTTGACATCAAGCATTGCTCGGAATAGCAGAACTGATCTTGTAAGACTAGATAAGAGGTGTCTAGGAAGGGAAGTCAGACTCCACCAGCATTGTGGGTGCCTCTGCCTCTGTGCAAAGCTGGCCAGCAGAGACTGTCAGGCTCTGTCCCTGCTCTTTCTTCCCCTTCCTCCCATACCTGGCTGGTCCCCAAATCGGGAAAATGCTGTCCAGTGTGGTATGCAAATCTACTATCCATCTTCCTGGGAAGGTCACTGTAGTCACAGGGACTAACATAGGCATCAGAAAGGAGACAGTCAATCCACTGTCAAAGAGGAGTCCATGTATATTTAGCTTGCCAGGATATGCAAAAACAGGCATTGGGAGCCAGAGCAATTCCAGCTATGAGTGCAAACTAGGAATTGTTGAGGCAAATGACTTGGCTGATACTAAATCTGTGTGAGCCTCTGTTAAGGACTTCTTAGCAGAGGAAAAACACTTCCATGTTTAGATCAACAGAGAAGGAGTGGTGATGAGTTCCTTCTCTAAGACACCAGATGGCTTTGAGATGCACATGGGATTGAGCCAGTTGGGGCATTTCCTTCTGACCCATGTGCTGCTAGAGAAACTAAAGAAATCAGCTGAATCAAGGGTTATAAGTAAGTCTTTCTTGGGACATCACCTAGAAAGATCCAGTTCCATAATCTGCAGGGGAATAAGTTGTACAGAGAAGGACTAGCTTAATGTCTCAGCAAGTCAACCAACATACTCTTCACCTGGGAATTGACCAGGAGGTTGCGAGTCTCTGGCATAATGTCATATTCTGTACAGCGTGACAAAGTCAACCCTGACTTGTTTTGGTACTCATCAATCATGAGATGCGTCTGGTAGATTTTCTCCTACTTTATCAAGACTTCACAGCAGGGAACCTACACCAGCCTGTAGTGTGCCTTCACAGATAGTCCTAAGTGGAAATCATTTCAATGATTGTAGCATGGGTCTCTGCCTAGCACTGTAATGAGACAATAGCAACATGAGTAAGGGATATCAGCTGTGACCTTGTGGGCCTCCCGATGGATTGACAGATGGTATGAGCTGGACCCAAAAGAAGACTGCAAGCAGATGATATAGTGCTCTCTGCCAAAATGATTCTCCTTCAAGGTGGCCAAAGAGAGCAGGAAGAGTATCACCTGATCATGTCCACTTGAATCCCAGCACGGTGCCAGATGGTTCTTAACACCATGCATTTGTCTAGACCTACAATGTTTGTCTCACTGCCAAAATTCCTATGCATACCTTTGGATAAGAAGACCCTCACATGACTTTTACACCTCCTATTTTCCCTCTGAAACCCATTCCTATGTTGGCGAATCTAAACTCTGGCAGAGTTGACTGATGGGAATGTGAACCAGTTTCTAGTTTCTCCCAAAGAAAAAATCTTCACTTCAAGGTGGGGGAGCTCACATTTCTGTCTCAACTGAACCCTAGAAATCACAGCAGGTGATTTGAGAGTAGAGCTTCATAGAACCAATATCAGAATTCTTCCAGGAAGCTGTCCCATGAATCTGGATTATGGCTGAATTTACCTCTGAAAATTTAAAGGTATTGTTGTTGACACTTTCTCATGTGTAGATCACAGAAAAAATACATGTCTAAGAAGTTTTGGAATTTTGACCAGGACAGAAATCAAAATCAAATTAAACTGCAGAAGAAAAAAAAAGTAGATAAAAGTATCCTAAGTGTCTGAAATGGAAGTAGCAAAGTCCTCTAAAGTTAAGTGTTAACAGATGTAATGTAAAGTGATGAAGAATAAAACAATTTGAAAAAAGGCTACTATGAATCTATTCTTGGCTCATACTTCACACCTGCAATATTTGCTTCCCAGAGTGGTTAGAAGGACAGGGTATAAGACATGGTAGTTAATTGTCTTCCTTTCTCCTGTATTGTTTTTATCTATCGCTGTATAACTTGGCCCAGGGGAATGGTTTGGATAGAACAGAAATGTGTTTAAATCATGCAATTTTGTTCTTCATTCATTGCAGCTCTATTTACCTATGATTTTATCAGTGTAGCCACAAAATATGAGGTGTTATCCAGAAAGACACCGAAAGCAAATCAAGCACTATTCTATTGGCAAAGGTCAGGTTATACCTGTACTCCTGTGGGTCTATGATTGTGGTCTCTGTGTTTCCAGAAAATAAGAAAATGAAAAAACATGCAAACAGAATACTCAACAGGCAAGAGGGGAGCAAGGACGACACCCTGTAAGGTTAGACTAATAAGGGTCTCTTGAAAGTGACATTTGATGTATACTAAAATTTAACAGTTGTAAAGGATAGGATTAATGATCATACCAATATTCATAGTTTTTTTATATGCAGTTTTTAAAAAAAGTGAAGACTTTCCCTTTTACGTTTTCCAACACACTCATAAGAAAAAGGGTTTAATTGTCTGTCTTTGTGGAAGATGGAATTGTCTTGGAGAGATGATCAAGCTGGCCAGGGTGAGGGAAGAGTCAGGCTACGAACAAGGATTCACACTGAATACACAAATTGAATCAAAATCAGAAGAACAATTTGAGGCTTTTGTTTCAAAATGACAATGTGCCATATTATGGACATATAAGTCAGAAATATTGTGGCAAATAGGAAAGGATATATATTTTTACATGAAGAGGCAATATAAATGGGTTTGCAAAGGATTTGATGGTTTTATTGAAGAGTCACTATTACAGTTCAGTGCTGGCTTTATCTTTAAAGTTGAACAAACTAAGACCGTGCACCTCTGCATGGAATCCTTTGAATTTCCTGTAGGAAGCACCTGCAATACCAATGATTCTCAAACAGCATGAGAAATGTTTCACACAGAAAAATGTAAGCAATGATGTTCTGTTTGTGATAAGATTTAACAAACGAGTAACTATGCTCAGAAATATAAAACAATAGGCAGCTAAGTGGTGGAAGTGGAATACAGACTAAAAATCATATGAGTCCCTGCAACAATTTTTCTAAGAAGGTAAGATAATCATAATGGCAGTATTACTAAAATGTCAAATGCCAAGTCAAATGTTTATGATAGTACAGAGCAATAATTCAGACATAGTTCCTATCTGTCCTTACACTAATTGGTATAGTGCAAAATTGAATACCTTGAATAATTTAAATAGAATTCATGGAGTTATTATGATTATGATTTTATTTTGTAATGAGTGTTTCCCTATTATAGAACAAATTACTATATAAATCCAAAGAATTTTTAATGTGCAAAGCTATAGAAACAATGCCCTGGGAAAACTTCTAGTTATGTATTGTGTAACACTAAGTGATGGGGCTGGTGGCTGCAAAAGTTTTGTTTCTCACAGCAGTAAATAATAAGCACTCTAAACACATTCTATAGAGTGGTTATATACTTGTGTTTATGAAAACAGTAATAAGTCGTGATCAGTAATGATGAACTGAAAAGCTACTTCAAATGCTTAAGAGAATGCAGGAGTCCTTCCTCTTGTAAACTTTGGTGTTTGTGTTACCACGCCTCTGATCTTCATGTGAACCCCAGCAGCTCAGTGTGGATTTTCCATGTCAGAGCAGATCAGAGGCTGAAAGTGATCATTCAAGTCACACATTCTGAAACAATAATTACCACACATAGTTAATAAACCCTTGCCATGTGGAAAGAACTATGTGAAGAGCTTTACTTTCACTATAGGATTTGGTATTCCCTATGACCCCATAACATAACACTATCATTATACTTGTTTTCAGCATAAAAGGAAGTTTAGCTAATTATTAGACAAATAATAATTAATACTAGTTTGCCACCAGGTTAAGCCAAAAAGGAACAAAAGGTTTCAGGTGTCTCATTAGAAATCCATGCTCTTAACCACTAGACTATCATGCAAGGGTATCATAAATTAATTAAGGAAGAAATTCAGTTTATGGAATAAGCATACTCTAAATCATATCAAGTCATCAAATTAAGTAAATATATGTCTAGGGTGGGAGGAAGTGAGACTCACAATGGTTGGTTATTTGAAGAATCATTACCATATAGAAAAGGTGGAATATTATTGTGAGTAGATGAGAGGCTCTGAAGAGTTTCAATAACCCTGGCAGTTTGGAAAGGGAAAGTGAAAACATAAAGCCTCATATAGAGAGTTTGAATGATAAAGAAAAATATCCCCAGATGATCTTGTACACCTAATGAAAAGAAAAATTGATTTTAGACCATTATTTGTAACATTTCCAGAGTACAAAAAGATAAAATGTTTGTAGAATAAGATTTCATGATAAAAATCAATATTTGTTTTGAAAACAGTATATATATATATATGTATACATTTAGTTATTCTAATGTTCTTGACTATGTTTGACATTTTCTATATTCTTGTGATTATGAAAGTAATAATGAAATGTACTTGAGATTGAAAGTATCTACAACCATTTTCTCTGTATAGATAAGAAATATACATGTATATAGTACAATAGCACAAATATTCCTATGCCTATCAATTTCTACATGCATATTAAATATTTATTTTTTAAAATACAGAAAAATTTATGACAAATCTCTTGACATAGTCTCTATTCACAGCCAAAACATAAGACTTTTCTTGATAGAATTATAGAGGTAAGATAAATATGTACTTGGGAATATTTCCCCAAAGGTATAAATAAAAAATATTGCGTGAGAAAATGCAATTAGCACTTAATCCAACTCATGTGACAGCTTCCAACTGTTATTACTACTAAACCATTTTAATATACAATGCTCTGATATAACCAAAAGATTTATTAGAAACAGAAAATGCATTGTAGCAACACTGATGCAGTAGTATCATAGATGTAGTAGGCCAAATCAGAGAAGGTAGAATTAATTCAGAAACAACTGACTTTCCTTGGATATCAAATACAACAGACTAGGGGTGTGTGTGTGTGTGTGTGTGTGTGTGTGTGTGTGTGTGTTACTAGGGATTGAACTCAGAGCCTTCACAGCGAACTACATCCTCAGCTCTTTCTTTCTTTTTTGAGATGAGGTCTCTCTAAGCCATCATTATGTTGCCTAGGCAGGGCTCAAACTTGCCATCCTTCTGCCTCAATTTCCCAGAGTGCTGGGATTACAGATGTGTGCTGCCTTGTCCAGCTTCTAACAGTCTTTTAAGCCAGCATTCACATGGTTGAGCTGGACTCGGACAACAAGAAACTCAAGTGATCTAGAACCTCCTTCTTCTAAACTAGGGCTGTTAAAACTGCCTATTACAATGCAATAGATTACATAATCAATTTAGAAGGGATTTATGTATATTTTTAAAGGAACTATATATAAAAAGAGCAGACAATGCCCAGGTGTATCACATGAAGTGTGAAAATAATTTTATAAAAACATTTGTTTAAACTTTAGGTATATGTAGAGGGAAAGGGAGCTGCACCATGAGGAATTTCAGTGACATGTAGAATTCCATGAAGTAAAATGTATTGCTCAATGTAAATAGACAGTAACATTGCATAACATTACCCAGAAATCCCCCCAACATTACAGTTGGGGCCTCTCCACTGTAGCTTTCTTGATGGTCATTTAGGATCTGGATTCTTCTGCTTTTTGTGTCTGAAGAGTCAATATTTACATCCTCCTGGGAGTCCACTTTACTCAGGACTTTGGGCAGGGAAACTTTTCTACATGCTTAATTCATATCAAAAACTTTGCAAGCCAGCACTACTGGGAAACTTTCTAAATTATCTCTCTGTTAATCACTCTTTATTTGTTTTCCATTGGGTCAAAATGAATTTTAATGAGATTTAGACACTTTGCCCAGCAAAACGTGCGCGCGCGCGCGCACACACACACACACACACACACACACACACACATAATTCCTTTAGCAATAGAATTTTGCTAAGACTTTTGAGCTTTATTACCTATATTATTATCAAGAGAAGTAAAATTAGGAGGAAGCGAGGCACTCAGTGGACCAGGCTGCCAAGAAGTTCTCCATGTTCTATCCTTAGCACTGATTGTGATCCTTGTTCATGCTTTGTTCCTGTTTTTTAACCTGAGAGAACTTCAGTTTGTTCTTAAGGCTCTATAAGTGCATCACCAGGCACCTTTGTTCATTTACATCTCTCACCCCAAGCAGCAGTTAGATGGTTTATCTATTCTGTCTTAGTGATGCTTTAGAAGGCTGCCTCTCTTGCTGTAATTTTTATGAGTATTTATTCCAAATGTCCAATAGGACTCGGGGTATAGATATATGAAGAGCTAATAGGCATTCATGGAATGAAAAAATGTCAATGACCATAGAAAACCATTAATATTTGCTTGACACATTTATTTGACATTTGTTCCCCTTTTCCTAAAACTGAAAAGAATAATGTATTAACATTGCAAAATTGAAAATGAGTTTCTCCCTGATAAAATGAAATCAACATGAATGAGCACACATGATGCACTCGGCCCTACAAATAACTGATTGCCTAAGCAGTTTTTGATGAGTTACTATTTTAGCCTACATAACAATGAAATGATTGGTTTGTATATGCATAAATAGTTTCTTTGTTATGGGCTTTTCATTGACAGAGAGAAGCAGCTGGAAACAAAATAGAGAGCAAAAGAGACAAGGAGACTTCAGAAAGAAAATCAAGTTGTTCCTAATTTCTTTCCAATAGTACTGGCTCAAAGGGTTTTGATATGAATTAACCACTTCACAGTTCCCCTACATTCCCCTGCTAAGTGTACATTTGTTTGTGCACTGGCTATCCCAAGATTCGCTGTGCTGGGTGTCATTTCAGCCAATCAATTATTGTTTGCACTAGATATACTCGTATATCTATTTATTTGTTTCACATTGACTATTTTTTGTACACTTTTTAAATTTAGAATGTGGTAGTCATCTTTGATGTGTTTCTAGCAAAATCTAATAATAAATTGTGGTTATTTTCTTTTATGAATTCACTTTTATTTTATTCGTGAAAACCAACCTATAATTTTGTGCTACAGTCTATAAAAAGTCTTATCATAAGTGCACTACATATAATGTTTATACTTCTGGAGAACTCAGTGATATTCTTTTACTATACAAAACGGACACATTTGGGACACAGAGTGAATAGGAAGAAAGAGGCAAAAGATTTGCAAAAGAAAAAAACTAAAAAAGGGAGAAATGTTAGCATATCAGAGAGGAAAATTCTGTGTTATGAGATGGGAAGACAAAAAAGATGTCTCCTTATTGTCAACTATCCATAATATAGAAATGATAGTACTTGAAAGAAGAAACAAAACAAAAAAATACCAATGGTGGTCATTGATTATAATTCTACAGGTGGTGTTGACAGAATTGACCAACATCTAACAAGCTAGCCTGTAATCAAAGAGATAAAAATATTATTATAAAATATTTGTGTGCCTCTGCACAAAGTTACATGGAACTCATTTGTTATTTATTCAAAACAAGGGGATTCAAAAACTCATTTATAATTTAGATTAGGTCTAATACACCATACAATTGAAAAATATGGGATAGCAAAATGCCAACTAGGACATCCATCATCTGTCTTCACTATTACATTTAGAGGATGAACATTATATTGAAAATATACCACAAACAGAAAAAAAAGAAAGGCCAACATGACAGTGTAAAGTGTGTTGCTTACAGAATGACAACAATGAAAAAAGAATTTGGAAAGAGACTAGATACTACTGTCCAGATTATAACATTTTGTTGTTGTGTATTGAAGTTTTAAGATATAACATACACAGAAAAATTACTGAATAAATTTAATGAAATAGTTGTTTTTATATTCCCTCTTATATTATCTTATAAAAATTAATGAAACTGCAATTTTGGTTATCCTATATTTAAATTATTGGACTTGTAAGTGGCTGAAAATGTAGAAAAAGTCTCAAAGCTTACAAAATCAATTATAATTCATATTATAGCTAGAGATAGATATAGGAACTCAAATTATTTTTTATTTTTTTGAAACAAGCAAAACCATAAAACATATCACTTTTTTAATACAAAGAGAATGAGTACTGAACTTATATTAAAATTTTGATCTTTGTTACTGTGGCTATCCTTATTTATGGAATAATACTTTTTTCTTTCCCATTTAACATGCACCATAACTAATGTCATTTTCCTTGGCATGTAGTTTTTCAATCACACTACTACTGGAATAGATAATCAAAGCAGGATTGAACCCATATCTTACAAATGTAATCAAAAATAGATACTTCACAATAATGTTGGCAAGTGTGATCTGAAATATTGGACATCTGTGTAATGTAAGGAGATTAAGCTGGCATTTGTGTTTCTGATAGTGAGGTGTGAACTCTAAAGACACAGAGAATTAGGGAATGATGATGTTGGGGGTCAAAGTGCAGGGTGAAGTGCAGGTTGGGGAAGTAAGACAATAACTAGCACACATAAATTCTTGGTTTTTTTATGTATCCCATTGTTTAGATAGTGTTATAGATGTGTACTTCTATTTGTTAGTTTTTAGAAAAGAATTTGACATATTCTTTTTGCTATGGGTTTTGACTTCCTTACAATAAATCTGTAAAGTATATTCTTTTGTAATCTTTTTATAGCCATGTAGCATATTTCCCTTAGTACATGTTTACAGTAAATAATGATTGCATTCATTGTGAGGAGGTATTGCAGGTACATAGCATGCCTGAGTTCTTATTTTATTTCTTTCCTCTCCTCTCTATGTCTCGGTGCCCTTCCCTTTTGCAAAAGTTCTATTTTTGTGAGTTAAGCAGTGTGTTCTGTTCCTCCACATTTTCTTCCTTATATTTAAATATCATTCTTCAACCAGAATGTGATTCCTTGCAGGCACTTGACATCCTCCGAGCCACTTTCTAATCTTCCTTTAGGCTAACTGGGCTCATTTTCGTGACTCTGGGCTGTAGTTGACACCATGTCAGCCCTACTATGTCTCTGCCTTTGTGTGGGGAGGAGCAAGGCCTTCAGCCCAAGAGGCTGGGCCTGCTGGGACCCATGTCTCACACCTCTCCTTTCCAGACCATGCTTCTGGTGACTGAAAATGAATGAAGTCCAAACCCAGCATACAGAGCCAATACAAGATTGACCATTATCTCCTCTCCGGGTCCCCTGTTGCTTGTTCAACGAGACAAGTGGCTAGAAGATTGTCTCTATTTGCCCGTGAACTAACAAGTGAACAAATGATTCCATTATTTTTTGAATCTGTAACCTGTGGTCATTTTACTATTCCATGCTACTCATGCTCATGCTATGAACCCTACTGCTTCCCTATATTTTCACAAAATTTGATGTAAGGGGGTGTTTGAACGCTATAAAATTTATGATGAATTCTCTGCATGAACATCATGACAGACCATACCCCAGATAAGTGGAACTTCTCTGTCCTCCCTTTGCTTCCAAGTCAGTGCTCTTACTATGAGTCATTGGTTAACATGATCCAGCAGAGCTTTCCTTCACTTATTTCTAGGAAAAATTTGCATCCTACAGGAAGAAAATGCTGGACTCTGTTGCTCAATAAAGAGAACATGGCTCAGTCCCTCCATTGCTTCAGGTGACCAGTTACCAACTTCTTTCCTGAAGCAACACAATTCTAGATCATCCAGCCTTCAGTCATCCTGCCAAATAAGCACAGATTCTTGCCCAAGGTCAGTAGTGATCAGCAGAGCTGGTTCATTCTGCAAGAATCATTCAGGCAACTCTACCTTGTAAGTCAAACACACAGTTGCTGTACTGTAGGTCACTAGAGTTGAGAGCAGTTCTGTTAAATGGCAAAAACTGACACTGAAGCTGTATTGAAAAAACAAAAACAAGGCCTCCTATAACTGCATGTCTTTATAAGTTCAGGCAGTTTCTTGAAGTATCAATATTTAATTCAAATACATAACACAAGGTAATTTTGTAATGGCTGCTCCTAACACATCCATTATTAAAATGCCTCATTTATTTGACAAAAGAAGAAACTTTAGAATTTAGCTTGATGCACTAGTTGAACTTGATAATGAACCACTTTTATATAGCACATCAGTAATATTGGAGTGGAAAGCTGAAAACAAGTCCCAGGTTGAGTAAGAATAGATGAAAGCCAACAGTTCCCCTAAATGCTGATCTTATAGAATTTGCCATGAGCATATGAAAGTCACAATAACAGCAGAAGGATTGCAGGCTTAGAATTTCTGTTTAATCTGTGACTCAAATGAATTTTGATGTTGTAAATGATGCTGAAGTTATGTCTGCATACTAAATCACTTTAATATCGTTGGACAGCCAATTTGACACATATATTGACAAACACCATATTATTTTGCTTAAAACTCTTTGGAAATTTTCCTGAGAGACGTATTGGCCTCCAACCATAGTGCAATGAATGATTCCAATACACACTGATCTGATACTTGAATTTGAATTGCTAATATTATAAAAATTTGCTGTCCATGCTGTCACTGTTACTGCTCACTTCTGTTAAACCAGATGTCTATTATCCATCTTGCCACACACACATTAAACTGATAATCTCAGGGAAGAAAAAATGATATAGACTATACTGGTTGTTACATTAACGGGCTCCTAAAATATAATACTGAAGCTAATTTTTTATCAAAATATGATTATATTTGTATATGTTCATCCATCTTCTAACATTTCTCTTGCCCTTTTGGGAACTTTCCATTGTCCCACCAAGGGCAATATGTTAGTCTATACTGTTATAAACTCTCAACCAGAAAGTCATACTCAGTTCCCATACTTCATGTGAGGGATCTGCCCAGTCCATTCCAAAGTGCCAGCTGTCAACCCAGACACTTTCATTAAAATGAAGAGATTTCCTGCCATTTACTTGAAACTATAGACACAGAACAATAATAACAAATATTTTTTAAAAGGAATTGAGAATAGTTTTCTGTTTTTCCTCAAGTCTAAAGAAGACCTTGAATTAGACTTAAACTTTCTACCCATATCCCCATGTACATATCAGCCAAATGACATTGTTTTACATTGAGACATTTTTCTTCTCTCAAACAAATGGTATTTACACTGAATCCCCAATGTTGCAAACCTGGACTCATTCAATGTTGAACTTTTGAACCTTTTGTGAAATACTTTGCCCTTAATGTGGTAATTAATTTAAAAATATATTCTTAAAATCTTTGATACTTTTTGAGAGGTACAATTTAATATCTTTATTGTGAAGTGTGGGCTGGAATTAATAATTAACTTCTCACAAAAAGGACGTGGAAGTAATGATGTCTGGTTTCTGGGACAAGGGCATAAAAAGCATTGTGCCTTCCCCTTTGATAAGCTGTCTTGAAGAAGCCAGCAACTCTAACATAACTGCTGGAGCAGTGTTAAAAATTAATACATCCACCAAAACAATCAGTGAATTAAAAAAGCTATTAAATCATTAAAATATTAGCCAAATGTTGATTGTCAAATTCCTTGTGGAAAATGGCTTCGATGTTCATAAAATATTGTAAGATTCTTTTAATGAAATTATGAAAACCTGATATAGGTAATTAGCCGACATATTCCATATATAATTAGCATTATATTATAAAGTATATGCAGTTGAGAAATTAGAAATTAATTAATAGATACAGGTGTGTATGCATCTGGTTACCTGATTTGAGATTTGGAATTGGAAGAGTGCTGCATTTGTCAGAGAGATATCAAGACAGGAAGGGAAAAGAGAGAAAGAGGGAGGAAGGAGAGCGAGGCAAGAAGGGAGGGTGAGAAGGAGAGAAGTGGGCATAAGGAGGGTTATTATGAGAAATATTTTAAGGGCCATAATCTGGCATTTGTAGAGTCCCAGGAAAGTCAGAAGTATAATTTACTCTTATTAGAAAGGCCCCAAAATAAGGAAAACCAATGATGTAAATCCCAGTTCAAGTACAGGAGGAGATGAAATGGAAGTCTCAGCAGTGAGCTAGAAAAGAAGAGGCACATTGTACCTTCTCACTCCTTTTGTGTATTATTCAGGCCCTCAATAAACTGGATAATGCTCATTCACATTGGGAGGGGAAATTTACCTTTCTGAGTCCAACAATTCAAATGCTAATCTCACCCAAAAATGCCTCCAGAGTTACATCCAGGTATGTCAGATATCTGGCATCCTCTGATCTATTCAAGCAGGCATGGAAAATTAACTGTCACCAGGTTTGAAGTTAACAGTGGAAGACTGAGTAAAATATGAAAAATGGTGCTCCACTCCCAATCCCTGGGTTGAGGTTTGATTTGCTATGAGAGGGAAGAAAGAGCAAGAAGCTGATTTAATTACTTAATAAAGATCATGTCATTTAGGCTAATGATCATCAAGATGTCCTCATGCCTACAGTCTCATGATATGATATGGAATTAGAGAAGAGAGCATTATCATATTCTTTCATACAAAACATTGATACCTTGTGGTATGTGAAAGATAATTTACATAACATGAGTTAGCATTCCTAGGGAAAATATAACACAGGTCTTACAATGAGTAGTGGCATGAAAGCTCTAGCATTTGGTTTCACAGACATTGCAGGCGACTAGTAGGTGTGGAAGCAAGAGGAGAGGAATACAAGAGACCTGAAGCGGTACCTGCTGGACATGTTATTGGTATCTATGAGATACTTCGCTGAGGATGGCTAGAAAAAAATAATGGTGAATTCTGAAGATTCAGTAATTCAGAATCTTGTTTGTGATTTATAGCTGCAGTCTGGAAAGTCTAGGAAATATAGTACAATGATAAATATGCTTTGAATTTTAAATGTTTCTTCCCCTCCCTCCCTCCCTTCCTTCCCTCCTTCCTTCCTACCTTTCTCACCCTCCTTACTTAGCTCTCTTCCTTTCCCCTTCCTTCTCTCCTCCCATCCTTCATTCCTTCCCTCTTTTTTCTACCATTCTAAACTTTTTCTACCATTCTAAACTTTCCTTCCTCTTCTCTGTCTTCCTTGTATATTCTACATTGTTTGACGATGTTTCCTTCAGAATATGGATCAACTACCTACAAACAAGACTCTGCTTCAAATTAGATTTATTGACATGTGTTTCTTGCCACACAAGCATCCTGTTCCATACTAGTTGCTAACACAGATCTTTAACCTACTAACCACAGGTTTTTAAAACTGTTTTATGGTTGATCACAGATCCTAGAATCTAGAAATTTGGTAATCGTTCTGTGTCATCCCAGACTTCAGTTAGTAGTGGGTCAGATGTTAAGTCGAAGACTTTCTATTGTAACAGGTTGAAACTTGGCATAGAACTTGACAGCCAGATGTGGTATTTCTCCCTGATTGCATGGCTCATAGTCACTTTAATAATACATTGTTTTCCCAAGTAAAAATCGTAGGTGGAAGAGCAGCATCTGGTTTCTAGTGAAAAAGCCAACTTAATTTACTCAAATCCCTGGTGTGATTTACAAAGCACCAAAGAAGGTGGAACACTTTGACATGTTGTAGAACACCAACTTGCTCTGTCTACATTGGCAAGGATTTTCTAAATGGCTCATTTAAAGCAATCAGGGAGTCTTTTATTTGGTACCACCCTAACAGCCAAAATGTTTACATTTCTAAATGAAAACCTTTTTCTCCAGCTGAAAACATTTCCAAGAAGAAGTAATGCTTGGGTCATTAAAGGCAAAGACAATGTTTTCCTTTGAACAACAGTGATTGTAAAATATTTCTCAAATATTGCCAAACTCTTTGATGAAAATGGAAGCATTGGATAAATTCCTAGCTTCAAATACAATTATTAGTAAAAATTTAAGCAAGTAAGCAAGTTCGGATTTTCAGACAGGCAACCAATTCTTACACTGGAATAGCAGGATTTCTGAAAACACACCCACACTACAATAGTAATTGAATGCTGATGTGAAGAAAATTATCAGGATAATTGAGACCAGCCTTCATATGTATGTATAATTTTATAAATTACTAACTGAACAGAATCCCAATGACTTAGTTTTATGGGATTTTTTTTCATGATACTTTTATTTCTTTGAGATGGGGAAACAGATTTTGAAGTAATTTATATTTAGTTCACATTTATTGAGTTCTCTCTACGTAATGTCATGAACAATATGAAGGAAAAAGTGGTGGTTGGTATTTGATTATGAAAATATCTTTAGCATAATCAACATCTGTGGTTTTTTGTTAGTACTATAATTGTACAGAGAAGAAAACATGTGGCTACCACCAGGGTTTATGCTTGTTGAATTCATAATTTTCATAAAGGTAAAAAGTCCTTACGTATAAGTCCTTGTGTATAAGACCTTCTTATAAATTTGATCATTTTAGAACTAGGTTTAAAGCTGATGTAAAATAATCTTCATGCCACCGAGTGATACCACAACATTAGCTAGTAAATATTTTTCAGGTTTTGCATCTATCGTCTATCTGTCTACCTATCATCTAATTTTCTCTCTTCCTATCTGTCATCTTTCAAGTTACAGGGTCAATAAGTTGCTTCTCTGGCACAGCACTGTAAAAATATGACAGTTTAAGTCTTGCATATTTGGTTTTGACACTTAAAGTCAAGATATAATTAAAGAATTAAAAATTTATAATTTTCAAATGTTCTACCTGTATTAACTACTGTAGAAGTTGCCATGTAAATGCTCTCATTACTTTTTACCACCACCCTAGACCATAATGTGTTTGTTCCTTTTTAACAGGTGATCCAAAGCCAAATCAATAGTTGCATTGAAAATTTAATGAAAAAGAAAGAATATTTTTTCCTTCTGATGATCTACAATCAGTTTAATAATAAAATATATTTTAATATGACTCTCTATTAAAGGCAATGTTTCACTCAGCACAACAAAATTATGTCATACTTCAGTGTTTGGAGCCTTAATTTTCTTATAATACAATGCAGTTACTTGAAAATATTTGCCAGCATTAAATGTCACAAATGTGACAATTTAGAGCACTTATTAAATATGCCCTCCAAAGAAGTCAGATTGTGTGTTTAAAGAGAAGATAGCAGTTATAATTACACAAAGAAAAGAAAACTCAGTTTGCAAGAGAATAAATAGCATTTATAAAAACCAAAGGCTTAGGTGATCATATTTTAAACCCAATATTTCAGAATTACTTTGACCACATAAGCCTTTTGTTTTTAATGGTAGCTCAATAATTCCATGTTTAATTCCATTTTTCTTATTATTTTTCTTTGCCACGTGTTCCTAGAATGACTATTCTGGCATGATTTGCCTACTATTTTAAAAACTAGTAAGTATAGCACTGCCTTCACCATTCGTGCACTTGTCATGTTGGTCGCATGGAGACAGTCTCTAGGCTTGGGATACTTTTTCAATTTAAAGGCAAGTGGAACCAAATCTTCCTTAGATAAATTTATTACTGTTTTATACATGATATCATAAGTGGGCCTTTCTCAATTTGTATTTTATGTAGTACAGCTGTTAATGTACAGCAATGGTATTAAGTTTTACATGGTACTTTTTGTTATCTTGAAACTCTTAAAGTCTAGCTTATCAATTCTGGGTTTTCTTTTGGTGGAGTCCTTAGAATTTTTATATTGATGATTACATTGTCTATATGATACAAATAATTCAACTTGTTCCTTTCTAATGTAAATTTCTGCTATTTTTTTCTCTTGCATAATTGCTCAGTGTGGAATTTTCAGTATCACATTGAAAGAAGAGGCTAGAGTGTGTTTCTTTATCTCATTTCTGATACTGGGAGAAAAGTTTTTCACTCTTCCAATGATGTTAGCTGTGGACTTTTCATGTATGGCCCTTTCTTCTGTTGCTGTGAATTTCTTCCACACTTAATTTGTTAAGGGTTTTCTTCTTTTTATCATGAAAGGATTTTGTCAAAAAAATTTTCTGTCACTGTTGAGATGATAGTATGATTTTTTAATCCATCATTATGTTAATGTTGTGCATCATATTTGTTGTTTTCTATTTTTGGATATTCTTTGCATAGCAGGAATGAATATCTTTTATCATGATGTGTAAATATTTCAGTGTGTTGTTGAATTGTTTGCAGAGGAATTTTGTACTTAGGATCATCTTTTATAGTGAACCATAATTTTTTTTTCTGTTCATGTGCCGTTTCTTTCTTTGTCAAAAGGGCAATGCCACCTCATAAATTAAAACAAGGGATGAAAGATATGCACCCTGAAAACTAATGAATTGAAGACTGGGAAGGTGGGTATGGGAAGATCATTGCTTTGTAGGGTGCAAATTAAATTAAATTTGACAAGTCTATTGACATCCAAGTGGTGATATCTGAAAAGGCTCCTGGACATTTGAGTCCCACTCAGGGCAAAATTTAACCCGATAAATGCAGAAATGATAAACATGAACCTCACTTAGGTACTAAGCCGAGAAGAAATAGGATCAGAGCAGTGAGAACAGAAGTGTCACAGGTTACACATCTGGCCCCAGTATAATGACAGAGCTGCGGCAGGTGAGATGAGCAACAACAGTAGCTTTCCAGTCAAGCTTTGATATCTTTTATGAAAATAATAAGAGACCAAAACTTAGTAGTAATGGGGAAGATATAGCTAATATGGTGATCTCCTTCTACAGTCACCAGTGGCCTTTTGATAGGTGGTTCAAAGCAAGTAATTGAAATTTCTTTCTCTTTTTCCTCTTTCTTTCTAATCTAGCCATGAGAACCTCTTAAAATCTCTCTCTCTCTCTCATTAGAAATATTAAATTAATTAGCTCAACACACAAAACTTTAAGAATGCCTTATATGCAATATGTGCACAGTTAAAATAGAGTCTGGACAGAAAGCATTCATTTCACTTTACATTTTCTGTCAATCAAATTATTAAATCTATGAGATGCCAGAAAATCTATATGTTGTATTTTCTTATTATCATCATTAACAATAGTTCGTTTTCCCCCTGGGTATTCCCTCATGAAGTAATTAAAGATGTTGGATTACTTTGTAGGTTCAGTTATCTCTTTTAAAAAAAATGAATTTGAATGGTTTTGTAGGATTGCCTTTGTTTGGCATTTGTTTGCTTGTTTTCCATATCATTTGCTGTTTGGCTTTGCCAAGTGAATAGTCCTGGGTCACTTACTCACCTTCGTAGATTAGGGACAGTGTTAGTCATAATCATTCAGGGAAGGCTGGTAAAATTTATTAAAAGAATTTAATAATTTTGCTTATTTTTAAAGACCAAATTAAGCAGTAGCATGTGAAAGTCAGATTTTAATAATATCAAATAACTATTTCCACCATCACAACTTTCAGGAAAAAGGCAAGAAATTGGATTTATATTTTTCCAGTGCAAAATGACATCACTGCCCTGTGGGAGCTGTTTACTCCTTCATGGGAAATGACTTTGTGCACTGCTTGGCAATTCATGATAGGTTCAAAACAATACATGTTATGTAGATAATGTTTTCTCTTTATTACCCAAGAAAGCCAGGCTGAGAAAAGCTAGTAATGTAGCTTAATCACATGGTCAGATAAGTACCAGGGTAATGTTTAAACTCCCATCTCTAAGCTCCACTTCAAAGGATATTTGCTCCAGCTCACAGTATGTTAACCTCTTACTGTGGATGATTTGATGATCCTGTGCATGGCTATCGTCTCCCTGTTGCTTCTTCCTCAAGAAGAACACCCATGCAGCTAGTACAGGGCCATGAAGGCAGATGCCATAAAATAATAGAATAAAACCATTGATACTGAACAGGCTCTGGAATGGTGCTGCATCCTGTCTGCATATGGGATTAAAAACAAGTGTCTTAAAGGGGAGTGAAGCACAAAATGTTTTTAAAGATATTAGTATTTTGTGAGAGCATGGAAGAATGCATGGATACTCAATTTTGGTTGTACCTCAGTGAATTTAAATGGTCCATACCCAATAGTACATAAAAGAGCTACCAATAAAAAGAGGGATTTCCTGATTATGTATTTCGTGATCACTGTTCAAAAGTGTTTAAGCTATAAAAATGTTTCCAAGACAAAGTTATTTTAACCTTTATAAAAGACATCATTGAACATATTTTAGTTATAAGTCAAATGATTTTTTTCTAATTCTATTATACCCACATTTCATGTAGGATTTCTTAAATTTTCCCTGTCACATTTTATTTTGTGAAGTCTTAAAACTGAAACAATGGTTACATATGCAAGATAGTTTTTTAAATTATACAATATTTTCTCATATTTGTCATTTAAGTAAAAATCAGGAGAAAAGGGAACATGATTTTTGTAAGTCATTCTTTACCCTAGTTAGTAGGAAACTGACAATACCATGAACTGCTTCACTGAATTAAAATAAAAACAGCTAAAGATAAAATAGAAAGTGTATTTTAAGTCCAACATTTTGCAATATTCAATCTCAGACTTAGAAAAAGAGTGTAAAGAGGATTGGAGGTACTTCAATATGATTAAGGTTGATCTTTTTAAAAATAATTTCTAAATTCTAGTTAAAACATGACTGTACTAAATTCCTTCATGTATCTTTTAGTAGAAGGCTTGCTTTTCTCTCAGGTATGATGTTAGTCATTATGTTCCAACTTTGACTATGTGAAGAATATTTATATTTATGTAGTTACTGACACATCATTCTGTCATGATTTGAATGAACATGATTGAGAAGATAATAATGGTGATTTATTATTGAAAAATCAGTGTATGACTTAAATTCACCTGAAGGAAAATCTTTACTTCTAAAGTAGGTGATTCATTTAGGATCATTTATAAACTTTATAGTTTTTTATGTTCTTCTTCTACATTTTCTTAAAACCACAGAAATCTTAACCATTATTAATGTACAAAACTTTAAAGACAATCAGTTCTGAAGGTGATAACAATTTATTTTATCGACATGTATTTTGATTAGTTGGAATGTATAACATAACTCAAAACTTTATCTGACACTTAAGACACATGTTTAAGACACAGATATTAACAAATTTTATGATGAATTCATGGACCCCCAGTACAAATATGAGTATTTGCATTACCGATTAACACTAAGGCTGTTTTCATAGGATGGATCTAAGTCAAAACCTGCATTGATCACTTCGTAAAAAAATGTAATAAATATTTTATTATGCAAATATATTGTGATTAGAACAAACTACTGAATTTTACCTTAACTAAAATATATCCACATTTGTTAAATATTTTCAAGCACTATAGGCTGAGTTAGATAAATTCAAATTCCTAATATATCATGCCAAAAATATGATAAATTTTATGTGGCACTATGGAATAATAATTTTTTCCAGACTCTTGCAATCTCTCTCATTTTCAGATATCTAATTGATATCATCTCCATTTTTATTTTAGGACATCATGTTATGTGGCCTTAGTTTTCTCATTTCCATCCATTTGTGCTTTACATACTTGCTGGATGCTTTGACCCTGTTTTCTCGAGAGATACTTACAAATTCATGGTGCAGAATCTTGCTGAGAAGGTCTAATCCCAGCCATCTAGAAGGTTGAAGCAAGTATCAGAATTTCAACCTCAGCCTGCAGTTTAGTACGATCCTGAGTCAACATACGAACATACATACATAGATATATTGAGTTAGGGTGTAGATGAGAACAAAAGGCCATAGGTTCAATTTGCAGTATCACTAAACAAGAAAACAAAAAGAATCTTATATATTAAGACAGCAATTAGAAGGGAGAATATTTTTTATCTAAGCTATAAAAGAGTACTACTTTTTTTTAAAAGAGACACATTGCTTGCTGTAAAATGTTCCCATAAATTGAGCCTTTCAATTATTCTTACTGGACTTCTTTTGTGAATATCAGCTTGGATGTTGATTTGCCCTTTGAGAGGTGTTTATTGATGGATTATTTTGAAACAACTCTGTCATAATGGTTTTATTCTCTTTTAACTCTCTACGTAGAATCAAAGAATACAAATTATTGTCATATGAACAGCACACTCTGGACATATAACTTCCTGTAAATCATTCATAGTCTATGAGACTTTGCCTTCATTTATGATATGGATAAAAACACTGTACTACTGGCCCTGTCTTCATGGGGGTAATGGGGACAATAAATAATGAAATGTTTATAAGCTTTCGGAGCACTGGAACTATTCAAAGGTATTAATGCTATAATTGTTTATATTAAATTATCATGACTTGTATCCTAACTTCCCTTAATCATATCATTAAATGTCTAAAAGTGTGTAATGTATAATTTCACTAGTGTTAGTTTGCTAGGGCTTCCTCAACAGAGGCCAGAAACTGTGTGGCTTAAATGACAAAAATTTGCCTTCTCATAGTCTTACATGCTACAAGTCTGAAATCCAGGTTTCATTTTGAGGCCTCCTTCCTTCTTCAAGTGGCTGCTTTCTTCCTTTGTCTTCACCTATCTTATCTGTATCCCAACCTCTGCTTCCCTTAAAAACAGAGCTTTGGTAGATTAAAGGTGAGGTAATGATCTCACTTAACCTTACTTACCACTTAAATTACCACCCTATTTTCAAATAGAGTTACACTCTGACATTCTGGGAGTTACAATCTCAACATGAATTTGAGAGAGAAATAATTCAGCCCTTAGCATGTGTAATTATATTTCCAAAATTGTGATCTGCTACACAATTGCATCGAGTTGTACTTTAATGAAAGGTTACACTGGTGAAATGTATTGGGAGAATACTAAGTAATATACAAAGCATTAAGTCTGATTGGTTGGAATTGTCCTGGGTCCTCTTATAAGCATAGAATGGTAATTTCCAGGAAATATTGTAGAAGGCAGTCTTTTCTAAATTGATTTGACCAAGGAATCTGATTTAATGGTTTATAAAGGTTTGCATTCTATCTTGTCATTTGTAAAAGTGACAATATTAAGTATGTGATTTACCTGGGGTAGGCTCAATTACAGACTGGGTAAATAATATCTATATTAAATTTGTGTGAAGTAACAAAAAATATCACTTAGTTAAAAGTCAGATAGAATATTTTTGTAATGCAAACAATTACCACCAATTATCCTTGTGTTTTAACTAAGGCTGAAATTTATATTTATTCTCCCTCCCTGAAAAAGTAATGCTTTTAACCTAATATAAATCACTCACACTTGGGAATTAATTAATAAAATACTGAGTTCTTTTTCTTAGTAAGACCTAGGGGCAATAGGAAAAAAAAGGACAAATTATTCAAAGTCAGGAAAGGTTCATACCACACTATGCATGTAAACACATGATGAACTTTAAGGCATGCAAAGTATCTGGATTTATCCCTAAAATTTCTCATTCAAATGGTCTTGGTTAGGGATGTGATGATAATAAAGTTGTAATCAGAATTCTAATGTGCACCTAGGAAGAAACGATGGCCCAGAGGAGCCATGCTGGGCAAGAGGCATGCCATACCCATTAGGGAGAATTTCAGAGCATTAGGCATTTTGGTAAGATAACATCGGTCAATCAGTCAATTGATAAATCAATCAAGGCAAGGAGCATAAAAAAGGAAGTACAGAATTACAGAGATTCCATTGATCAAACACTTTATCAGATATATAAATTACACATATTTTCTCCCATTCTATAGATTGTAATTTTAGTCTTGTAAAATGCGTTTGAGGCATAGATGGTTTAAATTGGGATGTAGTCCAATTTGGTAAATTTTTTCTTTTATTACTTGTGCTTTCGGTATGATATCCATGTAATCATTACCAATTCTAATGTTAATGAAGATTTTTTCCCTAATGTTTTATCATAATATTTTTACAGTTTCAGCTTTTACATTTAAGTCTTCAATCCATTGTGGTAACTTTTATTCTTTTAAACAAAGAAAAGCATACTTTTCATTTAACTGTTCAGTGCAGGTGACATGTGATCAGTATTCACCAAGATTACAGTGCGCAGAGTACTTCAATTTTGTGGCTCTATCATACCATGTAGATAAAATTCTCCACTGAATTCTCTTCATTCAGCCAGTCAGCCTGGAGGAAGGAAAACAACCCAAGGATCTCAATAAAGATTTTGAAGATCAAGTCTTTGTGAGGTCCCTTTAGTTATTCTTGTGGATTGACTTATTAGTTAGTGTTCTTCAGCTTTTAGGGCATAATTTTATGTATTTATTTATTTTTTGGTACCGGGGATCGAACTCTGGTCCTTGAACTTGCGCAGCAGGCGGCGAAACCACTGAGCTATTTAATATCTCTTTTAAGGAAGATCTACTATTGATGAATTCTCTGTTTTTATTCATCTCAGATTACTTAAGTTTCTCTTTCTTTTTTTAAAAAAATAATTTGTTGGCTGTAGAATTCTTGAATCTCAGCTTTGTTTTGGTTTTTTTTCAGCAGTTTGAATATATTATCCCACTGCCTCTGATTTCCATGGTTACTGAGGAGAAATTTGTTATTGATATTACAGAGCATCTTTTGTTTGTGATTATTTCTCTTGTATTCTGCTTTGAAGATTCCTTTTTTGAGCTTTAAGTCATTTGATTATAATGTACTAAAGTTAGATCTTAATATATTCTATTTGAATTCATTGAGCTTCTTATTGTGAATCAATATTTTTCTTTGAACTTAGTTTTTCTTCGGATACTATTTTTGTCGGTGTTCTTTTGTCTGCTTCTTCCTCTCCTTTTGGAACTCCATATGGATTTGTGTGTGTTTGTGTGTGCACATGTGTATTTGTGTGTGTGTGTATACCATTCTTGATAATGTTCCCTGAGTCTCTTAGAGTCTATTCAATTTCTTTCTTTTTTTGTTCTTCAGACTGGGTAGTCTTGATTATGCTATGGAGCTCTTCTACTGCAATTTTCATTTCGGTTATTATACTTTTATCCCTAGAATTTATATCTGGTTTTGAAATCATTTCTATTATATTATTGATATTTATAAGCACTAAACAGCATATGTGTGTCTTCACAGCTTTCTTTATGTCATTATCATTCACATCTTTATTTCTTTAAATGCAGTTTTACTTTAGCTCTTTTATCAGATGTGAAAATAGCTGATTGAAAGTATTGGCTTAAGAAGTCCCATGTCTGGGCTTTATTCTTTCCCTGCAATTCCTGCTGACATCATTTGACAAAATTATTTTTTAAAAATCAGCAATCCATACTAATCATTGTTTTATCCTTATGTGTAATTAAGGTTCAAATATACAATGTTTAATTCAGTATTCTGTCAAATATAAGAACTACTAAGGAGAAAAAGAATGTAAGATAGGATGATCCCAGAAAGCTGGAAAAACTGTAGAGCATTGTGTGTTCTTCTAGCAGAGTGAGTGGGTAAGAACGATAGTATTTGAAAGTTGAGTTCTTTATTTTTGTAATAAAAGAGTTAAAAATTTATATTAGTGATTCTTGAGTTCAAAAATAAAAAGATTATGACTTCATAATTCTGAGTAATCAGCTATTCTCAAGAGAATAAACAAGATGAAAATGGCAAAATATCCAATAGTTTTAAAATTACAGTAGTTTTAAAATTAAAATGTACTGCTTTGAATTAAAGTATCATAGAAAATTAATTTTTACTTGAATACCTGAATTTTATTTCAAAGTTACCTACTACTATATTTTCATAGTGTTTTTAGGATTAACTCATTTTGACTTAATGAGAACTATATTGTACCAGTTTCTTAGATAAGAAGGTAAATATGTAATCAGTACAGCTTGTGACTCAAACCAAAACCTCATGAAAAGATCAGGGTAATTTCTGTTGTAGTATTTTGTCTCAAAAAACAGCTTCTGGGGGCTGGGGATTTAGCTCAGTGATTCCGCCGTTTGCCTTGCAAGCGCAAGGACCCGAGTTTCATCCCCGGTACCAAAAGAAAGAATCTCTCGCTGGGGATTTAGCTCAGTGGTTCTGCTGCCTGCCCTGCAAGCACAAGGACCCGAGTTCGATTCCCAGTACCAAAAAAAAAAGAATCTCTCTCTCTCATAGGGGCTGGGGATTTAGCTCAGTGGTTCCGCTGCCTGCCTTGCAAGCAGAAAGATCCGAGTTCGATCCTCAGTACAAAAACCA
>NW_004624734.1:17403073-17420370 GCF_000247695.1 Heterocephalus glaber
TATATATGTATATATATGTATGTATATATACACACACACACTTAGAAATTACTTTTGAGTATTTGGGTATTACATAAACAGTGTTTCTTATGGGTAATTGTGTCATAAAAAGGAACATAAATTGGAATTGAATAAAACTATACAAATGTTGCAAGACATACATTCTTGGTCTGATAAGACATTCATTCTTGGTCTGATAATCTGAGACTCATTTTATGTTTCTGACATCATTTCTTCTTTCTTTATTTTTTTCAAGGGAAATAAGAAAATAATAGTAGAGGAAACAAGGAAGATGAACTATAATACTGACATTTCTAGCCAAACACTGTCATATATGCTATAAAATTTCATTACCACAAGACCATTGGATGGTAATGGGTCTTTATTTGTGAGATGACAAATTTGAGACTCAGAGAGTTCTGTTCAAAACTATTGAGTTGCAAAGCCTAAGTATAAAACAATTCTTATTTTACACCCTTGCTTTACCTACAGCATGGAATATAAATTTCCCTAAATATTCAATATTAGTGGAAATTTCAAAGAATTATCATTCTAACCTCTCATTATGTTTATACTTTCTATGAAGTCATAAACCAAGTAATTCTGAAAAAGTAGAGGAAAAAGAAAGAGGTGAGATGAGAAAATTTCTTTCACATAATGATTCAAAATTCAGGTTTTATCTAAACATGAAAAATTTTCCTGACATTTCTCATTGTATCATGTTTTAGGTGATACACTTCTTTAAAATGCTTCAATCTCTTTTTAAAACTAGGTGTGTGAAAACTTTATTTTTGTTCTACTCCTCCACAAGAAGATTTGCTTTACATTATATTTGAAGATAGGTTTTCTAGATTTCACTTATAATAAAACAATAAAGAAAGCATATCACTTTTCAGCTTTTAGTCTTGACATTTTTGGCTCTGAAGCAGATATATTTTCAGTTTCTAATAGAAGGGGAGAGGATCCAGGCACAGTGTGTTCTGTCCCTCTGCCCTTTGTACAATTCAGCCTTGTTCTCCACTGACTTATTTTTGGGCGTAACCATAGCTGAGCAGGAGTCTCCTTTGATGAAAAGCAGAGGATTGTGATAAAGTTTATAGAGGCTAGAGATGTGAGGAGATTTGACATTTTTACAAAATAATGATGATTAATAAGAACAGAATCTCCATTCCCTTCCATGTTTTATTCTGTAGACAGATTCCGGGCTAGCATGCATGCTCTTTATCTTAAATTTATTGTCTATTGACAGAAATATAACAGACACTTTCAACAAAAAAGTATCTCATTACAGGGCAATTATTACCAGTATGGAATGCCACATTATCAAAAAAAAGAAGAAGAGATAAACTAAAACTCAATTTTATTGTGCAACCTCAAGTTACAGTTGCAGGAATTAGCAAAATGTTGAAGGTTAAGCTGAGAATCAGTTTTCATGGGATGTCCAAGGACCATATTTGGAGAGACTAAGATTGTGTATTCCTTGTATCTCCAAATAAACATAATTAAAATATATTTTGAAATCTAGCTTTGTGTGTGGAAGATGGAGATAAGTTCTATGAGAGAACAACATTCTAAATTTTTCTGTTTCTATTTAGAATCTCAGGCTCAGTGAGAGAGGTTCCTTTTCTGTTGGACCACGATTAAGTCTCTACCTCTGCTGCCATGGCTATTTGTTTCAGATCATTATGAATACAAGTTAGCCACAGAGAGGGGGTGTCTGCCATTTATTCACTGAGTCACTCTGTCCCCTTAGGTGGGCATTTATATTTGGTGAAATGATGTTAATTCTTTGTGCCCATTATCACAGTTTCTTCCATATGGCTCTGTCCCAGATTTCCTGGTTGCTAACTCTCCCATCGTACTCTTCCATCCATGTCCTTGATCAACCAACTAAGCTATTTGAATTATCTCATCAGTATGGTGGACATCACACACTGCTTTCTAGGGAATCTTGTGGCCACATATCAACTAACTCTTCCTTCTCCTGTTTAGTATCTTGCTTTCTCTACACTCATTGGACCAGCACCCTCAGAATTCAGTTAGGTATACCTTCTGCGTTCCTTTGGGTACATGCTGGCCATTCCTACAGCAAATAATATATCCCTTCTTGTAACAAATCCAGAAAGTCTCAAGTTTAGTTTACAAAGTTATGATTCTGATTATGAGGGTGGTGATTCTGGTTATGAGGAAGTGAGGGTAGCAGGTCCACAGGGAAGGGTAGCATTCTTTTAAAGGTTAGCCCATTTGGGGCTTTTGTCTATTCATCATGGAAAGAGACAAACCCTTTTTTCCAAAAATACTGAGTTTTTACTTCTACAAACTTAGAATGGATGAGAAAAACTGGGAATTCAGAATTCTTGAATGTGAAAACTTTCCTTTTCGGAATATGTCCATCTGTATTGGTAGAGTCTTCTAAATCTTTGTCAAGGCTTTGCATTTCCCATAAGATAAGAATTCTTCATGTCTGGTGTTCAGCTGTGTATTGTCTACCTGCAAGAGATAGACCCTTGTTAAGTACTTTCAAGGAGTCTCCCTACCTCTCATACTGAGAATCCTACAATTAATTTGTTGATAAATATAGTTAAGCATCTTTATTTTGTATTTTATGAAATCATGATGCATAGTTTCAGTCCCCAATTTTGTGATCCTTATGCTTACTTTTTCTACCACACTTCCCTCTGTATCTCAAGTATTATTCCAGCTAGTGCCTCAACCCTGGGAATCACATAGTTTCAACATATTAGAAGCAGATGTCAAAATTCCACCCACCACTAGTGATGAAATTTTCATTATCCTCCATCTATTCAGAAATCAACATTAGAATCCTTTAATATCCACTACCTAGGTCCTACCACTCCTGTAGCTAACCATCTTAGGTCAAGTTCCCTAGGTGTAGAGCTGAATCAGCGAAACTTATTTTAGTGATGTGTAGGAGGAATGCTCTCAGGAAAAGGGAATAAAAAAAAGGGAATAAAAGAAGTGAAGTTGGAGAGGGGTAAAGCTAAATAATATTGTGATATCTTCTAGAGGTTTGGTCTGGTATGGTATTTTCAGGGAATTGTAAACTTTGCTGCACAAGTTATAGCACAAATGTACTCATAAATTGTGTACCACCTGGATATCAGAAAACTTTTTCAGGAAAAGCCTTGTCAATGTTTTTGCTTTTAGGGGCATTTAATATGTGTTACAACTGCTTTGTCTCTGTAGTGTAAAAGACAATGTATGAACAAATGGCCATGGCTGTATTTCAATGAAATTTTAATCACAAAAACAGGTGTTGGGCTGGAATTGAGCTGTAGGCTAGCTGTGGTTTGCTGCATCCCATTTTAGGGTAAATGACTTCCATTTGGCTGAAGGACATGCCCAAGAAGACTGAAACTGAGAGGTTTTGGCTAACATTCCCTGCAGATGATGGATAATGGTGTGTTGGCAGTGAAGGGCAATAGAGTCTACCGATTGAGCAGAATTAGTCAGGCTTCTGGGAGGTAGTGATGCCTGAATTACTTCTTGAAAGAGAGGTTGAAGCAGACGCTTGCACACAAAGACCTACAAATATTGGAGTTAAGTGTAAGTGTTATGAGATGAAGTTGGAGAAGAAGGTGAACATTTTGGAGAATGCATGATATATCCTTCTGAGAACATGGTTCTTTGCTTTGTAGGAAATAAAAAGACTTTGGGGAAGTTAAACTAGGGAGGTTGTGGGGTCTTCACGAGCAAGAAGCTTTTCTTGCTAAGTCCATCTATTCTCACAGGGATGTTTAATTTATTGACAACCCATAGGACTTAATCAAATTTGCTTGTTTCAATTCCCTTTCAGAGCCAATATGTGATGATTTAGATCTAGCTTTGATGTTGCCTGCCTGTGAATGGTGGCATACACCCTCAAAATGGCTTTTCAGAAGTGAAGTGGGATTTGTATCTTTGATCAGTGTCCTTTCTTTCCACTAGCTTCTTTTGGAATAGCCACAGATGTCTGAAAGGTGCTTCTAGATGTCAAAGGGAAGTTTATAACCAAGATATGTAGGCATTTGCCATTGCTAAATGAATCCAACTGTTCTACATATAAGTCACACCTTGGTTTATTTAGTCCCAAGCTTTCACTAATAATTAAAATCATTGTTTACCAAATCTAAGGGCACCATCTGTTCAAATCTTAGGTTGGTATAATGTAAACAGCACGTGTGATCTCTTTGCAAAAAAAACAAAAAAAACCAAAAAGCCAACAACCTCACCTCCACCTTTTCCCTTTTTTTGGCTGCCCTGTCTAAACCCTTCTTTATTCACAGTAAAGGCCCAAATTAACAGAAATAACTAACCACTAACAGCCCTTTAGAAATTCTCTTCTGCACAAAGGCAGCCTGGCTCAGAATGTCTAAGTTCCAGAGGAAGTTAGAGCAAATGATAGCTATAGAGGGGTTAGCTTACTATTATTTGAATCAGTTTAGTGTCAGTGAGAGAATATTTAAGAAAGACAAGTCTTTATTAAACAGATCATGCAGATAATGGTGTGGCCACTGAAAAGTAGGTAAAAGCTTAGTATCTATAAACCATTTTGTTTATATAATTTGTTCATACAACTATTATATTTCATTATATAAAACAATAAATTATATTTTAATACAGAAATCATATTATAAGTCTGAGTCAGTCCTCTAGTTCTCACACAAAAGTTTTTTTGCACATGCATGTGAAATATATGTGCACTAGAAATTTATTAACATGCTGTAATATTTATGTAAATACTTTGTGCCAAAAATGACTTCAGGTCTTTCTATTGAATACCAGTATAGGCAACATTTTATTAGCTGTTCTTTTAGAGGCTTGAGTCCTGTAAAATTCTAGCATATGATATCGATGTACTTATATACACTCATCTGTTGCTGAAACATCAAATTCCTTTTGTTTCTTGATAAATAGTGAACTATTCTCTTTAAAACAGGACAGTGCAGTACTCTGCATGTATATTGAAAAGGGGAGGGTGTTCAGTTACAAGATCCTGACAATCTCCAGGAGTTATGGATTTAAAGTACACTTGTACACTTACATTGAATAGAAAGGTTCTGAGGGGCCAGCTCAAAAAATTTTTAAAGATCATATAACTAGTAGAAAATTGCAAAAATATCATTACTTTTCCTTTGACATAAAAAATAATGTCACATTAGTCAGTGATAACCCAAGGCAAAGAAAATTATCACTTATGTCTCTCCGTTAAGATTTCCTAGCTCTCATAGATGAAGATATCTTGAACCTCACTTCAGAAGGAAGAATGAGGTGACACCATTAACCACTGTCAACATGAAAAAATCTGCCTGTGTACAAAACAGCAACCTCAATTCTTTTAATACCCAAGCTGATCCATGTTTGGTACTACACATGGCAACTATCTTGAATTTAAAACAAAGGATACTAAATTTGTGAACACAGCTAGTCACCTAGTTCTTGTTAACAAGCAATCTTTTTCCTATGCCTCCAGTGTTTTTTCCAAGTTCATGGTTTTAAATTCCTTCTAAGAACATTTCGTTCTGTTTTCCTGTCAAGCAAGTAATATCCAAAGATCATGGTGATTCTTTTCAATAAATCCTCCATGGCCTTTTTGAATAGTATCAATTACTACATGTTCCTTTCTTCTATTTTCCATGTATGTAGGGTATTTGGGTATAATTTTCATTTTCAAATATGTGCAATATATTAATTCTTGGTTTTTCCTTCTTCCTATGAAATCTATGGCATGGGAATTGAACTTTGAAAGTAGAATTGCATTATTAGTGAAAATGTATGAAACAAAAATAACTGTAGAACTCTTGTTAAACAAAATTTATTAAGGGTCACCTGTCATTAGAGCTGGTGATACTTGAGAGGGAGAAAGTCAGAATCCATGAGTTACACAACTAGAAGCTGTGTGAAGCTTAAGTGTGGAGATGAAAGGAGACAATAAAGAGGAGTTGGTGTATTTTTACCTGAACACATGATTTTTTAGAATCCACTTTGATTTTACTTGATACCATTTCCCTAACTTCTTTATCACTGTTTCATTTTGTGACTGGGGAAGTAGATATCATGCACATACATTTCAGTGAATTATCCCTTTATTTCATCTTCCTAAGTTTTCCCAGACAAATCTTACCATATATAAAGTACAAAGTTAGGGTTAGAATTTCAGCATTGAAGTTGAGCCTTTGCCTAGCATGCCTGAAGCCCTGGGTTTGGTCCTCCGCCCTGCAAACAACACCAACAAAACCTTGCAACTTTGTATCTTCTGACTTAACTCTGAATACATATGAACCTCCTAAATCCTTAATCATGGAGAAGGAAAATGGGCTTTATTAAGGCACTCAGAGCAACTTATGCATAAACTATCTTGAAGCTAAAGCTTTTTCACTACAGGTAGAAGCAACAGTACTTCTTACCAAATATAAGAGGAAAACCATCAGGGGTTGGCTTTATGGAAGGTCTACAGGTGGGAAGGCAGATAGCTAAATGAAACATCCTTAATTCTAGGCTGCAAAGGGCATCATTGCTTTATGCTAATGGGACCAAGGTCAATTATAATGTAGTATAAGGTTAATACCTGAAAACAGAGTGGGTCTTGGGGCCTAAATTTTAGATGAACAGGTATGCTTTCAATCCCCTGTTTGTCAGGTATGGATTTAGATTATAAGCATGCCAGGAAGATTCATTTACTAATTTATCTGGTAAAAAGTAGCATGAATCTGTCCTCGTGTCTTTGGACATGATAGGAGGTGATACAAATGAATGGCATAAAATCACTTTTGGTTTCATGCCCTGTGAAGAGAGGGCTATGGAAGCTGTGTTCTGGAATAAATTTGTAGCACTGGAGATGACATCTGATATATTCTTTTTCAACACTCATCCCCAATCTCACTACAGACCAGAAAAGAACTTGCTAATGGCACTCACACGTTCTAGTTGTACCACTAATGGACGACACTGTTGGCAGAGGCAGCAAACAATTGTCTAAATAGAGTTATTTAGGCGGGAGATTATCAGGGAATTTGCAGAAACAACTGAGCGGGAGACAAGGGTTGTAAATGGTGTGGCAGGCCTATAGGGCATCCCAACCTAGACCTTAAAGGAAGTGTGGCTGAGCGGTATCTATACTTTGACACCAAGACGATTTGGGTACAGAAATTACGACAGTAACATTTCTTACAGAACAAATCAGTTCATGAAGAGATAAATTATTCCTCAATTTAATGACTCCTTATTTACAAACTGTTCTATTTGCTTTTATTTTGTTTTTTTATTATCTGCACATTTCTCCTTTTCTTATAAGAAAATGGTCTGGTTACTCCCTTGTTTCTAGGAGTTTAATATAATCCACTTTCTTTTTAAATGTGTTGTTTCTTGAAGAAATTAGGCAAAACCCAAAATGAAATGCAAAAAAAAAAATGAAGAAAAATATTCCATCAAACTTCAAAACAAGAGCTCCTTCTTCTGTGGTTCTTGCTAACCTTTCTGTTTTGTGTTCTGAGTTGTATCTCTTGGTTCTGAAGATCCATTCTGTTGTTTGTGTTGATTCCAGACTTCATGAGGCCTTCAGGTTGACAAATAGAAGGAGAGACAAGATATATGACACCTACTACAACTTAGTTTACTGTCTCAGAGAAATGTCTAAAGAAAAAGTAAGGGAAGCATTTTATTCAGCTGATAAAATTCCTGCTTATATTTAATTTTTACAAATTAATGATGCTTATATATTTTAAAGGTGGCTTTTGCATTAAAATATCAATACAAAGGAGAACCACAAATATGAAAACACATGACTGGGATAGAAACATTGAATTAGGATAAATAATTGAGAATTAGAATATTGCTTCTGAAGAATTAATTGGTAGGCCTGATAGTATCTTCTAATCAAAATATTTGAAAAAGTATCATACCTATTTATGGATTTTATGACAATAATAAAAATGTGATTATCTGAATTTAGCTCACAACAGTGCAGTTTTCCAAAACCAAAAATACTAAGACATAATTTAATGAAAGCCTTGAAATGCAATTTCTTTTCTTTCTTTCTTCTTGTTGAAAATATAAATAAATATTTCCTTGATAAACATAATACTTCACAAGAAAACTGTTAAAAATATAACAAACTTCTTCATATTGTTTATTTTTAGATAATGGCTGAGAATGTTTTGGTTTCCTTAGCTATATAAACATTTTTTTCTAGATGAAACAAATATTCTTTATCATTCCAAGTTACGTTTTTTTCCCTTTTTTGTATTTGAGCAACATTTTCCAATAACACTGATTTGTTGTAATGGAAATGCTATTTGTGTTATAATGGAAATATGTGCAACCCACTAAGACAGTTACATGTGGTTGTAGAACATTTGAAATGTGACTAGTTTGTATAAAGAACTGGATTTTCATTTTTATTTAAGTAAATTAAACTTAATACACATGAGTAGTGCCAATGGAGAGTGCAGCTTTACAGTGTGAATTTAGATTTTAATCACCTGTAGCCTTAGTTGATTTAATTGGTTTTATTGAAGTGGTAATTTCAGCTTTAACATTGAGACAGAAAGTAAGGGAAGCTAATCTCTATTGTCAGTGTCTGCCTTCTTCTACAACAAAGATTAGTTGATGCATTTTGTCAATAAGGAGTAACAAGTTTCCCTTTATGTTTAGACTTAAAATGAAGAACTTGACTGCCTTGGAAAAATATTGAGTCTATTTATTGAGGCAAATCAGTAACATGCTCTGAAAATGATTTGAGGGAATAAGATTGACAGATACTTTTAAATTAGGGGGAAAAAAGTTCCTATAACTCTGTCCATCAGTTTGGATTGAAGATGTGAGCTGTATGTAGAGATTCTGGAATTGAGTGTTAGAGATAATGCTATTTCACCAGCTGTTAGAGAAGTTGTTTCTCTCTCCTCACCTTACAAATGCAATCCACTGGCTGGGCATGATTCACTCCTCCTGGGACACAGAAGAATTCTAAAGAACTCACTTTATTGTCTTTCTTCCTGTCTCTGGAATAATTGTACTCAGAGAATCAGACATTAGTTGAGATTAAAAAGTATGGGGAGCAAACTCCAAGGGCATTTTTCTCCATTGCTCCAGTTGGGTCATTAACCCCTACTCTCTTCTATGCCTAAGATTTTCTTATGCTAGTAGAGGAATTGACTCAATATTCACCTTTGAAACACCACATTCCTAGAGCAGCTGATTGACTTTCTTTTTACTTTACAAAGTCCGGAAATGTCACCCCATGGTATTTGAAGTTAGTCACTATTCACTGGCATGTACTAAAAAGTTTAATGATTAAAATTTTTGTTTTCTTTCTGTCACCCTCAGCTTAGAGCAAAGCACACTGGATAAATGTTGACTCAGCTATATCCACTCCTTAAATTAAAGTGTTTTACTTGCTATGTCCCAATACAAATACAGGAAACAACATAAGTGAAACAATTTCTACATGAGCCGTGGTTTCAAAATCAATAGCACTTCTGTTGCCAAACATATTCTTTAAACATTAATGAAAAATGGATTAGTTAGTAGACTGGGGGAAATTTAAGCTTCTATCACCGATTAAATTCTAGGACACTTACAGTATTCCTTGGAACCTACTAAGTAAATTCTGGTGCCCTGTGCCACATATTTAAATGTGAGATTTGTTAATAATTTCAACAGAAAAAACTCTGTATTCACAGTCGCGTATTTCTACTTATTACACTGGATATTTACAGACTTTGCTGTGGTTGGTTCCTTTTAAGAAACTATTTACAAGGAAATTAAGATTGCATTTTGAGTGAATAGAAGGTCAATGACTTTATCTCTTTGATTTCATCTTCATTGTCTTAAAACTATTTCAATTGGCTCGAGAAACACAGTGAAAATTTACTTTTATACAATAAATAGTTAAACAACTCTAAAGCTTCCCTATCTGTGCAGCTTTAAAACAAGCTAAATGACATAAGAAAAGGAGCTGAAAACCCAGGCATGGGTTCAATGTTCTATTTATTCAATTTGGAGCTAATTGAGTATTTTTCATTTTTTTCTCCCCAAAAGCCAACAAACTACACTTAAATGTGCATGTGTATACAGACATATAGATAGATACAGTTTTTCTTCAGGTACTTACTTAATGAACAGAGAGTGTATGGATAATGAACAGTAAGGAGCCCAAAGTGGTTGGAGCTGACTGACCAAGGAAGATGGGATTAGGATAAAGTCAGAGAGGACAAAGATCAGAGGGTAGGGATAGGGTCTGAGCATGTGGAGTCTTCTCTATGCTTATAGAGATTTTGGCCTTTAATTTGAGCCAATTAGAACGATTTTAGTGAATTTTGAACAGAATATTCCATGACCTGACTTGTGTTCTAAGAAGCTAACTCTGTATGCCCTGTTAGTTCATTGTTCCAGAGAACTAAAGAAGAGATGACTGCAGTAAAATCTTAGTAAGCAATAATAGATATTTGAATCCATACCACAATATGTAAAAGCAGTGAGATTCTGGATATATTTTAATAATAGAGAAAATTCAAATAGTAGATGTATTTAAAGCCAAGCAGTAGCCAAAGAGCTAATCCAAGATTTCTCTGAAGTGTAAGATAATCAAGTGGATATAAATAAGTAGGATTCCTGATATACAAATCTCTACTCAGAGGAGAGCATCCAGGCTGAAGTTCTAAAACTGAGAGCCATCAACTTATTTAAACCCACAACACTGGACGAGAGTTCTATTAAATAGTGAGTGAAAGTAGAAAAGGCCCAAGAAGGAATCCTGGGTAGCTGGAAGCTTTAAAATTTCAGAAAATCAAGAGACATTAACAAATGCAATAGAGAAGGTGAAGTCAGCACAGGAAAGCCTGTTGCCCAGGAAGGAAAAGAAGAGAGTGGAGGGAGGAGGGAGTAATCAGTTGTGTTAAAGGATGCTGACAGATCAAACCCTGGGGATTGAGAATTGACCTTTGGAATTAGCAGCTCATTGAAGACATAGCTGGCTTGGTAAAGTCAGATGGTGAAAATGTGGATTAGAATGTTACTGGGTCTAAAAGAAATGGGATGATGGGTGGGGTGGCTTAATTAGCCCAAGAGGTTTTCTTGGTGTACTTTTAACAGAAATGGTAGAATTTCTGGGGGGAAATTACATAACACCCACAGTTCTAGAAAGGAAAGGCAATGCATAACATGAGAACGTAAGGAACTTCTTTCACTACGAATGAAAAAAGTTGGACATTTTCTTTTGGTTGTTTATATTTTTTTCCGTGAAATTGGAAGCAAGTATATTAGACGATGGAAGGAACAAGAAGAGCTAGAAATTTTAAAGAAAAATAACCATCTATGAAAAAGTTTTTAAAATTTTGCATGAATTTTCCATACAAATGATTTTTGAAAAATCAGTATTGATTCCTCACAATCATTTTAGAATTTAATATAGCTCTAAAATTTTGAACTATAAATTTAAGCAAAGAAAAAATAACCAGATAATATAGTTATTGACATTTATAGTTTTGCATCATTTCTGTAATATAATCAAAGTAATTTAAATAAAATCACAATTCCACACCTACCTTTAACCATTCAAAAATATAATATGAACAATCACTTTTCTACTAGAAATGTTACTATCACCAATTTTTCTTCTTGGACTGAAACTCCAGATTTTTAGCCTAAAAATATATATTTATGCTTGAAAGCCTTTTATTACCATCTTATACACCCATGTAATAAAATTAGAGACCTCAATAAAATTTTAAAAAATATTAATGCTATAGTCCAATATTATAAACATATTTCTGGAATAAACCAACATTAAAAGTATTTATACTAGATTGGTAAAATTAACAATAAATTATATAGCCATTACACACATTTAACCCTCTATATATGCAGGGTACCCATCCACAAATTCTACTGAACACAGAATAAAATATTTTTTTTAAATGTATCCTGCACACAATTTTTTGGTCATTTTTTCTTAGACATTACAATATAAAAATCATGTACATACCATTTACATAGAATAAAACATAAATAATCTGGAGATTATTTTTTATTTTGTATAAGGGATTTGAGCCTTTTTGATTTTTGAGGAGATCCTAGCTCTAAGCTGCCATGGATAACAAGGTATGACACTCCAATTACATGCAGTTATGTATACTGCATTACATAACTATCAAACTTTGTTTTATTTGGGTCATTCTGGAAAAAAATACCATGACTAATTTAAGCTAGGAAGAGGTTCATTGGGAGTGAAATGGGAATGAGAAGGGTGAATATCACCCAGGGATAAAAAAAAGGAGGGAAAGCATCTGGGATGGGAGAATCTAGACCACAATGTATCATTGTGAAAGCCTTATTAAGCCAATAACTCTGTAGAACAGCAATTTTCCATGTCAAGAGTGTTGTACTAATATTTTTACCAATGGCCAAGTCCCAATAAGCATTTTTCTCAATCATCATCTGAATATTAGTAAACACTACTTTATCATTAGAGTGATATAGAAGTTAGCATAAATTTAATTTTTATGCTTGTATGTCCTAAGAAACTATGGTCACATAAATAAGAAAATTCTTACTTCCTTCCAAATATTTGCCAAATATCAAATAACTTTATATCATTAGAAATTATTTGTAAAAAAATCTCTCAGGTATCAAATAAATCAGACATCACATCAGTCAAGCTTCCTTTTAATTTTAGTGGAATGCAAGAATTGGAGAAAATATGTGTTGCCAAAATTCCCCCCGCCAAAATTCCCCCCAAATCATTAGGGTTATTCACTTTCTTGATGCCTAGAGAATACCTTAGACAAGTTTCACACAATTTTATCAAACAGCAGTTGAGTATATATACATTTTTAATTTTTACTAGAGATATCATGTTGAATCCATACCATCAGAAAGAACTGGAAAATTCAGATTCTCTTTATTGTAGATACACTTTTCTGTTTCATAACTTTTTTTATTACTGTATATATAAATATTTGGTTATACAAATTAAAGGGTTTCATTTTGACAGATATTTACATACATCTAACATATTTTCTTATTTTTGTTTCCCACTTCACCCCCTTCCTCTACTCCTCCATGGTTTCACATTTTGGAAGGGAATTTTAATGAGTATAATTTTGCTCATACCATGCTCTTTTATCTCCCCTTATATTCCATTTCCCCTTCCACTTTTCCCTTCTTCTTGTCTAATAATAATCTCCCTTCTATTTTAGTGTAATAATTTTTTCAGATTCTACATATTAAGAAGAACACATAATACTTGGCTTTCTGAGACTAGTTTGTCTCAGATCCATCCATTTTCCTGTAAATGATGAAATTTAATTCTTCTTTATGGCTGAATAATACTCCATTGTTTATATATACTTTTTCTTTGTCCACTCATCTGCTGATAGACACCTGGGTTGATTCCATATCTTGGTAATTGTGAATTATGGTAATTGTGAATGTTAACATGGGTATGCAGGTATCCCTGTATGACTTTAACTGCTTTGGTATATACCAAGGAGTGGAATAGCTGGATCAAATTCTGGCTCTGTATTTACTTTTTTGAGGAATTTCCATAGTGAATTTCATAGTAACTCTACTAATTTACATACCCACCAGCAGTGTAGAAGGGTAACTTTTTCCATGTATCCTTGGCAGTATTTTTTAACTCTGTACTCTTGATAGCCATTCTGACTGGGCTGAGATGGAATCTCATTGTAGTTTTGATTGAAATTGCCTAAATGGCTGAAGATGTTGAACCTTTTTTTGTATATTTATTGATCATTTGCACTTCTTTTGAGAAGTATCTATGTAATTCATTTCCACATTTATTAATTGGGCTATTTGATTTTTTAGAGGTAAGTTCTTTGGGTTCTTTGTGTATTCTAGATATTAATCCTCTATGGAAAGAGTAACTAATAAAGATCTTTCACATATTCTGTAAATTGTCTCTTCATTTTTTAAGTTTTTTCTTTGCTGTGCAGAGACTTTTTGATTTGATATCATTTTATTTCTTAATTCTGGTTATTATTTCCTGTACTATTGGAGTCCTATTCAAAAGCCTTTTCCTGTGCCTATGGCTTCATCTCCTATAGTTTTTTTTTTTTTTTAGCAGTTTCAAAGTTTCAGGTCTTATGCCTAAGTCTTCAGTCCATTTTGCATTGTTTTTTGTAGTAGGTAAGAGATAGGCATCCAGTTCAATCTGCTTATTATAGATACACTTTTGATAGCACAATAACAATGCCTATATTTTAAATGTTATTCTATTAGTGCATATTTGCAATATATATAGTTTATATTCATCTTAGGTAGTAGGTACACATACATAATATGGCTTGATTCTTTTTTATTCCTCTTTCCTTGCCCTCCCACCTCCCTCCCGCTATCTCTAGGTACCCTTTCTCTGTTTTCATTGTTTTTGCTATTATTATTTTTAGTTCACCTTTATTACATATAATGGTTATGTTACCTATTATTTTTGAACATGTGTTCTAAATTATTTTCATCAAAACGGTTCACCTATATAGCTTTGGTTGATTCCATTTATGAAACACCTGCAATATATGTTCTAACTGGAGAACCAAGTTGTCATTTTCTAAGTAAGTGCCCAACGCAGAAATTTTTTTCAGAAAATTTTTACTTTACTTTTTAATTCAAGCAATTCTATTAAATCCATGACTCTGAAACATGCTATTCTACTGTGAATTTTAATTTTATGATAAATAATGATAAGGCTTAGGATCTTGGTGTAAACTTACTCTTTTGATGAACGTGATCAATTTATATTTCAAGAAATCTTTCCAGAGGAAAGATCTTTCCACAGCAAGGAGGTGGGAAAGGATAGTTAAGTAAAACTTGTCCATACTTCTCCCACATCATACCTTACCAACGTCTGATTTCAGATATGTCAGTAATTGTCAAATATCACTGTTTCTGACAAGATACTTTGGCCTTAACAAAGTACTGTCCAAACAGAAAACATGCACATACTAAGAAGGTACCTCCATTATAGGTGTTTTCTTGTTAGGAATGTTTTAAATTCTGAAATTAATTTTTAGTGTGGTATCTCCCAGATTTATATATGGAGCGAAGAGTCATGTTAAGATTTTGGAAATTTTGAGATGGGCCTTTTATTAAGTAATTGGAGATGACTATGAAGATGGACTAGGAAAGAAAGATCTGCCCCCTGCTTACACTCTAGGTATACTCTTAAATCAATTCCAGGAAGAATACAAATGGAAGACATTCATCTGGAAATTGATCTCTAGAAGTTTCATTGTCATGAAAAAGCTTTGTGTACTCATTATATATCAGTCTAGAGGAAAAGCCAAATATATATTCTAAAGTTGGGGTTCTCAACTCAAAATGGCTTTACCTCAGAGTACATTTGGCACTGCCTAGAGAAACTTTGGCTCTTGAAACTCTTGTCATGCTGCTAAAAATCCTACGCTATGTAAGACAACACCCACATCAAAGAATTGTCAAATCTACAATGTTAGTAATGCTAAATCGATAAACTCTCCTTTAGAGCCTTATTACTTACAAGTGAGATCCAAAAGCCTGCATTATTACTTCACATTGTGTGAGAAAAACAGCTTGTGCTGTCCCTGATGATTCAGTCACGGTCCTGTGTGAAGGGCTGTGCCAGGCAGGAGGATTTCTAGAAGAATGGGCGGCCCTGTTTGCAGCCATTTCAGATGACAAATGGAAAGATGTTTTTATAATGCCCTAAAATTTTATTTTCCTTCTTTCAAACTTGTGAGACATGTGACCAAAGTATTTTATAGTAATTGAAGATATGTTATTTTCTTCTGTCTTTAAACAAGAATAATAAATTTTATATTTAAGTATTTTTGAAAACAATTTAAATCTAAGAATAAGACAGCCATTATACTATAAAAACTAACCTTAGTGCCTTTTTAATATTAAACTTGAATTTAAAAGTTTTAAGCTACTCAAAAGAAAAAAAAATACACTAACACATCTGATTTACATCTACACATTGCCATTATCTCCATTTTGTTTGTGACTGTTTTCTCACAATTCAACACAAACCCTCATGTCATAAATCTTATTTTAATTTGATGTTTAATTTAGGACAATTTTACAAGTAGGACAAAGAGGGATAAAGCATAAAATAATTATTAAACTAAGAAATTACACATATCACACAATAAAATATCAGCAGAGCATAATTCATAATGCTAACACATCATTTTCATTCTCTTTCAAACTATTCTCTAGTGATAAAAATTGTTAACGTTTTTCAGGTTGGTAAAATGACAATTGAAAAATAATAATTTCTATCCATTAAAATAAGCTCTGATTTCCATCAAGCTAATAGTATCTTCACTTTTTCCAGAAATGTCTGATATTCTCAAGGGTCCTTTAGTCATTAAGAAAACCTTGCATAGCAGAGAACATCACACTTCAGTAAAACTAGAGTTTCTTTTTAAAAAAGGGAGTTGCTTCATATTATTGAAAGCTTTCTTTCTTAGTAGTCCATAGCTAACAGTATTTAAACTTAATTTCTTTAACAGAATTCCACTGGGATAAAGTAAATGTGAAACCCATTTAGAAATCTTCTTATAAAAATGTTCTGCAGAATGGAGATTTTAAAAAACTCATTTGAAATAATCTTCATTATTGAACTTAGCCTTCATCAGCTTATCCCTCAGTTGCCATGATAAATTGTTAACCATTCTTTCAAATTTTGGGCGCTTCTTTTATCATTTCTTTTTGTGATTTCATCTTAGAATGACTTTTAACATGCACTTCTCAGAATCAAATGTTCTCTTTCATAGAATACTCTAAGAGTGAGTCTGCCAAGTAGACTTTACTCTGATACTGAAGCAACCTACTGTGCGACATCCAAACCATCTCATTTCATTCACAAAGACTATTTCCACCCTTTTATGGGTCAGGCCATCTTGTCTTCTGTCCCTTATATACTTTATCTCCCTATTGTTCATAACCTGGATCATAGTTTTGTGATATTGTCATTGCTGTTTTTCGCCCAGTCTGGAATCTCCCGGCTTCTCCCATCTGCTTGTCCAAGTTACAATCATCAGGAAAAGCTGACTCATAATACGCAGTCTCTGGGAAAATTTCACTGAAGGATCCACCCATGGTTCACAATACATAGTGTCTATCTTTTCAAACTTTTCCAGCAATAATACATGAATAATTATATCACATGATTTTGTCTTTATTTTGCTGAATACTTTTATTGGTACATTTTAGGTATACAACACAATTACGTTTCTCATTGGGAATTGTACCTTTACATAATGCATCTTGGTTCTTATTTTTTCCCCATTCCTAGCCCT